>ML675610.1:59497597-59537762 GCA_007922155.1 Mesoclemmys tuberculata
ATCATATTGGTCCCTTCTGACCTATGAGTCTATGAGTCTATATAGGACTTTCATAGTTGAATTCTGGTCCTCTCTACTTAAATGTCTGGCAGACCCCACGCTGATTGCTTTTAGAAGGATCCAGCAAGTCTTTTATCTTACAAGCAGTCTATCTTTGACCATTTGCAACTCCTTTTTCCTTTCTATTCTTTGCACTAACTGGGAATTGATTCTTTTCGGCCATTGAAATTCAATTATGGGCCACATTTTTAAAAAGTAATTAGGCACCTACCTTGCATTGAAATCAATGGGAGTTAGGCACCTAAATACTTTTAAAAATCTGTCTTTATGTGGTTAACCCTTTTGGCAGTTCTCTGCATTTTGGCAGGCTGGTTAATGGGCAGAGCTACTCAGAAAATTTTGGCACATATGAAAGTTTGGGTTGTACACACAGACAGGTGAGCAGCATGTCCTTGACTCGTATGTGCACTCATGCATTTGTATATTTAAGAAGGGTGCACTTTTGGAAATTTGGCCCTTAAAGGTACCAGTATCAATGTGAAAGCTAGTTAATTTTTAAGATGGAAACAAAAATAATTGCAGGATCTACATTTGCTGAAATCCATCCCTGTGTCTGTCATTCACTTGCCAGTGTGTCCTGATCAATAAAGAGATCTGACATTCTACCCTCTTCTGCTGCTTTGCTGTAACTTGCCCTCTTACATCTACATGTGGAAGGGTCCCCAAAGCCTGATTAAGCACCAAGTAGATTATACTGTCAAAGCACAACAAGGAAAGATAAAGACAATTAAAAAATCTGACTTTTTCAGCTTTTGTCACACGGATTTTAAAGCCCCTTAATCTTAGTTTTCTGCGTTTTATTATATTTAGATTTTCCCAGCAAGTTTTAATTTTGTCTCAGTTCAAGGGAAGTAGTAAGTCAGCTTCCATCAAACTAGAAAGATAAAAGCTACACTTGCTGGTTCTCATTCAAAAAAGTCAGTTTGCACAATTTCTTTGCTCTCAGCACAGCCATTCCACATCTCCTTTTCCTAACCATAGCGCTCACTAGCCATATAGCAATTTATTACCGAATAGCTGACCTGAAATTTATCAGCGATAATTCTTCCTTCCAAAGGGTAACATAGCATGATGATGTAACCTGAGGTATAATTCTTCATTTGGATGACACATCAAACCCAGAAATTTTGAAAAGGTCAAAGTTATTTATCGACAAGTTACTGGTATTACAAAGTGTCCAGCCTGATAAATTTGAAAGAGAACTTATAAAAATAAAGGAATGAATGAATCATGTTCTGAACATTTGGATTATTGCATTCCCCTTTGTTCATTGCTTGTGCCCAAATCTTTCTAGGGTAGTTCAGCCTACTGCTTTCAAAAGTAGGAAGTATGAATGGGTGTACATTTCTTTTCAGGCAGAATTGCTTTAAAAAAGGAACTTCCATGGTTGATCTTGGTTTTTAATAACAACAAATGATACTTTAGATTATTTCCCCATCTTTAGCTCTTAAGAAGCTTTAACAAGGTGGATAACCATTTTTAAACCCATTTTACAGATGGCCGACTCCAGCTAACATGATTAAGAGGCTTACGTGATGTCTCCAATTTCACAGAGTCAGTCAGGAATTGAACCCCCGTGTCCTGATTCCCCATTCTATTCTCAGTCCATTTAACTCTAGGTGCCATTTATCTACCTCAGGTAGATATCAAGTAGAAAATCTTTGTCTCTTTGAAGTCAATGACAAAACATCCACTGATTGCAATAGGGCCAGGATTTCACACCTTCTGCTTGTGAGTTCTCCAACATGTTCAATACTAAAACTCAAAGGCTCAGAACAACGATGGTCCACATCAAACACCAAAACAAAACATGTAGTATCTGGAGCTCTTGGATTTATCCACTTAGCTGTCAGTACAATACCATAACGCAGATGCACATAAGGCTTATTACTTACAAACGGTAGGGTAGAGTAATAGTCCACAAACACTGGTTTACTGCAATATTGATATAACATACATGTGCTCTACTGGAAAAGTAGATGTCAAATGTCTTGGTTGATATGTAATATTCTGGAGAAAAATATTGAATATATTTGATTTTTATTTATTTTGCTATGTTGTTGTTGAAGAAAGAATCTTTTTTTACCTACCATACCCATCAACTGAGTACATGCAGTCAATCAAATGAATCTCCACAGCGATGTGCATGTTCGGCCATGAGGGATAGCTGGATAAAGAAGATGCATACTGCATTCACATCTCATGTAGCAATAAAAATGCAACATGCAACTTCTTTGATTGTAAAAATTAAAGAGAAAATAGAAATTGTAAAATTAGAGGGAAAGAACCCTCCAGATCTTTAAACTGCAGGATATGCTAATTTGTCAAGGCAATGGTTACTTCAGACCGTTTTCAGTCACTTCTCTTAAGTATGAAATAGGCCTGACACCACATAATGGATTGAGCTATTCTCAGTTGTTCCAGATTTACAATTAGTCTTTTTGTGGAATACTGCAAAAACTGAAAAATCTGTTATTACAGCAGTAAATTAGTCTCAGAGAGACCCAATCTTTTTTCTAAAGCGAAAATACATTTCCTCTAATAAAACAACCAAATGCCAAGAAAAATAACCTTCAGTAAAACACAATTGAAATTCGAAGCAAACAATGATCTATGAGTGAGTTTTGCAATGGAAAAAAAACCCAACAGACTATTTGTGGAAAGAACTGGAGGCCTACTTTAATTAAAGGAAAGAATTTTTACAGTGCTATTAAAGTGAAGGCTGCTGTTATCAAATCCTTTCATAGACAAACTTTATTTTTGTTTGTTATATTGGATAAGAATGTTTGTGTTTCACTGCGACATTTGCTTCACCCAGGACAGTAAGGAGTTCAGTTAATGTCTGCCTTGCAATCCTGGGTGTTTTGTGGCTGGGTACCTTTGATTTCAGAGATCTGAACCCAACAGCCTGCTAGCTACCCACAAGCCTCACCCTGGTTTTGCCCAAACAGGTTACTGACCTGGGCACCTTCCAGCCCTGAATTCACCCAAAAATCATCTTACTGTAGGGACCAGTCCCTCTCACAAGACCCTCCCAGAAAAAGTATTTGGGTCTCTGCCTCTCCAACCTGCCAGCTTATTAGGAGAACACACTTTATGAAATTTACCCGGCCCTGATGATTTATAATGAAAACAAAACAAGTTTATTAATTAAAGAGCATGGATTAAATGATAGCAACTAAAGAATAAAGGTAGAGACACTTACAAGCAAATAAAAGTGAAAACATGCATCTAAAAGCTCAAAATTTCATCTAGCCGGATACCATCTTTTTTTAACATGGTTTTTCCCTCACCCACAGTCTTTTTCCCAGCCTTTTACTGTCCAGGAACCATCACAGAGAACAAATTGTTTACTGTCTCTTTAATGTGAAGGATCAAGATGGAGTCTCTCTCTGTCTCTTATATTTCCAAAGGGACGTCTTTGTCCTAAAAGTCAGGAAGGCCTTCTGGGGATTCAGTCTCTTGTGTCTGTCTGAGATGCAGGAGCCATGTTATTTCTCTGTCTCTCAAGTTCAGCCTCTGTATAAACCCGGCTGGTTTAGCTTGATGGCTTTGTTTACTGCTAATATGTAAGTGAGGTAAGCCCACGTTCCTTTGTCTAGGACAAACCTATCTATCACCTTTCCCTAAACTAAGCTGCCTGGTCTTAAACATGTTCTACTAACATTACACACACAGTTTATATCTGTACACATAATGTTACATGTATTTCACAATGATATTATTGACCACTGTGTTATTAGTTTTCAAATGATACCTCACAATGCATATTTTGAACAAATACTATTGCAGTAGCATGTAGGGTGTGAATTCAGTGGTGCCTAGGGGCACAGTCATTGTTTTAAACATCAATAAAACATATTGCTAAGTAAAAAGACTTTAATTTGCAAATCTTAGAACGAGTGTTTGTGTGTGTGTGTGTGTATAAAATATATGTACATACATATAAAACACACATACTTCCTAACACCCCCCCTTACATACATACACATTATATTATGAGGCAAATGACTTATTAAAAAAATATTTCCCTAACCGTGATAAAACTAATAGACTTGGTGATGTACTGTGCTGACTGACAATGCTGACGTAAGTTTTAAATTAATTACTAAAAAGAAGGAATGTTGCTGAGAAATGTAATACTACGAAACCTCCAAGGACTTCAAGCATTTAGTCAGCAATCAATTTCTATACCATATAACATGCTTAGTTTGGCATAGTTCATCTCTTTCAAACACACAAAAATATGCGTTGATAATAAAGCTACCCCTCGGTATGGGAGATAGTTAATTATGCTGTGATGAACTTAAGAGTCAAAGAATTTGTATCAGCTGTACAATAAAAACCAAGATCAGCAGCTGCTGCTACAGTGTTGCACAGTCTGTTCTTTAAATAGATCTTATCTGTTTGGTATTCAGTTTGCCTACTCCTTGCCTAGATATTAATGATACGTTTACAAATTAAATTGTTTTACAAGTCATCTCCTTTTCCCAGTTTTAATAGTATTGCTCCTGAAGAGAGCCCTTTTAAAATGCAACTACCTCAAAAAAAATGTGATCTGCTTTTTTAAAGAAATATTATAAATATGACTGCTGCGTGCCTTCCTTGAAATAGCTCGGAGTAGAATACAACCTAAAAGCCATTGCACATTAGCAGAAATAATGAGAGCTTACATGTTACAATTGCAAACCATGAACTATCAGTATCTCTGCAACTGTGGGTTTCGGAGACGACCTGAACTCTAATTAAACGTTGCTTGTAAAGCAGGAATCAAGAAAAATGAGATGGTTGGGAATAAACTCCAGACTCAGTTCATTATTATAGAATGTATATCCTTGCTACTCTCTAGACCTCACAGCCTTGCAATAGCATTTCTCAATTGACAAGCACAGATTACTTAAAAACAAGCAAAATCCTTTACTGTGTCTCTGATGAGAAATCTCTGAACTACCCAGATGTTGCTTTAACGCAGTTTGGCAGTTTATGGGAAGGTTAACAGGCCTGTTTCAATGTAACCAGTTCTAAAATGAACCCCGATTCGTGTAATAAAATATTAAAATTTCCTGAAGAGAGATGAAGTGATACAACAATGCAAATTTTTATGTGTTGCCTGCATCATTTACTAAAGCTGGCGTACAGTAGACCCCAATAATTTTCTACTCATTTTGCATCACACAGGAAGGAAAAAGCTAATGAGGAGCTTTGGCACTAATGGCAACCATTCCAAAAGGAAGCAACTGATGCAAAATGGCAGCGCCTGCCAATTTTGAGGAAACAAATGTCGCTAATTTACTGGTTGGGAAAGTGGTCTTTTCTAATGACAGAATGGGAAAAGACAGCCATATAATTCCATCACCATTCAGATACTGTTTTTTATGTGGATTCTCAAGTATAAATCTTTTCTTTCTTTGGATTCAAAGTAACATTTAATCAATATCCCCATGTTGATGTTCCCTTCAACAACAGTACTGTTCTCAGAAAGAAATTTCCCCATTATGTTTACTTGAATTTGATTAGCATGCAATTAGAAATTAAACAGAATCTATGTTCTGATATAAAATTCACTGCTTGGCTCAACAACTCTAATTTTTATATATAGTTTTATGTGAAATGTTGACTCCTGCCCATATTCCAGTTTGATCTATTTTATCTTTTGTGTTAAAACACTTTTAAAGCTTTTTTTTCTACTGGCACAAAGTTGTTATATTTTCATATGAGATCCCCTCCTCCTCCCCTTCTCTACAACTATAAAAGCAAATCCTTTCTTGGTTTTGCAGTAAGCTTCTTTGGCAGGGCTGGACAGAAACAAATTTCACAGAGCTAATGCTAAGGAGTTGTTATACCTAATCTGCAGTATACAATGAGGTCATGCATACCTTCCCTTTCTCTACACCCGCAATACTATGTGGTAATATCTTTTAATATACATCCTTCTCCAGGCAGACAGCTTATCTATCACTGCCTGCAGACGTTTGCCTACTAGTCAGAAAGCAAGATCTCAAAATTTTCTGTCTGTGTTGCAAACTGAGACTAAGCATCACTTTTAAAAGATCTGAATGTGTCTAACCCAAGAATGACCTTGGGTTAGGTATGTTATGGAAGGGATCCACTACTGTGGTGGCGCAGAGAACTGCTTCTGCCATGATGTAGTGATTGTACACCTTGTTTGCTCATTCCAGATGTCCCCATTGAAATAAGGATACGCTCTTTAAGTGGAGTGTTGTACATATTGCTAATACAGTCCTTTGTGAAACTCAGCAAAGAAAAGGCAACTTCTAACAAAGTCTCAGAGGCAAGCATATGTAGAGGGCTGTCATACGATTCAATCTTAAGGAAACACTATGAAAAGATTTAATTCAACAACACTTAAAGGATTGTTTACAGTAGCCTGGCCAAGACACTATCTAAAGAATCAATATGATGAGAAAGTATTACTTTCGTATTCAATAAGAATGATGGATCAGCTTCTCAACTGCCCTTCTCTGATGGTAGCAGAGGGACCTCCCTCAGATTTAGACCCAATTTACCTCAATCCTAATTAGTCTGTTCTCTATTATTACTGTAAATTGCTGACGACAGGGGAGTTTGATGGGTGTCATGAGTTCCACTACTGATAATAGGACTTACATGTTATACATCCCAAAGAATCAAGGAAAGAGTATAAACTACAATATGATGGTTTTATGTAGCATAAAGGTATCCCAAAGACATTTACAACAACAAGTTAAATACTATTTATCTATCATTCCATTCGACCACCCATCACTATAGTATATGAGTGCTTCCACATAAAATCAATAGCAACAGTAAAGTTCCTAAATGGACTCCATAGATACCATACTTTAATACTTCTTCCTTTTTGTGGTAAATCTCTGCTTTAATATTTCATTTTTATTTGTTGGTTGAGTTGTTTGCTACAGTTTTTTATTTTTTTTTATTTTTCAGGGTTGTGGGTATCTTTCTTGCTATGGTAGAAAGGGTTTTTTAAAAGGAAGGTTACACAGCATTTCCTAAAGACGGTCAGACTCTGGAGTCACACAATCTCCTACAGAAGTTTTATTCCTCAGCCAGATCCCCTTGACTGAGAACACTTTGCCTCCAGCTCTCATGCACTTCATCCTATGCTTTGTGAACTGAATCACCCCAGAGAATCACTGTTGCTGCTGAAGTTCATAAACTGAAATTCAGAACTGACTCTTTTAGAAAAGAGTCAGGCAATTTACTTTCAACACTGATGGTTGCCAGATTTGAACAGACGGACCCTCCACTTAACCTATCAGCCAAAGGACATGTACAATCAGAGCATGAACTTTTCCCTGACACCAGCTAGCCCAAGGAATAACCCTACTACCCAAGTGAAAAAGTGCACAGAACACACTGCCCTCTAAGAGCTATGCCTCTGAAGTTTAAAACAACTGTGTATGATATTTATTGCCAATCAGCTTCCTTTTCATAAATGTGTTAAAACATACTCTAACTTACTCCAGCTCGAGTTTTGTTATGCTTTCTTTTATTTCTATGGCTTCACTCCACCTTTTTTTCCTATTATACATCATGCTGCATCTGTGTGTGTTGTTCCCTCTTTTCCTTCTCTCTTCCTCCACCCCCTTATAATCTCCATCTTTCTTTTCCTACTGTCTTCTGTTCTCTAACTTTTTCCCCTCCTTCTCCTTCCATCTTGCACTTTTGATAATTTATTCCCCTCGTGCACCACCCAACAGGGACTCCCCCACACACCTATATGCACATATCCACTCACAGGCTCACCTCTTCCTGCCTTCGCCAACCCTGCAGGTAAGAAAGCCCCCAATACTGGAGTACTCTTTTCCCTCTTTAATCCCACTCTACTACTGTTCTAAAAAAGCAGTATAGAGGAGCAACCACTGGGAAGATTTTGCTTCCATCCCCAGGGAAGAAGACAAAAATGCCAAATACTCTGTACCCTGTCGCAGTCAACCCACCAACCTGTTCCAACATTCCACTTACCCAAATAACCAAGGGAGTGGGTTTTCAAGGCCTGCATATAATACAACCCTTAACCGTCAAAGTTACCTGTCCTTCAAATGCTTTTGGAAGGGCCTTAATATATTTTTTCACATCTATTCTTACTCCCACAGTATATATGTAAGGAAATTTCCCTTCAGTAATACACAATTCCACCAACATTTGTTGTAAGTACAGTGACATTATTTTCCACTTTCTTTGCTTTAAGAAAGAATGCCACATTATCAAGTGACTACTGCTGGCAGTAAGCCACAGGGCTTGTGGTTTATTTGGTAGGAAAAAAGCAGAGGATACATCAACTACCTGACAAGGTCGATGACTCTCTCCCTTGGAGCAGTACTGACTGGCTCATCATTAATCATTATGATCTGATCACCTGGTATCAGTTTTCCTTCAGAGGGGCCACCTGGAGACAAATGAGAAATAAGCACAGGTTTAGTAAACCATTGTAAACACATGGATAGTCTCCTCTGTTGTGCAGGTATTAGGCACAGTTCTGCTTGGAGATTTAAAGCACTTTGCTGGTAATATGTCCTCACCGGGAAGCTAACAATCTAAATGTTCATACTAGAGTTCCTGATGTTAGGCTCCTAAAACTGTATTTAAGCACCAGGGCCTGATTTTCCTAGACAAGTCAACGGGAGCTGCAGATGATCAGCACCTTTGGAAATCAGGCCACTTTTATTTAGGTGCCTATGTGGAATTACAATAGAAATCTAAGCTTAGGCACAAAGATATGAAAGTTTTAGCCAAGAGCTTTGGTTTCCAACTCTATGGAAATATATGGTTACAAATGTTTGGTGGTACATTGTCGCCTTGCAGAAGGTTGATATGAGCAGAACTAAAACTTTTGTACAACAGCAAATTCCTTTTTGTCCTTTAATAGTGTTAGCTGGAATCCTGTGGGTGAATGTGAATGGGTTGTCAAAGGAGGTGAAGACATTGTACATTTCCAGCAAATGTGGGGGAGGGCAGATCAAAGGTATATGTATTACTGGGGCATATAGGGGCATTGCTGAAAGAGGGCAGGTTTATACTTAAATGGGCAAGCTTAACTGTGCATTACCTGGTTTTCAGAAGATTGACTCAATATTCTGCAAGGAGATGACATATCATCAAGCAATCTTAACTTTGCATTAACATAATTATTTGCCATTGAATTTCCTAAGTTTTGAACAGGAAAAGATATGCTGTTGTTACAAATTAATAGTCATTTAGGCAGTTGTACATATCATGTCCCACAATTGGTATGCTGAGCCAGCCAATGGTGGCCCTCTCTCTCCTTCCCATCAGATGGGTCTTCCCAGCCATGCCCCTGGCCAATTCAGTACATTTCTCCTCTCCAACTTAGCCCCTCCCCACCACAAGCAAAGAACACATCTCCCTGGTATACAAACATTTCTGTTGCCGTTTCTTCCCCCCTCCTATAACCTGATTTACGTGTAGTGCCTGGAATGAAGGACAACTATGTTACAGTGGAATAACGTTGGAGTGCTGGAAGGTTGGGGTGAGTGTGGTTGGGGCACAATGACAGAGCTGTGAGGTGCAGGGGGTTGGGATTCATTTGCAAAAGGCAAATGAATGGCAAATGGGATGCAGGGGGTGTAACACAGAGGCCTACTGGTGCCAACTGGCAAAGTGTTCTTTATTCTTCACAAGCAACTCCTGTCCCAGATCTGACTAACTCATTACACCTAATATAACGCTTTCATGTTGTGTGTCCATAAAGGGTTGCATATGAGATCTCTACTAAAAGCTTGTAACTACGTCCGTTTAATTACGTCAGTCAGGGGTGTGAAAAAATCACATCCTGAGTGGCGTTGTTAAACTGATCCAAATCCTCGGGGTAGGCCTCATTAGTCAATGGAAGAATCCTTCCATCGACCTAGTTGCCGCCTTTTGGGGAGGTGGAGTACCTATGCTGATGGAAGAATCCCTCCCATTGGTGTAAGTAGTGTCCACACTGAAGCACTACGATGGCACAGCTATGTTGCTGTAGTGTTTTAAGTGTAGACAAGTCTGAGTCACCAGGGAATAATATGTCTCAGTGATGGCCCATTCCAGTAGGAGGGGGTAGTCACCCTATAAACACCAACACCACGTGGAAGTGAAAAGGAATGATAGGACAGTGAGGAGGTGGCTGTGTCTATGAATATAGACTGACTCAGTGTATCACAGGGTGGAGAGAGACACCCAAGATCCATTCACTGAGGTAGTACCTTTATGAGCTGGGAAATTGGGTCCTAGCTCCTCAGGACTAGCAAACACAGCAAAAGTCTGAACGTTAGGATAAGAATCTAATTTAATAGATAGGAAAGGTAAGGGCCCAGTTTACATTTTATGATTTCATTTTATATGGAACCATTTGTTTCCATCACTTATACTTGTTTCTGTTTGAATCTCTAGTCTCTCTTACATAAATTTCCATTTGTTCTGCTATAATTGAACTCGAGTGCTGTGTGTGATACAGGAGCAGTGGTCTAAGGTAAAACAGGTAAACTGGGATACACTGTTCCTTTGGGAATGGAGGATCCGGGATTTCCGTGGGTATCCAGAGATTAGGGGCTGAATAACAAAGACAGACACTTTGAAAGGACTTGGAGCCACCTATTGTCAACTTGCAGGGGAAACACAGGGCTGGCATAGTCCAGAGTAGATTGCTTGAGTGGTCAACAGGCTGGTTGTGTTTGGGAGATAATACAGGCAAGGCTCCCTTGTGCTGGAGGCAGGTGGCCACAAACGTACAGCTCTGGATGCCCCAAGATGCATCACAGAGGGGTTGGGGAGCACTGTGAGAGTTGTGGAGTTGGGGTTCTGACAGGCTGGGCTGCACTGTCGTAGATCCCAGTCAGGGACTAGTATAAACTCCTACAGTGGGACTGGGATCCCTCAGGACCTGCTGCCATAATAGCGGGAGTGGGCATTGTGGAGTGGGAGGGGAGTGGGATTTAAGAGTCCCGTGCAGGGCTCTAACGTGGAGTTCATGGGAGCTGTGGTGTACTGGCAAAACCGAGGCTACAGGGTGGTTGGGGTGAGGGGGTTGGGTTGCACAGACAGAGCTGGGGAGGGAAGAAGGAGGTTGGAGTGCACTGACAGAGCTGGGGGTGCCATGCTTCCCTCAACTGAGTCCCCAAATTCTCTTGTCACCCCTGCCATCCATCTCCATTTCTCCCCTGCCCCATAATACCATTCCCTTCACTGTTTCCTCAAACTCCTCTCCCCCAGTTCCCACACTCCTCCACCCTGGTGCACCTCTCCTCCCAAGAAGCATTCACATCTCATTTCCCCCCCACATAATTTGATTACATTCCCCCCAAATAAAATTGCTAGCCATGACCTCACAAATTGTAGCAACCCTCCAGCCACTCCAGCCAGAACTTTTTTTGTCTGAGCTGGGGGTTTGTGATTAAATTTCCCTTAGTTATGTTAATTGAAGGGCGTGTTCACAGCAATCAAGAGGTCGGTGATTCATCCATATGCTAATACTTCTCAGTTTAACAGTACAAGGCAGAAGAAGGAAACAGGTTTTGGGGAGGGCGAGGGCTGTAATTCAAAAAACCTCTTGGACAAATTTGGATCACTAATGCTCCCCCACTCTCCCATGAGGCACACTACATTTCAAAGCAACTAATTAACCATTAGGATTTTAAAGCATTTACAAGAGTCTAGTTTTAAAGCATAAAGAATGTTGGGAAAGAAACCCTCTAGCTAATCTTCAATACTAGCGCATGCACAGTGTAAAAATGTACTTTTTCATAAATACTATTCTCAGTCTGAGTGCACCAGAGATTTAGTGGGTGCCATGCAGTACCTTGGGCAAAACTCAACAGACTGAGGTCATTTTGACCCGCATCAGATCAATAGTTTGATCTCTACTTCTGGGCACCCACCCTGCCCCAAAACCTTTAAAAAAATGTCAGGGGCGGGGGAAGCTTATATCTGTCTCAAATGACTGGGGTTAACCCTACTGTCCTCAGAGGCACAGCAAGTTTAAAAAATATCTGACTAAGCATGTTGATTTTAGAGGCTTAGAAAGGTCAACCTTTACACAGAGGTGATGATGCAAGCTTAACTACAGTGGCACTCCTGCGTCACCATAACAACAACTTTCCTCTCTGTAAGCACACAAAAATCTTTTTGCTTCCCACAACAAGCTCATGGAAAAGGAGCACAATGTCAGAGCCTCAAATGACAGATTATCTTGTTCTAACGTCTTGTCTTTAAACTTTGTAATGATGGTATAAAACATCATTACCACCCTGAAGATGAACTCTTAAAACAAAATGTCTGACACAATTCATTCAAACAACAAGCTGAAGCTGTGCTTCCATCTGTTTGGTTTGGAGGCTTTATTTTACTTTCAAATCCACTATAAACGGAGTTTCACTATGTACAAATGCACAACAGTTCCACTGTATTTGTCCCCACTCCTACTTTGGTGATTGAATGCAAATGTGTTTCCCCAACTGGCTTTAATAGGAGAGTTATACTAAGTGAAGCTAATTTGAGAAAAAAGAACTGTCTGAGAATGCATCGGGGGGCCAGATTCTAACTGCATAATTTGCTTTATTTGCAAGCAATACAAACACCATTTAAACACACATCTGGGCAAATCACATTTAGATTTTGTACAGGCAATTTTGCTTGTCCTTTGTTCTCTACCCTGGCTTCCAGTAGAATATGGAAAGTTCAAGATCTTGGTCTTCAAGGCAATCAATGGCAGGACCCAGCATGTCCACAAGTTTGTCTAAAATTTTAGGATGAAGACCATGAAGACCATTCCTCAGGCACAATGGAACTTTCTATCACAAAGGGAAAACTCATCTATGTAGGAGACAGAGCATTACCAGCAGCCAGTCTGAGCCTGTGGAACAAACTCTCCCAAGAACTAATGGCTATCACAAACCTCACCACCTTCCCCTCCAAGTGCATCTTTGATCTTTCCTTCTCTAATATAAACACAATGCAGAGTGTCCATAAAAAAACAAAAAACCAAACCGCAGCAACAACAACATCCCTACCAAAATAAAACACTGCACAGTACACTACACACTCAGGGTATGTCTACACCGCCGGTGGCAAAGTTGCCTTCGTCAGATTGAAGACCACTCAGTTGATTCAGAAGTCGATGCAGTAAAACCACCCCCTGAGTGGCGACCACCAACTGAGTTGACGGGATCGCGATTCCTGTTGGTGCAGTGCAGTGAAGACGCCACACAGAAGAGAGGCACAGCAGTCGACAGGAGCTACACAAGCTACACAGAGTAGCTTGCGTAACTCCCGTCAACTGCCGCCGAATCACCCAGTAAGTGTAGACCAGGGCTCAGTTCTCACCCTGATGAGTGGATGAGAGAAGAAAAAACCACACATAACGTATTTTAGTCACATAACTGAATGTACTAATGGAAGATGATCATAGACTATGCGATGAGGGAAGTATAAGAAATTATAAGATATACAGAATAGAAAAAAAATAGAACACAAATCTCTCTTTAAATGAAGTGAATCAACCAATGCAGTCAAACAATAGTAATGGCTAAGTGTAATAACTATGATGCTGGCTTTCTGATGCTAACAATTTTATGGGTTTGGAAGGAGTGCAATGGGAAACAATAGTCCAAAGTCCAAGTCCTTACAGAATCATAGAGTTAGAAAGGACCACAAGGACCATCTAGTCTAATCCACGGCAAGATGCAGGATTTGTGGTGTGTAAATCACCCAAGACATGATTATCCAGCCTCCTTTTGAAAACCTCCAGTGAAGAAGCTTCCACAACTTCCTGTGGAAGTCTTTTCCATTGTCCTACTGTTCTAATAATTAGGAAGTTTTTCTTGAGATTCAATCTAAATGGTCTATGCTGCAGTTTGAACCCATTGCTTTTTGTCCCGTGGCAAAAGAGAACAACTTTTCTCCATTTTTATAGCAGGACACCTTTAAGTATCTGAAGATTGCTATCATATTCCACCTTAATCTCCTCTTTTCCAAACTAAACGTATCCAGTTCCTTCAGCCTTTGTTCATATGGTTTTAAATTACATCCCATTGATCTTCTTTATCACTCATCTCTGGATCCTTTCCAGTTTCTCTACATCCTTTCTATACATTGGTGACCAAAATTGGACACAGTACTCCCACTGAGGACTAACCAGTGCCGAGTAGAGTGGCATGACTTGCATGCTATGTCTCTGTTAATGCAACCTAAAATTGCATTTGCTTTTTTTGCAACAGTATTACATTATTGACTCATAATGAAGTTGTGATCCACCACAATTCTCAGATCCTTCTCAGCAATGCTGCTGCCAAGCCAGCTATCACCAGTTCTGTATTTGTCCATTTGGTTTTTCTTCCATAAGTGTAGCACCTTACGTTTGTCTTCGTTGAATTTCATTTTGTTGTCTATAGCCAAATTCTCCAATTTATCAAGATCCCTCTGAATTTTAGCTCTATCCTCCAAAATACTGGCAATCCCCCCCTCAACTGTGTGTCATCTGCCAACTTGATCAGTATGCTCTCTATTCCTACATCCAAGTCATTAATAAAGATGTTAAACAACACCGGACCCAGAATAGATGCCTGTGAAACCCCACTTGAGACTTCCCTCCAATACAACATAATTACAGAGGCATGTCAGTATATCAGAATTTAGGGCATGTCTACACTGTAGTTAGACTCCTGCAGCTGTCCTGTGCCAGCGGACTCAGGCTTGTGGGGCTCAGGATAGCAGGGCTTTTTAATTGTGGGGTAGACATTTGGGATCAGGCTGCAGCCCAAGCTCTGGGGTGTACCCACCTCACAGGGTCCTAGAGCCTGAGCTCCATCCTGGGCATGCATGTCTACATTGCAATTAAACAGCCCCGTAGCCTGGGCCCCTTAAACCCAAGTCAGCTGGCATGGGCCAGCCACAGGTTTTTAACTGAAGTGTAGACATCCCCTCAGAATCCGATCTAGCATTCATTATTTGGTTGGTTGCTGAAATACATTAATAGTATTCACCTGTGTGACTGCATTTGATCCCTGTGGGCTTCAGTCAGTGTAAATACAAGTTCAAAATTATAAAATGTCATTTAATTTTAAAAAGGTTTAATTTAAACCTTTTAGCAGACGACATTAAAAGCCAATGCAGTCTTGCTGGAAATCTGAGCACATCCATTTCACTGCCACCAATACAGCCAGGAAGTGAATAAGTCACAATGCACTGCTTTTGGGCCCAGTTAAGGGGAAAAATCATACCTGGAGTTACTGAGCGTACAACAACTGGTTTTTCACTGCCAGCCACAAAACCAAATCCCAGCACAGGATCTCTCCTCATTTCCACTTTCCGAGGGACTGGAGGGTTGATTTGGCAGCTCTCTATTCGAGTGTCTTCAAATGAGGCCGATTGTGTCATGTGACTAAGGAAAAGTGAATGGAAAAAAAAGGAAATCATTAAAATGTCTTTTTGTGGTACCCATGCAAGCCCAGCACTTTAGGCTACAGGATAGGAGGAATATTTGAGACATTCGCTCTGAAAAAACCAAAGACTCATCCATCTTATTTAATGTTTTAAAAACTTTTTAATTAGGTTTTCTTACACAGAGGATGATAATATTTCAGGTTACAGAGCTCCATCACTAACCAATGCTTCTACTTGCACACAACTCCCACATTTGACCATATACGTTTGACCTCCACTAACTATATGAGAAAAATCAAAGTGTTTTTGAGTTTTGAATTTTTCATCCTCCATTTGTCAGAGAGGAGAGGAAAATAAAGCAACCTTGTATTTACTTAAATCATTACAATTACATTCCAGTCAGTGAAGTACGCAATTCTCTGATTAAAGTGAGAGAGGAAAGGGCAAACCCAGTCAACCTGCGGTCTTAAGTATAAAACATTCAGCACAGTTTGCATACACTTGAGCAGTCTCAAGCAGACCGGAAACATATGTAACACTCAGTTGTATACTTAGAACACTAGAACATTTGTTTTTGGATCAACGAAGCAAGAAGATTAATACAGGGGAGAAAGAAAGGAATGAAAAAAAAGAAGAGAAGAAAAGAAAAGAACAACTGGTGATAGTTGTGTCTTACAGAATTAGGTAAAATCAACACTCAAAAATGTGAGTCTCAGTTAATTCTGGAAGAATGTCACACTCAAACTCTGTGCATAAGAAATGGTTGAAATCAATTAATTTAAGCTATCAGATTATGTCCCAGAAAACAGAAGTTTTTATCTCTGGCAGGAGAAGATCATGCTATTAAGCACCTCTTTTGAGCAGAAAAGGTTTTGGAACAAAGAAGTCATCCAGTGTAACATATTGTCAGTTTGAGAGTCAGCCTCTTTAGGATTATATGGACTGTAATATTATAAGACTCAAACACTACCTCTCTCTGTATCATAAAAAAACATTCATAACAAATGAGAATCGGATGGGGTTTTATTCAGGTTAAGGGGGTCTACCTCATCTTCCTTCTCTTTCCATCTTCAAGAATTGATGTTTTCACATCCCCCCAAGAACATTCCAGGAAAAGGATGTGTAGTTGTTTATCATATAATATGTAGAGAAGCTGTGTGCAGTAATCATCCTTCCATGTCTAAAGCCTCTTCAAGTTGGTGGTTTCCCCGCCCTACTCCTAGCAGACTTACACATTCCCACTGGTTCTGGTACAAACTGTCCCTGTTCCTGGAGTTACTTTTTAAGTTAACAATAAAAGCTAACAACAAAACAAGCCTCAGTATAACTTTTTTCCTGAGCTTGGATTTTTCTAGAGCTTTTCCCTGCAGGACCTCTCTGTCTATGCTCACAGGTTCCCTTGGTCAAACCCTTTGATAGTAATGGTTGGAGCTAATAGGACCTACTCTGAGTCAGAGTGAGTAACTCTGAAACAGCTTTGCATCTCTGTGCAGGATCCTAATATTTGCATTAGGATAAGTCAGCAAATAATAACTACTGTCCTGTCCCAGCCTACTCTATTACTACAGATGTATCTTCTCCTAGTTTATATAGCAAGGCTCACATGTGGCAGAAATGAAGACCTTAGACATTTTGAATCTTATCTCTTTATTTCTAAATTGGCCAGTGTTACTAAATATTTTCCAGTGACCTAGAAGAAAACATAAAATCATCCCTGATGAAGTTGGCAGATGACACAAAAACGGGGGGAGTGGTAAATAATGAAGCAAAAATGTCACTGATTTGGAGCTATCAGAGTTGCTTGGTACGTGGGGTGAAAGCAAGCAATGTGTATTTTAATATGGCTAAATGTAAATGTGTCTCTATGGGAAACAGGGACTCTGAAAAAGATTGGGGGGGGGGGGTGATAAACAGCTGAACATGAGCTCCTAGTGCAATGCTGTGGCCAAAAGAGCTAATGCAAATCTTGGATGCATAAACAGAGGAATCTGTAGCAACAGAGTGGCTATTTTACCTCCGAATCAGACACTAGTGCAACCAGTTCTGGATTATTGTGTCCAGTTCTGGTGCCCACAATTCAAGGAGGATGTTGATAAATAGGAGAGGTTTCAGAGAAGAGCCAGGAGAATGAGTAAAGGGCTAGAAAATATGGCTTACAGTGATAAGGAGCTCAATATATTTGGCATAACAAAGAGAGGGCTAAGGGGTGACTTGATTACAGTCAGTAAGTGCTGAAATGGGGAACAAATATTTGATAATGGGGCTTTCAATATAGCAGAGAAAGGTGCAACATGGGTCAATGCCTGGAAGGAGAAGCTAGACAAATTCAGATCCGAAATAAGGCACATTTTTAACAGTTAGGGTAATTAACAGTTCGAACAATTTACCAAGGGTCATGGTGGATTACTCATCACTGGCAATTTGTAAATCACAACTAGATGTTCTTTTCTAAAAGATAAGCTCTAGGAATTATTTGGAAGAAGGTCTATGACCTGTGTTATACAGGAAGTCAGACTTGACGATCACAGTGGCCTCTTTTGGCCTGAGAATCTACAACTATGAATGAATTCAGCCTGTGAATTCCATCTTTTCCCATACATCAAGCAGTATTAGTAACAAATGGCCAACTACTTCCACCCTCAAGGATCTTGCCGCATTTTTTTATTAATATTGGGTCAATTTTATAAAATGGTTAATCAAAATAGCTGTCAGATTTTCTATAGGGTTTGAAATACAGTGCTTATCATGTCAGTACCTTCAGGCCCTCCAGAATCAATTCCAGCTACGGATTTGGGTTTCCAAAGCTCTTGTCTTTAACCAAGACTCCTTTTTAGAGAATATTAGCATTTCAGAAACTTGCCTATTAGACTTTTTGAACTTACCTTGGGCAGTGAATGGTGATCATGACGTTTCACACATTTTCCATTTGTTTTTCTTTCTCTCTCATCTGAAATCCCTACAGCTCCCTTATCCTCTAACATATGGTAAAGTCCTATGCCTAAGCATTTTCTCCTGGTGATTGTATCCATCATTTCTGTAACGGGTTCTTTGTCATGTGAGGCTGCCATCAACAAAGTGAAGTGCTTACAAAAGGCTGAATAAGCCAGTGATTTGGAAAAATACTAGCCTTTCAGGATTGCTGTCCTCTTCCGCCTTTGTATATTTTAGGTCCCCAGATACCCTAGCATTTAGTCTGGATTGAACAAGGAGAAATGGTGCCAACTGCAGCATCCCAGATAAATCCCTACAGCAGAAACGGGAGCTGTTCAAAGGAGCAGCTGTGCTGGTGATTTCCGGCTCCATCCTTTGCATCATCTTATCTTACGAACTCGCAGTGGGAGCACAGTATCTGTTTTCCAAAGCCTAAAATGGAACATCAGCAGGGAGCAGTCAGTCACGATAGTGAGAAGCACAGCCTATTTTAGGGACTTTTTAAAGGCTATGCACCTACCAAAATATCATCGAAGAAGTCACCATCATTTACACTTCCACAAATGGCTGTTCAGAACACTCCTGTGTCATTCAGTACGTAGGAACGTTATCCAGAAGGATAACAGGTGAACATCAAGATGAATACGTATGACCCTATCACAGGGTGGCACTGGCCCTTTAAGAAGGAAGAGGCCAGTGCACCTATGATTTGTCAGCTACTTCCTAACTGGTCTTTAAGAGAGTGCACCTGGAGTGTGGGGTCTGGGGGTTGTCCCTGAAGGAAGTTAGGAAAGAGCACTTAAGAGCTACTAGAGATGAGGAGACTGTGGGAGGTCCCTGTAGTAGGTTCCTAAGGGAGAAGTCTCAAAGCAGGGAAGCAGAATTAATTTTCTGTGAATTTTCAAGTAAATCTAGTAATTTAGGGGTTAAAATTAATTTCAAAATGGCCCTTTAATAAATTTAGTATCCAGTTTCAGACCTTTTTTGTCCCAAATGATCTAAATAACAGAATAACATTTCTCATTTCCTTTAAACTCACTGAAATTTTGTGCTGAGACTACATTAGACTCTTATTTATTTAAGTTAATTTCTCCCATTATTCTGCATACTGACAGCTCCTCCCTTCAGTAGGTGCTGAACCATAATGTTCTTCTACAGAGAATTCCATGAAGAACTGCCTTCTTTTCAAAATGGTTAGACTCTTTCATTGTTTTCCATGGGACTGAATTCCCAAATTGCCCTTCTCAGAATAGCAATTTATTTCATCCTGTTTTCAATGGGAGTGAGAGTGTTCCTCTCTGTTTCCTGCCTCTTCACTGCCTTCATTCTCATTAGGAAAAAATGGGAGTTCATAGCCATTTGGAAAGAGGGCAATTCTTTGGAGGTTCTCTGAAGATTTTATGCATCAGTCTCTGCTGACAGAGTGAGGGAAAATGCAAAAATGACAATTAATCCTAGTATTTAACTCTTTCACCAGATATACTCATCAGAAAAGAAAATGGGGGTGCGATGGGGTGTATTTCCCACACAGGCCCTGAGAGAGTAAATTGGCTTAATTAAGCAGCAACTAGGGGAGAGACGTAGGCTACAAACAGCCTGCTAATTAGAAGCAGGCTCAGCTGGGCAAAAATAAGAGGGGCCTGTATGAAGTAGCACAGGTAGGGTGATCATATTTCCTGAAGGGAAAACGGGACATCACGCCTGATCCTCTTGCCCCGGCACACAATGCTGCTTGGCCTCCTGCAAATTCCTCTATTCCTGGCTGATGATCGTTTGGCAAAAGCAAATGGGACAAATGCCCAGTTTTGCCAAAAAAAGTAGGGAAGAAGTCCACAGTCACTCCGTGAGAGGAGGGAGATTGGGCTGGCAAAATCAAAGAGAGAGGGGAGCCAGTTACGTAGGAAGAAGCTCAGGGAAACAGCAGCAAGGACCAGGATAGTACCTGCCTTGGCTGCATGTTATAGGGTCTCTGGACTGGAACCCAGTGTAGAGGGCAAGCTTGGGTTCTCTTGCCCGTCACTGTGCAGTGGCACAGAGCGTTGGAGATGTCAGCTGGGCAGCGAGTCCAGAAGGACTGTGACTTCCCTGGAAGGGGAGGACTTTAGTGACCTGACCGCAGGGCCAAGCCATGAACCGGAAGCTGCTGTTCTGAGACCAAAAGAGGCTGCAGACTGAGAGAAGATGGGTAGGGAGACTGCTGAGGAGAGCGCAGCAGAGCTAATCCCCAGGATAGCCAGGAGGAGGTGCCACAAGCGGTGAGGGAACCACATCATAGGAAGGAACAAGGAAAGGAGGGAGGGGGTTTGTGTGTGCCCCTGCACACAGAGGAATGTGGGGGTTTAAAAGGAAGATGGAAACCAGTGTGTGTGGAGGTGCACAGGGGAATGTAGAGAGGTGTGACAGGAAGGGGGAAATTGGAAGAGGGAGGGAGAACCTGGGATGTACTTCAGCTGCTTTGTATTGGTCTAATGAGGCAAAGAAACTGCAAACCCAGTTTAACTGGCCAATATACTTCATACTTTGCATTACTTCAAAGAGACATAAAATAGCCAGGGCATATTAGAGTGTCTGGCCATAAATGTTTAATTTTTAAAAAAATGATATCTGCAACTCATTAGACATCTTACATAGTAACATTCTCTTTGAGGTCCATGAGTGAAATTTTTAAGTTTAAACCACAAAAATACCCAAAGAAATTCTCAGACAAAAAGTAAATTAAAATGGAGTCCACATTGAGACTATTTATCAGTAATTTAGGGTAAAATACATTACAGGGATATTGTAATTATCATGCACACTATTATGGAAATGCATAGTAAAGACACCCCAACAACTTTACTTATGTCCAGCAATGACACCCAGAGAGAAAAAAATTCTAAAGTGTCTTGACAATAAATTTATTTATAAAACTGTCTATGACTACAGTTACTAAAATGCATTAATCGTAATCATATGGTTATTGTACGGCATTACTACAGCTCAGAGCTAAGGTTGTTTGTGTACCTTATCTGTGCCTTTTCACACTTTAATATGCTTGGATTTCTTTTAAGTTTAACCTGAAAATTGAATTTCATGGGTTTATAATGCTTTGTTTGGGATAGTTACAACCTCCCTGTAATGTATTTTAGGCTAAATTACTGATATGTACTCTCAATTTCAACTCATTATTAATATAGTTTTTGCCTTGGAATATGGCAGATGCAATCCTTTTCAATAACAAAAAGGAGAGAGGTTCTATAGAAATTTCAGATCTTTTGGATTATTGAGTGACTGGCAACTGGGTTGGAATAGAGGTAGGATTTTCCATCAGAAAGAGTTCTTATCCTTGTTCAACAGTATCCACATTGCTCAGCAGTGACTGTAGAAACCTCATTTTTATTAATTAAAAGATCAAGGCTGTGTATTGTTGATTAAGGCTGTAATTTTTTCATTGACATTCAGGAGGAGTTGGGTAATAGTCTTAATCCATTAGACTATTTGGAAAATTTTAGCCTGAATGAATTATATCTAAATCAGAGGGTGAAGTGGAGTCAGTATTTTGAGGGTGTCTGACTGGTGTAAAAAAACCAGAGTGGTCTGTAAGAAAAAGAGGTGCATTGATCATATCCTTATATATTTCAAACAAAATTTAGATCATTTTCTGAAGCTCAGCTAAATTATATTTTCTTTCTTTTTAATTTTTTAAAAACTTTTTGTGAATTTACCCCTTATGAAAGCTGTCAGATGGACAGCCATGAAGAGCAGTGCTCTAGGGTTTTATTCACAGTTAAGGTATGTCTACGCTGCATTGAAAGATGTGACTGCAGAAGGTGTAGACATACATGACCTTATTTTGATCTACATGTGTTGCAATCACACTTCCCTATTGCAGTGTAGATATAGTCCTAGATACGCTACAGGTTGTAGCAATGCAAGCAGCTATACAATGCTCCTCAAATGTACTTCAGTACACACCTGTACAGGGCAAATGTCCAAAGGACAGAAACAACATTACCAACTCCAACACTAAAAAATAATGAGTCATGCCTTCCAAAATCCTTAGAATGGCTGAAAAAATTCAGAGATTTTTTTTCACAATAACAAGCTTAGGCTACATTTTATTTGCTTTCTGTATTATGAGCCTTTATGGTGCTCTCTGGTCACATTTTCAAGTTTTACTTTGCTGAGTGCCAGATGACGAACATAATTCCTCATCTCTAGGAGCTGCATCTTTAAGTAAAACTTCCAGATACTTGATATCCTGAGACTGGATAAAATTGTGAGAGATGGAAATACCGAGCAGGTTGCCTATATGCCCATTCAGTCCTTGGCTTCTCTGCTGAGACTGCCACAGCAATGACGACAATTAAAGCCGCTTTATGGTGGCCGAGAGCTGGAATAAGACTATCAAACTCATTTCACAAAGACTACCTAAAAACTAGATGTTAATAACTTGTGGTCACTACCAACCTGGTCTATTCTGAACTAGTAACTTCGAGGTGAGACAATATATCCCTTTTCCCTGTCCCTTGTATCCTTACATATGCTTTTTCTCCAAGTTCATTTACACTCTCAGAGATTCCATGAAGGAGTTAACGTTTAGATTCCCATAAAACCCCAATCCTATATTACCACTGTTGTAGCAAATCATGATGCCTGACAAAAGTTGACTAATTGTGGGTGGGTAGGTCAATACCACAGACAAGAGATAATTGGAAGAACTGTCCTAGAAAGACAAAAAAAAACCCCAAAAAACTGATCATTTTTCTGTCAGTGTCAATTCTATTTTTTCATAAGCTTCTTCAGTGGTTAAATCCTCTAAAGTAAGGTCATTTTATAACACCCTAGAACATGTCAATATAAGCCATCTGGATGAGCATATGGTGAAAATGTAATTAGAAAGAAAAAAGGATTTGCTGGTTTCAGAAGCAGTTGTCGGCAGCTTTTTCATAAAATTGGATACAGGGAAATCTGACATGCACAAACATTTCCCAGACTCTGTCTCCTCCTCCACCACTTCCCATGCGATGCGTATCCCAGAGCGAGATAAAATGAAACAAAATCCTAACAAACAGAACTAGCATGACTACCAACCTGATAGGGGAAAAAAAGTAATGTTTCACCTTCATCTTCAGGCAGGTATTGGGAGAGAGACTCTGCTACTGAAAATATATTTTATGACAAGTACCACTCTGATATTGATGGCAGGATATTAAAAATATTACAGCTGCCTTGTAAATACTGCCTTAGGAAGGTAAGCAGTTGTACAAAGTGTTAGACTCAAATCATGGAAGGATTTGGAAATACGCCTTACTTCAAGTACATCCACAGATTAGCAGCTGTTTGCTTGAATTTTGTTTCTTGTCTATATGTTGTCAAAAAACTTGGTCTTCAGAAGTGTTTATTTTTTCCCCTTAGTATACCCACAAACATTTTGAGGCCTTCGTGTATTTAAAATTTGGGACTCACTAGTTTAGGACACCAGGGGCACAAGCCACATAATGGAAGTGACATAGTACTTCTCAGTGGCAAAGAGGAATGGAGGAGAAAGGGACAAAGAGCGATTGAAAGGTGGGAAAAGCCCCTACAAGGAGGGAAGGAGCTATGTATAACAGGAGAGGCGGTAACAGAACAGGAAGTGATGCTGCCTCAACCTGCTTAAGGTGGGGAAGAACTGATCCCTCCATAGAAAAATGCTATGGAATTTTCGAACCATCTCGCTGAATTTCATAGAGAACTATCTCAATTAAATTATGACTTTTCCACAAGGGAGGAAAACAGGGAGATGTCTAATTTTTCAGAAACTAAAACAACATAAAGATGAAAAAAAATTCTGTCCACTTGCACCTGACTCTGCCAAAGAACACATCACGTCCTCCTTCTCCAACTGCAGAAGGAACCAAGAACAAAAGGAATAGTTTATTAGTGTGCAGTCCGAAGTTCTTTAGCCAAGAGACCCAAAAATGCTCTCTCGCTCTCTCTTTCCAGGTTCACACTGTGCTCACTGGCTACTGCTTGGCTTTCTTGCTTTTTTGGCTTCTGCTCTTTCTATTCTCAGTTTGTGTGTGTTCTCTCACACATACATCCTCCCACAATAGCAGGTCACAATATCCCCTGCCACATGGTGCTCATTTCTGGGCAGACTAAAGGCAGGTCTACATGACAGAATTATTTCAATATAACTACATTGCTCAGGGGTTTCAAAAATCGCCCCCAATAGCTACCCTACCTGGCAGCTAAACTGACCTAAGCGCTGGTGATATGTAGGTGAGAAAGTTTCTCTTGCCAAGGTAACTACTGCCTCTCAAGGGGGTGGATTGACCAGGTCAGATTTAAAGCCTCTTCACTGAAGGGCTGCAGCTGTACCAATGCAGAGTTTTAAGTGTAGACCTGCCTTGACAGGCCTCTTCTTAGGTGTGGCCTTTTAACAGTGATCTGAAATTCAATCACAGACCAGTTGAACAAGGTTTTAACTCAACCTCTAACAGTAACATATTCTTGGTGCTCCTGCCTGCCTAGGTGTTAGGCTGCTGCACATTATTTCTTGGCCTGGTTCTCCTCACACTGTTTCACACCAGACTAACAGCATTGACTTCAGGAGTTACTCTTCATTTGAAATGCTGTAAGAGAAAGGAGAATCTGAGGCTTTCTATATGGGCTTGACAATTAACCTTATAGATAGAGAGAGAGCGAGCTGACAAATCATTCTGGTCTAGATGGGCCCACACAATAACAATTTCATGAAGGCTTGTACAGTAGTTTCTGTTTAGAAGCCGAGTTATTACAGGTTCCAAAAATAGGGGCTGTTGGCATTTACTAGATTATGATTTAAGCTACACTGGAGCTTTTCCATGAAAGGTATTTGTTGTTTACATGAGAAAAACACTTTGAATTAAAAAAGTAACGGGGCCCTTTTAAAAATGAGTTGAAACGTAGCTTTTTGCCACCTTCTTTACATGCATCAGCGAACCCTGTTGCTGAGCCTAGTGGAATGCAACTGTAAGACAAAGCAAGGGAGAAAATTCAGTCCTGGTTTATTATAGGGGTGGGTGGGTGAGGTTCTGCGGCCTGGATTGTGCAGAAGTCAGACTAGATGGTCGTATTGGTCCCTTCTGACCTTAAAGCCTATGAGAAAAAGGTTAGAGGATTACTGAAGTGAAAATATACAGGAAAATAAATTGGGGTTGAAAGTGTCCACACCAAACTGGAATGAACAATTCTTATTTGTCCTGCTTCTGACAGGTTTCATTCTAAGTGGAATGACAGTAATCCAGCCGCTTGTGCCTAGCTCAGCTCTGCATATCAAGTAGAAATGGGTCTGCAATGAAGCTCTCCTGAGCATTTCTCTCTCAGCAGGAATAAAGAATGGATATGTCCAATCCATCATGAAGAATCCACTTAACCAGCAGAGCAAGACAAGAAGCGGAAAACCTAAAGGTCCTGGCTTCCGACGTGCTGATTTGAATATGCAAGCTCCTCTCGTAAGACTCTGTTCAGGTGAGCTCAGACTTGCTTTTAGAGGCAAGTTGCTGTCTCTGCAAACACAGAAGAGGGTACCCTAGCAGCATAGTGAATGTGGCTGTGAGGCAAAGAAAAAGGGGAGGAAAATCCATATTATAGCGTACCCATCAGACACCCTTGCCACAGCTGGTATAGCCTAAGCACGTGGCTGAAATACTGTCTGTTATCATCTAACTATGTGAGGGGTTTAGCTGTGTTGCTCCTATTAGTACAAATAGGACTTGGAGTGGAAAAATCACGCACTATAAAAGTAGAATGTGAATTATTAACACTACTGCTAATAATTTTACATCCATCTCTTTCTTTTGCTGTAAGCACTTATTCCATAACTTCAAGCTCCCTAATATTTATTTAATATGACAATCCACAAAGAGAAACACCCAGCAAGCACATCACAAAATGCAAATGAATTTTCCAGCCAATAACTTAAATAAGCAGAAAAGGTTCCCCACTCTACTCTAACCCATTCCACCCACAGCCCAGCTGTCTGCAAAACACTTAGCAAGTAGACGGTCTTTGCAGTGTGCCTTAAATATCAACTGTTTTAGTGTGTTTCAGAACACAGTGAAGAGCAAGCTCGAGTCAAGAACCCCCAGGGAAAATGACCCACTGGCAGTCCCCTCTCTCTTGTATCTCAAATACCTGAAAGTGTGGCAGAATCACACAGGCAGGGAGGTGATCTCTCAGGTGTGTAAAGGAGAGAACTGGTTAGCGACTCCAAGGACTGTCTTGAAACTGGCCCTTAAATAAATTCCCTTTGTTTCACATTTTTTTAATTATTAAATTTAGTCTCCACACTGAGAAAGGGAATTGATGAGCAGGTAGAGAGGTGGGCAGTTGAATGACTAAACTGCTTATTTCCTTCCTTTCTTTTAATCTTTTCATAGATTGTTGGTGGGACACGCAGACTAGAAACGATGAGTCAAAGCTATATTTTTTTGGGGGAAATATATATAGAGTGAGACTACCCTTTGGGGGGGCAGGGACCATCCTTTTTTTCTGTGTTTGTTGCACAATGGGGTCAGGTCCGTGATTTAGGCTCCTAGGCACTATGTTAAAACAGACTAATAACAACGAGGAAAAGACTGATCATTTCACCCACCGCTTTCGTACAAGCCCGTTCTATTTCTCTGCTTAAGTGCCGTACGACTAGCAACATAAATGCTTATATTTACTCTCACCCTGTGTTGAGAAGCAGCAGCCCAATATTAGAACTGCTATAATCTATCCATAACACATGGGTTTTAAAAGTTCAGATATTATGGGGTATAAAATGTTATATAGCTTTGTTTAGTGAGCTCACTGCGCTCGGTATCTTTATTGCAGCTTTGACTTTGCTAAGGCATAAGAGAAGAACAGACCTATAATAAAGTATTCAGTTATGCATGTCACTCACACACACATATAGGGAAAGAATCTAATTTAGTGCAGCGAGCTGTCTCTTATTCCACAGACAATGTATATGTTCTTCTATCTGGAGACTCGTGTGCAGAGAAGCTTATGACGATACCGCACTCTCACAAGGAAGTTCTGTTAATGCACTGAAGTAAAGCAAGTGGGAGAAAGAGGTCTCTATAGTTTGGCCACTTTATAGTAGCATTTTAACGTTAATAAAAGGGACCTAGAGGCAACGGAACGTGCATGGAATATGTTTTACCTGCTATAGAAATTACCAAGGCTTTTTAGTAATCCATAAAACACAGAGCAGACAGTCTCAGCATTCTTCTTATTCTTGTTACTTCCTATTTTGAAAAGGGGGGAAGGAAAGATGAAGGGAAATCCTCCTTGCCCATTAAAAGTGTACAAATAGGAAGGATTATGCTTATTGACGGTATTGCCTCAATGAATCCCTGGCAAATGACCATGGAGAACAATAGTTAAATAATCTGGAATGACATACTGCACTGAAGGGAAGCGACTTTGCCTGTTATAGCTGTCAGGTGCAAATTAAACTTGGGACATCGGGGGAAAAGAGTTAGATGTTTTTGTTAATTACATTTTTCAGCTAGCTTACTGTCTGTCATTTAACACAATGCAGCTAAATGATTTTTCTGAGTCAACTTCCTCCATAAAGTGGTTCACAACTTCCTTTGTAAAGTGGGACAAGTCCAAGCGGTCTTCATTCCATACAACTTGCCTCAGAAAAATCCTCTGTACCTTTTGGCCCAGAACAATCTCAAATCAAGATCTATTCATACAGCATAGCCAAGAAGATATGAACACCATCATTACCAGAAGGCACTGGAAATGGATTGGCCATGCATTTCGAATGGAAGTGGATTCCATCACCAGAACTGCAATAAGATGGACACCTGAAGGCAAGCGAAAATAAGGCTGCCTGAAACAACATGGTGAAGAGCTGTGGAAGCTGAGCTGAAAAACCTGGGGCACAGCTGGGGAACCATTGAAAGACTTGCCAGAAACAGACAGCAGTGAGGAGCTTCATGACTGCCCTAAACATCAGAGACTAACTAACTAAGGCCTAGTCTTCACTGACAATGTAGGGCAACGGAATGTGGCTTACGTCGACCCACTAAAGTACGCGTCTCCATTGGCACGTCAGTTGCGCCAAATTAAATCGTAGTAAAATCTGACTTAATAAAACCGCCTCCGCAAGTGGCGTAGCCTGCAGTCGAATTCTGTGGGTCGAATGAGCATCAGTGTAGGCAGAGCACAACATTAATCAACATCATTGGCCTCTGGGAGGTATCCCATAATACTCTGTTGTGATCGCTCTGCACATTCGCAGTCAGCTGCACTGTGGCCACGTAAGCAGTAAATAGCTCCTTCCCGCAAGCCCTGAGAAATTTTGAATTCCCATTTCCTGTTTGGTCAGTGTGGAGAGAGCTTGTCAGCAGAACTGATCCTGGCAACTGCACGCCCCAAACATGCTCCAGCATGGAGTCATCCTGAGGTCTGAGATCTCATCGGTCTGTGAGGTGAAGAGTCCACTATGGCTCAGCTCTGAGCCAGCAAAAGACATTTGGATATCTACAAGATATCTTGCAGCATGTTGGAGAAGGGGCACAACAGGGACATGCAGCAGTGCCATGTTAAGATCAAAGAGCTGAGGCAGGCTTATCAAAAAATTAGAGAAGCTAACAGCCGTTCTGGCTCCTTACCCAAAACATGCTGCTTTTACAAGGAGCTGCATGTGATTTTCAACAGAGACCCCACCGCTATGCCACCATGCAGCATTGATACCTTGGGGGAATCCAAGTCCAGGATGAATGAGGACAAGTCCATGGATGAGGAGGAGGAGGATGCTGAGGAGAACAGGGGCAGGCAAGTGGGGCATCCTTTCTCCCTTGGGCATCCGCAAATGGGTTCCCATTTTTTTACTCCAGAGACAGTTAACCCATACTAATCAGCTCCTCTGCAGCTGCTGACACAGAGCTAAGAGCATGGAGGATTTCATTATCTGACAAACTGGACATGGACAACAGGAAGGCAGCACAGGAGTATGAGCGCTCAGCACAAGAAGAGATGCTGCGTATAATGTGGGATCGGTCAGACACGTTGAGGAAGGTCAGCGGCAAGAAGACTCCCTCTGCAGCCCCTGCAAAACTCTGAGCTAACGCAATCTTTCCTAGCCCCTAACCCGAAGTGGCCTAGGAGGAGGCTGAGCAGGGTGCAATACGTGCTGCATTGCTCGCCGGTTAAGGCGAGCAGAAAAAGGCATCGGCCCCTTTAAGGAGTGGGGATGTGTGATTCTTTCATGTGTGCAAAGCCCAAATGCGCTGTGTATCCTTGGCCCCACAAAATACACATGGAAGATTCAATTTTCTTCCATTCCCCCCCTCTGTGAAGGATCACCAATGAAGAAAGTACTGCTCGACAATTTATTAGTCTTTATTTATTGATATAAAGGGAGGGGGAAGTGGGGAAGAGGAAGAATTAGAGGGGGAGAGGGAAGATTGGGGGGAAAATATACTGCTTCACAATTCATTACTTTATTTATTGATAAGGGAATAAAGGGAGGGGGAGGAGAGTGGGACTGGAATCGTGGGGAGGGGGAAGGGGGGAATTGGCTCGGTGTGGGACGGGTAGGGGATGCGAAGTGAAAGCACAGCACAGATAAGCAACACACATTACCGTTGTGTCTCATTGAAAAAGGGGTTTTTCAATCCTTCCCTGAGGCGCAGCGCTCCGTGACTGGCTCTCAGCATTGCAGTGGCAGCTGGCTGCTTAAAATTTGCGACCAACCTATCTGCCTCCACAATCCAACCCACTGGGAACTTCTCCCCCTTTGTCTCACAGACATTATGGAGCGCACAGGCAGAGATAACTATTGGAATTTTTTTTCACTAAGGTCTAACCTAGTGAGCAGTTTCACTAGCACGCTTTTAAATGTCCACATGCACATTTCACCACCATTCTGCACTTGCTGAGCCTATTATTAATATGCTCCTTCTCATTGTCCAGGTGCCTGGTGTAGGGCTTCATTAGCCAGGGGAGCAAGGGGTAGGCAGGATCACTATTGGCATTTCAACATCGCCAATATTTATTTTTTGGTCAGGGAAGAAAGTGCCCACCTGCTTCTTTTTGAACACGCCTGACTTCCTAAAGATGCGTGCATCATGCACCTTTCCAGACCACCCCACATTGATGTCGGTGAAACATCCCCTGTAATCCACAAGAGAATGTAACACCATCGACAAGTATTTCTTTCAATTTATGTACTCTGTGGCAAGATGGTCCGGGGCTATGTTAGGAATGTACATGCCATTTATGGCTCCCCCCCCAAGTTTGGGAACCCCATTGCGGAAAAGCCTTCCACTATGTCCTGCACATTTCCCAAAGTCGCTACCCTTCTTACCAGACGTTTATTAATGGTCCTGAACACTTGCATCACAGAAGCTCCAACGGTGGATTTACCAACTCTGAATTGATTCCCAACTGACTGCTAGCAGTCTGGGGTTGCCAGCTTCCACAGAGTGATGGCCACTCTCTTCTCCACTGTCAGAGCTGGTCTCAAGTGAGTATTCATGCATTTCAGGGCTGGGGAGAGCTCTTCGCAAAGTTAAATGAAAGTGGCCTTTCGCATACAAAAGTTCTACAGCCACTGCTCATCATCCCACACCTTCATAACGATGTGATTCCACCAGTCAGTGCTTCTTTCCCGGGACCAGAAGCGGCGCTCCACCAACTGCAGATGGTGCGTGAAAGCCTGCAGCAAACGGGAATTGTTTCGTTCTCTGGCTTGAGGCAAGGTGGCCTCTGTAACATTGCAATTTCAGCACTGCGGCTCCTGTCTCACCTCTGAAAATACTGCAGAAGAAGTCGTGAGGTGTTTGTGATGCTCACAATAATAGTGCAGAGCGGAGTGGGTTCTGTTCCTCTCAGAGAATGGCATGCGCATGGCAAAGACTGAAGGGTTTGAAAAAACGGCACCAAAAGGAGCTTGTTTGTTTGTTTTGGACTGGGGCAAGAATGGAGTGGAGGAGTACATTGCATTCTGGGAGGATGACAACCTTCCCAAAAGCCTCTGCGGCTAATTGCACTGTGGGATAGCTACCCACGGTGCACTGCTTTGATTGTCGACCCAAGTACAGCTAGTGGGGACACAATCCCTCGACACAATGAGTGTGGTGTGAGCACGCTCCTCCAACTTCTAAAATTCAGCAGGTGAAAGTTGATTTAAAATAAATCGACTTCACTCCGTAGTGTAGACATATTCTAACTAATTTTGAAAATGACAGAACCATCACCCCCCCAGGATATTTTACACACTCTGAAACTATGTATGGTGGCATAAAGATCATATCTTGTTCTGCACATGCCACTGCCAAACTAGGGCCAGTGGAGAGCTTTATTTACCATCTATATTTATAACAAACACCTGTCCACTGCATTGGGAGCATTTTACAACACATTACATTTCACGATATGCAAGTATAAAATCATCAAGGTTTTTTTTATTTGTATTTTAATAGTGCCTCGTCACGGATCACGTCCCCAACTGTGCTAGATGCTACACACAGAAGAAAGAGATGGTCCCTGCCCCAAAGAGTTTACATCTATTCAAAAGCCCCCTCAACCAATTCTACATCCTTCCATCCACTTTTTACTCAAATGCCCAGAAGAAGGGGTGGGCTTTTAAGTCCGGTAGGGTAATCAATTTTGCCTGTAGCAGACCAAGTTGGGAAATAAACTCCAGAGTTGGGGACCCCTTAGAGAACCCACCAAGATGTCATACCAGCAGCCCCTTTCCCTTAAACCAAGCTTGAGTACCTCCGCTGATCTCAACTCTAGAAAGATAGCAGCAGAAAATAGGCAAGCTCTCAGATAACCAGATCTGGAACCATTTAGAGCATTACAGATTAAAAACCACACTATGAACTTTACTCAGAAACCAAGAGCTCTCATCAAAGCCTTGATTTACAGCAGATGTTGAGCCATTCACTCCACTGCCTCAGCAGTATCAGAGAAAATGGAGGAGATATAAAACTGGGTAGCAGCCTATTGAAGACACTGCAGGTACACGTCATTGTATGGAAGACTCTGTGCAACTCTGTGCAAGACCCAGGGTTTGAGTGGTCTTTTTGTAGGACAGGTGTCCTGGGGTGCATTTTGCCTAGACTGAATATAAAATATAATCTAAAGGGTTAATAGCTGGCTAGCAAGAGGATTTCCAAATGAGTTACTATACCACTATTGGCCTATAAGCATGATCATCGACAAACAATTTTATGATCTCGATATGGGATACGAACTATAGCTAAGCATGTATAAGTGTTTACATTATAAACTCCTATTTTCATGCTGTATAAGTCCCTTGCTGAAAGATTGCTGTGGCTTACAATTTGGCATATCAATACATTGTGTCATGTATTTTTCTTGATTTACCCTCTTTTCTACCATTGATTACCCTAGAGCTGAGAGGATTTATTGTCGGCATAGCAGGGGAGTTATATCAATGGGAGGAGCATTTTAGTTTGTACACCTCCACTGCTTTGTCGACAAAAGCTGACTTTTATCGACAAAACTCTCTAGTGTAGACCAGCCCTTATACACGTTAGTGAGACAAAGTGGGTGAGCTAATATGTTTTATTGGACCAACTTCTGTTGGTGAGAGAGACAAGCTTTTGAGCTACACAGAACTCCTTAGGTCTGGGAAAGATACTAAGCGTCACAGCTAAATACAAGATCAAACAGATAGTTTAGCATAAGTAGTTAGCACGTATTCTAAATTACCATTCAAGATGAAGTGGCCCGTTAACATGCCTGTAGTCATAGGACAAAAAGGATGATTAATGGGTTACAGATTGTTGTAATAAGCCATAAATACAGAATCTTTATTAAGACCATGCATTAATATCATGAATTAATAATGAAAGCTGTATCACAAAGACTAGCTAAATTTCAGACTTCTCTCTGCAAGCAATTTTTTCCCATATTTTGCATGCCTATCGTAGGAAAGTGAGAATTCCTAGGGAATTATTAATTCAGAAAGGATGAATTTCTCCATCTCCAGGGAACTAAAATTTAAAGTGTAGAAAAAACTGTTAGTAGGGGCTCTTGAATTATCATGATCAATTTAGACTACAGTAAAGACCAAAGACATTAGATGTGGACCAAATTATTACCTCTTTAAGACTAGCATAGCAAAAATGTTAGTTATATAATTGATATCATCAACTACTCTAACCTATTCCCCTCTGCATCATTTAGCACAATTAACCACATTGGAATTAACACAAATGGTAACCTTGCTACTCTGTCTTCACTGCCAGCATATGCTTTGTCATGTCACAGTTTGGTGGTTCTCATGCTTTTACCATAAAAAATAAACGTAACATAAACAGGGATTTATGATGGCTAACATACATACAACGTCATAACAGTTATAGTCACAAACAAATTTGCTCTGTATTGGTGAAATGATTTCTATTTTGAGAACTAAGCATCACTCTTCACTTCCCATGTCCCACTTCAGCCTTATGTGGAGGGCTTATGTGGCATATAGAGATTCATACAGGCCTTCTACACTGGAATAAATTTCATCTTAAGTGTATAGGCCTCATAGTTGAGAGCTAGTCTTTAGGCTTTAGTCCACCATAAATCAGGGAGGGTTCTCTCACACTAAGCCATGAGACACAGTGTGACTGACTACATCAGATTAAAGCCTTCATCTTCCAGGTTTTTCCAAACTCTTTCCTTGCTCGCATCTCTGTTTTCAATAGGTCTCACTTCCCATCTCACTGTATACATGGTTTCTCAAGTATGCCATGTTAATGGAGGTGGCAGACATAATGGCCACCCCGCCCCCGACTTGGCCCTCTGTACTTTGCAGCCCACAGGGAAAATGTTAAGTGTCAATCGCCCTGATGGGTCTCATCTCCGGACTTTGTGGCTCAGGAGGAGGAATGTTAAGTACCGATCTCCCCTGATGGGCCTTAATTTCTCAGGTGATTTTTGATCACCCTGTTTACTTCTCGGCACCCCCGTCACCATGAAGGAGGGATCATTGTCTGGGGTCCCAGTTACTTCATTGGTCCTGACCTGCATCTCATTTTTTAATTGGCTATTTTATACTCTGGCCACGCAGTACACTATTTAAGCTCCTGCCCCGGTTAGCTCAGGTGCTCTCCCACCCTCGAATGCTAAAGGGCACGTCACGAACCGGTTGGACTGATCCCCCGACTGAGACAGGGAGCTCCCACCCACGAGACTTTTGGGTGTCTGCGAATTGCCGGCCGAACGATTTATTACTGAGATGCTGCAGCTGGTCTGCCTCCTCGCTTTGGGTACCACCACGGTGCTGGGACAGGTAATATAACTGATATAGTTATCCTACGTCTCTCAATCTATCCTTTCCTTTTTTTTTTTATGAAGTCATTTAAGTGTTGTCCACAAGTGTAATTAATTCCTATTTGTATCTGGTATAGTTTGCTTTTCCTCCTTGCTTTTTTCTGAGTAGCTGCTTATTACCCCACCTGTAATTTGCATGACCCTTTCCATTGTGTAGCTGTTTATTGCACCATATGTCTCTTCCCATGCTATTTTAATATATGTTTTTTTTAATGAGATTACTATAAAATCCCCTTTTTGTTACTCAAATTTGGTGTCTGTCTCCTTGGAGGGTGTCGCCGGTCCATTGCAGTTACATCTCGAACCCCGGGGTTTTACATGGCGTCACGGACAGGATGTAACTGCCCCTGGACCGACCCATCCTCCAATGATAGTTCAATTACTGAACAATTTAATCACCTTCAGCTTCATCTAATGATGAGCCGAGGACAACCAAATTCTGATGAATGGATATGTGTAATTGGACAAGATTATGAGGCGCAGTCCTACACAGTCCCCCTCACCCTTGCTTCGGTGGGCTGTCTCTTAAGAGGACACCCCCAAATGCGGTTAACCCCCGCTGATCAAGACTTCATGGGGAAAAAAGGGGTGAGGCAAAGTTAACAGAGTCAGAAAAGCTGTGGCCAAAGGTAAAGAAGAAAATTGGCAGGGGGCAAACCCCTCACTCCCACAGCAGCAGAACTGCCACCCCTGGAGTCAAAAGACACAACTAGGGGCCAAATGTTATCTAGCCTAGTCAAACCTCTTTAAAGGGAAGATAAACAAGAAAAAGGAATTTGGTTCTTATTGAATACAGGGGCACAAATCTCAGTTATATCTGAGGAAGTCCCCCATATAAAACTAAAGAAAAATTTATGAAAACAAGGGCTACACCAAGCCCAACAAGTCCAATTAGTAAAATTCAAAAAGTAAATTAAAATCCTATGTAACCAATTGGCCAATGAAGAAAATCCTCAAGAAACCTGAGGGACAAGAAGCTGTAAGACAGTTGCTTTTAAAACTGCAGGAAGAGGGAAAAATTTCTCCTGCAAGCAACTCCCAATTCTTATCTCCAGCCTGGGGCATACTAAAACCAGGTTAAGGAAAAACTCTAAAAAGTGGAGAATGGTAACTGACCATCAAAGAAATAATGAGAAAATAAAAACAGTTCAATGTGTCTCTCAAAGGGTTAAACCTAAGATAGAACACATTTTCAGTAGTAAAGATTTAAAGTTCATGTGTACCTTGGATTTAAAGAACATGTTTTACCAGGTACTAATGAAAACCCACGAGGGATATTAATTTTTGTGTTTGGGAAACAAAAGTTTAACTGGAAAGTTTGGAACAGAAAGTGTTAAAGGTAGCAGTTTAATGTAGTAGTAGCAGAGGGAAAGTGAATGTGTGAAATGGGTTAACTCCCTAATAAAGTGGTTATAGGACAAATGGAATAATTGAAGAGCAAGGAAAAAATCATATGTTTATGCCAGCAAACTATGGGGAGGAAAATTGCTTAAGTTAAAAGACTGGAAAAAGATTGAACAACAATGTGTTAAGTGTCCTAAAGTAATGCAAATGGAAAAAAAAAAAAAAACCCAAGCAAAAGGGAAACTGAGGTACACCATCTTGCAAAAAATTCACCCTAAAACCTTAAAAGGTAGAAGCCATAACAACCTGGCCTGCCTATAGAACAAAAACAAAGGAAAATATAAGGGTAATTTGTCTATTTTGCCCACAATCAGAAAGAAAATATGTAAAAGAAAGGGGTATTCTAAGCAATAATCTACCACCCCAAAAGGGGGTAGAAAAGTGTTCTTTTTTTTATCTTTCAGAACTGCAGAAAGAAAAAACTGGTACCAGTGGAACAGTGAAACAACTAAAAGTCAAAACCATGGATCTATTGTTGCAACAAAGTGTGTGTTTTGTGTTTGTTTGTTTTGACACTAACATTATTGTGTATGGACAAGCTACCCCAGTCTCTAATTGTCTGGAAACAGCCATGTGGGCTGGAACACAAGGAGGAAATTTCAGACTGAGTGTTAAGAATAGCAGTTTTTCTGCTGGAGGAGAATTGGTCTCCAGTGTTCTGTCTGTGGAACAGGCAGAAAGTACCTCTCAGCTTATGCTGGTGGAGGAGGTGTCAATTGTGCCAGAAATGGTTCTGGATGTAACTAAAACCCAGAAAGAGTCTGGTAGAGCTCAGAAAAATGTTTCTTTAGAGCAGCCTCTAGTTGGAGAGGGAAAGGGCTTTTCTGTGGAAAGTAGATTGTTGCCTAAAAATGCTCCTGAAGGAATAAAACCTCCTGATAGCATTTGCAAGCTGTTTTCTGCAAGGGAGGGGTGTGATAGTGAATTGATTAAGTTAGCTCAGAATAAGTCACCACCTGTAGCAGGCAACAGTTTATATGTTGGGAAAAGTGGTTCAGTTTCTAACTGCCAAAGTTTTTTCAATGTGGATGGATTCACTGACTTGGTCTTAGAAAAATCCAGTTTGAATATCTTGGAGAAGGTTCCAAATGGAGTAAAAATTATTAGAAAGCTGAAACAGCCCTGTGTGGCTGGGCTGGGTCAGTAAAGGGGGAGACAATAATGTTAAAATATCTCCAGGTTGTTAGCTCTGTAATTGAACAATGTCTCAGTTTCAGAAAAAGGACTGGGCACCTAGAGCTACACAGCAAAACAAATGTGATGTTGATTTCTTGAGAATGCAGGGGGTAATAGGCAAACTTTTACCTCCAATACTTTAAATATATCTTGTAGTCTCTTAAAAAACTCAAGTACATCAAATACTATGGGAAGTCAAACATTGGCAATGCAGAACCCTTTTTATAAAATGCTAGTAAAAATGGTTAATATCTCTTGAACACCAAATCCAGACTTAAAATGGTTAACGTTAAAATTTGAACACTAGTAAGCTAGCTAATGTGTGTAATGGTAGTAAATGCAAATTACCTGCCTAACAAGGGGGGGGGAGATCCACCCATAGCTATTAGCAAGAAGAATTCCTCTTGGGTGTGTCCAACTAAACCTGAGCTGGGTGTGCCTGAAACAGCTCTGAATTGAAGCCACATGTAAAATGAGTTTGTTAGGGCTCAACAAAAAATGTTTCTTTGGAGGGGCCTACAACTCAGTCCCAACAGAAGGGTAACATAAAGGTAACAGAGCAACCAGTGTTAAAGCATGTGCTGCTATGGTGCTAACTAAATCCTTATTTTTGTAAAATTAAATAACATTGTTACCTCCATAGTAAAACCTACAAAAGAAAAAGCCTGTTTTAGTTAAACATAATTTTGCTAACAGGTGTGCAATTGTTAAGTCTTGTAATTAATTTGTTAGTTTAAGAATTGTAAAAATGTACCATGTGTCCATAATTTGTAAACCCTTGAATTAGGCTGTATTATTTATGGTACCCTAGATGGCATTTATCTTAATATGCCAAAACCCAGAGGAGAAACAATATTAACATCACTACAAGATTCTAACCAAAGAGACACCCAACCTAACACTTCCTCGTTGCAACAGGAACTGTTAGTTACAAAGTGCCTCTGCAATTTTGGTCAGCCCATTCAAATGAAGTAGGCTACATGACAAAGCCTCTCAAGTTCCCTTGTGAACTTGCAAATAAATTTCATCCAAGTATCTAAATATTGTAATTTTAAATGTGTTAGTCATTATTAATATGTTTTCAGGCTAAATAAAAGCATGCCCTTGTAAGCAAGTAAATGTTATAATTGGGTAAATTGTTTAAAACCCCAAGTTTTCTTTTTACCTGAACTTATTTGCACCAGTGTTATTAATGCCTCTTATACTTCATTCCCCATGTTCCTTCTAAAAGGCCTTTTTTATGTTTTGTGGTAACTGTCTTATTTTATGTCCCTGCAAATGGCAAGGGGGGGGTCTGTACTTTTGGGTGCTTATTTCACTTTATGCTTTGCCTAAACTCAACCCCCATAGCTTAATTTTTCGTAAGTTTCATGTATTTTAGGGAAGACTGTTAACCTCCACGCTGATCCAGGAGGTTAAATGAAGAACAGGATGAGCTGAAAGAGGCAGTTTTGCAAAACCAATTGGCCTTGGACTATTTGCTGTTACGTGTGGGCCATGGATGTGAGGACTTTGAAGGACTTTGCTGTTTTAATGTCACTAATAATTTACACCGTATTGAAACTCAGTTACAAAAACTCCAACAAATGGAAGAAAACATGCATCAAAATAAGGACTTGGAAATTTTTTGTCTTGGCTATGGTCATAAATTCCAAACATTGGTGCCTGGGGAAAAACACTGGTGGGGGGTATTGTATCTCTGTTAATTTTTGTATGCATTTTCTATGTTGTTTGTCAATGTGGACATCATATTTTGTCATTTTTAAGGCGTCCTCGTAGCCAAGTGATCCTATATAATTCAGCATGGGACCAACTGCAAAATCAAGCGGTCCAACCCACAACCTTTAAATTACCCCTCACAATCTATACCTCTCTTCTTTTTTTATAAAGTATGGTTACATATACCCCCCCCGTCTCAGCGCCCATGCGGACCCCTTGTCGAGGAAGAGGATGAAAACCATTTTTAACCCTTGGACAAGGTCCGATTCGGGGACGGGGGGACGGGTTGGCCACGGGGGGATGTTAACAGAGGTGGCAGACATAATGGCCACCCAGCCCCCGACTTGGCCCTCTGTACTTTACAGCCCACAGGGAAAATGTTAAGTGTCAATCGCCCTGATGGGTCTCATCTCCGGACTTTGTGGCTCAGGAGGAGGAATGTTAAGTACCAATCTCCCCTGATGGGCCTTAATTTCTCAGGTGATTTTTGATCACCCTGTTTACTTCTCGGCACCCCCGTCACCATGAAGGAGGGATCATTGTCTGGGGTCCCAGTTACTTCATTGGTCCTGACCTGCATCTCATTTTTTAATTGGCTATTTTATACTCTGGCCACGCAGTACACTATTTAAGCTCCTGCCCCGGTTAGCTCAGGTGCTCTCCCACCCTCGAATGCTAAAGGGCACGTCACGAACCGGTCGGACTGATCCCCCGACTGAGACAGGGAGCTCCCACCCACGAGACTTTTGGGTGTCTGCGAATTGCCGGCCGAACGATTTATTACTGAGATGCTGCAGCTGGTCTGCCTCCTCGCTTTGGGTACCACCACGGTGCTGGGACAGGTAATATAACTGATATAGTTATCCTACGTCTCTCAATCTATCCTTTCCTTTTTTTTTTTTATGAAGTCATTTAAGTGTTGTCCACAAGTGTAATTAATTCCTATTTGTATCTGGTACAGTTTGCTTTTCCTCCTTGCTTTTTTCTGTGTAGCTGCTTATTACCCCACCTGTAATTTGCATGACCCTTTCCATTGTGTAGCTGTTTATTGCACCATATGTCTCTTCCCGTGCTATTTTAATATATGTTTTTTTTAATGAGATTACTATAAAATCCCCTTTTTGTTACTCAAATTTGGTGTCTGTCTCCTTGGAGGGTGTCGCCG
>ML675610.1:59538162-59604172 GCA_007922155.1 Mesoclemmys tuberculata
GTCGCCGGTCCATTGCAGTTACATCTCGAACCCCGGGGTTTTACATGCCATAACAATGGCCCCTTTTGTCACTTTCTTCCACTCCTGTCTACCTATTTTCTTCCATGCCACCTTTTATTCCTCAAACTTATTCCTTCACATTCTTGGACAATAAACCTCCAACTCGTTTTTCAATTCCCTCCTTAAAATTAACTTCTCTCACAAAGCCTGTCAGCTAGAACCAAGCATTAAGTATCCATTTAATAGAAAAAAATCCACGAGCAGCATGGCTTTCTAATGTTCCACATATGCATCATTAATGTGACATATGTTTAATATATACATGTACATGTATAGGCATGGACTGTATTAATTGCACTAAATTTCAGTTACAAGCCTGTTGGTCAGAGCATATTTTTTCTAGGTTTTGCACAATGCTGGACACACTACTGGCACTTACATCAACAACAATGCAGCGGTCAGAACTAGAGAGAGTAGAAAAAAAGAACAATTTTTCACAAAACACGTGAAAAATTTGTTCCTGTTTGCATTAGAAAAACTTGAAATTTTTCAACCAACTCTAGTCAGGGCCTTTTTTAATATCGGTTCTAACAGACCACATCTCTAGCAGCACAGTACATCTGTACATCAAACTAAACCATTGCTTCAATGCAGACTTGAAAGTAAAAATACCAGACGCTGAATAATCACCAACTTAATTGCCCCTTAGAGATTTCCTATCCAAGTATTCATCCTGCCAACCCTAATCATCTTGTGTAAACTGACAGGATCACATCACAAGGAGGAATAGTAAGAAAAAAGGCTGAAAGGGAGAGATTTTCCAGGTAATAACTGTGTGGAAGAGCTGAGGTGAAGCAAGCGTCTATGTATAAGCAACTCTCATGACAATTCCAGAGGGGTAGCCATGTTAGTCTGTTTTCAGAAAAACAACGAGAGCTCTGTGGCACCTTAAAGACTAACAAATTTATTTGGGCATAAGCTTTCGAGGGCAGAAACCCGGAAACCCACAAAAACTTATGGCCAAATAAATGTGTTAGTCTTTACGATACCACAGAGCTCTTGTTGTTTCATATGACAATGTTATTAATATATTTAAAGCCATGAAGGACCATTAATCATCTAAATCTGACTTCCCGTTTAACACAGGACATAGAATTTCACACAGTAATTCCTACACTGAACTCAACAACTTGTTGAACTTGTAGATCATAAAAAGTCACATGCGTATATATTTGACTCATGAGATCATATATGGACTAATGTTAAAATGGACCCTTTAATATATTATAATCCATAGGTAACATATGAGACACATATCAATATGGGTTTAATCCAGTTGGTTAAGTGTCAGGAAATGCTTAATCTGATTATGATGATAAACTAACATTGCATAATAGAGATGAATTTATTATAAATCTTTTTTCTTCGGTCTTCTTCTGAAACTGCCAAACTTTATTTTGTTCATTTATATTAGTAATCTTTTCCTAGCAGTTACTAATAAAATCTAAGGTTTAAAATGAAGCTCTTGAGAAGCTTAAATTGATAGAATGATGATTCTCTCTCTCTACAAGGAAGAGTATAACCTTGTCTTTTTTAAAAGAATAAAAAGACAGGAAGGACTGAAGGATTAGATTTTTATCAGTGGATGTCAGTAAACACAGATTTCACTGTAAACACACTAACTAACCAATGTAAATATATTTCCATGTGTGATCATCAACGTTTACAGATAGGCAAAGTAAGAAAAATGCTGCTTGAGAACTTGGAATTTGACTTAAGGATATTTACTTTGTATATGTTGATATTTGATGTTGACAATTTATGTTGAAATAGTTATAAAACATTGATTTTTTGAATTTCAACATTTATTGTCATTAAATAATTATTGTCTGATCCATCTCCCCCTAATTTCTCACAGCTGTGAAAATTTAAATAGACAAAAATAAATATTGATATTATCTATCAAAATTTGAAAAAAAAATTGAATTCTTCCAAGCCTATAAATATAGAAATAGGCAAGCTAAATTAGACTCCCTTTAGCTCAAAGACCTTAGACCAATAAATCAACCAACTTTGCGTGCATTTCTTTCACCTTATCTTCTCTAACATCACAAGTAACAAATAAAACCCGAACAAACAAAAAATGCATCCTACAGCCCTACTAAAACAAGACACCGTTCTGCACTGCTCATCTCCCTAGAGAGACTATGAGAGAGCAAAGAACTTCTGAAAGATGTGTAGTCACAGCGCACAGTGTGATTAGCATGGTCAAAGAATCTTTAGAAAAGAGAAGAGAATAGTAATAGAGGAGAAAGTATTTTGAGATATTCAGTCTAAATATTATCCATTAATACTGCATCTTCATCCTTTATAATTTTTCAAATACCACAAAAATGTTTTAGGTTTTATGTTACATTAATATACCATTCTGCAAAGCTCTAATAACTGTACAAATGAATTAAGAGGAGCATAACAGTTCCAGTATATCATATTGTATCAGTTTCTCTCTTCACCACTGCATGTAGCATAAAGTGGAGTTTTACATGGTCTCTAAATAAGCATTTAATTTTGATGAGATAGGCAATGAAAGTTTTAATAGGGCTCTTATAATGTTATGCATTTTTTTAAAATAGCAGATTGAAACTCAAATGTAATTAGAATAACATTACAATTGGCAGAACAATGTTAATGAAAAATGCAGTACTTATATGTTTAATTAATATTTAACAAAAAATGTAAAATAGTTAAGTAACATAAGCATGCTTAATGTCAGAACTTTCAGTAATTAAATTTACTGATATCCAATTAATTTCTTGCAGGCTTCCCTGTTAAATCCTAATTCAATTCCTAAAACTACTTCCAAACATAATGCATGGTACTGAGAAGTGCTGAGCGCATGCAACTCCTACTGATTTCAGTGGAGTTACAAGCAATCAATTCTTTTCAGTATCAGCACCTTATGGCTTGATTTTCATAAATGCTGAACACAACTTCAGCTGAAGTCAGTGGCAGGTATGGCTGCTCAGCACATCTGAAATAACAGGCACTCTCATGTGTTAATAAGAACTTATCACAAACATTTACTGCATTTGATTTCTGAGTTAATTATATGTCCAGAGAAGTTCTCACTTTCCTCATCCAAACATTTTTATTTAAAGATCAGCTGATCAATATACCATTGGCTTACTGAATCCACACTATGCAAAACTCTGGAATGCATATTGAAAGCTGTGTGCAAAGCTTTTTTCTGGTTTCAATTTACTTGGATTCTACAATGAATAATATGGAACATTTATTTTGTGATGAAAAATAGTACTGTTATATTCCAGGCAAAAATCCCTAACCTTAAAAAATACAACGCTGAGGTTAGGAATTCGAGAACTCAGAATTTGGGCCATTTAGTCAAGGTTAAAAGCAAAGCCTCTGTGATATTATTATATATTATTTTTACTTATTATAATAAATAATGCAAACTGGAATTTCTATACAACCTAACGTTAATTTACAGTACATGCAATACTTAGATATGAATTTATTTTTAAGTCTTCAAAAGATCAATAAACAACCCAAGTTTGAAGGCAATCAACTGAATAATTTTAAAAGTTTGAACACTGACATTTTCAACTTTAACGTTTATTATTTTTATCAATTCATGCTTAAGAGTCTTGATAATTTAGGGACATTTGACACGCACCTGAATTAATTTGACCTGTTAGTGTAAGATGCTTCAGCCCTCAGGACACCTTGGAGTTGGACCAAACCTGTCTAGATATGAAAATAGAACTCCAGGGGGAATGAAGGCTGAATCTCATTACTAAGTGTAAGTACAATTTATACCACAACTATGTAAAGGGCATTAGTGCAAATGAGTCAGGCCCTAATTATTTCAAACCTGCTGTTTAAATCATACTTCTTCAGAAAAAAAACATTTTGTTTTTCAGGTCAGCAGAATCAAATACAGCTATATTGAGAAATACTGGTGTGATAGATGGTGTCTTGGCTGACACACCATGGATCTCCGGAGCTGAAAGCATGAATTGATCTAAAGAACCTAGACTCTGTAGCTGGGGGCTGTAACAACTGACTGCAAACCTTGGGGGGAGGGGCGTTTCTGGTTTGCCAGGGGAAGGGATATACTGTTTTAAGGGTGGGAGTGAGAGTGAGGCACAGACGCCGCTGCAAAAGGAGAGTGACTCAAAAAGCTGACTCATCCCCTAGGGACCAGAAGGGCTGGCTTGTTGATAAAAGGCAAGACTGTCAGGAGAAGCCCCTTTTCCGCAGACCAGGTACAGCAGCACACTTGGGAATTGGCAAAACATCAGGTTTGGTCAGGACCAGCTGTGGGCATCGCGTTAGCTACTCCTTTCTTGGGGGACTGGGAAGGAATTTCTCCCTCACCACCAGATTGGCTGAGGTGGAATGGGGTTTTTTTACCTTCCCCACAGCAGATTTGGAGGGTAGAAGAGGGACTTTGTTACAGTAAGCATGGAAGGGAGTGAGGCTATGATGTCACAACTCATTATGTAAGCGTGGGGCAGATATCCAGTACAGGTACTCCATAGGAAAGATATACAGTGATCAGATAAATGGCTTGATAAAGGACGTAGAGAAGGTGTTTGTTAAAGGAGCAGAACTGGAGGGAGGGAGGGTTTCAGGGTGCCTATGACTGGCACAGCAGGGAGCCAACCCCCTCTTCCTTTATAGCACACCTTAACTCTAATTCAAGGGGGTGGATGATAAGGTCCCAGGAATGGGTTGGCTGGGGATCAGGATGGAAAAAAGGGGGGGTTGGCAGAAGCCCTGCATAGTTATTGAAGATGAACAAATCTGCCAGGCAGTCCCAGATGTCTAACAATAAAGTTGCGGCCTGATTAAACCATATCCAGTATCTCCTGTCGTCCTTCTGGTATAGCTGGACAGTCACCCCGAGCAGATCAGCACAGAGTGGGACCTGCAACACACACTCACATATAGCTCCCCCTCAAGGAATTACAGGCAGAGATACTTAAAGCTGTATTAATGTAACCCTTTTACCAGCTGCAGTCAGCAGCAACAAGAGCTGGGGTGTCCCTTTCAACAATACAACACAAAAGAAGCTTGAGCCCCCACCCAGTAACCTGGGACAATTACACACCAGCCCTTGGGTGCCTCTAGAGCAATATTTCCCCTCTCCCAAGCACAGAGTGTAGAAAAGAGACTTTTAACAAAAAGGGGGAAATTATTTCTGGCATTAACTTGGAAACCCGCCACAAGAAGGCTTCACACGCATAAAGCCATGAACAGAACACCCACCCCAGAGAACGTGGGACAGTTTCCTTTTGCCTCAGGTTCTTAAGTCCAGCAACAAGAAGTTCCTTTAATGTTCCCCTCCCTTCACAGCACCCCACTGATAGGTGTTGTCCTTAGTCTGGGTCTAGATCCAGAGCCTAGAGGTGCAGCTTCAGAGTTCACCTCCCCCCCTGGTTGAGGGTGCTCCAGTGTCCCAACACTACATTCCAGCCACCCTGCTGGCTGCTTGTCGCCCTGCCGGCCTCTCTGCCGCATCCCATCAGCTTCTGCTACCACTTGCTTCTCCATCATGACCTCTGCGGGCTGGCCTCGAGGTGCCACCCAGCTCTCTGATTCTCAGCTCTCAGTGACTTCAGTTCTTAGTGGCTGAACCTCAGCGCTGAAGCAGGCCGGAGCGCTCTCCCTCCCTGGATGAGTTCAGCTCTAGCTGAACAAACCAAATAAGCATCCTAATGGGGTCTTAACTAGCGCCATCTTTGAACAATGGTAGGGGAAGTCAAACCACGCCTGTAGCTCTTCAGCAGAGCCCACATTTCCAGGCAGGAATACCTGTCCCCACCCCCATCAACCTTCACAGAGCTCTGGCATCTGAGCCAGTTGTGTTCAGATACAATAAGGGACAACGTTTCATTGCCCCTGCATTTAACACCAGAGTGATCTGGAACCCAACACCAGCCAAAGGGATCATCTGGGCACAGCAGTCCCCTCATGCTGAGCACCTAAGCAGGGTGGGTGTGGACATGCAAATACTGTCTGGCCCCAGCTCCTGTTCTCTTCCTCCCAGCCAGCTCAACCAGGGCCCCCACGTGAGCAGAGAAGGGGAGGATGGGGGGAAGAGGTCTGGGGGCCCTGGCTGCAACCCCCATGGGCATCTCTGTAGGAGGGGACCCGTGTTATGCTTGGGCCTGAGCTCAACAGAGGAGGGCTCATTCAGACCCTGCTTATGTTCACAAGGGCGTCATGACATCATGAGGATTGAACCAGTGACCTCTAGACCATAAAGCATGAGCTGCTTCAGCACCAGCTGAAAAGCAAGCCTTTCTAACCGGGGTCTGTAACAGCCCTTATCCTCTGTGGATCAGCACAGAAAAGGCGCTGTAACATCCACTCCTGATACAGTCAGCTACTGAGTAAGGGCAAAGTTGACTGCTTCCCAGACTCATGACTGAAACTTTCAGACTGCTCTCGGATCTCAGTCAGCAGTATTATTCTGAAACGTCTGTGCTCTGGAAATGCAGTTTGGGTCTCAGCATGTAAATAAGCACACGGAAGGTCCCATTTTGCCTGGGAATCCCATCTGCAGTATCCACTGACATAGGTAACTTTGCCAGCAGGACTGAGATCACTCAGGTCAAGTATTTCTTGCTTTTTTATAGATTAGAACATACGGGCCTAATCATACAAAGAGATATTACTGGGTCCAGTGCTTAATACTGTCAGTAGTCCCAGTCATTACAGTAACGAGGAAGCACTGGCGTTGAGTTGTCCTATTCACTCACAGGGGCTAGCGCTCATGAAAGTAACTGTTTTACAGGATCAGGCCCTGCATTTATTTGTCCATGCACTGAGGAAAGAACTTTGAAAAACATTTCAAACATTTTTCAAAGTAACACTTTTGAGAATTGTGTACTTTTGACTCACACAGTACCCTATTGCCTTTAAAAAGGATTGCACTTCAAGGTTTCTACTTAGCTTGTCATTTGTTATCTGCACTCACGAAATAAAGAAGTCACCCCATTTGAGGTGTAAGCTCTTCAGTAGATAGATTGACGGTTAGTATGTTTCTTCACACATCAGATCAAAGATGGGGCATAGTACACAGCCTACAGATCTTTATATGTTTTCACTTTGCATAAAGCCTAGTCTATAAACACAATCAATCTGAATCATTTAATCACGGATTTTTTTTTATTTAATAAAATACACAAATTAAATTTTCATTATACCATAAATGAAGAACTCAGGATGATTGATTACAGAGGTTTCAGTGACTCAGTTTTGTCAAGGAGCCTAATTTTACAAACCATAAAAATTAATAAATAAAAAGGAGAAAAAACAGCATCTATTCTCCCGCCCTGCAAGTTCTGTTTTAAAACACTACGCATCATTGCACAGAAATCTTAAACTCACACATGCAATTAAAAAGCAAATGGAACTATAAAAGCCACAACTCCCTTTACTATGTTTTTAAATGAATTAAACTTCTGGTGAGGAAGATAGTCCTCTCCAATGAGGGATGCATAATCTGCTCATTGGTACGTCCAAGTCATTTATAAACACAAGCAACCAATGCTGGAAATGGTAAATATTTTAAATCAAATTCACTTTCAAAGATCTTGTAAGTATCATTTGTTCAGGGATCATTATGTTTGTCCATTTTTGTTTTGCTATTAGGGAAATAACAAATCATCTGTGTTTAGAGGAGCATTCACATTTAAAACTTTTCAATCTGAATTCTGTAGAGCAACACAGTAGTGCAAAGTAATGTTGCCAGTCCTAGGAAAATATTTCTGATTCTTGACTTTTGTTCAGAACCAAATACATGCAACAGTAAGGAACCAGAACAGCCTGAAACTGCAGCCAGAATTGAAAATAGCTTCTGTAGTTTAGTTTCTCTCCTCTTACCTACCAAGTAGGAACAAATACAGAATAAGAGCCATCTCTTAAAAGAAAGCCATCTCAAAAAGAAAAAAAAGACATTACATCTGCCACAGATATATCTTTAAAATATACAAAGTTGGCTTCCACCAATTTGGACCACTCAACGAAAAGAGAAATACACCCTCCCAGTAAGTAAGGAAACTGGAGTAGTACTGGCAGAAAATGGAATCAGGTACCTCTAAACTCCAAACCACAAATCATCTAAGACCGCCTGTTGAGAGGGCTAGCTAACCCACTGGTAAAGAGATGAGCTCCAGAACTTGATCTCAGATGGAGTGAATGACCCTTCGCCCCACCACACCACGGTCACAGAAGACTCACTCGACTTCCCATATCCTTTTTTAACATCTAAAAGAGAGTCTTGTGGGAAATTGTGAGACATCAGTGTCCCAAATGCCAGCTCTATGCAGATGATACTGTTGCAAGATCTTAGGAACACTTGCGAGACGGACACCGAAATGAGGAAACAGCAGTTTATTGATTGGCGCCAACTGGCTCAGCGGAATCACTTCCAAAGGCTGAGCCCCGATTGTACTAGGGTGTAGCCTTATATACCTTTTAAGATTACATGAATATTCATACATAGCATCACTATGTTTCTAAAGATACATGCATTAGCAATTCATTGATTGGCTCATTAGCATTACTTAACAATATTCACACCCCTTTTTAGAGGTGGGCTTTACCCTTGTTGTTCATTAGTCTATTGGTTAGCAATTACAGACCAGAAAATATAAGGCAGCTGCACTTTGCCAATGTCTGCTCAACATCCTGTGGTTAGATGCTTTGCCGTCCTGTGGAGGGTAGCAAGCGCTGCAAGCGGCAACCACAGGATGCTACTACTTATCTCACACAATCTCTTTACAGCTGACATACTTTATACTGAAATAGCAGACAAAGATTAACTTAACTATTAAGTGGCAGGAGGCTATCCAAGCAAGCACAGGCCTACTCTTGCTCACGGCCTAAGCTGGAGTTTTAGGGCCTAGCCCTGCCAACTACACTGATTTCGCGTGACAAATTCTTCCGAACCCTACATTCCACCCCTTGGCAAGGTATGGCCCAATTTCTTACATACGGATATCATATTGGTAATTTATAAAGTTGCTGAATTGTTATTACTGAGAGGAAGTCTAGGGTAAAGGGACTTTCCGAGAAGTTGCTTAAAAGGTCACTGAATTAAGGGAAATCAGCCACCTATAGTTACAATCTTAGATTAAGGTCAAAAGGACAGAGACAGAGTCAGGCGGGTTTAACCACAAAGCCAGACTGGCTGTTTATTTAACCATTTATAAGGCACAGAGATAACTTTGAATATTGGGGGTTGGTTGAGATTTACGTGGGCTTGCCTCAATACCCAGCTCTACATATCATTCACCTCTGACGCAAACAGCATTGTTTCCCAATGCGTGGCTGGCAGCACCTGGACGGAAGCCAACTGGCTGAAATTGAAATCAGGATAGACAGAGGTAATGCTAGTGAGAAGTGATAAAAAAAAAAATGGAGAGGTCCTGGCCGTCATTATCACCTCATCCTCCACCAAACTGGTCTGCCCTCAATGTGTGAAATCAGTCTATGATCAAGGAATGCTCCTAGGTTTCTGGCAGTTGTGGAACACTTAGATATTGACAGGGCAAAGGTTGCTTTTATTCCCACCTACAACTAGCCATAGATTGAACTACATCTTATTCAACATGGACATCACACCTCTATCCTCATGTTCTGCCTGCCATGGAAACAGTCCACGATTCTACAGATAGTACCTCTCTTCTCACAATAGTAAAAGCAATCTCCAAACACAGGAAAATCAAAGCAAGATGTGCAGGTAGGTGATCAATCAAAATACGTAATCACCATGAACCAGTAAAGTCAGCAACTGTCCGAACAAATCATAAATGGCAGGTAGGTAGCAGCAGGCCCCTGTGTAACTGCACACACCCAACACCACGTACACATACACAGAAGAACAGCAATTGAACGAAGTTCAGGGACCGGGAACCAGGAAACAAACAGCAACAGGAAGCAATACGCAGGAAGGCAACACACATGACCCCATCATCACACTCCCAACAACAGCAACACTCCACAGGCTCTGTCAGCCTCAAGGGTAGAACTCTTGATAGAAGGAAATACGGCTCTCTCAGCAACAAAGCTAAAGCTGTGGTACTCATTCCAGGGGGAGATAAGAATGAACACAACGTGCACAGCCTTCAGAAAGGGAGGAGGAAAAAGATGAAGGCAAGAGGAAAAGAAGTGGGAGAGGAGAGAGAAGGACTAGAAAAAACCCTGACCATCTCAGGGAGAAAAAGTTACACACTGTGATCATGGAAGCACTTAGATATTACAATGATGGGCACTATTTAAGAACCGAGACAAAGCTGAATCTAGACTAGTATATGGCCCTAATAAGGAGGAGAACCTGCTACTTATATTTGCAGCTAACAAAGTTAACTCAAATACTAGGCTAACTTAGACTTTTCATACTAGAGGTCCTGAGTTTGTTCACCACTGGTGACCACGATATCAGTGTGAACATGGCCATAATCATCATTTATGCATTTCAGGAAAAGAAAACATAGAACAAGCCCTCCCCACCAACTTTGAGTCATATTATCAACAGCAATAATGCTACGCGTATCTGTCATGAACTTCAGTCATTCTTTATCTCTGAAAAATTAACCCTACTTGGGATTTACTGGTGATTTATTCTAGGACATCACTAAATATTTAAGTTTTGGTATTATAAAGCTTAGTTTCTTTGATCCCTACAGTCCCAGAGCTCTCCTGAAAATTGGCCTGTATTCATCTCTCCCATCAAACGGCCAGAACTCTGCATTTTGCATTCAGTTACAGCCAGATGAATCCCTTAGACTGAAATTGAGTGGCATGACCTATCCAGTTAAGTGTGTGCATGCAGCTCTTCTTGTGGTGCTCACCTTCCTTTCTGTTCCTTCAGGCAAGTCAACAATGCCAGTGTAATCCTCAGGAGACATTAAAGCTGTGCTAGCCATGCTGGAAGTATTTAATTTACTTTCTAAATCATGATGCAAATTCTCTTTTACTGGTTGGGGAGGGAGAGGGGTTGAACAATTAATCCCTCCTGTCAGTGGAGGAGTGTGCTGTAACGTTTTGATCAGGCTGCTGCAGTTACAAAATACAGAGGATTTGGGATTCAGAGCAGGCAACTCTCTGCAGCAAAATTAGTTATTCATCTCCATTCTTCTGTATATAAATGAGCAAACAAGTTATAGGTAAAGCGCCGGTCTATATGATTTGTTTAATAATTCTGAATGCAGGACTCTCCAGAGCGCAGGTGCTTGGAATTAATGTTAAATGTAACCATAGCACTCAGTTATCAATAGTGGTAAATATTAAACTAGACAACAGAATCTACCATAAAAATGGGAAGATAAAGCAACAAAAAGGTTGCCATTCCCTTTAAAAGACAAAAATGAAATTCTTCAGTAAGCATAGGTATGTCACTGTTTACTGATCTGAAAAAACTACAAAGCAGACAAGGCTGGATTACTCTAGGTGCATTTATACATACTAGGGTCCCTTAATAAAATTATATTCTGGTTCTATGTTTGTACAGCACCTAGCACAATGGGGTGCTTGTTCAAGACTCCGGCTCTATGGTAATAGAAATAATAAGTATGTCATGCCTGTCACACTACCAGTTTACCACCTTCCAGAGATGCACTATGCAAATTGCCTGGTGTCTGTCACATATGGCGCCTTTTCCAGCTGTCTGTTTATTAAAAAGCACTATGTGATTTTACATTTGTGAAGATCTGACTGAAGAAGTGCACCTTGCACTTGGAACCAGAAAGAGATAAGGTTTGATACGGGCCTCAGTTTCCCCAGGAGTGAGTTCTACACTTTTGGACAGGCCTGTGAGCAAGCTCAATCTATTGCACAAACGAGATTTATCCTTACAGTGGGACAGTTCCATCATCAGCTGTGGACTTTTTCCCAGAGCCCAAAGTGATCATTGAAGTACCCTGAGCCCAGATCCTTAGAAGTCTTGAGGATAAAGACTGAGATCTTTTATGTGATGTGATATTCTATGGGGAGCATGTATAATAAATAGAAATCACGGCTGATGTTCTCACAATAACCTAGCCTAATGATTTGCTATGGACTTCCATATCAGTTGAGGTTTCCATATCCAGGTAGATTATGTTGCTATAGTCTCATTGGGAAGTAATGGAGACATGTATTTCTGAGGTCAGGTCATCATTCCCTGGTTGGGATCCTGGCTCCTAGCCCTCTGGACATGGTAGAATGCATTCCTTGTGAATACTGCTATGTGAAGGTTTACCATCTGCAAGGAATTCAGGAGAACATACCTGCTGACTAACTTGTCTCACTGTAGGTCCGTGTCTTTGACCAGTGGAAACTAACCTGTAGCTCTTAACCCTAGAAAGGTTTTCTTCTGACAAGAAGAATAACCTTCTTGATGCTGGATTTTAGTTTCAGTCAGCGCCATAATCAATCCTCAGCTACTTAAGTGTTTATTTCAAAATGACAGTCTATTGCAAAAACTTCTCTCCCTAGGGAGAGGATGAGAGAACAGAAACATATCCGATGTTAGTCATGTTGCTTAACCATTACTGGAAGGCACTCAGATACTCTGGACGTTGCAGAAGAAAGATAGAAGAAATTACATTCATTATAACAAGCACGTCACTATAACAAACTGGCAGAAGCAATGATTTAGTGTGAGGTTCTAACACACATATTTACTGAAATGTTTCTCACAAGCAAAGTCGCCAAGCTGTTATTTTTTGAGATCAACATAAGAAATCCAGGTCCATTTCCAGTACCAGTAAAGTACTGGTTGGTGTATACGTGTACCCTCTTCTGGATAGGATGAAACTTTTTAAATGTTTATGATCATGTTGTGATGCTGGCTGGATTGTGGGGGGTAGGGAGGGGGTAAGGCATTTATTATATTATTAAAAATCAATATGCCAAAATCATAACAATTCATGTGAGCTATGCCATGTCAGGTACCTTTAGAAAGGCTATAATGTGCTAAGTAAGATGATGATGTTTATGTTCATGTGTTATACGTGAAATGGAAGTCATGGATATATTTGTATCTGTATTTCAACTTGGGCTGTGTTTCTGGGCAACATCCCAGACAGGATGGCTGCAGCACTAACCTGTGTTGGGAGAATCTGCTTTCCTTTTACAGCCTGCCCTGACCTTGGCATTTTCAGGTGGCTACCCGAGGCACAGATGGGTCACACGTGTCACTTTGAAATTGTATATTTGGCTAGGATATTAAAAACCATAATATATCAGACATGGAAAGCTTATGGGATTTTTAGTGTTTCAAACACCCTTAGCTCCCAACCTCCAAAGCTGCAGTTGGATCAGATGTACAGACTAGCGTATCATATGCATTATATAAAACCCTATAACTACACAGGACAAAAATAGAACCCTTTAAATTTTCACCCTTCTGACAGCACTCAGTGAATTTATAGTTTCTCTTTAATGAAGCTAGTAAGGATCTAGAAGGCACTTCAGATAGATAACCGTTAATGACTGCTGTTTACGTCTGTGCAAATGGCCTGCTGATTTGCTCATGCTTACCAAAGACAGCGACTAACTAAACATTAGAAGGAAAATATAGACCTAATGCAATTTGCTTTTGTTCTGGGGACTCTGGAAAAGAACTTCCAAACCTCCTCTTAAGAAACTTGGAAGGAATAATTCATGATATCAATAGGGTGCTGCTAACAATACAATGACAGAGAAATCAAGGTTCAGAATGAGCCCAATTCACTCTCTGCAATTCATAGACTTTAAGGTCAGAAGGGACTATTATGATCATCTAGTCTGCAGGCCACAGAACCCCACCCACCCATTCCTGTAATAGACCCCTCACCTATGAATTACTGAAGTCCTCAAATAATGGTTTAAAAACTTCAGGGTACAGAAAATCCACCAGCAAGTGACTCTTGCCCCATGCTGCAGAGGATGGCAAAAAACAAACTCAACAAAAAACCCAGGGCCTCTGCAAATCTGCCCTGGGGAAAAGTTCCTTCCCAACCCCAAATATGGAGATCAGCTTAACTCTGAGCACGACGGCATGACTCACCAGCCAGACACATGGAAAGAATTCTCTGTAGGAACTCAGAACCCACCCCATCTAACATCCAATCCAAGGCTATTGGGCAGGTTTACTGCTAGCAATCAAAGATCAGTTAATTGCCAAATTAGGCTGTCCCATCATACCATCCCTTCCATAAACTTATCAAGATCAGTCTTCAAGTCAGCTAGGTTTTTTGCCCTCACTGCTCCCCATGGAAAGCTGGTTCAGAACTTTATTCCTCTGATGGTAGAAAACCTGCATCTAATTTCAAGTCTAAACTTCCTGTGGCCAGTTTATATCCATTAGTTCTTGTGTCCACATGGGCGCTGAAATAAATAGTTCCTCTCCCTCCCTGGTATTTATCCCTGTGATGTATTTAGAGAGAGCAATCATATCTCCCCTTAGCCTCAAATATCAAATCTTTCTTTTAAGTATATGCACCCGTCAGTCCTGTTTTGTTGCCTGCTGAACTCTGCCACAGAATAATCGTGGCAGGCAGCTGCAGCAGCTGTGGGACGCTGCTCTGAATGCAAGAAGCATGGCTCAACCAGCTTGATGACAGTGTTGTAGAAACATATTTTGTAAGCTTCAGTGACACCGTAGGATATAGTGTGCCTTTTCATTATTTTGAGTGTGTTTAAGCGCCCTTAATCAAGTCCTGAAAGGACTTGTATAAGATAGGATCTTTACAAAGCAGGCGGTCCCCTACTTCCCCAAGTGAATTAGTAATAAGAGTGAATATTCGTATTCATATATGGTGGAAAAATTGGAGTTTTATTCTGGGAAAAATACTTTCAATTTATTTTTAATTGAAAGTCTTTTGCTATAGAGGACAAGTGCATAGCGCCTAGCACAATGGGACTTTGTGAGACTCTACACTGTAATACAAGCAATCAATTAAGGATGATGATAAAAAACGTAAAAACTTTCGGAGTTTACATTTATGATCTTGAAACTATTCTGCACACACAACCTTCTGTGAAGCCAGTGGGAGTGCCATATGAAGAAAGGACTACAGGACATGACACTATAGCTATAGAATCAGGAGTTGCTTGTCCAATTTCTGCCAGATAATGCAGCACTGCATTGCACTGCAAACATCAACCTTACAAAATGGCAAGGTCGTGTTATTAAAATGGCAATATTTCTCATATTGAATTTAGAAAGGCTGTGTAATTTATGGGTAACACTGACCATTCTTCCTGGGAGCTGCTAGAAGATATGAGATAGTACACGAACAAGCAGATAAAGAATACTTTGTGAACCATTCTGTTAAATACCTTTGAAAAATATGTTAAGAAACCATTAAGATTGCATGCTTAAGTATGCAAGTGTTAGGAAATGAAAAAAGTTAAGGTTGCACACACAAACATTAACTTTGCCCCTTTTGCACAGAGCCTGACTACATGCTATTTATCAAATACTACAGTATCTTGGGCGGGTGAGGGTGTGAGAGGTGTGTGGCAAATGATAGCATTCTATTACTTTGTGTATGCCAGGTACACAGGCCAAAAAAGTTTTTCTATACAAATACACAGTAAATAGTTCTTACACTTTATAACATAAATTAAATACAGCAACATAGAGCATTAGTCAAAATATTGCTGTTGTTTACAGGCCAACTAAGCATGCGGTTAAATTACTTTTGTAGTCAACTGCCTCAGTTCATGAACTGTTCTTTAGAAAGACTATTCTCCTAGTGTGTGTGCAAATCAATTAGATTCAGAGTTAATTGACTAACTGCCTGAATAGCACCCTAAGGAAGGATATATTGCTAGATGAAAATGAATAGTACTGTATATGTCTAATAACTAAATTACTAATATATATGCCCCAGAGAAAAGAACGTATTGCATAAACAGTCTAAGTAGGCTTGATCATAGCTCTTTTCCAAAATAGCTACTTATTTTGGAGGTCTCCCTTTTTGGATGCCCTATCTTAAGATGCCTTAAAAGAGCCATTTGCAGAAACCCCATGTGTATCCTCTCCCCGCCCCTGAAAATTATGCCTCTTTAAAGTGTCTTGGGTAAGGCACCTAAAATCACTAGTCACTTTTAAAAATCCCAACCATGATGAAAATGTAAAATGAAAGAAAAAAATGACAAGACATGACACATTATCAACATACAAAATTGTAGAAAAATTACAATATTATATACTTGTTTGAAAAATGTGAGAAAATGGAATTAAAGGCTATGTTGAAATGCATAAGCACAAGGGGGCAGAGTTAAGACTGAATAGGAAACCTCAATATTGTTACTTGTTGACTTTTGAGCACTGAACTGTGTAACCTTAATGATTTCAGGGCATCTTAAATGTGCACACTGAGGCATCTTGTAAGATAAACACCTTCATTCACTGTGCACTTGACAAGATAAACCACCTCATTCACCCCATAAGTTAGGTATAGATTTGCATGTACCACTTTATAAGTTTAGTTTTACCTTTGTCAATGTAACTGGTATACCCAGGCAGCAATTTGAGTGTAACCAGAGAGCAATTTTCAAACAGACACATGAAAACCAGATTTCATCAGAACAAACAAAGACATTTCTCGGTGAAGGATACTTCTCTTTCATATTTCAACTTCCTACCCTCAGCTTTTTCAACATTAGGTCTGGTTTAAAAGACAGTCACTGAAATTTGAATGTTTTAAAAAGTTATGAGTACCTGAAACAGGAGTTTTGAATGAAAACAGTCATGCAATTTAAAATATGGGGGCCTTTGCCAGTTCCACTAAATCCAGCAAAGGTAGAGTGGCAAGCTGATTATAATGGCAGCAAATGAATCTACTTTCAAACACATTCGTTTTTAAACCTATTTAAAAATGCCTCTCAAGTATAGGGTTAAAAATTTATGAAACATTTATTTTCTCAATACTGCCTTCTTTGTTTATATTTTGAATAAGACATAAAATTACAAGCAGTTCCACATGAGAAATCAAAATTTGAAGATCTTTCAACATAGCTCAGGTTTATTAAAAATGCATCATATTGCCAGGTAATAATTTATTATAATTTTATTTTGATCATTTCAGATTGCTGTCTTGCCTTCATTATGAAAGTAGATTTTGTTCCATTTTATTACATGGAAAAATAATTATTCCAACTGCAAAAGGTATCTTTTATGAAATAAGCCAAACCATTATTTTTCTTTATCCTTCAAAGAATTAAACATTTATACTCAGGGAGAAGGAGCTTGTATTACAACTCTGAAGATACAAAAAATACTAGATTAAAATGTAAGTGTTATGCTTTATTATATCAAAATATAGGGATGATTTAATTAATGGATGATTTATGTAGAATCTAGTACAACCAAAATTTATCTACTCTTGCAAGAGACTTTCAATATGATTTGTAGCAAATAAGGCCTTGATTGTGCAAACACTTACTCATGCTTCCCTTATAAATAGCAAATAAAGAGCTCTGTTAAAGTCAGCAGGATTATTTACGCGCTTATAGTAAAGCATGTGCATAAATGTTCGCAACACTGGGCTCTGATATGTTACTGAAAGGATTTCTGTTCACATTAGCAAACTTCCAAATATAACAGATTTATTAGAAGAGTGAGAAAAGCAAGGCCATATGCTGTCAACTGAAAAATTCACAAAAACCCAGAACACATTTTGACTATTATTTCCGATTAAGAAGCAAAAGTAAAATGTATCATCTATAATTAAGGGACAGCACTACAGTTCTGAATCCTAATCTATAATTACTCAGACACAGTTACTGAGGATAGAATTTGAAAGCTGAAATGGTTGGTGAAAGGATGGAAGTGCAGAGGGGAAGAAAGGAGAAAAATCAATTGTTAGTCTAGGGGTCATTAAACAACCTCAATGTTACAGCTCATATGAAAAGCAGTAAAATATTATAAACCTTTCATGCCAAATCCACCACTGGTATAAATCAGTGTAGCTCTGGTGAAGTCAATAAAGCCATGCTAATTTACACCACTAGAAAAGCTGTTCCTTCCTTTGTTAAATTTCAGTACATGTTAATCATTCTTAAGCTATCACAGTGTGAATTCATGATAATATGAACGTAGTCTATATAGGAGAGTTAATAAAGATTTTCTTGTATTCATTTTGTAGCCTTTATTTACCAACTGTACTGGCACACATTATTAAATAACATCTTTGAGGGAGATATACAGTTGCCATAACCTAGTATATAAAAGCTTAGTGTGAGATGCATGCCTTAAAACCAATAACATTCATGTTTGAGGACAACTACACTGTATTTTTTTTTAACTTTAGATTCTGTTAGATTACCAGTTTTTACAGCTTGCAAGTTATCTGATGACATTCCTGAGTCCCAACGTAATTTATTAATATGGACAATGTATCTGATCATAATATTTGCCTATTTGGTTTTTTGGTCATTTGAATAGGTAATATGATTGTTATTACAGTATTACTAATCTTTTATCTAGCACTACTAGTGTTTGCTATACATTTTGAAAACTACAATGAAGACAAAAATTTCCGCTGCCTAAAGATTTTAGACTCAAAATAAACAACATATAGATGTTATAGAAGGATGGGCTGTAGTGACAATGCTTAAATAGGAACGCTTAGATAGTAACTTGTTCCATTATTTTTTGTTTTGTATATGAAATCAATTTAGTCCATTAACACTTCTTTGCAGGGAGACTAGAGTGTACACGCATTCTGGAGGAAGAATATTTTGAAGTGGTATCTGAAGTAGAAGACTGTGGAGGCACAGTGCATATGGAAAGCTATGATGGAAACATGGGAAGAAGAGTGAGAAGAGAACACAAAGGGGATGAAGTAGTTGCTTGACTTTGGCAGGACAAAAAGGACCTGCAGGAAGCTAAAGACGACAAGAGCAGAGAGAGAAACAGGCATTACGTTTTGTGGCTTTAAAGGCCACAAGGAGGTGAAATGGTCTATGGAAGATGAGAGGAAGACAAAGAAGGCCCTATACATAAATATGCTTGCACACATAGGCATGGACAAGCACACGGAAAGAGACAGAGTTAGGTAAACTTTCTTATGAGAAAAGTGAAAAGGTTGGTTAAATATACAAAATTCTGTAAAAATATAAGTTGATTGAAGAGTTGCATAAACTCTCTGGGAGTCAATTGTGTGTAAAATCATGAAAACGAAATTTATAAGGCCACCTTGTTCCATATTTTGAATACTGATTAATGATTCTCCCTACCTGACAATATAAAACATATATTTTTGAGAAAATGCCAATTTTATTCCCCCAAGTTCAGACAGCAGAGTATAACATTGTAGTGTCTAACTGAATTGTTATTAATGGTAATGACATTTTTTTTATGGATTCTAAGACCCGAGGGACCATTATGATCATCTGTCTGACCTCCTGTATAAGACAGGTCATAGAACTTCCCCAAAATAATTCCTAGAGCATATCTTTTAGAAAAAAAAATCCAATTTTGATTTAAAAATTGTCAGCGATGAAGAATCTACCACAACCTTTGGTAAACACAGTACCTTTTACCCAGAAAAATTCCACAAGTGTTTAGAAGCAAGTACCTAAATTCTAACTTACAGCCTATACATGCAACTCCTATTGATTTCATTGGAAGCCATATGAGTAGATCTAAGACTATAAATTGTTTGATTTTCTGTTAGAAAGATTTATTTATGTACACATTGTCTCTTTTGCTATTAGTTCACCCACCACGGATATACGGGTAGCAAACATAAATAACTTTATATAATAGTATTACTATTACACAATGGGAAATAAAAAATACCTTATGAAACTTAAACTACAGCGGTGTTTGGAAAGGAGAATCAACCAAACTAGAATTTGGCAAGGCCACTAGGTTTAATTCCACTAGACTTTTGTTGAGTTTATAATATGGGCAAAACAAAACTTTTTTCACTGGTCTTGTTCTCAGAAGCTGCTGAGCCATTTTGACTTAATCAGACCGAGGCAGACACACAGCATGGAAAATTTCATCCCAGACAGCTAAAGTTTGGCAAATTTATAACCCACTAAAAACATGGTCTTATAATGGGAAGTGTCCAGAAGTGCTTAATATTAGATGGTGCTACCCGTTTCCCCTATAACTAAACTCAAATTTTGCTACACTGTTTTTGTGTTCTCTATATAACAGAATGTACATTAAACACACAAAACCAAAACTCTACCAGAATAAAACACAATCCTGCGTACACAATTGTCCCGCTGGGGAGAGGATGAGACACAGAACAAATCACTTGTGAAGGATGATAGTCATGCTGCTTAATGCACGACTTAAAGGTTCTGGTATGCTACAATGACGAAGGTGGTATAAGAACCTACATAAAACAGAATAGCAGTCCATAGCCTGTTTAATTGTTTCATTTCCTGTGGCCATACTAATAAAAGACATTCTAATAGAGTATATGTTTTTTCTTCACTGTATATTTTTTTCAAAAGTAGCTGGCCTGGTGATGCTGTTAACTGGTAGATAAGGAATTCTGAATAGTTACTCATATTATGGAGAAATTGACAGAACTGCAAGCAAAGCTGCTGCACATCAGGGAAATCTGGCACAAGATTAGTTGAGTGATTTATGGTAAATGGATGCCCAGACTACTTAAGAGATAACCATAGAAAACCATCGTAAGACCAGCTCTTTTGTATGGATCAGAGACATGGATAACCAAAGAGAGGCAGCTGAGAAGACTTGAAACCATTGGCATGAAAAGCTTGAGGGCAGTGACAGGGCTTGCTGGACCGCATGCAGAATGATATCATCAGGAGTGAGACCAAGGTCTGTGGTATCAGAGAGAAACTACAGGAGAGAAGGCTGAGATGATATGGACATGTCTGAAGGATGGATGAAGAGAATCCTGTTAGGGAGACATTTGGGTCTAGTGTTCACAGAAAAAGAATAAGACAATGGCCAAAAAATCAGTGGATAGAATCTTTATGGGAAGACAGAGCAGATATAGAGCAAGCATTGGTCTGGAAAGCCCAGAAAAGACTAACTGATCCAGTGACCTAACCCCATCTAACTGGGAAAAGTGGAAAAGGAAGTAGTTACATCATAATCTCAATTTTGTAAGTGAATTATAAAGATGCAGTGGCAAGGTCCATCTTTAACCTGAGGAACAAAATATTGCATCTTCTAGATTTAATCTGTACATCTTAAAACTATTTTAATTATAACAGTACAACCTTTGTAATATAATTCATAGAAAAGATTGGGATTGCTTTCGTTAGAATAAAAGGATGAATTACAAAGAACATGACAAAATAATGAATGTGTTGAAAATGCAGTGTCAGTCCTAGGATATCAGAGTAACAAAGATATTACCAATACAAGATATTACCTCCCCCACCTTGTCCCTCTAATGTACTGAAAAGGTAGACAGGAGCTTTTGTTCTCCCTATCTCATAAAATAAGAACAAAAGGACCTTCAATTAAATTGAAAGGCAGCAAATTCAAAGTGATAAAAAAAATACTTTTTCATACAATGTATAATTAGACTGTGGAACTCATTGTCACAATATAGCATTGGGGCCAAGAATTTAGCAAATTTCAAAGAGGGCTTGGATATTTACATGGATATCAAGAATAACCAGAATTATAATAGCTAATGATAAAAAAAAGTTTGGGAAAGGTTAAAAGCCTCATGTTTCAAGGCTTAAGCCGATCTCTAACCATATCAGGTTTGAACGAGACTTTCATGGAGGGCAGACTGTCCCACATCTACCTGTTATGTGGTTTCTTGCACATTCCCTCTAAAACACTTAGGCTGTCAGAGACTAGATACCAGAATGGATAAACCATGGATTTGTTCCAGTATGGCAGTTCCTGTGCTCCTATTTTTGAGCAGTGCTGTTGTTGAAACCTACTTCCACATGAGGGCAATCTACTGTAGTCTGCACGTTCTTACAATGTATTTGAAGTTGAGCGTGACTTGGGTGCTCTGGGGCATAAGCTTCCGCTTTTTTGCAGCTGTTGACAGACTTGCACGGAGGGAACCATTTACTATAACTGTCAAGCATTACATCATTTTTACTGAATATTGAGGAAAAAGATTATCTTCAGTCTGATTTTTCGAAAGATCAACCTGCAGCTTTAAAAGGTTTTTAAAAAGGACATTATTACATAGGACGTCATAACTGTTAAGGCTTTCGACGCTCACATCATTTCAATGACAAATGAATTGAAAGCATTATTCTGGAGTCTGAAGAATTGTGAATTTTGCACATTTCCAAAGCATGAGGCATTACATTATTGGTAGTAGTGGAATTGCTTGAGAAATGTTACTATAGTCATTGAATACATTTATCATAGTACCTTACCAGTGCATATGAGCTACTGAATTCTTGCAATCAAAAGAATATTTCAGATGTCAGTAAATGTTTTTTTACTTGTGTGGTCAGAAGATGACAGTCTACATATCTTGATGGAATTAATTGACTCATCCCTGGACAATAGTATAAAACTCAAAGATGCTGGTAATAAAATATTGCTGATGCACTGAACTTCTTGTCCTCATATTAGCAGTTCACTTTAGTGCTTTCACTTTAATAAGATTGTAGATATTGCTTCTTTTCCTGAAAGACTATTTTTTTGCTGTTTCTGCTTATAAATAAACGAGGCAATACATTTTCTCTGCTATCTCCCGATGAAGGCAAAATAGCTTTTTACGGAGTTGTCATTCATCATGCTATGACAGTGTTTAGAAAATAGTGATTATATTGTATCTGAAACCAGACCAGTTTCTGAAAGTATGCCTTGATTTAAGCATCTTACTGCACATAAATTCACTAAAAACATTGGTCTTTATTCCAATTTTAAATTGGCAGGTTAAATTGCCTTGAGCTGTCTGTAAAACAGAGATGATTAAGCTAACCTCCCTGTTTCACTAGTATTTGTAAAGCCTTCCAAGATCCTCCATGGTTGGAGATCCACTTCCCATCTATCTTATAAGCACAATGCTTAACTTCTATGTTGCCAAGGTCTAAAGAAACTCCTAAAATACGTAGTCAGAGAGTTTATAGGAGTAACAGTTTGCTGATGGGTGGTCCAATAACTAGGCCACAAGACACCCATGTTCAGTTCCACACTCTACCACACACTTCCTGTGGGTACGTGATTAGGTTCTCTTGGTGGCTCAGTTGCCCCCCTGTAGAACAGGGATGATAATATCTCACGAGTTTTTCTGACAATAAATTCATTAATGATTGCGAGGTGCTCAGACATTACTATGATAACAGGGGCTATATAAAACAGATACTAAAAATAGGTCATTTCAAAAGTGTTTTTGTTAGTAACAATCTCATTTTGCTTTTTACAGTCTCTTCATAATCTGCTACCACACAAAAAAAAATATCGTGGCATGAACTGCTGGAGTATTTTATATTCTGCTTTCACACACAATGTGATCCTGGCCAACATTTCCAAGCTTGAGCCTGGGATTTCCAAAAGGGAAGCAAAGGAGTTAAATATCCATCCCCCACAGACCTTTTTGAATATCCCAGTCTAGGTGGCAAAATTAATCACTTAATCGCATATTTAGGCGCCTAAAATAAAATGACTGGATTTTCAGAGTTTCTGAGCTTCTCTCCCCCATCCTAATAGTGGATATTAGGGTCTCTCTGAAAATCAGAAACCCAAATATCTTTTTAAGTGCCCAACTTTAGGAATCCAAATTTGAAATTTTTGCCGATATATTTCAGTATGAGGCTTGTGGCCTCTAAACAGAAATTAAAGTAGAGTAAACAAATAACCACATAAGCAAATGCTTTTTTAAAATCTTCTTTTCCATGGAAAGTAAACCAACGGTCATGAATTATCTCCACAGTAGAACCAGCCGAAGTCATGTGAAATCAAAAGATGGATAGACACATATTTCAGGTAAGTATGTTCTTTTTGTTAGTATTTGTTCATGTGACAAAACAAGTTTACTAAACAGAAGGGGGACAAAAAAGATCATCTTTCTGCCATTAATATTTGCAACAAACCACCACCGCCACTACTTTTGGACATGTATTTTCCACAATATGTAGTCCATCAGTTAGAGATTTGATTAGTTTTTCACTGTTCAATTGCAGCCCCTACAGGGAAAGGAAAAGGTGTCTTGTAAAACGAGGCCGGGGTTCAATTCCTGGCTCTGCTACAGACTTTACGTATGGCCTTAATCTTACTGTACCTCAGTTTTCCATCTGCAAAAGGGGGATAATATTTCCCTTCTCCCATTCCACATGATTTTTCTATTTAGATCATATGCTTGCAGGGCACGGATCGTCTCTTATTATGATTTCTGCAGTACTGAACACAATGGGGACCCAGTTTTAGTTGGTAGACTTTAGGAGTTACTGCAATTCAAGCAATAAATTGTCTGTGGCATTTTGTATTGCACAGATGTGCCTAGAGGTGCAAACAGTTAAAGGTGTTTACATAAGGCCAAATCCCGAATCCAATTTAAGCGATAGCAGACTCACTGATATACAGCTGATTGAGAGAGAGAGACAGTAGGTAAGGTAGTATCTTTTATTGTACCAACATCTGTTGGTGAAAAGTACAAGCTCTCAAGCTACACAGAGCTCTTCATCAGGTCTGGGAAAGGAAATCAAAAAGTCCAAGCTAAATACAAATTAGGACAGAATGTTAAGCATGAGGCACAACATGTTATAGGAGGCTATTTGCAACGAAGTGGGCAACTGGGGGTTAGACTTAGTATATAAGGGGGTTTGAAGTACTGATGGGTTAGTAAGCCGTGGGGTATGTTACAAATTGTTGTAATGAGTCATAAAACCAGTGTCCCTGTTGAGTCCATGGCTTTTAGTGTCTAGCAGAGTTATGGATTTAAATTGTGCCGGTTTTCTTTGAGGACAAGTACTGGAAGATCAGATATGGAGTGATGGCTTTGTGAAAAGTGGTCATCCCTCGGTCAGATGGAGCTTTTGTCTTTTATCATTTTTTTGGTGAGAGTTCATTCCAGGGTGCAGTGATGGCCTGGTCTCACCCACATAGTTGCTATTGGGGCATTTGATGCACTGAATGAGGTACACCACATGGTGCGATAAGCGTGTGTACAACCCCTGGATCTGGAAAGGTGTGTTGTGGGTGGTATTGATCATCAAAGCAGTGGAGAGATGTCTGCAGGCCATGCATCTGGGTCTGTTGCTACTTTGAGTACTTTGAGTCCGCTGGTTGTGCACTGGGCTGAGTGATCCTGGGGAGGGTCAGCCTGATGTGTAAGGAGTGGGTGATGAAACCCCAATCAACTTTAGGCACAGACACTCTGTCACGCTCCCTAACTAGGCCCTGGCATCATAGCAAAGGGCCAAACTGCATATGTAAAAATCACAGACTCTGTCTCAGAAGATGGATGAGGCAGCTGTGTAACCATGACACACGATGTTCAAATGATAGGATCCCCCTTAGGACACTGTGCCACAGTTGCAGCTGGTCTCATGATTCAGCCATTAGCTTGCATCTGCATTAATTAACTGTAGTCTGAAAGGAACACAGCTATTTCTAAGCAGAGAGAGAGACTAAATGGAAGTTGGAACAGAGACTACTGAAATAGTGTCCTATGATGTACCTGGCCAGCTGTGGTAGAACTGCCTAGGTAAAGTCAGTCATGCTAAGGGCCTTTGTGAGACCTAGAAGGGTCACAATCTCTCATTCTTTTGAAGTCTCTTTCATATTTTAAAAAACTTAGGCATTTTGTTATTGTAGTGGAATCCAAATGGATGCTTTGGGTTTCTTCAGCACATACCAGCTATCTTTAGCCAATCTAAATTAAAAAAAAAAAACAACAAAAACACACCAAACCTCTTTTCCTAAAGGGTGTTATGAGACTAGTAGATACATTTTTAGTCTGATGCTGAGAATGGAGTTATACAACTAAATCCCTATGTACTGAAAATTGGCAAGTTGGCCCTCACGGTTAAACAAAAACCAAAATGTTTTATCAAGATGATTTTTCTCCAGTGTCTTTATTGTGAAGCTTGAGGCATTAACTGGATTTTACAACAACAAAAAACCTAAAACAAAAGAGTTTTAAACAAAGAAAAAAATAGAAAATAACTTTTCAGGATTCAGACAAAACACTGCTCTCTCCATATCATACAGCACTGACTCCTAACAAGTTTCCTCCTTGCTGGCTAACCGGGTGGGGTTTTGGGTTTTTTTTTTTTTTAATATAGAGCTCCCTAGTTTACCTTTGACCTCCTAATTTTGCCTTGAGCCTCCATCTATGTCTCATTACCTCTCCCTTCTACACCTACAAGATACCTGAGCAGGGAGTTAATTCTGACGGCTGGGTGCTTTGGTAGAGCCCTGCATCTGTCACATGTACTTTAAATATACTGTAACCAAGGTGCCTAGATCAGCCATAGTCAGGATGCCAACTCAGGGCAGACTGCAAGAAATAGGGTAGACAATCCCCAAAGCTGATAGTTTATTCTATAATTAGATTCACCAAGCCAGTAACAAAAGTGTGTCTGTAGTAGCACACTGGTTAACAAGAAGCCAAATACATTCCATTCCTTGGCTCCCATCTAGACAGTATTTCTGGAATCAATTCAAAGGGTTATAGTCCAATAGGCAATTCAGGTGTAGGGTCTGTTAGAGTTTTTCCATGAGAATTCGAGGGTCCTATGGAGATCTTGGTCCTACGGCTTAGACCTTCCCTGCTGAAGTTTAAGCAGACCTGAGATGAAAGGATCAGGTCTGAGACTTCTTTTTTATAAATGAAGAAGGATGGGCACAGACAGGTAACTCTACCACATGGGCATTGATAAAAGCGAGCTGATAGTTTTTTATCTCTATTCAATGGGTCCTTTCTCAGACAATACTTTTAGCAACAGCCATTCAAACTATCAAGATAGTTCATAGATGATTACAAGCTTCAAGGAGAGATGAGGACAATAAAATTATTACACCACAAGCCCCATCTAAATGATATCCCGTTTTGAGCTCCACGTAAATACAATACAATAATGATGCATTACAAGTCAGGAACAGGATTCAGCATCTATAAGCTAATGATATCATATAGGTAGATCATCTTCTAACAGGATGTAGGTAAACAGACACATTTAGCACTTATTCTTTGATTCTCTAACAATACAGGGAAACAGGTTAAAGATTGCAGTCTACTTAACATGGCTTTGATAACTATCTACAAGGAATGGCCCTGCTTATCATTGCAATACCCTTTTGATATGTCTTAAGGGTTGATTATAGGTCACCCAAAGCCTGATGATTTTTTAACCTGTGTTGGCTCAGCATTACACATAACTCTATGAATCTATGATTTAAGACTCTACAGAGACAGAACAGTTTCAAGTCAGCACAAACTGTACAAGCCAGTATAAAAAGTATTCAGTATTCATTTCTCCCTTTATAAATGCAATCAACATGATGTCTTTGGGCAAGTGTATAATATTTAGTATTATTCTTAATAAAAAAAGTATTTTACCTAAAGAAATACAAAATAAATTACACCAGAAAAAGGTGCAGAAGAGGAAATGATCTGTAACATTATGTGAGACCCAACGACTCTTAACTCTGTCAGACCACTTGGGATGAAAATTTCAGAGTTAAAGGTCCTCTAGTATGAATACTCCCACATCAGCCAAACTTTTACATGTAGGGACTCTAACCCTGAGCAATTTTGCTCCAGATCTCTGCTACTGTGAATGTACACACGCACACAGAGAAAGATCTTCTCAGATATTGGTGACCCAAGCTACGCATTCAGCAGCTTGAATTGCACCTGAAGTGAACTGGAAGCCAATGCAGTTAGTGGACAGCTGCATTTTATACCAGCTATATGTTCACGACAGTCTTTATGGGTTTCATAAACTGCAATAATCTAATCTAGAAGTCACAGATGCATGGTTTATTGAACCAAATTCTGGATTTAACAGAAAGGATTGTAGCTGTTTACAGGATGGCTTTTTAAAAGGAGCTTTTGGGAACATGTGCCACTATGCACACAGAAACATCTTCCAAACTGCAGAACTCTAAGCAAAGGATAGTCAAACCACCTCAATCTGAGGGATAGGATAAACGTGACCTCAAGATCCTTCATCCTACTATCAATTCTTACTGGTTTGGATTATGCATTGGCTAACTCATTCTCATCAAAGTCCACATCCTAACCAGATATTGGGAGAGACAACATACAACCTGGGTTTGCCAAAAACAAGAAATACAGCTGCAGAACATTCATATGTTGATAGCATTTTGGCCCAAATAGATTTATAATCTGTCTTCTGCAGCCTCAATCATAAATTGAACGGGAAGGGTGGCAGAAAGAACATTATATAATCTTATGCGAAACTGACCTCAGGATGTGGCCCAAAAGTCACTTTCAGGGATCTCTTAGAGAGGAAAGAAGAGAACCAGTCGAGGGTAGCATGCTCAATCCCAGTGAATGAACACTGGGGGAAAACAAAACCTGGTGGTTGGTGCTACAATGAAATAAAAGATTGAGGATGGACATCTCAGCTTTATCCAGGACGAGGAGGAGAAGACTAGTGCACTTCTGTTCTGTATCATAGCCAAGCTCAAAGCCAAACTGAAAGGGATCATGAAAAGCAGAAGACTACAGATAACACCACATTTGTCTTAGCACACCCTCCTCAACAATCTGTCTTTAAATGAAGACTAGAGGCAGTGATAAACACACCAGCAACAAGAAATATTCATTTGAGGGTAACTAACAGCGTACCATTCTACAAGAACACAGGCAAATCTCAGCTAGCAATTACAGTTTCATAGTAAAAGAGATAGTTCTTTTATGGGCATCTCAGAAAACCAGAAAAGAAATTACACTTATCCCTTCCAGACACAGATCTCCCACCATGAAAATATCCAATCCATTTGGAATCCAGTCAGTCCTCTCAGTAAAATAAATGGGAAGCTCCTTGCTAGTACTGTCTATGTGTCCCAGCAGAGGAAAATGAGATAAATAAATCTATCCAACAGTGACATCAGTGCCACTGACTAGGATGTAACAGATGCAGTGGAGATGAGAAAAGGTTAATTGCCTCTTCTACAGCCACACCATAGGGATTTAAAAACTCTATGTTGTAGTTAATCTAACTTGGAGCAAGATTTCTGTCATTGACACACTAACATACCCCATGCAACTCATTAGCTACAGGTCATCTGTGTACAAAAGTGATTTATGAAGATAATGTGAAGAACGCATTTAGGAGCTACCATATCAATGGTTAAGGACAGATCATCATGTTGTCCTACCATGCCATCAATAGAGTTTTATGAAAACAGCAGTGTATTCTCCTAAAGAGAAATCTAAAACTTGATTGTGTTCATGGGATGCCATTGACAGATCAATGAATACTTTGCCTTGATCAAAGCATAGGAAGGAGACGACACTAGGACTATATATGTGTATGTAACTTTACTCATGTGAGTGGTTTCAGGAAAGAGACACTAGAAAGGAAAATTTCATTCCCTAGTATGGTTGAAGACAATAATTCTACCCTCCCCACTTAAAATTGTTGAAAGATCCCTTTTCATTTAAAAATGAAGAAAAAGAACCTGTCAATCGTCTGTTCAATTTACTGAATTATGGTAGTCTCCTTTACATTACATTCTATCTGTATTCTAAACAAAATGCATGCCCAGGTTTTAATTAGGGAATGCTGATTAAATCCCATGAGCCTACACATTTTCATATCTGTCTGCCATGTTCCTATTTGTAATTCTAGCTAATTACTTCCCTTGTCAGGAAAATATTCCCTGATGTCCCAAGATGCATCTCAAGCACTTTGATCCCTTTCGTTTTACATCTCACCTTTGGTGCAGAAAATTGAAATTCAATTGGCTGTTGCTATAAGGGTAAGAAATAATCTCTGCATTGTCAGCAGGTTTTTACCTTGTGTGCCTAATCCCTGTTGCTATGGTAAAATTTAATTGAACAGCCACATAGCTGAATTGGTTTATTTTAAATTGAGGCTTTTTCATAGCACTGAATACTAGTGAACATTAGGCAGATACATGACTTCTAAAATGTTCCAGTGATTCACATTTCTGTTAGTGACTAGATTAGTGTGGGTACTGTTAAGGTATTTATTTGCTCATCTTTCATCTTATACATACATAACATACAAAATACAGTGTGTCCTCGTAACACTGTAGTTGGCAGCTCAACATTTTGAATGTAATTAAGTAGTATTTTATTGAAAAAAAGGAAATTAAAATCAGACTACATGTAAAGAAGAGTGAAAGTTCTGTAGCCTTTCATTAATATTATGAGTGTCCCTTATTAAAACAAAGTACTACACTATTCTACAGTAATGCTCCAAACTATTACACCTTACAATAGGATTGCATTGTCATAGATCATTATCAATTTCTTTGTTGGCTCCAATATCAATTTCTGCTTCTACGAATTTGTCAGCAATCATGTTCTCCTTAACCTGTGTCCTCTTAAAATTATTTTAAGGCTTGTGGCAAAGTCACCATAAATACCATATTTCCTGCAAGGTTTACAATACATTAGGCTATTGTTTCAGATCCCACACGTATGTGAAATACAGCTCTGCACTGACTGAACCATATTATTTAAAGGCACATCCGTATATTTGGGTAATTTTCATGCTTTTTCTTTTCTGCACTGTTCTGCACTTCCTTTGATTATGGAAATGCTAATTTCTTTCTTGTGTTTCTAAAGTGCATACCAATATGGTTCTCTCTCATTTACAGTGTTTCCATACGCATGATCCAAGACTAGCATTGTAAATTTGTTAGATTGTTCCACCTCTCTTCTGTTCAGGTTCTGCAGAGCCTGGCTGTGAACACAACATTGTAAGAACATAAAAGGCCATAATGGGTCAGACCAATGGTCCATCTACCCCAGCATCCTGGCTTCCGAAAATGGGCAATGCCAGGTGCTTCAGAGGAAATGAACAGAACAGGGGAGTTTTGTGAGGGAGTTCCCTAGGTGAAGGAGGAGCGACTACGTGACCCTTGGGGTGAGTATGTTATCTGTAGTGTGTGTGTTTGTGTCTGTGGTGTGCTTGCCGCTTGACTGAAGTATACTGTATGGTCTGTTTGTTTAGGGGACCATGGGCTGAGCCTAGCAGCCTACTAGGCAAGGCTGAGAGCTTCTTAATGAAGCTTTGATCCCCAAGCCCTTTGGTACCCAAACAACCCTAAACCAGGAGGCGGGGCTACTCAGGGAGAACCGGGGTTTAAAGAGCCCATTCCTAAGCGACCAGAGGAGCTAGCAACCAGGGGCAGCTAATAGGGAGTTTTGCAAGGGAGTTGAGTGTGTGTGTGTGGGGGAGGTAGATACACTTCATTAACAACCCATAAGTTAAAGACAATAATTGGCCTCCCCCCTGATAAAAAAACAAAACAACAATAAAGGAAAAAGCTGCAAGAGTAAAAAGAGAATGTGGGCAGAAGTCCAGCAATGGAGCAGAGACTATCCAGTTCATTGCACTGAATGCAACCTGCACTATGGATGGGTGGCATGTGTGCGCATTTGGTGCAAGGAGCTCCTGGTCTGCAGAGGCCCCATATGGGCTTTGGGGACCAGGGAAGCTGAACTGGAGAAGCTGAGAGAGACAGAGGTACATAATGAGCCCTCCGGGACACAGTAGAACAGTCCCATTCTCAAAATAACAGCCTCTGCACTGTGGAGGAAGATGAATGTCTCCGGGAAGGAGAGTATCAAACTGGAGCGGAGGGAAATGATCCCATAGTTGGGAACCTCCTTCTAGATCAGGGGTCTCAAACTCGCGGCCCGTGGGCCAACTGCGGCCCTCGGGACAATAGTTTGCGGCCCCCACCTCAATATCAAAGTTTAATGTTAGTGCGGCCTGAGTTTGATACGAATGGCACTTTTCAGTGTTGTGTGCGGAGCTGAATGAACGTACCAATCACGGTGGGGTATATTGCTCTCGGAGGCGGGACATCAGCCGGGCTTATTGCGAACTTGCGCCATTACCCCGGGCTCAGAAGCAGAGGCGGCTGCGGAAATTGCTGCTCAGCGGGACAGAAAAAAAAGCAGAAAAGACGCATCGGCTAAACACTGAAACAGTGACACCAAGTGGAATTATATATTACACAGCCCCAAACATGTCTTTTTCAAAACCTGCAGTGAAGAGAAAAGTTGGTGATGAGCACAGACAATTTCAGGAAAAGTGGGAAGTGCAATATTTCTTTGTTGAGCACAGGGGCATCCCGACGTGTCTTATTTGCACAGAGAAAGTTGCGGTGCACAAAGAATACAATTGAAACGTCATTACACAACTAGACATGCTGAGGAGTATGCAAAATACCAGGGAGATGAGAGAGCAAACCGGGTTGCTAATCTTAAAACATATCTACTAAGGCAACAAGATTTCTTTAAGAAAGCAACCAAAGAGAATGATGCAGCAGTCGAAGCTAGCTACGTGGTTAGTGAGATGATTGCTAAAGCAGGAAAGCCATTCAAAGAAGGTGAATTTGTAAAAAAGTGCATATTACAGGCTGCAAGTATTGTCTGTCCAGAAAAGAAAGGTCAGTTTAGCAACATCAGCCTTTCTGCCAACACCGTAGCAGAGCACATTTCTGACCTGTCAAGTGACATTTATGATCAACTGTGTGAGAAAGCAAAATGTTTCAGTGTCTACTCAGTCGCTCTTGATGAGACCACAGACATCACCGACACTGCCCAGCTCGCAATCTATGTTCGTGGTGTTGATGACAATTTTGAAGTCATAGAGGAGTTGCTCACAGTGATTGCAATGCATGGCCAGACCACCGCTCAGGAGATATTTCACCAGCTGTGTGATGCCATTGAGAATGCCGGTTTGCCTTGGAGGAGGTTTGTTGGAATAACAACTGATGGAGCGCCATCAATGACAGGGAGGAAAAATGGACTGGTGGCACTTGTTCAAAAAAAACTGGAAGAGGAAGGTGTGGAGGAGGCCATTGCTCTGCACTGCATTATCCATCAGCAGGCCCTTTGCAGCAAATGCCTGAAGTTTGACAATGTGATGTCTTTCGTTGTGAAATGCATCAACCAAATCAGATCCAGGGGCTTAAAGCATAGAAGGTTTCGTGCTTTTTTAGAGGAAATGGAGTCAGAATATGGGGATGTGCTCTACTTCACCGAGGTACGTTGGCTCAGCAGGGGAAACATATTGAAGAGATTTTTTGAGTTGAGAGCGGATGTGAAAGCCTTCATGGAGAAAGATGGGGTTGCTGTTCCTGTGCTAAGTGATCCAAAATGGCTCATGGACTTAGCTTTTCTTGTTGATATCACACATGAGCTTAATGTACTGAACAAGAAGTTACAAGGCCAGGGGCAACTTGTCAGTGCTGCCTATGACAACGTGAGAGCATTCTCTACAAAACTTATGTTATGGAAAGCCCAGCTTTCTCAGACAAACCTTTGCCATTTCCCAGCATGCAAGGCACTCATGGATGCAGGCACACCATTCAGTGGTGAGGAGTATGTGGATGTCATTTTGAAGCTACAGGAGGAATTTGATCACAGATTTGCAGACTTCAAGACGCACAGAGCCACATTTCAAATTTTTCGGACCCCTTCTCCTTTGATGTGCAAGATGGCCCTCCTGTGCTTCAAATGGAGCTCATTGACCTGCAGTGCAACTCTGAACTCAAAGCCAAGTTCAGGGAGGTGAGTGGAAAAGCAGACAAGCTCAGGCAATTTTTGAGAGAATTGCCCCCCAGCTTCTCTGAGCTTTCCCGAATGTTCAAGCGGACCATGTGTCTTTTTGGGAGCACATACTTGTGCGAAAAGCTCTTCTCTACTTTGAATTTCAATAAGTCCAAGTACAGGTCCAGACTTACTGATGAGCATCTTCAAGCCCTACTGAGGGTCTCAACTGTTTCCTCCCTTAAGCCAAATGTGGCTCGGCTATGCAAGAGTAAGCGCTACCAGATCTCTAGCAGCAAGAAGTAGGCTGAAGAAGCCATGTTCAAAACAGTTTATGTTCAATGTTCCATTCATGTTCAGAGAGTTAAATGTTAAAGAACTGTTAATACAGACATTTGAATCTGAATAATAATAATTACATTTCTCTAGTCAGCAACTATATGTGGTTTCTTCAGTCTTCTATATCTGCTGTATTATTATTATTAACATTTTCATTTTCATTTTATTTATTTATTACTGATTGATTTATTTTTTTCTTATGGATTTGTTAATTTATTTTTATTTTTTAACACAAAATAAGATGAAAAAATAAAGACATTTGATAACATTGGAATGTTTTTGTAAGAGCTTTTCTTGTGGAAAACCTGATGCGGCCCAGCCTCATCCAGACTCTACCTCCAGCGGCCCCCGGGTAAATTGAGTTTGAGACCCCTGTTCTAGATGGTGTCATGGTAACCTCTCACACTGACTCTCCCGGGGAGGGAATGCCAGCTGTTAGGAAAAGATAAGTAATAATAATGGGGGACACAATCATTAGAAACATAAATAGCTGGGTTTGTGATGACCGGGAGAACTGCATGGTTACTGCCCGTGGAGTGCAAAGATTGTGGATCTCTCGAGACATTTAAAGACAGATCTATGTGTAGTGCTGGGGAGGAGCCAGAGGCTGTGGAACATATAGGTACCAATGACACAGGAAAGGATAGGAGAGAGGTTCTGGAGGCCAAAGTTAGGCTGCTAGATAATATATTGAAGTCCAGGACCTCCATGGTAGCATTCTCTGAAATGCTTCTAGTTCCATACGCAGGGCCAGACAGACATTCAGAACTGTACTGTCTCAGTGCATGGATCAGATGATGGTGTAGGAAGGAGGGAGTTAGAGGCTTATTAGTAACTGGGGAACTGTTTGGGAAAGCAGGAGCCTATTCAGGAAGGTCTGGCTCCACCTAAACCAAAATGGAACCGGCCTGCTGGAATGTAAAATTAAAAAGGTCGTAGAGCAATTTTTAAACTAAGGGCTGGGCGAAAGTTGACAGGTGCGGACGAGCACGTGGTTCAGACAGAGATTAATGGAGATTCTCTATATCCTAGAAAGTAGGACAGGATTGAAGTGGATAAAATATGGGTAGGATCTGATGAGAAACAGTCAAATGAAAAAGAGTCACATTCAATTACATCACATAATGGCAGACAGCTAGAAAGTGACAATTTTTTAAAGTACTTATATACAAATGCTGGAAGTCTAAATACTAAGATGAGTGAACTTGAGTGCCTTGTATTAAATGAGGATATTGATATAATAGGCATCACAGAAATTGATGGAATAAGGATAATCAATGGGATACAGTAATACCAGGACACAAAATACAAAACTGGAAGGACAGAATGGGTTGTACTGGTGGAGGAGTGGCACTATACGTCACCAGAAAGCATAGAGTCCAATGAAGTAAAAATCTAAAATGAACTAAACTGTGCCATGCAATCTCTATGGAGAGTCATTCCATGCTTGAACAACAACAATATAGCAGTAGGGATATATTATCAACCAGCTGACCAGGATGGTGATAGTGACTGTGAAATGCTCAGGGAGATTAGAGAGGCTACAAAAATTAAAAACGCAATAATAATGGGGGATTTCAATTATCCCCATATTGACTGAGCACATGTCACATCAGGATGGGATGCAAAGAAAGTTTCTTGATAGCTTAAATGAGCGCTTCTTGGAACAGCTACTCCTGGAGCTCACAAGAGGAGAGACAATTCTTGATTTAGTCCTAAGTGGAGCACAGGATATGATTCAAGAGGTGAATATAGCTGAACCACTTCGTAATAGTGTCCATAACATAATAAAATTTAACATCCCTGTGTGGGGGGAAACAGGGAAACACCAAAGCAGTCCAGCACGATAACATTTACTTTCAGAAAAGGGGAACTACACAAAACCAAAGAAGTTGAACAGAAATTAAGAGGTACAATGCTAAAAGTGAAATCCCGGCAAGCTACATGGAAACTGTTTCAGACACCATAATAGAGGTTCAATTTAAATGTATACCCCAAATTAAAAAACAATAAGAGGAGCAAAAAAGTGCCACCATGGCTAAACAACAAAGTAAAAGAAGCAGTCAGAAGCAAAAAAGGCATCCTTTAAAAAGTGGAAGTTAAATCCTATTGAGGAAAATAGAAAGGAGCATAAACTCTGGCAAGTGAAGTGTAAAAAATATAATTAGGAAGGCCAAAAAAGAATTTGAAGAACAGCTAGCTAAAGATTCAAAAAGTTACAGCAAAAAAAAATTTGACGGACATCAGAAGCAGGAAGCTCATGAAGTACACAGATCTCATGGATATGAATTTGAAATAGGTGGTGGGGAGAAGGTCATAAAATAGATCCTGAGTATTGTACCAGAGCCCTGAAATGAATGGCTTCACTGTACTAACAAAACATTTAGGGAAATACACAAACAATCCTATCTGTCAGCTTATGCTTTTCTGAAACAACAGTTTCTCTTCTGCTGAATATGGTCCATTAATATTTATATAACTTTTCTTAATCTAAAATGATGTGTTTTCTTTCTAGACTAGTTTATTATCCCATTCAACCCTTTCTGAAGGGCATCTGTCTTCTCTGGCCTTACTGCTGGTTTCGTTACAATAGGATAATCCCACCTGCCAATGTCACAACACTGCTTAGTTGTTTAAAAAAGGATTTGTTCATCACATCTCTCAGGTTTTATAAATAAAGCAACCCTTTCTGAGAGTGAAGGCCTATTATTAAATACAGTATCAACTCTTGTAAGAAGTTTGATTCATCTAACAGTCACTAGCTTTTTAAAAATGCACTAAAGTTGTTTCTAAGCAGACTATTGACACTGAACAGGTTGCTCTATAATTTTTCTTCTGCTTCCTCCTAATTATTCAGCTGTCCTTTAATCATTAACTTGTGTTTGTGCTTCCCTGTTGTTTTTTCCCCCTCCAACTCCCCTTCCCATGGAAACAATTCTGCCTCTCAAGAAAACATCAGCAGTCCCAAGCCCTATGAACCAAGAGCAAATTCTTAGGCAGGCTGAAAGAGACATATCATACTTTCCCCTTACAGCACAGTATTCATTTTAATGGTAAATATCAGTGACAAGAAAAGAGCAGAAAAATAGGAATTGCCATACTAACCGGAACAGCTGTCCATCTGTCTATCCTGTCTGACTGTAGTCAGCATCAGCTGCTTCACAGGAAGGTGCAAGTAACCTCCTGATCACACCATAACCTGACTGAAATGTATGGTTTTCTGTGTGGCCACAGTTAAATTATATAGGATACTAAAAAAAAAAAAAAAAAAAAAAAAAGGAGGACGTCTCATTAGAGATGTACTTTTTTAACACTGTTTGTAATCCTCCTAAGCCTTTTGGCCTCTACTGTAACTTGTGGCAGTGAGTTAAACATGTTCATTATATAGGTTATAAAAACAAACTACTATTTTTTCTCACTGTTAAATTTGTTGACTTTCAGCTTTACTGGATATCTTTGTTCATGGAGAAAAGGAGAGCCTAAGCTGTTGATAGACTAACTGTAGTGTTCTTAATTTTGTATAACATGGGCCCACTTTCAAATTGTTACGTTTATCCATTCACAAATTAATTCTTGCTGAAACTGAGTTTAAAAAAAAAACAACTTTCAAATTATTAGAGAAGGGAAAACACACACAGGCCTGTTTAGCCACAGCAAAACCACTCAGGCTTGAGTTTAAGTGAAAGGGGGAGGGAGAAATTTACTGAGCTGGGGTTAAGTGGAAATGCTCAAAGAGAGCCTGAAATAATTAATGGATCTGATTCATCCTGCTTGTGAAATACAAGTGTTATTTATTGCCTCTAAAGACTGATTTGTGAGCATTTGAGAGGATGAAATACAAACATGTTATCTTAGCCACACCAAAGTTACTAATTTTCTAAAATTTAATACATAATATCATAATGTAGCATATGCAATCTATATAAAATTAGGGGGAAATGGTAAATTGCCCTACTGTAATCTTCTGTTTGCATTCTTCTAGCGCAGTGGTTTTCAACCCACAGCCCTGCGGGCCACTTGCGGCCCAATCAGCACACAGTTACAGCCCATGTGATATCCTCAAGGCTATCCATATAATGTGTGGATGCAGCCCACATAACACATAAAGAGCTGCATACATAGCACACAATGGTAAGTATGTGCACAGGTGCAGTCCCATATTTAAAAGAAGGAAACAAATCTGCTTCAGTGAAAAGAATAAACATCCCTTGGTACTCATTCCAGAAAGCCTTTGCAGTGATAACAGATAAGTACCTTCCATTTCATATAGAGATGCTATCAGATTTTCTTTTCTGCCCTAATTTAATAGCTACAGTATGTTTAAATATGTCCTATTGTTAAATGTATATATACATATGACACAAAGTAAATAATGCAACTAGAAAGCAGTTGATGTTGCATTGGATGAACTATTTAATTTGCTTTTTCAGAACCCATGTGAACATTGTATTACTTGCCTTAAGGAGTTTTAATCAAAACCAGAAAAGGATTTGAATTGCTATATCTCCTTCAATGTAATGTAATGAAATTAATCAGTAGGTATATAAAATTCTCAGAGATATAGGTGTTATCTTGCTGATCTTTTTTCTTTTTCCATGGGCATAACTGTCAATTTGCAGAACATCCCTTGTACTCTTTTGTTTCTAGAATCCAGAGGTCAAAATGAAGGACAAGAAATTACTGGCTTCATTTTTAAATTAATTTAGTGCTAGAGAAAGGTGCATGTTTGACAACTATTGAGACTGAAGTCTTCCACTTAGACAAACAACAGATACCACAAGGACAGCAGGAATAAGAGCACACTATCCTCATCTATGTGCCTCACGGGAGCCTGGAAGGGACCACTAATGGGTAAATTATTATGGCTACCTTTGGTCCCCCCTTTCAAGGCGGTCAACATGGGTTAAAATTCATGCTAGCTTTTGTGATGTGGATATCTGTCTCATTAAAATCTATCTACCCACACATGCATCGATACCACACTCATCACTGAGGTACCAGATCTGATTTGAAATCAACATCACATTTCACACAGGCCACCAGGGGCATCAGATGGTAATGACCACCATTCACTAGCAAGCAAGGCTGGATTGAACTGGTGACTCACAGCAGCAGTAAATGGTTTCAAATCCCGTAACTAAATTCTTGAGCTATTTGCTCTCCAAAAGTATCTGTTTCTAATGCACCCAAGTGACAGTGATTTAATGTAATATGCATTACTGATTCAGAGGGAGGATGAACGCTGATCAGAGTATATTTTTTTAAAGTTAGTGCTATCCTTAGTCATCATTACAAAATGTCTCATACAGTAAGATGTACTATATTTATTCTCACGTAAATATATGATATACTGCATTATTTAACATCCAACTAGTGCTGTCCACATACTTTATTAGCAGGCAAGTGAGAAAGACATGAAGTATCAAAGGACCATATAAATTGGTACCCCACCAGAGGATTCATTCTTTCCATTCCATTAAATCAGTACAATTGTTTATGTACAGAATATGAATTCATCATTGCTTTGATTACTTTCAGCCTTACTGACAAAATGTTAGAGTCACTTTCAACCCATCTCAGTTCAGTACATCCACATACAATAACTGTTAAGTGAATCTGAAATTCATTAAAATTTAGCCCCTATATACAACATAAGGCAAAGTCTGGTAAACGCTGGCCTTAAACTGGTTATGTTTGGGACTTCCAGTTACTGCCAAGAGAGAGACTGAGGCTCAGATGGTACACAAAATTCTTGGGCCCCTACCAGTATTCTATTGATCTACAGTCATGCTGTAATGTAAAGGATCTGATTGCAGGTTTCAAGCTCTGTCCTTCGCCATGGATAAGGAGAGAGGAAGAGGCAATATCCTCAGTCCCTAAGGGAAGAAACATCTCACCTTGGTGTCTCCCAAGCCCTTCAGCTAACTCAAGGACTGTCATGACAGATTCCCTAGAGGAGCTCCAACTAGCTCTTCTTGCCAAGGTATGGTCACCACAGTATGCGCTCCTGAGGAGCACATGGGATCAAAAGATTGAAAAATAACCTAGCTGATTAAATATTATGAAACTACCTCTGGGATAGCTGCATCTCTTATGAAACTAATGAAGATGCGAGGCCTCATTCAGCACTGTGTTACTCCAGTTTTATGCTGATTAAATGCATTGATTTTAGCAGAGTTACACCAATATAAAACTGACTCAACGTAGAGATGAATCAGGCCCATTCATTACAGATCACCTTGCACCTACCTCAGACAGAACCTACGCATTGTTGTAACTGTTTAACTTCCTGAAAATACAGCATTTCCGAGATGGCACACATCAGCCATTGCACTGGTGCCAGTAACACTGCATAACAACTGAATCATAGGAAATAATGATAAATACTGTATCTGGTTATTATGAGAACGGAATATTAAGTAGGTAGAATGCAATTATCCATATTGGCATTTGACAAGGACAGAAGCCTTAAAAAGTGCCACAGAATTGTTAATAACTAGAAAGTTGTCAGGATGTCAATTTTACTTCCCATTCAAAAGTAAGCATGTTAAGCAACAGTCTGTCTATCCTCCCTGCCCCCATTCCAATCCAACACCATACAATGCCATTAGTTCAGTTACCTTGATTTTCATAGAGTTTTCCTATCTTAGTAATGACCAAGCCAAACCAAGCTTAGCTTTTAGCAAAATGGCTATACTTATCAACCAGGCATGTTAAACACTACGAGCTTAATCAGGTACCAGCTACAGCTGCTTTTTTCCATCTATGGATAGCTAAGAGGTTGCTTCACTTTCTTTCAGATGTGGATGGTTCCATAGCTTGGTTTCCATGAGATTAGATTGCTGGACTGAACATAATGCAGGGCCATGTTAAATCTCATTGCCAGGAGCATATTAAACCTGTGCTCTAGAACCTGCTCTGGTTGCCTAGTGATTTCTAAATTGATTTTAAGATGTTGGTTTCGACCTAGAAAGCACTAAATTGTTAATCTAACAGACTGGCTCTCTCCCATTGAGGTCTGCCTTGTGGCTGGCAAAATGTTCTCAGTTAGAGCCCTCAGCATTTGAAACAAAGGCCTGGTGTACACTAGAAAATTAGTTTGGAATAACTGTCGCTCAGGGGTGTTAAAAATCCACTCCCCTGAGGAATGCAGTTAAACCTACCTAACTCCTGGTGTAGATTGGGAGAATTCTCCCATTGGCCTAACTACTGCCTCTCAGGGAGATGAAATATCTACACTGATAGGAGAAATGGTCCCATCGACATAGTGCATCCACCAAAGCTCTACAGTGGCCAACTGCAGTAATGCAACTCCATGGTTGTAGCATTTTAAAACTTTTCTTTCCTGGATCTGTAAAAACATAGTAAGTTTTATCTTTTTTCTCTTATCTATGAGGAAATGGGTATTGGGAAGCAGCTCCCAATTGTGTGACAGCTCGACTAATTTCAGCTGTTGATGTGTATTTGTGTTGATCTGGTAAAAAATGATGGCTCTGTTTTATTTTAGAGTGTTTTAGAAAAATTGTCAAGGACATCCAGAACACTGGTTGGGTGCTCTTCAATTACAGTTTGTATAGATAAATAAATAAGTAAATAGCCAGTTGGAGATAGGGTAATGGCTCCAAAAGGAATGGAGGGCTATTATCTCCAGAATGTTAATTTAGTAATTTTATGAGCACTAAAACACAATAAATACAAAAACTAAACATGAGGGCCAGTATAATTTGGTATCATAAAAGGCCCTTTTGATTGCTACAGAATTTTGATCAGAGAGTTTCTACAATATTTGAAAGACATTAAAACAGCACGAGGCCTCCACATATGAAAAGGAAATCAGAATGCAAACAAAACGTGCAGACAGAGGTAATAATTACCAGTCACATATTAATTTTTAAAATGATCTCTTAATTTACAAAATTAATGAATGCTAATGTATTCAATATATTAAACTATAGCTATGTACTGATCCATTAGACTAACGTCATTCTGGAAGTGAGACTCAAGCTGGAATGAAGCCTAATGGTTGTCTTCACTAGGCAGATACTACTTTTTAAAGTAAATAATAGCTATAAAGTTCTGGGAATATCCTGTCTAAATTTTCTACCAGGATTTTGTAACAATGGCAAAAGTGCACCACACTAAAAGACTCCTCTCAATTTATATACCTAACCCAGTACATGCTGAAAAAATTCTTTGGGATTTTTAGTTACTGCTAGGTAGTCAAATTCAATAAAGGAGATAATCACTTAAACACTAAATGACTATAAAAATATTTCAGAAAGAACCCTCTACACAGAAATATTACAGCACCTTAGATTTAATCTAGCAGATTGTAAGTGTAAGAAAACAAGATAGGTAATTATAAAAGGAAACTATTGACTTTTAAAAGCATCTCTGCTGGCTAGTAGCTGGAGGCACTAAAACACTGTTTACCCAATAAGATATTTAGAGTACTGACACACATACCCCAGCCTCTAAGGTCATGTGATATATAAGTAAGTTTTGGATTAGAAAAAAATCTCAAATTCAGGGATGAGAACTAATGGACCAAGGTGAGGGTGGGATAGGGTAGGCTACACCCTCTCAATCCTGGGGCGATTTATAGCCCTTGTTATAATTTAAACATCCTAGGGCCTGTCTATATTTCTTTCCCTGGTTGCCCAGGGCCACAACACTACACAGAATCTATATGTTGTGGCCCTGTCCCCAACACACCCTTTCTGCCGCCATTATGTCCCCTATGTCTACCTACACTTATGCGTGCGTTCTTAGTCTATTTGCCTCCGTTTTTGTGCCAGGAGAATTCTCCCTTAAGTAGATTCACAGCTTTTAGGGCTCCTTTATAACACTCTGGCCGTTTCACCTTGTGTAAAGAGTATGGAGTGGGGATGAAGATCTCACCCCAGATTTTCCAAAGGAGCTCAGCACCCACAGCTCCCATGAAGAACAATTAACAAAATTAGAACCACAAAAGCTTCTGGGTGCTGAGGCCTTTTGAAATTTTTTACATTTAATTTAGGTGCTTTAACAAGAACTGAACTCTTCAGAAATTCTGATCACCAGGTCTGGGTGTTAAACACTTTGGAAATCCTGCTTCTTAACTAACACTTAGCCTGGTCTTTGCAGTAGTAAGCTAGACTAATAACAACAAATAGAGTAAAACCAAATGATGGTTCTGCTATTTCAGTTCCATTTATGCTTAACAAAAAAGTGTTCCAACCTACAATCCAAACCAGAACTATACTTACTGGGATAGGAAAATCTATTTTAATCCAAGGCACATTAGTTCACAAGAATAATTATGGAAAGTTTTAAAGGAAAAAAAGGAAACAAAACCTTTGTTTGCAATCTAATCATTCCTTTTAACTTCTTTTACGATCTTTACATTCAGAGGCAAAGATCCAGGTATCTTAGTTGCGCAAGCACATGGAAATCTAAGAATTAGATTACAAACTAGATAGGATCATAGAATTTATTTTCTCTTTGCCAGTATGATGAATGTATTACGCAAACTAAAACAGGACCACAAGCCAGAGATGGAGCAGATCTGTCAGTCCCAGTCAAAACTAATCTTTTGCCTCATTCTTTAAACCTGGGGATGTTTTGTGAACCATGTTTATTGTAATTCTTTACTGTAAGGTTCTCTTCTATGAAATTGCCTTCAGGAGAAAATCAAATACCAGGAAAAACAAACCCTTAAGGTATGTGTGTTTTTATCAATATCAGAAGATATCAAGGATATGCAAGCAGTTTTGTGAGAGAGACAGGGCACAATAAATACTGGCCAAGGCCATCTCTTTGTGCACAAAACCAGAACAAGTAGAATATTAACACGGTAAAGCTGAAGCTGATGTTAGCTCAAGGTGCAGAGAGCAAAAGTGCTAAGTCATAATACTTCATTCATCTTTAGCAAAAGCTCACGCTAAATGCGTCCAACCTACTTGATGAAGTAGTCTCTCCCATCTCTGTTTGCCGTCATCTCCCATCCATAGGTTGGGCCCTGGTTCAAGCTCCAGGTTCCTGAAGGATGTGGCCAACCTGAAGACTTGGTCCTGTGGCTGCAAATTAGCAAAAAATAAACAAACACTTAGGAACAAAAAGACTGATTTTTCTAGTCTATCGAGTCTTTCATACCACACACATCACTGTAGCACCTGCATATCTTCAAATGTGTGAAATATTCCCTCAATATTCCCTGGCTGCAGAAAGGAGACTTTTCAATCATAACCTATTCCTAGCAGTTGTGAAGGAATGTGATTTGAAATGATTTATAGGGACCTGTCTGTGACAAGGACTTGAACCCAGGCCATGGACATATGCATCTATGTGCGCATACAATTAATTTTTCTTATACACTGCACCACAATGAAGAGAAGAAAAAAAAACGACAGACAAAAAATAGTTCTATTCGTTGCTAAATCCTCTATTCCAATATGATAAATTCCTTACACTTAAGTTTTAATCACAAAATCCTTGTTGCAAACTATGCATGTTAATGCACTAAATGGCACAAGAAGCTACGTAAATGTCAATTCCTATATGACGACACTCCTGTTACTATCCATCTATTCTTTGTTTTTTTTAATGTGGTAATAAAGCAAATCCATCACACTTAGGTAAAGGGATACTGTATCAATTCTATATGCATTTGTAATTACATCCATTTATTATCCATTACCTCTCCTCCTTCAAATTCCTTCTTGAAATTCACATTTCCTTTGCCCTCACCTGCAAGGGACATCCCAGTTCCTGTGTATAAACCCCACCACTCAGGGAGTTATAGGCACAGAGCCTAAGCCAATACTCCTAACAGCATGAAACTAAAGCACAGATACCTGTGTGGAGTGGGAAGGGATGCAGAGGATGACAAGATATATAGACAGGATCCATTCAGGGACCCTCTGCATCCTGAAGGAGATGGGAAGAACTGGCCCCATTTTAGGGTTTTATAATAAAAACCTTTAAAAAAACCCATGAGAACTCAATTGATTATATCATGTAATTCATACATGCTCTTCCACAAACCTTTTCCACCCCTAATTCTTTCCCCATATAACCAACCCCTACCTCTCTCTATCCCACAGACCATGCTGGTGATAACTTTTACTCATAGTATTTGTAAGCAGAGACCTAGTCTCATATTTAGCATGACTACCAGTGATGCTATTTCAATAATAAATAAGATATATCTGTATCCACCTACATTAGATATATCTATTTCTTCTATAGAAATACAGAGTGAAGTGTTATCTGGCAAGCACGTTTTAAAAAAATGAGAAATAACTCTCTATGGAAAACTCAACAATTCATTCCAAACTGCTAAACTATATAACAATGTACATAGTTTATCTTTCCCAAAGGAGGAATGTATCATTAAAAGCAAACAAACTAACCTCTTATTCATTATTTGAAGGTTTAATCACTATTGAGGAAAGATACAATGCTTCAAAACATAATTTACATGTAAAACAGAAAATTACAATACAGTGCTAGAGATTGCCTGAATTTCATAACAAATCACACTAAGCACTGTATCTTCAAGGAGTAGAAAAATATTTCAGTAAGCATATCTGAACACAGGCATTTGCAATAAAACAGAGTTTAGTTCTAATATAATATATGCAGCTACGGTGTGTTATGAGTCTATTTATCATGTCTACATGTACTTAATCTTTAATCTACAGATCACTGATCCCATCTTGTCAATAAACACAGTACTTAGATTGCATAGTATTCAGAATATACGTGACTGAAATCAAGAGAAAAAGTAGCTAATAAAAATACATAATAGTCCGTATCTCCTTCTACAAACCTGAAGCCATTTGAATTTTTGAAAACATAGTTATTATCCTAGTGTCAAGCTAGTTTTAGGGGTTTTGTTGTTCTTTTCACCCTTCAAATGATTCCTCTGTTAAATGTTAATAACTTTAAAAAAAATCAGAATGGAAACTGAAAAGCTAAACTTTATTTTTGGCGCTCTTAAATATCCCAAAGAAAATTATACAGATAAAATTTCAATAATTCCCCTGACTGGGACCACGAATATATAATTTTGCCCCAGAACAATTTTTTTAAACAGCAGTTAGATAGCCCTAGCAACAGGGATTTGCAATGAAAATCCTGACAGATCCTTAACTACAGCTACCCCTTCTCTAATCCTATAAACATTTACTTATGTATAGTACAAATATAACGCTGCTATTTCCTATCTACTCTGAGCTACTACATGTTCTATTATAATTACGATCAAAATACGATGCAATATGCTGTATATAACGAACATTCCTTCCACAGAAGTTTTTGTCATCTTCTCTGGCTCTCTCATACCCGCACCCATACCTAATAATTTATGTATGCAGAGGTGCAGATGGCACAGATAACATTCAACAATGTTTTAAATGCAGTTATTCTTCCCCCTCACCTCCTCCCCAGTAAAACAACTCATCATAAGCTTTCAAATCACGACACATTTTAATCTGAATTTTCCACTTGCTAAATTGCACAGAGACCTTGCGAGTGAAATTTCCCAATATTGAACTATTAAAGGATAACAGTGAAGACCACTGAGTTATTGACCCATCTCCAGACATATTTTAAATTAATTGAGAGAATACTACCACACTGCATAGTAATAAAGGCAACATGGTGCTGTCATATGTCAACTGCAGAAATGAGTGGCGACAGCCATAACTCAATTTAGTACAGGACATTTCTATTTTATAGACAATTTATGTGGAAAAAGTCCCAGATAAAACAATTTCACATACGTTTATAAGGAAACAATCAGTAACACTTTCCCTTTACTCTCGCGTGTTAGCCTTTACAATGGTAGTTTCACCATGAAATGAGTAAATAAAAAAATTATAGCCAATGAAGATGTTACAGGCCTGTTCTGTCCATATCAATCACCAATTAGGTGGAGGTGAAAGATCTCAAAACGTTTTTCTATTAGTTCCCAGCCAGCTATTTCTCACTCAGCAACAAAGATTATAATCGGCAAAGAAATCCATCTATGCGCCAGAGCTCCACTGTTTGCATAAACTAGTAATAAGGGTCAGGTCCTGACACTGTTTGAGGGCTAGTGAGTGTACAATAGCTGCTTTGTTTTTCTAGATGATTCTACTAGCAAAGCAAAGGAATCGGAGAAAACATGAGTACTCAAAACCAAGTTCTGTTCTCTTTTCTATACTGTGCAGCTAATAATGTTTCTATACTGTGAAATCATACATATTGTTTCCAATGAGAACACTTTATAACTGAAACAAGTTTCCCTAAATGACCCTGTGCAGTTTCTCATCACAAATTATTTACATTATTAAACACTGTATTTCCTCCACTCTTGGCTTCTTTAATTATTAATATGTTTATAAGCATTTACTTTGGATTTCACATGCATGATCTACATAGTGGAAGGGTTATATTCTAATAATCTTTAAAGGCAATCCTTTGAATAACACAGTGTATCAGCAGTGCACTCAGAGGAAGCTACAGAACTTGAATTACAAGGATTCACAATATATCTTAATGCTCACCACCAATCATCGTCAATAGCCTCATACCATAGTCCCCCCACCTACCCAATAAACAGTGCTAGAAATATTACCACATACATTGCAGTTCACTGTCAGTTTTGAGTACAAAATATTAAATAAGAGAGGAAAAAAAGACAAGTTTGGCCTGGCACTCTCACTTCACTTCTAAGCGTAATTTAAGGTCAGCAGGCAAAAAAGCCATTTCATCTTCTTTAAAAAGCATTCTCAGAACAATGACAGCACTGAAAAGTTCATAGTTCAATATTTTGCACCAATGAAAAACTGGTTGAAGGTAATGCTGTGGATGCTAATTATATCTATTTGAATTTGCTTCTGAACTAGCTTTCTACCTCACTTGTGATTCAATTTCTCACTACAGAAAACAGTTTAAAATCTAAAGAAACTAGAAAAGACAGACTTAAAGGTTGGTCTGTTACCTTATTTAAGAAAGTTAATATACTTAAACCAATTTTTTCAAGCCCAGATGCCTATGTTTAGCCACCTAAATCCAGAGCGAAATAGGAAGATCTGATTTCTTATTCAAAAGTGCTGAGTTCCTGCGGCTTCTACTCTCTTCCCTGAAGGCCTGCCGGGACTAAGCACTTATGGAAAGGGGAAAAAAAAGAGGGGAAGGCCAATTATTTGTCTAAATACGAATTGTGTCCCTAATTTTAAACACCGAAGTTTGGATTCGTATAATTATTTGTGAGATAGTACCATGTATTGACAGTAAATTATAAAGGGTTTATAATACAAATATTTTACCAGTGACATTTCAGTGGTATCCTTCTGAGTTCTACTGCCTCGGCTACTGTCCGAGTATTTACTGCAATTCTCCATCATTCCTGAAAGCCCTGCATCCCGCGGGATTTGCAGTATGTCTAAGAATGACCTTTTACCACAAGTAAATTAGCATTGTCAATGCTGTAACATCATTACTGGACATACTGTTACCTGGAAATTAGACTCTGAGGAGAATGCTGGAGACGTGGCAGAACTTGTTTAAGTAAAAGTACTATCCTCAGAATACCCAGTTTATCTACAGACTAGTGGACCCATATCCGGAGGTTCCTGAAACTGTGCCAATAGGTGTAACAATTCTATGCTCAAGAAGAGAGAGGTATTACATTGATTTGACAGTCCAGGACCATTTAGGTTTAGGCTCTAAATTACCATACTTGACCCAGATGGATTACAAGGATTCCTTGTCCTTGTTTTGTAGTATCATTACATTTACTTCCTGGTTCCGCTAAGAGATAGTGGTCTTCTATGAAAATTGCTGCCGGTGCTGATCTGTAGACCAGCTAGAGACTACATTTGTAATATAAGCTGCCACTGTCCTAACCCTAGGCCTTATGAATGTTATTTCTCTGACACTTAATTTGCCCCTGTTTCAGGAATGCTCTCTCATGCCAGAAGACAAGAGCCTCCACCAAACCGCTAGGCCTGTCAATCTTTCTATTTTAATGTGAAAAAAAGAAAACTTTTAAAAAAAGACTACACAACTGTGCTCTCCAGATCAATTGCCATGTCTTCCTAACAAAACCATACTGCAGAGCAAGATACATCAGCAGGCACAGAGTGGACGCAGAAGTCTTGATGCACGATCAAGGACTGTTGGAAGCATTGTCATCTCTGCACACACACAGAATACTGATGAGGAAATGTTTTACAAGGCCTGCTCTGCCCATATCCAGCTGCTATTAGGTGGAGGTGAAAGATATCAAACAACTTTTCTATAGGAGACATCTCTAGCTCCACAGCCACATTTCTCATTCAACAAGAAAGATTATATATACTCTGAAAAGGAATCCACCTATGTGCCGGACCCCCACTGCCTGCATAAACTAGTGGATTAGGGTCAGGACCTTACACTGTGTGAGAGCTACTAAGTGCATAGGAAAATAAATGAGATGTACCTTCTGATAAAAGAATGTGTCAAGCAGGAAACCAGACGTATTAAACTTAAAAAAAATAACTGGGAAAAATACTTTTTTAGGAGTAGACTAAGCACTAACTCAGAAAAATCACATGACTCCAACAAGACAAATCTGCTCTCCCTTCCCCACCGTCAAAGCTTCCCCCAGAGGATTTACTGGCTGATTCAACAAATACCTCCAGAAGTAATCACAGCACAAACACAGCTAGAGAAAATGAAGTGCATGAGGAAGACACACGGATATACAGTAGAAATGAAAAGGTCAGACTAAGGCCTGCAAGCAACGTAAGCACAGGAGAAGTCCAACTCACTTAAGACTTCAGTGAGGCTACACACATGCTAAAGTTAAGCATGTGCTGACGGGTTTTGATGGATCAGGTTCATAGCGAATGAACAAGAGATTGTTCTCATGCACCGTGGGCAGCATTTTTTGTATTCTCGGAACCACTGTGGCAAATGAAACAAAGCCAATATGCTTAGGCTTCCAGAACTGTATTGAAGGCAGACTGAGTCACGAAAGAAAAATACTGCCTGTGTTGGGAGAGATGGGAAGAATCATTGCTTGACCCTAATGTCACAGTTCTTGTCATATTTAGATCATTTGAATAAGGATACCTCTTCTGAGAAACCCCATAACCTTTCAACAGGTTGGCTCCGTTCAGCATACAGCTGTTTCAGACAGATACACAGGAATGTCACAGTGCACCTCGTCTTCTAGCTTCCAAACATAGAAGGGGCCCCCGGTTCCTGCTCCTCTGCTACTTGTAAGAGGTGACTCTAATTGCTGGTACCTTTCTGGTAGGGAGGGAGGAGGCTCCCCAGTCATCAGGGAAGGTTGTTGCCTTTACCACCTGCACCCCCTGGAGCAGGGGTTCACACCCATTCTCTATGACGGAGAATGTCATATGGCAGGTGAGAGGTCGGGGTCCCATCCTGTCTGAAGGCAGGGAGTGATGAGCTGGTGAAGAGAGAGGCTCTAGCCTGCCCGAAGAGCAATGGTGGTCACCCCTGCTCCCCCATCCCAGCAGACAGATTGTGTGGGGAGCCATGCTAGGTGCAGTGAGGGTGTCCACAGAGCCAGAGTTTGGGAGTCGGACCTGGAGGCCACGTGTGGAGGCATGCCTAGGGCCCAGGATTGCTTTTTACTCCACACACTGTACCCATGTGTGTCGTCATGTGTAACCCAATCTAAGATCTATACGCAGTCCATCCACAGTGCTGCTACAACACTCACCTTCAAGGCCACAGCTCTGTCCTACATCGCTCCTTTCATGAATCATCCCCTTCAGCATTAATTCCAAACGTCTTACTCTCAGTTTAAAGGCTTTGCACCACCACTGTGTTCTGCCTGCATCTCATCACCAGTTGCCTGCTATTTCTCTATTTGGAACCTGCACTCCATCAATTACACTTCCATGTAATTCATCTTCTGTGATTCTCTGATACATCTCCCTTCACTTACAATAACCTTCAGTATGCAATTCTAATCACATATCACTACTTCCATGCTAATTTTCGGATTAAACACATTTAGGACACACTATTTCATTGTACTCCTCTCCTACTCTTGTGGGCTCATTCCTGTTCTTCTATTTTTCTCCTACTTTGTCCTTTCTTCTTTCTTTCCTCTCTCCTTCTCCACTTCATCCCACTGCAAAGAATAAAACCACAAGTAGTGTGATGAAGTGAACAAGGCACTTTTCTGCTTCCAACCAGGCAGACTTTTCTTCATTATTATTTATACTGTGATGATGCCCCAAAATTCGGTTCAGGGTATCATTGAGCTGAGCTTCTTACAAACATATTTGTAGACATAGTCCCTGCATTATATAGATGATAGATGGCACTAAGGATTGTTGCCTGGTTCTGTAGTGGTTATGGATGATTACTGATTTGATTTACAATTAATTCCTAATTAATGTGCTGAGAGACTGTAGGATCTAATTCCAGAATCAGGCACAAGAGAATGACGGTTAGCAAATTCAATATCTGACTGGTAACGCTAGTGTGCACAACAAAGACACTCACACTGAGGGCAAAGCAAAACTCTAAGCAATTTTATTAGCACCAGTAGTAAAGACACAAATGCTCCAAACCATGGAAAAAGGCAGAATTAAAGGAATACCTTTTACACTTCTTGCATATACTCACACCCTTTCTTGGGGATCTGGTGGTAAGAGACAGAGGTCCTGCTCTGTCCCTGGCATGCCCAACAAGTCTGATGGTTCAGATCTAGATCAAGCAACTGCCCCACACAGCAGAGCAGGGATTAACAGAGCCTTGGGGAGGCTGCACAGGAAGCAGTCAATGGGGAGGAGATGTGAGTGTCAGCCCATCAGGGCTCAGCAGGCACATATAAGAAGAGCTGGATGGAGAGCAGACGAGAGAGGACCTGAAGCCTGAGCAGGGAAAGCTGTCTCCCACGGGTTGAGAAGGCTGTAGCACCTGAGGCAGAGCTACTGTTGGTAGGGACCAGAGGAACTCCTGGTGGGCTGCTGAAAGCGAGTAATGGCAGGCCTTGAAAGCAGGTGAAGAAGGTGCTAGGGTTGGGGGGAAGAAACCCAGGAAGACAGCAGCAGTAAGAGAAATTTATGGCACAGTAAAAGGCTGTAATCCACAGGGTCCCAGGGCCGGGACCCGGTGTAGTGGGTAGGTCTTAGTACCTCTCCCTACTCGCCACTGGAAAGTAGCGAGATAAGTGACTGCATCTGCCACTGAGGAAGTGGTGGGACAAGAGACTGCAGTTGGCACAGGGAAAGTGGCTGGATTACCAGGAAACCAAACCTCCACCCGTGGGGGGAACACAGATTGTGACTTAGCCACAGGGCCAAGCCATGAAGAGGACGCTGTGGTTCTGGACAGCTGCGGGAAGGGCTACAGGCCCACTGCAGTGAGAGAGTGGCGGTGTGCAGACTGTAGACATGGACGTTGGCCTGGACCTAATCCCCAGATGACCAGCAGGAGGCACCAGTTTTGCATTGAGTAGAGCCCCCTGTTACAGGGATCCCCATCATACGCATCATTGGCTTTACTTTGGTTACACACATGCATGTATATGCGGAGGATTTTACTCTCTCTGAAAGGTGCTTCTTACCTTTGAAAATTACAGAAGGCGAGTCTTGTAGGAATGAAATTGTAACCTTCATAGCTTTGTTCATTCATGCCCTTGTTTGTGTCAATCTCTCTATAGTTTTGGTTGGTTGACAGCTTTGTTTGTGTCAGTCTTCATTTATATTTGGGTGTTGGGGAGTGTTGGGCTCGAGCCACTGTCCTTTTGTTTCTTGTGGTTGGGTGGGAAGGCTTTGTCTTTTCCTCTGAGCCACTCACTCCCATCCTGCTTTGCTGTATAAGTTTATACCTATCTGTCCTTAGGCAATAAGTGTGTCTTCTTTTATTATTAAAGTTGTTTTCAACCCTTCTTACCCAGAATGTATAATCAACATCTCACAATTCTGTCTGTAATATATTTGAACGCCTCTCAGCCATACTCCATATTGTAAATGTAAAACCCCATTTTGACCAAATGTATTCCATCTTGTACAAAACTCTTTCTAAATTTTTAGATGAATAGGTAACCTTATTTGAACAACATGTGAATGGAGGGTGTATGTACGTGTGAATCAGACCCAAATTGCCAGCTTGTCCTGATGGAGTGTGGAGTCCACCCTAACAACCAAAGAGTGCAAACACATCCCTAAAAAGCAAGAGAAGAATCCACCCCAGAAAACAAAGGAACAAACTTAATCAAGACACCAAGAATGACCTGAAAGTCACATCTGCTATTGTCCGGCAATCAATCGTCACAGAGAAGTGACATGACACAGACAAGCTCATAAGTTTGCACTGAAGTAAAAAACCTGTAAAAGACTGGGTGAGATTGCAAGGCTTTGGGGAGTAACATTCTGCACACTATCAAAGAAGAGCATCGGTGTGCGCCCAGAAAGACCCCTCTCTCCTCGTGCCCAACTTCCCTGGCCAGTTAGCCACGTACTCCAGCAACAGACCCAAACTGCGACCTCAAGCCACGATCAGGCTGGTAGCTATATAACTCCAGAACATTTCCTGGTGTGTTTGGGCGTGTGTGTGTTTGTGTGTGTGCGCGCATAGGCTTAAGATAGTTATTGATTTAGTTTCTGGTAATAAATGTGGTATACCGCCTTTTCCCTTTGAAACAGTCCCAAGTGCTCTTTTTGCACAGCAGTCTGAGCAACATGGGTACAGTTTTCCTTCTAACTGTGTTTGACATATAAAAACAATTATCTGTCATATCAAACATTGTTCCAAATCTTTATTAAGTGCTAATAGTTGCACTGGGACTTGTATATTAACCTATCAGGAGAAAGGCGACGCATGATTCTCCATCAAAGGGCGGTGTCATTCGTGTAATAGCTCAATAGGTTAAAATATAATATTAAACTCTCATTCCTTATTATGATGTCAACGGGACCCTAGGAAAAGAGAAGCATCTCTTTCACAAAAGCAGCAGGAGTTTCTGGTAACCAGGCCAGCTGATTCTCAGTGTGAAAACTGGTTTTCTGTTGTGAGGCTTCCTGGGAGTACTGGGGGTTGTCAGGCACTTTGCTACCACCTGCCCTTGGCATGAGGAAGCCTCATTTGTGCCTGCCATGGGTCAGTTCCCTAAGTCCACCTGCCATGGGCAACACAAACACTTCCCTCTAGACCAGGGGTCGGCAACCCGCGGCTCCGGAGCCGCATGCAGCTCTTCAGCCGCGGTAGGTTGCCGACCCCTGCTCTAGACCTATGATGGCCGCGCTCCCTCTCCAGGTTTGTGATAAGCACTCTCCAGTCACCTCCCTGGAGTATCCAGTCCCAGTTGCATTGGACAGTGGCAGTATTCAGGGATTCACTGCTTCCAAGGAAGCAGTGCACCCCAGCTTACAAATTATACCTCTGCTCATCACAGAGGGATTTTATAGGGAAAGCAAATAAAAGTTTATTTGATGAAGTAGAGCGCTTCAAAGGCTAGCAAGCAGAAGTACTGGAAACAGGTGTTTACAGGTACAAGAAAATCATAATATGCACTCTAGAACCTAGACTTCAGTAGATACTTTTATGTCTTATACAGCAGTGTTTGACCAAAGTCCTTCCAGCATTTTACAGCCAGGCTTGGCTGTGATCTTGCATCCAAAGACAAGTCACTATCAGCTTGCCCTCCTTGGTGGAAGATTGCGTGTGTTTCCTTGTATTACCTGATATACTAGCTAATCCTTCGACAATAATCAGAAACTGGACACCTCCCTGCTGATTGGTTTTTCATGTAGGTTTTCTTCCATCTAGATTTTTGCAATCTTACATTTAGACAAATAACTTCTTAAATATTATCCTTATATACATTTCACAATGACTATGATGATCAGTGGGATGCTGGCTCTTGGTACAGACCTCACATAACACCGTTTGGTGAATTATCACACATATATCTGACCAAGGGGATCCCTGTAAAACTCTGTGCACTCCCTGTGCTCTCTGCCAGTTGGCATCAAGCAGTCCCTGGGCCACATCTGTGAATCAAAGAAAATACTTCTGTTTGCTGTATTGAGGATGGAGGCGTATAGTCCAACAAAGAAATGTTTTTTACATCTCTCTGCCTTGCAGACAAGAATTTGTGCTGGCTGTGGGATATATCTTTATTGACAAATGGCTCTCGAAAGGGGATATGATTTTAGCAAAAAGGAGCATTTTTCCCCACACATACACTTACTCTGGATCTCACTTTGCTGACACTGGCTGCCAGGAAGGATAGATTAGGTGCACAAGATAGTGCATAACTGATATGGTGCTGTTACTCCATAAGATGCGCCACATGAGACAAGACTAGAAATATGTCTGTGGACCCTATAGGTGAAAAAATATATGGAGATTTGAGGCTATTTAAAGCACTTGGACACAGGCACCCTTAAGAAAACAAACACCAGTTTGAAGAGGTTCTATTTTTCAGAAATCAAACACATAGTGCCAGGAAAATAGGCATAGATCTGATTCTCCGTTGCTCTGAACCCTGTGTAGTCTACACAAGTGCAAAGCAAGTGTAAAACACTGCCCAACCAGAATGGTCATGTTTTCCACTACTGTGCTCAGGTATTCATGGCAATGAAAAAATATTTTTAATTTTAAATATGAAGTATTGCTTAATGAGCATTTGGTACTTAGATAATCAAAGGTATTAAAAGAATCTAGAGCATATTGAAGGACCTGATAAAATTCAATTTAGGTGTTGAAAAGCCTTTGGAGGACAGCCAACCAAAAGCCATCATAAGAACCAAGTGGTCATGACTCATAAGGCGCATTTATGCTTGCTTAGAAGTTACATAGGCACTCTGAAACAATGAAACAAGTACGGATACAAGGCTGCAGATTTATATAGCTGTTTCATCCTACTGACACTGAGCCACATTAAGAGTGCTGGAGAAGGTGACTTGAGTCATTTATACTAGTGTTTTAAATATGTTTATGAAGGCATTAACAAATAGAGATGGATTGTACAAAATAAAACGAGGAAACTTCAAAATTGACATTTTTGCAAAGAAACGAAAGTGGCTGACACCGGAACTTGAACCTGAGAAGGAACAGTTATGCAAACAGAGCCCAAGCATAATTTTTTTAGGCTCAGTACAAGCTTGTAACAAGGGCCCCCTCCCACACACATACCAATCCCTCATCCCATACATACAATCTCTTGAGACATGAAAAAATTTTCCTCGTGGTAATGGAGGTTGCAGCATGGGCCGGGCCACCGGGCCCTAGTAAAGTATACGCTTTTCCCCCCTCCCAGGTGGGGGCACTGCATGCAAAGCAAGATGAAGATGTCAGCCAGAAGAAAGGAAGGTTTGCAAAGACAGCAAAGGAAACAACTTCTTTATCAGAAGAATTTATTCAAACAGCAGTTTTGTTTGGTTTTCTTCTTCATTTCTGCCTTCAGTTTAGCATTTAAAAAAATTTATTTATTTTATTTTTTTACTGATATAGCCTAGTTTGGGAACTAATTTAGTGCATCCTAGTCCCCAACCACACATGGTAGACAGAATGTCCATCCATGTTACAGACCTTTCACTCTTCTCTATGCCAGTTGATCCAAACACTAGTTCAAGGGTAGTTTTCAGAAGGAAAATTCTCACTGTAAGCATGAAACCACCCTGAACTATCAGTGGAAGAATTCTCCTTTGATAACTGTTCTGGTATTTGGTGCTGGGAATCTGAAGCTACAAAGAAGGTCAGCGTTTTCTGGGTATGTTAATCAGATTGCAAAGCCTAAAACCTAAAGCTACAAAGGAAGAAAATTATGAAGGGAAGGTAGAGAGAGATGAAAATAATCACCAGCTAAAATATGGTCTTGTAAAAGAAAAAAATATTGAAGTGAGTTAATTACCTTACAATTTTTGTCATGTTACAATAACATCTTCTGGTTGTTTAAGAGATTTTCTCCCATTACTGTGTGAGAGACAGACACAAACAAAAGGTGATATTGACTTACTGCCTACAGAGGGGAAACAGTGAAACTGTTTGCCCATTTACACAAAATCCTGTCAAAATAACCAACGTAAATAAACTGAAAAAATAAAGAAACCATTTTTCTCTCTTTCAGTTTTAGTAATCTTAACATGAGTAAACAATAATAGGCAAACATTTGCATACCAAAATGTAATTTTTTTAAAGTTGACAATGTACTTTTAACTAAGCCTGATTGTGCAAACTAAACTCTAAGATAGCACAGTGCTAAGTTATGCCATAACATCACTCACATATTGCATTCAAAAACATACATGTAAGATAACTTTAATTTTAGATGTTTATGCCAATGGCCTCTAGGCTTCCTTAAAAAAATAACCACAGATATAATTATTCATAAATGGACAACTTGCCCAAATAAGTCAGAAGAGGAGCAATTACACCAGGTAACACCAGATATTACGTGGGTCTACCGAATAAAATACTTCATTTCACATTTTAAGCTTACAGTACTCCACAACAATGAACAATTATTAATTTTTTACTTCATATTATACAATCTGTTAAAAAAATCAGCAGAACACAAAATAAATAGCTTTTTTAAAAGCTCACACTCGTGCCACTTCCTTCATTACCTGACCTCACCCTTTCTTAGCAGTCAAAACATATGGTGTGCTGTCAGATAAGTTCTAACCCTGCTTCCAAAGGGTCTGATATGATGATAATGTTACTAAAGAACCAGAAAGCAGGTCACTAAATCAGCCCACTGTTTCCAAAGATTGTCAACGTGGAACTAAAAAAAGCCACTTTAGACTTTTAGATATTATTTTACAAATATATAATATTTTTGTTTTGATTAGCAACAGCTGGTGTTTCTCAGACTTTAAAAACAGTTTACTGTTTAGGATAATAAATAGAAAAGGCAGCTTTTAAAATTAGTGTGCCTGGTGTGTCTGTGTGGGGATGGAAGGGGAACCAGTAGTAGCATTTAACTGTATAATTTAGAAAAAGATCAAATTCAAATAATATTTTTCCCTTTCACATGAAGTTGCTAATATTTACTTACTTATAGGCTCGTATCAAAAAACAAATTGTAACTAGTATCAAAACACTGGAGACAGTGACATATTTTGGTCTGCTATATCAGATACGTGTGGGAATCACATCGTTGCCACAGCCACACAGAAGGACTAGTTATGTTGCATGTGGTTGAATTAGGTTGTAATTTTATTCACTTAACTTACCTGGGTACACCTGGCAATAAATCATTCCATGTCAGTCAACGTTATTTCCTTTATCAATTACACTTATTTGGGAGAGCTGCCATCAGCCATCTTCCTTTCCAATCTGATCCCAGGAGCCCCTTTCTGTGACCCCGCCATCCTCTCCTCATATAAGGTTTGGGGGGGACCCCTGAGGGAAAAGCACAGTGGTTGTCCCCCCCACTGTATCAAACACGAGGCAATAAAACCATGTTTTCCCCAGTTTCCTTAGGGGACGCCTACTCTCAAGGCCCCTTCCAAATCCTGTGGACCTGTGACGCCTGCCAAACCTGTTACCTGTTAAGTTATGGCATTTGTGACCCCTGTCTCCACAGCATTCCTGACCAGCTGTGGAGAAAGTAACAAGACCCTCCCTGCCTGGCCAATGTGGTGGAGCAGGAAAGATTCCTTCCCAGCCCAAAGGAACAAAGTGACTAGCAAAATGCCTACCACTGAACAAAGAAACAGAAGCCCTACTCTGATCCCATGGGTGGGTGTTTTCGGCCCAAGACAGAAAGAGAGAGTTCTTTCCAAGGTGTGTGGGGTATAAATACCTACCCCTTTCTCAAGGCACATATTAGGCTACTGTTTCCCTATACCTGTTCCTGTCATGTCCCTTCCCTCTGGGCTCTGTTCAGGTGAGTTCCCTTCCCCGCTCCTCACAATTCCTTTGAATGATGTTCCTTAAAGAGGCTTCACTTTCTTTCTTTCTTTCTGTAGCCAGACAAGGACTCATTGCATCCAGTTACAGTGACCACATTTTCGGGCAGGTGTAAGGTGATGTACTCACCACCCACAGTGCCCCCTTGTGTCAGAGTGTGATACTGCAGGTGGCCCTTGTCTGCTGTGTCCTATTGGCCATCTGCCTCTCACTGAATGTTCCATGGTTTGGCCCGCTGGCCAAGTCACATAAAGTACAGTTTCCTTCTGGGATAACAAAATGTCCAACTGAAAGTCAACAGTATATGTCCAGATAACAATTCCTCCACCCCTCTTGGGCGCCCTTCAAGTGTTCTCACTGGCCCTCCCTCAGGTCTCCCTAGCAGGAGCCTTAATCTGCTCATGCCATTGCATGCCCCATCCTCAGGGGATGCTAAGGAACCAGGCCCACCCTCTACTCTGGGATCCAGCCCAGGGATCCTGCACTAAATAGCCAAGTCCGCCTCCGGACGTGCTACTGTTTCCCTGAGCCACTTCCTATCTATAAGTCCCCTTACAGTTTTTCCCTACAGCCTGTGCTTAACACAGCCTCCCTTTGGTACTTAGGCCTGGGGCTTCTCCCTCCTCTGCAGACCTAGTAAGTGTTCCACCTCTCACGGGCTCCACTGAAGTGCTTTTACTGACCTATGTGAGGGCCTTACCCTCACACTCTGCAGGTTCTCCTACCCGCAAGAGAGTTTTGCCTTCACCATAGTATCTTTTAATTCCTTCCCCGTGATCCTCCCCCCACACCACACACAAACTGAGCTCTCCACTCTGTGTAATCTTGTCCTAACCCTTTCACATCTGGAGTGGCTAATTAGCATTAAGTTGCCACATCACTGTCAGCTGAAACTAGATCACAGGCAAGGCTGAACCTCACTTGCAATAAACAAATACAAAAACTGTCCGCATTTCCACTTTTAGCAGGTGTATCAATCCACACACAATTTACATAAAGAATGTTGCTTTTTGTTCACCATGTTTTCTTTGCTAAGCTACCAGTAGGGTTACATTTACCTGGATTGACAGTATGCACACAATAATATTTTATTACATGTCTTGGAAAATGGTTTACAGTATATTTTTGTGGAATAAATGCCAGAGGTTTAGGAAACCTAGGTTTCTGCTTAAGCACTCCCACCAAGCCTATCATCAGTAACCTAGCAGTACATTATCTAAGTCCTGATGGTCCAGCACTCAGAGATTAAAGCAATTACAATGCATTAAGCAATCCGTGCTGTAATTTTAGTTTTCCTCCCCCATCCTGTCAACCCCTGGATACAGAGAGACAGAAGTTAGAGTAACTGTCAAAAATGGAATAAGAAAATGAGTAATATGTCATTGTTATTCCATTGGAGAATAAGCAGATTTCATTCCTAATCATTTTCTTCATCCATCATGTACTTTAATATACTGCATTCTATCACAGCAATCTCCTGGCTTCTACTTACCATGCATATCTACCAATCCTGCCATGTTGCTTTGATTTTGCAATTGCTTAGTCATATATCCCAGCAGAGAGGTCAAAATAGTTATGCATGGGACCACAATTAAAAGGCTTTTAAAACAAAAATGCTATGCAAATGAGAAACAAAGAGGTGTATTTTTAAGTACATTCACATGGATGCACCATTTCTTTAATTTTCTTTTAGTGTCAAGAGCCAGGTTTATTAGAGAGACAAGCTGGGTGACATAATATCTTTTATTGCATCAACTTCTGATGATGAGACAGACAAGCTTTCGAGTTTACGCAAAGCTCTTCTTCAGGTCTGACAACACCACTTCATGAGAGCCAGGTTTGGCATTTAACTGGAATGCCATTTTTATTATCAGTTTTCCCAAATAGATGGGTTTTAACCTTAACAGTTTCTTTTATATACACTGAACACCAGAGACCATAACTAAATTTAAGATGCTGAGTTCAATGTCAAAGACAAACTCAGCAGGTTACCAAGTGGTGTCCTTTTGAATGCCTCACATTTTAACAGATATTTTCATACTTCACAGATCTTTTCTGCACTCCACTGCAAAACTAAAAAGTTCCTACTGCGACAGATGTATATATATCACAGAGGTAGCTTTGCACTTCAGACTTTAATCCTATTACTTATCATACAGCGGGAGACTGTTTGGGAAATAAAGAGGCTGCTTATAATATTTGCTTTTCTGTTTCACGGCTTATGCTTTGATCTCATTTGTAGATACATTTCCTATTCCATTGATTTTAAGATTAAAACTAAACAGAAAATTTGATGCAAAAATGTATCTAACTGTAACTGGAAGTTCTTCAAGATGCTTGGTTCCTCTCTGTGTTCCATGTGTAGGTACATGTCTGTGCCATGCGCCCAAGTCCAGAGATTCTTAAGAAGCAGTGTCCAATGGCCCACACACATGCACTCTCCTTGTGCTCCAGACCAAAGCCATAAGAGGCAGCATGGGCCAGCACTTCTCCAGTTCCTTTTCTTACTGTGACTCCAATAGGTACCACACATCTTGAAGAACTTCCCATTATAGGTAAGTAACCTCCATTTCTTTTTCAAGTGGTGGTCTCTGTGCATTCCACACATGGAATACTGACAAGTAGTATTCAGACCAAAGGAGTGTGCGAGGATGCTGGCAGTAAGGATGCTTGAAAAACTGTAGTCCCTGTAGTTGTATTTGCAGCGGAGGCCTCAACTAGCATGTCACGTTTTGTGAATGTGTGACTGGAACACCAGGGAGCTGCTCTGCACCTGTCCAGTTTCAGTACCTCCTGTAGAGATGCTGCCAAATCAGCTTGTGCTCTTGTGAAGTGTGCCCTTATCTCATTTGGGGAGGGATATGCACTAATAGCATGTGACGATGCAACCAGAAATCCATGTAGAGATTCTCTGAGAAAATACTGCTTTGTCCTTGTAACCTTCCTGCTATAGCAAGAAATAGTCTTGGTGACTTGCTGATTGGTTTGGTCTTTTGTAGGTAGAATGCTAGGGCATGTCTGGCATCTAGAAATGAACCTTTTCTCTTCAATGGAAGCAAGAGGTTTTGGGAAGAACACAGATAAGTGGATAGGTTGGTGGGCATGGAATTCAAAATTACTTTAGGAAGGAATTTAGGATGAAGGGGAAGGGAGACCTTGTACAAATGGTATATAGAGGAGCAGCCAGGAGTGTTGCCATCTCGTTCACCTTTCTGGCTGAAGTAATAGCAATTAAAAATGCAACCTTTATGGAAAGGTGGGACACAGAACGTGAGATCAAAAGTTTCAAATGATGGTCTGATGAGTACTGAGAAAATTAAAGTCCCTTTGAGTTGTAGGCTTGACCACTGACAGAAAGGTCCTGACTAGGCCCTTCGAGAACTTAACTGGTGTTGGGTGAGTAAAAATGAAATGCCCATCTAATGGAGGAAGGAAGGCACTGATTGCTGCTTGAGGGATGTGCAAAGAGCAAAGGAAAGGATTTTAGTTCTTCAGTGATAGGCAATAATCCAAAATGACTAGAATATCTTCAGAGTCTGAGGAAGACAGGTAGCAGTTCCTAGCTGAATCTTTTCTACTCTGAATAAGGCTTGGACAACATCTGAACACAAGCATTCTAGATCTGATGGCCAACCAAAATCCAGGCTGTGAGAAGAAGTAGGTCAGGATTGTGTGATTTTGCCATCTTCCTGAGTTAGATAATCTGGGAAGAGATGGATCCTGATGGGAAGACAGTTTGACATTCTCAGAAGTTCTGAGCACCAAAGCTGCTTGGAATAGTTGGTTACTCTGAGAATGATTCTGGCCCTATTATAATGGACCTTTCTAGTCTTTCCCAGTAGCAGCGGGATGGGCGGAAAGGCATGTCTGAGTGGATCTATCCATGTTAACAGGAGAGTGTTGCCCTGGGAGTTATAGCCCATAGTTATTCTGGAGGTTTCCTATTTGTTTGGGATCCAGAGAGATCCCATTAGGATATTCCACAGTTAATAAATATATCACTCCTCAGAGTTATTTCCCACTCAAGAACTGCAGAGAAATGCCTGCTTAGGTTGTCCGCTAATGAATTCTAAACACTTGGTAGGTATGTAGATTGGATAACGATGTGGTTTCTGATGCACCAATTCCAAAGCATGACTGCTTCCAGGCAGAGGGGAAGGGATCTTGCTCCACCCTGTCTGTTTGCATAGAAGACCATGGTGGTAATGTCTGACATTATTTGGATAAGGAATGAATGGATGAGTGAGAGGAAGGCCCTCAGGCTCTCAGTTCCAGGAGGTTGATGTACAGTCAGGACTCCCTCGGTCTCTGTATGGTGTGGTTGTTCTGGTGAGCATCCCGTCCCAGAAAGGATGCTCTGTTACATTGGTGGTACTGGTAGTGGAAAGTGAAGGGGACTCCCACTTGCATGCATTCTGGGCTTGTCCACCAGGTAAGAGAGGTGATGACCCTGGTCAGAACAGTCACTCTGGTGTCCTGGTCTGGTGAGGAGATGGACCACAGCCAGGCCTGTAAGCAGCCTAAATTAAATCTGGCAAATGGAATCTCATAAGCATACAAGGCCATGTAGCTTCACAAAGAAATGCACACTCTGATTGTAGTTTCTGGTTTGTGAGTAACATGTGTTATCAGATTGCTCATTGATTGAAATCATTCTGTGGGGAGGAAGCCTCTTGCTGAAATCGTTGCTCTGATAAAGTTTATCATCCTTGTGGGGGATCAAAGTGAACTTTTCCTTGTTCATGAAGCCAACAGCATTGCTAGAAGATGGAGCAGGAACAAAGTCACCTACCTGACCTCGTTGTTGGAGTGACCTATTAGGATTCAGCAATCCAAGTATGAGAAAGACTGGCTAGCCATGACATCTCATTTGGATTGCCACCACAGAGAAAACCTTTGTGAAAACCCTAGGTGCTGCTGCTAGTCCAAAGGGAAAGACTCTGAATTGATCTATCCCAGGAACCAAAGAAACCGTCTGCGAGATGAATGAATATCTACATGAAAATAGGCATCCTTCGTATCGAGAACCATGAGCCACATTCCCTCCTGTAGGCAGGTAGATTACTGAGGCTAGTGTAACCATCCTAAATTTTGACTTCTGAATAAGATGTTCAGTTGTTGAAGGTCCAGAATGGGTACCCACCCCCTGACTTTTTTGGGAACGAAGTAGTATAGAGAAGAAAACCCCTTCCTTTGACACTGGCATGGCTTACATTATGTTGCCCCTCACTGAAGAAGAAGAGAGTCTGCTTTCTGGCAAAGAATCTGCTCGTGAGAGTGGTCCCCGAAGAGGAACCAGGAAGATTGTTTGTGAGGAGAAGCAACCCTCACAACAACAGAGTAACCATGGTAGATGATTTCTAGAACCCACTTGTCTGTTGTGGTAGAGTCCCAGTTGTGGGTAACAAAACAAGAGATGTCCTCCCAAGATTGGGGGGAGGAGATAGAAGTGGTTGGCATCAATAAAGATAGGTAGTTCTCAACTAAGGTGTCAAGAATAGCTCTTAGAGAGTGGGTGGAAATGGATGGAGGTCATAGTAGTAGAGGGGGGCTGAAAATCAAGGTCTTTGAATTTTCTGTCGCTTGCACAGAGGCTTGGCTTGACATTGGTGGTAGAATGTTTGTGGAGGGAACAGTCTTGGCCTATACACCTGTCTGTGATGTTTTTCTCTTTGGGGCCAGGGTTTAAATTTTCAGGGAGCAAAAGGGTCAATGTAGAGTCTTTCAATGAGTGTGGAGATGCCATTTTTTTCTTGCTGAACAAGTCTAACTCAGCAAATGGTAAGTCATCTATGGTGTTCTGCACCTTCATGGGGAACTTCAAAGAGTGAAACCAAGATTCACACTCTATAACTGTATCAGCAGCTAACCCCTCCGCATGCCTTGCTGGCTGCATCCACTGCAGCTTGTAGGGATGTTTTTGCCACTAGTCCGTCTTCCTCAATGAAGGATTGAAATTGGGCTCTGTCCTCAAGGGGAAGATTGTCCTTAAAGTCTACAGTCTACAGTAGTTGTTAAAATTGTATTTTGCTACCAAAGGCTGAAAGTTAGCAATATGGAATTGCAAACATGTAGAGGAGAATACATTTCTTCCCAAAAGATTCTGCCTCTTTGAGTCCTTGTCAGCTGGGGTGGTCTTAGGATGTTGTGACCTTGCTCTTTTGATGGCTGCCTGCACTATCAGCAAGTCGGGTGCTGAGTGGGGGAAAAGAAACTCAGCTCCTTTGGCCGGGATGAAATAGCACTGCTCAGCTCTTTTAGGTTGAAGGCATAGGAGGTTGGGGTATGGCTCCACCTCCAAGCTCAGGTTTGGACGGGTGCTGATTGTTGGTTGGGGCCAATGTACAAGGATCCCTGACCCAGATCAGTGAGGTCTCATGGACTTCTGCATAAGATGTTTCTTCAGCTGACGCTCACAAGCTTCATATGTTCGCGGGGGAAACGAGTGGTAGATGTTGCACTTTGCAGAGATATGCGTCTCATCGAGACAGTAGAGGTAGCATTGGTGCTCGTCTCTGACAGAGAAGAAGAGGGCAAGAGAAGCAATTCTTGAAATTGGGGACTTTAGACATAGTCTCAGACTGCGGGGTTGAACCCCCCAACAAGGGAAAAAACAAAGCTACATTAACAATACCATATAAAACACCAACCATGCTAATATAATACCTATTTACAATATCTATTCACAGGCTAAATCTGTGAATACATGCAGCAGTAAGAAGGAATTGGAGAGGTGTTAGCCCGCACTCTTTCTTATGTCTTCAGTCTGGAGCACATGGAGAGCAACTGTGCACGTGCAGGCTAATAGACAATGCTGGTTAAGAATCTCCAGACTCAGGTGCATGGCACTTATGTGTACCCACGTGTGATATACACCTAGGGACCAGCACCCAAAGTATTAGTCTAATTGTCCTCTATTTCAATACATTTTCAATACAGTGCTCTAAATATGGCTAGTGCTTCAGCAACTTGTAGAAGAGAAAGTATTGGTAAAATACATACATTCGGAGCTCTTAACTTTTGATAGACCCCTGTACCTTATGTGTCTGGATGGATAAACAGCCTGGGCCAGGAAGGCTGGTTTTAAAACAATCACCAATGATAGACTCATAGACTCATAGACTCATAGGTCAGAAGGGACCAAT
>ML675610.1:59614209-59959035 GCA_007922155.1 Mesoclemmys tuberculata
CACTTAAAAGCCTGCAGGGGCAGGCAGGCAGTGTGGGTTGTGGAGTTAGGAGGACGGAGTTATAGTTTGGTGTTACAACTCGCAGTTACAGTTTACAGCTTTGGAGGCTTGCAGCTCGAAAGCCTGCAGTTGGAGTTGGCGGCTTGCAGCTGGCAGGCTGCAGCCTGCAGCCTACAGAGGCTTGCAGCTTCCATGGTTGCTACCGCAGCCCCGGAGGGCAGAACACCTGGCTGGGGAAGCAGGGAGCGGACCACGGACTACCCCGAAGGGAAGGTAGCAGTACACAGGGGCAGAGCGGGTCCCAGCCCCTCCCTTGACCCTTCCCCAGCTGCACCACCGGCCAGGCCGGGAGAGCGCGAGACCCACGAGGGCGGAATATTTCTCCCCTCCCCCCCCCGCCCCACCTTGTCACAGTATCTAACAGTGACAGATGGTGTATCCTTTTTAAATCTTTGAGGGTCAAATTTTAAGGTCCCAAATCTTAGAGGGGTTTTGACTTCTGGATAAATAGTCATAAAAGTTACCCACTGTATCAAATATGTCTCCCTCCAGAACTGAGACTCTAGACAGGCAGACCATATTCTTCATTATCTTGGTGCTACAGTTACCAGAAGTTAGTGCTTTTGGTTGGGCACTTTGTTGATTTGCTATATAGAAACCCCTCTTTCTCCCTCCCTTTCCTCGTCCATTTCTTCTCTCCTTTTCCTGTTTATGTATATCTACTACTATCATCCCCACCCTGAAGTGTTAGGTCTACCTGGTATTGTTTGGTTTTGTACTGTCGGGCCTTGGAACTTTAATGAGTTGTAAACCTGCGTAAGTCTGGTGGCGATTCCGGGATGTGCGTGGAAAAATATACAAGCTGTAAATCATTTACCTTTTTGTAATTTATGCTTGTTTTTTCATATAAAAATCAATAAAAAATGAATCACAAAAAAAGAATGGAAGTTGGAGGAACAGGTATTACTTATCTGCCATGGACTGATCATTGTCTCCTTCAGTTTGAGGTTAGGAAACACCAGGTGCCTACTGGGTTTCCAGACAGCCTTTAGAGACAACCAACCACCGTGAATGATTCGATAGGATTTTACTGATTTTATTTGTCATCATCTGAGCACTTTAAATCAAGACTAGATATCTTTCTATAAGAAATACTATAGTTCAAAGTGAAGTTATGGGCTTGATGCAGAAGTTAACAAGTGACGTTCAGGAGGTCAGACTAGAAAATCATGATGGTCCCTTCTGGCTTTAAAAATCTATACAAAACCATTGCCACCAATTTTGTCCTTGGAAGGTTTGTCCTCAAGGTTTTCTGATGACCCATGAAAAATTAATCAAAAAGGGAGACCCTGAGAACATGACAGTGGAAGCCTCATAAATGTTTGTGATTTACAGATGTTTTAGCTACCACAGTATGGTTACGAGAAAGATGATGAAATGTTTCTTTACTCAAGATTTTATTGTCAAAAGTTTTAATTATCCAATTTTTGATTCTAGGACAAGTTTTCTTCCTACTGAGGAGAAGGGAGATAAAAAATGTCTCAGTTAGAATCTGGATAATTCAAATCAGAGCAGAAAGAGGAGAAATTGGTGAAAACAAACTCAAGTTGCTCTATGCTGCTGAAAACAGGCAGGAATAAGTAGACTGCAATATACAAGAATAGGGATAGTGAATGAAAGAAGGATCTTCCTCCTTGGAATGTATACATGCTTCAGTGTAAGTTCAGGAACAAACCTCTGATGTGATGAGTGCTTGTACATGAAAAAACATTTATTTAAACAACACTATGAATTATTCAATCCTGGGTGTTTTTCTCTCTTTTTTCTTGTATGTAAATAAGCTTGTTGAATAAATATAAAACCTATTCTGAGATCAGAAATCTTTTAACTACTATAAAAACTAGAGCTATCTAGAGTATCTGTATATCTATGTGGAAGTCCTTTGAAAAGCAGATTGTATCTGCAGGCATTTTAACTGTCTAAGATTGCTGGCCCAAAATCTGTAATATAAAGCTTGCCCAAGAATGAACAACAATAGCATCCTGTTTTCTAAGGGCAAAAACTTGCTCATCTCCTGTGATGGCATCCCAATAGAAGCTCTCACATCACAATTTCTGATATAAGGTCAGTCCTTTAAATACTTCAAACTCTGTACAGCAAACAAACCCTCTACCAATTTTACATTAGACCCAAAAGGATATACACATTGGGTCAAACTCTGCTCTGGATTATACAAGCCAAAGTAATTTATTTATCTTCAGTCCTGGCTCCAGCCCCAGCTGCCATGGGATTGGATGCACTATCCTGGGTCCAGCCCCAACCACAGCCACAGGGGTGGGGATGCAAGGGGAAGGCCTGGCTTCCACCCCGACCGCAGCCACAGAGGACAGGAGGGAGCATAGCTCCGGCCCCAGTTTCTGCCACTGACAGCTGAAGCTGAAGAAGTCATGGAGGTTCAGGAAAGTCACAGAATCCGTGACTTCCATGGTTTCCATGACTAAATCGCATCCTTACTTGTTATCAATTGGTCCAAGAGCTTTAGTTTAGCTTCCATGTCAGCCTTCCTCTCTCTGTAAAATTATATCCAGACTTCAGACATTAATATAGAAAGGACCTTATGGTTTAACAGTGTGCAGGCTTTTTTCCCTCTAGTTTGGACTAAATTGGAGCAGATTAACTTAATGTTGCATGAAAATAAATGAAGTGTCCTCTTAATTAAAAGATAGTAGTATCATGTCCTTTGGCTGGGCATCAAGGCAGCAATTTTAGCCTTTTTTTTATTTAAAAAAAAAGACAATTTATCCTGATATTCTCTAAATGAACCCTTTTATCCTGATTTATATTAATACACCAGGCTTCTGTACTTTATCTTGCTTCCATATAACACAGCAGAATGGCATCGTCACATTGGGAGTTTCTGGATCACTAAAACGACTCTTCTGAGCTAGACAAAGCGTCTCCTGGGCAAAATATACTATTACTATAGACCAGGTTTAAATATTAAAACTGATTAAAAACAAAAACACAGGTATCCCAGCAGTCTAGTATGAATGCAGCATGCGGCCATAAAGGGGAACTGAGACTGGGATTGAACCAGAGTGGTTTGGAGCGCTGCACAGCAGCATGTTCAATGCAGGATGAATGTATTATTGTCACCAGCAAGTGTCTCCTACTGACCAGCAGTAATACTGACAAGCCTCAGCTCCTCATGGACGATGTGGCACATTCACCCTTCTGAGCATTATGCTAAACTACACATACATACATCTGTTGTATGTACTGGATATTGCTAGAACAGGTTGGAAGTTATTAATAAGAAACCAGTAATTGTGTGACATCCTATTTTTGTTTTGTTTTTTTCCCCGATTCTGTCATTTATTTGCTTTCACCCCCTCGTGTTATTTAAATAAAGTTTAAAAAATTATAATTCTTAAGCCTTCTCTTATTTACCAGTTAAGTATTGATATCACACGTCAAATATGAGGAGATTTACTTACATGATAAAATGCAGATCCATGCTATGAACTGCACTTATTATGCATCTTTGACCCACCAATCCATCTCCATCAGGACTACTTTTAATATTACCAGACTTTAAGCAGTTCCTTACATCTATCATTAAAAAATAAAAAATCAAAGAAATGTTTTATCTTCCTTCAAATATGGAGTGTCCCTCCCAAAAATGACACATTTCCTCGATGGGCAATATTTAGTCATATTACCAGCCTCTGAGCAGTTCCATACCTCTAAAAATGCTTTGGATGGGCAATATTCAGTCATTTACCAATGAAAGGTTTCAGGTCCAACATCTTGCAACCCATCAAGGATAGAAATGGGAGCTTTGCACCAGTGAGTTTTAAACTTGATCAGAGCATATACCACATTTTAACACATACACGCTGTCTCTGGGATGCCACCCCTCCCCTTCATCATCATGTGGACGACCTCCCTTCCCTGTCACGATCATATACCATCCCTGTAACTACAACAACGATTGCTTAGTAACATTAGGGTAGCATTTAATGTATTTGCAACTATTTTTAACGCAATTTAGTAGCTGGAACCAAGGAAGACAGTAAGCATCATGTGACCAGTTAGCACTCCAAAAATCACCACCAGTTGCTCATAGACAACAGCTTAAGGATCAATGCTTTCTACTGTTAGAAAGGAAAATTTCCCAGCTGTTCAATAGGACAGCACAGCCGCTGGACCTTAAAATCAAAATGTTATTATATACTGAAAAGTTATATATGTATTTTTAAGTGTCTATAACAAAATTTATACTGTTGGGCACATGGTTTGAGACCCTGGCCCTACTGAAATAAATTGGAGTGTTTCCAGAATTTCACCCATGATATCTAAGGAAGAACGGCTGTATATGCAGACAGACAGACAGACAGACACACACACAAAGCCAAGCAGAATTTTAGCTCCCTAAAATACATGCCATTGTAAATACTGGATGAGGAGTAGTGATATACAAAGGTTTATTAGCAAATGGAATGGTCTCCAGAACCCCACTTGTGGCTTCACCTTTGATGAGTATTGCAGCCATCCCAAATTTATGCCAATAAAACTAATATGATATACCATCATGCAATCTCAATTAATTATTCGTTATTATTATGATGATTAAAATGGCTCTTTAAATAACTGAAAGTATATAAGCAATTAAGACTGTTTCCTGAAAACTGACTTTGAAATCATGAAAGTATTCCTATTAGGTTCTTTTATGTATTATAGCAATTACAACAAACCCAGTTGTGTCATTAACCATCTGTACTATAAGAGAAATCTGCAACAGTTGCATAGTCCTGTGATGGAAAGAATCTGTTACATCATTGGCTTTTCAACACTCAGCCAGCAATCAGGTAAGTAAGTTAAGTAAGTAGATAATTTATCTATATTAGGAATTTCTATAGCATCCATTACCATGTGCTGCTGTTATTCAGGTTTTCAATAATAATTCCTTGGATTGTGACAGCTTAATTATTCTTTTTTTGTGGATATTTTATGTTATTGACACACTGTGAAAGCATTAATTCCCTTGCCACAGCCTCTTCAATCTTCAAAGTGACCTGCTGGACACTGGTATTATTAAATACACGAGACTTTTAAAAATAAAATTGCTTTCAGATGTATAAGAAATTGACTTTTTGCTTACAATATTTTTTCTGTGCATGGTATTACTTCAGCTGCTTACTGGACAGGAAGAATATTTTCCATGTACTTTTAGTGTTACTTTTGCAGTAAATATGTTCTGTATCTACAACGCAGTTTGCATACAGACTTAATTTCAGCATAGATATGGCTATTGGAATTCCAAGTATTTTCTTTCCATTTGCCTTATATTACTTGCTGTATTGTATTCAAAAAGACCTTTGCTGTGAGGCACAATGCAATGAAGTAACACATTGTTTTAGTTTATAGCCATCCGAAGCACTCTGCAATTCAATTATGAAAGCTAACACTTAGAATTAGAATCACTGATGCCAAGTTAATCAGCATCTACAGACAGTGCCAAGTGTAAAAGCAACGATACCCTTCAAAAAGATGTTTAAACTTCCATTAACCTTGTTCTTTCTTTCACACAGCAGAAAGCAAAGGAAGAGAGTCCTTAATTAGTGAGGTGAACATCAATGTTGAGCCACTTGTTCATGGACAGAAAGTACGAAACACTGTAGTCATAATCGCTTTCAAAAAGCTAATCAAGTTCATTTGAAAACTTATTCAGTCAAGAGAATAAACCCTACCCAACAACATTTAGAATAACCATACATAGCAGGCTTAGCAAATGAGGCTCCTTTCTTAGTCACAATAGACTTCTTGTGGATGCGTAGTGGGTGTGTGAACACTGCAGAAGGGTAACAGCAGATCTGCAAACAGCAATCGGTAGTCATGTCTGCATTAAATAGAGTTGCTATACATTAGTGTCTTTGCAATGACCGAAATAGGATTACATCGAAAAATACAATAAAGTAAATGAAACAGTGCCCCACCAGCCAGATTTTTATTGTAATAAAATAATGATGCAGTATCCGTGTACTGTCTGAGATCCTTATCTGATTGAGAAAAGGAGAAATAAAACGTGCCTTGAGATGCTGGTAGGCACTGGAGGACTCTGAGTACAGAGATTTTAACTAAAAAAAATTCTCAGTGTTATTCACAGATGCATGTTCAAGTGATTATTCCATAAATGTTGTTGTTGGAGGCCCAGTGCAATTTGAGTTGCCTGACCACTGTTCTACATGCCTAGCATAGCTTTACTTGCTTGCTTGACTATTCTGACCTCTGTAGCGTGACATTTTCTGGTTGGCAGAGATGAATAGGACTACTGAGTAACCTTGCAGATGTCTCATATGTTTCTGCATACCACAGCACATAAGACGAAATACACAACATGTATGCTTGCAGCTGCACATACATAACGGTGATGGGAACGAGTTGTCCTTAAACGACTGGGGAGTACACTGTTTCATTGCCAAGGAGAATATTTTTACACTGCCCTTCCTATCACCAGATGTTATCTCACCCAGTTATCATGGTGAGAATGGAATGTAGTCAAGGGTGAAAATCCAATTAACATTAGCATATATGATCATTAGCATATATGATAATGAGTAGAGAGGTAATTAGGTGAAAGCTGTTTATGGAAGGGTATAAGAAGTTACCACTTAGACAAAGGGGTGCGCTCCATTAACACCTGATTCAACGAGAGGTGCTGCCAGTCAGACCAGAGGATCCACTGACTCCCTGAAGAAAGCCATTCCTGTATACGGCCCTTTGAGTGACTGCTTAGCTCCCCAGGCTTAGTGAGTATGATATATTGTAGTTAATTTTAGGCTTCGTATTCAACTAGTATATCTAGAGAAAACCTTGCACATTAAACCTTATTGATCTGCAGATCGGACGTATCGCGGCTCACTGGTATTCACACTGATCACTAAGCGTCCAGCATCAACGGTTGTGAACTGCCTGCCTACTGATGGTCACCTGTATAACCTTCAGAACTTAAACCACCTGAGAATCATGAAGTCTTTAATTGGACTTCAGAAAATTAATCAAGGTGAGAAAAGAAAGCACTCAACATGGAACCCAAAGAATTTGGAATGCACTAATGCAGAAAGGGGAACAGATAGAGGGCATATGAGGGGGGAAAGTATTTAATAACACATTTTCAAAGCTTGGTGACATTTCAGTTATATATGCTGTTCCATACACTAATGTCCTGTCCTCCCCCTCCTCACCACACCCCAATATGTTGTCTTACAGTAAAACTAGGTGTCAGCCAATTGTAACTTGTTCTTTCATTTTCTTTTCTATTTTTAAAATTAATGTGTATTTTTTGTTCTCAGAGATGAGACTAGGAACACTGTCCAAATGCAGGATGATATGCAACTTCAACAACATAGCTCAGTCAGTGCAGTTCCATCTTCACCTGCAATACTTCTGCTGATATTAAAAGTAAATGCAAGTTTTTTGAGGTTCCCTTAGCAACAGGTATCAATTCAGACAACAGATACAGGTTCATTTTTGCACAACCAAGAAGCAAAACAAACTCCAAATTATCTTTTGCATTGCAAACCAGGGAAAAACAACTTCAGCAAGCAATTCTATAGATTCTACAGCTTTCACCTCCTCTTCAGTCTAAGTATCTCCTTTATTTGTAAAAAGGAAAAGGAACTTCTTACATGGAGAGGAGCACTCACGGCAAAAAAGAGGTAACAGTGAAAGGTGCCAAACAACCAACACACGTATCGTTCATCCAAAGAGTCTTCAATACTGGACTCATCTGTCCTCTGTAGCATCCTGTACTGAGATGGTATACTTTAGAGATGACAGAATTAATTGAAAGAGAACCAGAAGCAAAGTTATAGGCTACAAAAATTGAGCCAGTTCTTTGTACATAACCCCATAATAATAATGAATGATGAAGAAGCAAATAAATTTACCCAGAGGTAAAATAGGATGCACAAATACTGAACGGGGAGGAGATGGTTTAAAACTCAGCTGTACAGATCCCAATTTATTTAGTTTTTATATCCTATATCCACTACCTTCATGGTATAGTTTTGGGGGTTTTTTAAATTAACAAATCTTTTAGCATTCTATACCACCTCAACAGTGAAAGGTCAATACTACATCATTACCTCCTGATATTTTTAGTGCCCTTTGCAGACACAGCTGACACTATGAAAAATCCTTTTCATCAGTGTATTCAAATAACATTTGTACTAACACAGCCAAACTGAAATTCTTGATCTAACCAATTCTGCCCAGTGGCCATCACTTGCAGGCTTTGCACAGTTTTTCCTGCATACTGAACCATCATGCTGGCATCAATACCCAGTCCACATAGCGTCAAACAGAAAAGGAAAGAACACACGTGTAATAGGTGCCTCATGAATCCCATCCCATCTACCAGCACTCCTTGTATTTAATCCTGTTAGAATTGAAAATACATGACAATGAAAAATGACATAGTATAAAGAATTAATATTCCGAATGCATTCTGCATTCCTCTTTACTCCAGGTAAGGTAATAATACAAGTTATTTGATAATACAAGTTAACAGACAACCATTAACAACTGACTGAAAATGAATATTGGGCACACAATGCAATCCCTGTGATTAGAGACTTGTGGTTCCTCATGCTATGTAAATTTTGACTAAACCCATAACCACTGAATGAGCTCTCTGAGTCTTAATATAGCTGCCTTAAACATTACCTGCTGTACTGCAAAGGTAAAATTCTCAATGAATATGCACCTGAGCATCATTTAGAAAAGCTTGGCCTTCAGAACCACACACTCTTGAGCCAAAGGTTGATTAATTAAATAACTTTCAAGGTAAACGAGATTTAGCATTTTTTACCACACAGTTTGAAAAACAGCTCTTGGCCAAAATTTGTATTTGTGACATTTCAAAGAGTAGGATAACGTTACACAAGAACATTGAGTTAAGTCATCATCTCACCATAACTTCACGTTAACTCAGTAGTAACCATAACCTGGGTTCAGAAGCTCTTTAGCTTTCGGCCTGTTTTCTTCTAAAGACACCTCAGCTTTGAAGTTTACTAGGATTATTATTTTATAAATAACAGACAGCACTCAATTTATTAGAATAAATTATTTGTCCTGGTACCTTTCTTTCAAGATTTTCAAAGCAGTTTACAAAATATATTGAATTAAGCTTAACTAAAGTCTTATGAAATGTTACCGTCCCTGTTTTACAGATCAGAAAAGGACCTCATGGAGAGATTAAGTTACTAGGTCATGCAGGAAGTTTATGGAAAAGGATTGAAGTACTTCTCTTTTTAAACAGAGAACAAATGGATTAGCCAAACCAAACTCAAGAAATATGGCACAAGCTATGTTTTCTTAGTTGCATGGAATGCAAAAAAAAGACCCCAGCACAACACACACAAATATTCTCCTCAACTGTCTAAACAATTTACTGGCCATAGCAGTGCAGTGGATTTCATGACATTTTCAAACAACCTAGGCTTGTGTACACTGGGAATGTTTTACCATTATAGCTATAGCAGTGTTTCTATGTCAACAAAACCCTCCCATGTTATGTCAGTATAAGAGTGCTTATACTGATGTAGCGGTTGTCAATCCTGTATAATAACCATGTGTAAACTAGAGCTTTGGCTGGCAGAGCTATGCTGGTCAAACTTATGTATAGACCAGGCCTTGTACTTGGGTTCTCTAGGCAGAAGTCAAATACCAGATAGTTCTGTGACAGGCATTGCAATCCCATGCATTATCTTCGGTGTAACATACAGTATTAATTTTATATCACTGAGGGCCAGAGACTGCAAGCAACTCCAGGTGGGAGGAGTACCACTGCTCATCCAGGAACCAAAAATAGTGGGCGGTCTTAAGGTGAATCACTTACATTGTAAAGTCCTCCACAGAGGCACCACCCTGAGGAGGTTTGCCTGTACTGGAGCAGACAGAGTCCAACAAACAAAAAACACCTCAGCACAGCCACTTCTCGACAGCAACACCTCAAAAAATGGGAGGGCCAACTGTACAACTGGAACAGAAAACACACTGACAAGAATTGTCCACAGTACAGTTTCATCACAAACAACCTTTCTTTTGTAGCCTATTTGAAAATGAACAAAACCTGTTTAACTTAAGATATTTAAATATCCTTTGTGATATTTAATGCCACTGATACTTATATATCTAGGGATTCCTCGTCAAGTAGATAGCAATATAATGTTCACAGTGAATTAAATATTTATATTATCTCTTATCAAATTACAAGTTAAAGCATTTCTTTAAATTAACTCTTCATTTTTCATCTGATCTCTCTCTTGAGGCTTCACTGATCTCTCTGGGAAATATTTTCACTGTGGAAAGCACGCCATGTCATCTTTTTATCTTCCCCAACCCCATTTCAAAATCTTTGACAGTAGTGCAGGAACCTGCATTAATCATTCATGAGTGCATAAATATATGAAAAATTAATAGCCAGTCTAGAATTTCATGGTGTCCATTTAATGAGTTGGGACTCTCAGTCAGTAAGCATCACATCCTCAACAGTATATAGTATTTTTTCAGTAAGGTTAATCAAATAATATCTAACGCTACAAGATAAGCTCCAAAGAATTATGTTTAGGACATTTAAAAATAAAATTCAGGCATCTTTTTTTTTTTTAAACAGATTTTTTTTTAATGTACTTCACTTCCTGCCAGTAAGACAACCCTAACCTTTCTTCTGGTTTACTACAAAAATCTCCTTAAAACAAGTTCCATCATAACCATTACATTCACTGTTGAAAGGTTTGCAGATATTTTGAAAAACCTGGTACAAGTTTTAGGTCCATAGCAAAAAATGAAAACCCAGAGTGGTTTGTGTGGTTTTATTTTAAAAGCTTCTAGTTCTATGAGATGCATTTTGGTGATGTCAATAAGTGATGTTTCATGCTGCCATAAGTCAATTAATGCAATGACTTCCAATGTCATGCAGCACTGAACAGAACAAAAAAAAATTTAAAGGGTGAGATTCAGATTATGTAATGACTTTGTTCCAATGCCCTGAATTGTGCTCTGCTTTCCCCCTTTCAAAATCAGAAGTACATATAACTGCATTTAAGACGAATAACTGCCTATCTCCAAGACAGCTGCAATCAGTTCATCTATCATGGTTTGACCAGACAGTCTGTGCCAATCCTAACTCTGCTTGAAGGTGGTAATTCACTGAACTACAAGAAGCTTTCACAGCAGTTTATTTATAGACCTGACAAGTTTGGCCTCATCAATAGTAATTTACAAGCTTTTTAGGGGTGCAGAATCACACACCTGGTACAACGTTTATGACTAACCATAAAAAGTTATGACAACTGCACAGCACAAAATTAATAATAAAAACAGGCTGGTCTTTTAATTATTTGTAAAAGGTCACTGACAAGTTATTAGCCAATGATTGAGTGTTATAACATAACTTCCCACGCCCCCCCAAAAAATTATTTTCCCTTGCGAGAAGATATTAATAAATAACACGAAAAACAAAGAGCCAGGCAATTCACATGGAATGAATAAATAACTGAAACAAAAACAAAATGATTTAAAATCAGCCTCATGACATTTTAAAAATAATTTCCACAGTGGTTATTCAGAGAATAAAGTACCAGTTGCATCCACATTGCAATGAACTATTTTATGATCAGGAAAGAGCTCATTACCAAGAGTCATGGTGAATTCTCCATTATGGATAATTTTTAAATCAAATTACATTTAAATTAAATCAAAATTGGATGTTTTTCTAAATATATGCTCCAGGAATTATTTTGGAAAAGTTCTAAGGCCTGTGCAATAGAGGAGGTCAGACTAGATGTCCACAATAGTGCCTTCTGGCCATAGAATCTATGGCCTGGTCTGCACTTACTACAGATTTGGTGGCAGTCGATGGGAGTTACGCAAGCAACTCTGCGTAGCTTGCATAAATCCCATCAACTTCATAATTCCTCTTCTATGCAGAGTCTTCACTGCGCTGTACCACTTGAAGGGGTGGTTTTAACACGTAGATTTCTGGATTGATTGAGCAGGTCTTGAGTGAATTTGCCACCATCAGTGAAGACATATCCTGTAAATTCCATGGCTTTTAATGCTGTGTAACTTTATATGTTGTGTTTCTGCATTTCCTTAAAGAATACATAGTCCTAATTTAATCAAAACTACTTTATATTTACCTCTGAGCAATTCATATAGTTTTCCAAAAAATAAACACATTTTTTTTTAAATGGGAAACATAGCACTAGATTTTACATATTTCATGGGAAATTTAGCAAATGTAAGACAAATATAACTGAATAAATGTGTAAGGTAAAAATTGTAGGTTTCACGGGCCGTTCATCCTGATTCCCATTTCTCAAGTCTTCTGGTTTTCACAAAAAAAACCCAAAACTTTCCTTTGGCTAAAATTTCTCATGCTTAGTCTCAGCTCAAATGTGAGTCCATTCTGGGAAGTCTGTATGTATTTTACAGAGCATAGCAAGAAGAGTTGGCACTCTACTGCTACAGAGGAAGACACAATAATGACAAAATTTTTAATTTAAAGGGGGCTACTCCTACTATTCCCAATCTGGCAAAAATCTAATTCACCTGGGGTCAAATTCTGACCCCACTGATATCAATGGTAAAATTCCCTTTGACTTAAATGGGGCTAGGATTTCACCCCGGACTTTTGCCTGCGTGAGAATTACATCAGAGTTTCTCTTGGTCTTTTAGAATATATCTCCACTTCGGAGATCCTCTGATGCTGCTTGTAACCATTTTCCTAGCCACATTTTGAACCCTCTAAACTGAGTTTAGTGGTGCTTTCAACCTGGGCTAGGTGGCCCGGCAGGGGGTATATGCTATAGCTCAGATACCACTTTCAAGCTGGTAACCCCCGCCACAGCTTTGCAGTGATGACATAGGTTACAATTGCTTAAGTGCTGATAGTCTTTCAGTGCATTCCCATAACTCCTGTTGGTGCACAGAAGGACAGACAAGTTCTCTCCCAGTTCTCTCTGGGAAAGAATCATAGAATGGCTCATCTTACTACAGCACAAAGAATCCTGGGATGTGCCTCCAGAAGTCCTAATAACACACTCAGGCACAAGTGACAGCAGTTCTGGAAAGGACGTAGTCTCTCAGGTTTGGTTTTGCAGTGCGGCTGCTCTCACCTGTGCTGTACTAATCTAGACGCTTGGTCACCCCAAGTTAATGCTGAAGTAAAGACACACCTGTTCACCACCTCTTTTGTCAACCTCCCTATTGCATGATCCTGAAAATGTTTCATTCTGCAGGAAGACATTAGTTTTTCATGGACCAGAGTTTTAGAGCTGATGGACAGTTATTAGGATTGTTCCCTAAAATCAGACACAAACAACACAGTTCAGATATATTACACAAACGCGGATGATCAAAGCTTTTGCTTTTGTCCTATTTTTTAAAATTACAGAATTTTAGAATTGAAAGGCCATGCAAGCACAGAAGAGGAGTGCCCAAGGGACATGAATCAAGATGAAGTAATTTGGCAGAAGTATTTTGGCAAAACAGGAGACCAAAAGCATTCTACAGAAAAAGGCATGAACAGCAGATGAAGGCAGGATTTTGAGAAAAATAGTGTGATTATGTGTGTACCCTTCTTCAAATCCAAAGCAGAAAGTCAGATTTTTTAAAATTTGGGTCAGGGAAAGATATAGGTAAAGAAGCTACATGGTAGAAACTCTACCGTGAAACAAAACCAGAAGCTTTAGGGATAATACTTTTCTTTCTTATTCCAATAAAGTTCCTTGTTCAGCACAAGAACAAAACAATTATTTCTGTGATTTTTTATCACTATCATGTGACTAGGTGTTAGGGAGAATCATAAGGAGGGAAAATTGGAGGAAATTAAAGATGCGAAGTAGGTAGGGTTACAGTTTATGCAGAGCATTCCTATTCTGAAGTCCATGGAGTTATATCAGGAAAAATTTGGTTCCTTGCTTCCAAAATCTTTCAGTCCAAAGAATCTGAAGTTAAACTGATACACAAACTACACTTACTTGCCAGCAATTAAAAATAATAGGTATAGTTCTGGTCTTACATCAGTTTTACAAAGCAGTAATTCCACTGGCTTTGATATAGTGATCCTGACACTGCTGTGAGATCAGAATAAGGATTGGCTTTAAAACCAAAGTAGTATATATAGATCACACCTTTTAATGTCAGTGACAGCAACCAGCAAAAGGAAAAGAAAGCTGTATCTAATGCCTCTCAGGTTGGAGAGAGAGGAGAAAAGAGACACAGAAACAGCAAAAGTCCAATCCCATAGGTCTTACTGAGGCAAAACTCCCATTCAATTTGGTGGGCCTGAAAGACTTCCCAAAGACTGAATCCTTACAGGACATGGATGTTCAAATTTATACCAATTGAATCCACTATTGAGATTAAAAGGAGTGCACTGATCTAGTATTCCTTCCTCCTCCTTTTCACGTTCATGGTAAAAGCTTTCTAATTATGATAGTCTTCAAAACCACTTGCAGTAGAGGTAACTGGATCACAGTAATTTCATTTAGCTATTCCAACGGAGTGACCACAATTTTTACCAACTCTAGTAATCAACATGAAAGAAAGAAGTGGGACTGTAACAGTCTCTTTCCCATCTTTTTATAATTATTGTGGCAATAGACTGATTCGTGTGTGAAAGCTATGTTCAAGATGGATATAATGTGATAAAACAGATTCTTGCTTTCAGCATTGCTTTCAAAGTTCATGTACAAGATCAGACACTCCTGGAGACTTTTACAAATTTCTTGACATTCTCACCACAAAATATGGAAGTCCAAAAACATATAGTTGGGGAAGCTGCAAGCCAAGTACAAGTTCAGCAAAACTTCATCCCTCTGATGAGTATTTAAAAATACATTTCAGTTAAGAGCTTTTAAATTTCATTTTACACAGCACCATGTCTGTACTACAATACATTCTATGTTTGTAATACCTTTGGATGATCATCATAGGGTCTGTTTTTGCTTTGATGGCATTTTCACCTCACATCAGCTCTGAAGGGGTTAAGGTAGTGCAGATAGGGCCAATTAACCTTATAGGACAGACCTGTTGGAAAGTCTGGCTTTTCTGAAAATGACAGCTGATAAAGCCCAGTTGGGGGAGATGCTAACTAAGGTATAAAGCCAGGAGGGGTTTGCAGCTGAGACTTTTGTAAACAAAAAAGAATGTTTGTTGAAGAAAACTGTGAGCTCCTACATGGCTGGATAGAATATAAAGACGACATACTGAATGGAAATTTCAGCATGCAGGAACTCAAAAAAGCTAGAGACAAAAGTAAAAATGCAGCCCAGGTAAAGACAGAATATGTAGTGAAATGCTCATGCACCTACCGGAAAAGAGTTTAAGAGTTTTATTTAAATTATATGGGAAAAAGGTTTACTATTGGCAGAATGGAAGCAGACAAGGGCTATACCAATAGGAAAACCTGGCAAACAAGACCTGATGCATATAGTCCTACTGCCCTCACATCGTGTGTGGGCAAAATGAGAGATTAGTAGTATTCTTGGAAAAAATGAAATTATAAATTGTGTACAAAGAGGAAACAGAAATACAAAACCCTGCACAGAATAGAGAGTTTACGATAGCTGTATTTGTACACTGAAAAAGCATATGACATGCTATGGAGGGAAGGCTTGCTATATAAACTAGTTACATCTGGAATAAGAAGAAGAATGTCTGGGTGGATAAGAGACTTCTTAATTGATAGATCCATACAAGTCAGGGTAAGGCAGCATTGTTGAATATTTATAAACTCACTAATGGCACTCCTCAGGAAAGTTTCATCAGGTCAATCCTGTTTAACGTTATGATTAATGATCTCCTGGAGAGCACATAGGCAGGAACAGATACTACTCTATATGTGGACAACTGTGCTATATGGGCCAAACATAGAAAACTTAAGATAGTTGGGAGAGAGGCAATTAGGTGCTCGGGGATTTCAGAATGGGTAAATACTTGAGGATTTAAGTTCTCATTTGCTAGAACAAAGAGAATGATCTTTACGAAAAGGAAGACTGGGGAAGAATGGAACTTATATTTCTCTACAGAAATAATACAGGTAGTTCAATATTTTACATTCTTGGGAGTTATGTTCAATAGCAAACTGACTTGGAAGAATCATATAGATAATATCAAGACTACAGATGGGCTGAATCTGCTTTAAAGTATTGCTGGGAACAACTGGAGTGAAGATAGGAAGACGCTGTTGATGCTGTTTAGGGTAGTCATAAGATCAGTTTTAGATGATGGATGCCAAACCTTAAATTCAGCTTCTAAATCAATTCTGACAAAATTAGAGATGATCGAATTGCATGTGGTGCAAGAGTTATAACTCTGTTGTGTGTGCTGCAGGTGGCAACCAGAGAAACACCTATAAAGATGAAAATGTTAGATTTAACCTTTTGGACTAAGGAAATAGTGAAGATAAATGAATATATGAGGATTGCTGGGAATTAAGACAAGAACTAACTGGCACCACAAACTCCCATATGCTAACATTCAAAAGATGAGTAAACAACTTAAGTGAAAAGGAATGTCTCAAAGAAAATAAAATCTTTAGTTATGGGAAATCAAATTATAGCTGAATGGTTGTTTCTCCAATTGTGGATTTGGAATTTTATGAAAAAACAAAAGGAAGAACAGAACTGTTAAAAATGACAACCAAGATTTATGAGTTTATATATGGCATATGGGGTCAGCATTGCCAAATGTATACTGATGGCACTACACAGGCAGAGTGGGAACTGACTTTTGTATCTCTGAATTTGGAATTAAGAGATCTATGATGCTATCCAATTTTTTCGCCATTATGATGGACAAATTGTTGGCTCTGACCTGAAGAAGGGATGTACATGCTATCCTATCTGATTCTTTATCAGGTATAGCGGTGATTAGAAAGGAAGACCTGGAAAGCAAGAATGACTTAATCAACAAAATATTGTTCTTAACCGTGGAGATCGCATAATTAGGTATAGTGTGGATTCCAGAGAATATCAGGATACCGGGCAAGGAAAAGGCATATAAAGCAGCAAAAAATGAGGAGGCTGACATAAAAATCCCTCTGAGTAAACAGGACTTCAAAAGATTGGTTAAGAAAGAACTTAAGAAGGAATGGCAAGAATTATGGACCAAAGAGGAAAAAAGGACAAAGGTTTTATGAGATATGTCCTTGAAAAGAATAGTATACTTAATAGCTATGATAGAAGTACAGTAATTATATCACTGTGACCTGAACAGTAATTTATATTTACTAAGCAAGCACAATTACAGGTTGTGTGACACATTCAAACTCCAAGAAACAGTTGAGCATCTGCTGTGTCAATGCAGGCAGAATTACACAGAAAGAAAAATTATTTATGAAGAACTGAGACGCCTCAAGGTGAAAGAATATAACCTGAAAAGATTGTTGAGAGTGGGGTAGCATTAAAAAAGCATTACTTCGCTTTTTTAAGGATACAGGACTGGATGAGTGGATATAGATTTTTGCTTATTCGAAAACTGCAGTAGGTGGTGGTCATAGCCTCACATAATGAGGCTGCTGTGCCATAAAACAACTGGAAAAGAAAAAAAAAATAAGAAAGAGGCTCCAGTCTGGAAGCCAGCAGTCACTCTCTGGGCTTAGAGAGGGAAAAGGAGGAATCCCAGGTAAAGAGAGAAGCCTTTGGATCTTGGCCCTGAGGGAAGGGTTTACCCAGAAGGGTGAAGAAGAAAGTCTGTGGGAGGCAGAGTAGGAAGCAACCCAAGGAAAGAGCAGCAAGGTTAAAGATTGTGCACGCCTTGCAGGATCCCTGGGCTGGGAATAGCAGATGGGCCCAGGTTTCCCTACCAGCAACTGGGAAGTGGCACGGGATCATTGCAGATGCTACCCAGACAGTTGGTCGGGAGGAACTTTGGTACCCTGGAAGGGAAGGACCATATAATGACCTGTCTGGAGGACCAAGTCATGAATAGAGAGCACCCTACATTGTGAAGAGAGACACAGAGAGAGAGAGGTCATAGCATGAGTTACCAACAGAAGGGGGTGGTAAAGTGGGTGGGAGATGTTCCACAGATGTAGCCACAAGGCAGTTCCATCTATAGTGAGTGTACCCCATTATACTTGTAATAAAATTTAAATTATGTCACTTACTGTACAGTAACTTGTGATTCTCATTTTGTGAAGGGCAGGCATTTAAAGGCCAGAGCAAGAACAACATTCTTGAATGAGGCTCTTCATTTGGCAAACTATTAATTCCTTCCCCTTCATTCTCTCTCTCTTGGGTCCTATACCTTGCCTCTCTTCATGATATCACACTGCCTAGCCATGCATAGTAGGTACAATTACCTTTCTGTGTGGGTTCTGCACATTTCCCAAACGATAATAGGAGTAGACTTAGAAATATTACTAGTTACACACACACATCCCATTTGAGAGGAGAAGTATAAATGTATCATCATTGAAACAATGGGAATTCACACACAAAAATCAGAGAATCATCACGAGTTGGAGAGGATCAGGAAGGTCACTGTATTCATTATAAGCCACAATTTCGACATTTAATTTGTCAAATATAAATACTAAAGAATAAGCTATACATCAGGAGAAGACACAAGTGTAAGCATGCCTGTCAGGGCTTTCTTTCCGTTCAAAAGAGGTAATTCTTCTAATCAATGCCTTAGTACTTCTGAACTGTTAAAAACAGGAGATTTAGAATTAAGTAAATTATATGAAGATAGAGAACCCCATTGAAACTGCTACCATAGGCCAGCATGTTGCTTCGTGGAGGTGGGCTGAGGGAGAACTAGTAAGCATCTTAGAGTGCCCAAAAGAAATAAAGTTGGGGTTATCACTTGGAGAGTTCACTTTAATATACTCAGCTGCAATGAGCTCCCACTTCCCCCTTGGGTCTGCAAATTGATGATACTTATTCATCTGGCTTGCTATTATTTGTTCAGAGAATAGAACACTTTTACAGTTCACCTTTTTTAACTTTTTGAAAAATGGTTTAGATGCAAGTGGGTGGAGAGACAGAACATATATATGGGCTGTACATGATAGTGTGGTGCAGTATAAAGGTTTTATCAGCATGCGGTTGGAATGGACACTTTGCTACCATGTGCAAAAATCTTTAGTGAATTTTGTATGCCTTCCCAAGTGAAGGCTGACAAAATCTTCATACCATACCAAAATGTACTCTGTATATGCCACATAAGTTACAAATAAACTATTTTACGTATGATTTACAGCTCTAAAGCATTTGAACAAGATTCAGAGGGAGCTGTAAAAAACATCTAAAGTAGGTCTATACATAAAAATGTCATGATTTGAAGGTTTGATATCATGGGCCTTTCTTGGCATTTTTACCTACAGAAGAGCAGTTACTAACATCAAACTGACTCTTGCCTGCTTGGGCCTCAGGAAAGGGTAATTTGGTAGGAGGACCATTCATGGGCAAGAAGATTTTCAAAAGTCAGCAGCTGTTTGAAGTTGCTACATGTTACAATAAATCCGAGTGAGATGGATTAGTGGAGAACTGACAGATGAGGTTGTCCAAGGTGCATGTTGAGTTTATTTAATACATGGCTTTGCTATTTATCACCTGCACATATATAATTTTATATACATAATTTTACACACAAGTACCACATAAGTGTTTTTTCCTCCTAAGTATTATTTTGACTAACATTTGGGAAATGCCATATGTTCTACAGATTAAACGTAACTGATTTCTTGGCATCCAGATTGGTTTCTTTTAAATAAGCATTAGCAGCCTAATAGTGTTTTAAGTATGAAAACCCCCATCCTTTCTATATAGCGAAGACATTTATTTATTTCATGTGCTACTAGACAAATGTAAATATTTTATACAGAGAAATTGAAAGTATTTAAATTAAATTCATAAAGCCCAAAACATTCCAAGTAAAGATGGTTAAAAAAACCCAAAAAACAAAAAAACAAAACAAAACAAAAACAAAAATCAGAGTACCTCCCATTTCTCAGTCTCAGTACAATGTGCTTTTGAAATGGACATGTTTTCTGTTCTTCAGAAGTTTCCAAAAAAATTTTTATCAAAATTGTTATTGAAATTTTTTTTTTTATTTTCCATTTACTGAAAACCCAGTGTTCAAATAAACAGCATCAATCATGATTTAAATTTTTTCTGGTAAAATATTTAATAGAAAATTGCACAAAACCCAAAACATTTTTATAGTAAAGACACTTTCTATAAAATGTTTTATTTTTGAAAAAAAAAAAACCCATTTATTAACTACAAAGTTTTTTGGAAAAAGTTTCAAACAGCTGTAATGACAAATAATGTAGAAATAGTGCTCTTCTTAGAATCTAATCTTTATACTAAAGACGTGTTGTTGTCCCTCTATTATTATGTTCTCTGGTTTGTCATAAATGTGGACAAATGTAATAATTTTTAGTAAGATTTTGTTTGGAGAGACCCATTTTCTGCATACAGCATGAACTATAAAACAACATAAATGCTACAGTTTCTGAACACAAGACTATGCCTTAATAACACTGAATGCTTAGAAGGGAAACCTAAAACTGATAATAAATAACCTTATATTCTGAGTGAACAGAACAAAAATGGCCATACAGGGTCTGACCAATGGTCCATTTAGCCCAGAATACTCTCTTTCAACACGGCTGGTGACAGATGCTTCAGAGGGAATAAACAGAACAGGTTAATTCTGAGTGCTCCATCTCGTGTCATTCAGTTCTAGTTTCTGGAAGTCAGAGGTTTAGGGATACTCGGAGCATGGGGTGGCTTCCCTAAGCATTTTGGCTAATAATTGGACGGACCTGAAAGTCCAAGTAGACTACACGGACTGGATCATCCTTGTCCACATGTTGGTTGACAGCCTCAAAGAATTCTAAAAGATTGATGCGACATGATTTCCCTTTACAAAAGCTATATTGACTTTTCCCCAGCATATCATGTTCATCTATGTATCTGATAATTCTGTTCTTTACTGCAGTCTCAATCAGTTTTCCCAGTACTGAAGTTAGGCTTATTGGTCTCTCACTGCCGGGATCACCTTTGGAGCCTTTTAAAAAAAATCAATGTTACATTAGCTATCCTCCAATCATCTGGTACAGATGCTGATTTAAGTGATAGCTAGGAGTTCTGCAATTTCATATTTGAGTTCTTTGAGAACTCGTAGATGAATACCATCAGGTCCTGGTGATTAATTACTGTATAATGTATCAATTTGTTTCAAAATCTCCTCTAATGACACCTCAATCTGGGACAGTTCCTCAGATTTGTCACCTAAAAAGAATGGCTCAGGTTTGGGAATCCCCTGACATCCTCTCAGTGAAGATCAACACAAGGAATTCATTTAGCTTCTCTGCAATGGCCTTGTCTTCCTTGAGAGTACAATTGGGTCACGTATGCAGTCCACAATTGTGTGGGAAAGCACGGTGGGAGCAAATGCCCTTTCCCAATCTGCTCTAAAACAAAGTCCGCAGACTATGCTGCATGAATAGTTCTTCTCTTGCCTGAGGTTTTGCTTTAAACAAAAAACAAAACAAATTAACTGATGTTCAACTTAAGCCTTCTCCCCAAACTTTACTGCTTCTAGGGTTCCTACCTCAAGATTGTTCAGGCCACACCTTCCATACAGACAGCCACTCCCATCTTCCTTATATCTGTCCTGTGTAACAAATCACCTACCTTAGTCAGAAGAACCCATTTAAATCTTTTCCCAGTACATGCTAAGTGTGTGTGGGTTTTTGGAGCAGGTGGGGGCAAGATGAGAGAAGGGTTCAGGCAAACACTTCCAAGCCTATTTCACATGGGAGAGCTAATACACCATCATCAGCTGCTTTCAGCTTTCTGCTGAACAAATTGTTTCTTGCTCGTATACTGAACAATAATAATATAGCTGTGTAAAAGCAATGTATCCAATAATGTTTATTTCCTTTGAAGTTGGTGTTCCTTTAATGTTAAATTTTTATATAAATAGTCTCTCCAGTAAATCTAAGGAACAGACAGACCCTTGTCCAAAAGAGAGATGGGACATTATCATAGTCTTCTATTGCCCACTGAAATTTAAAACCTTAGTCTGCCTTCTCTTTATAATCTGTATGGCCTTAGCCAGATTTTAGCTGACACCAAACTGCACAGGAGAATTGTATTCTGCTGCTATAATGGAAATGAATTAGTGAGGGAGATAATGAGTATTACTAACTTTTTGTGACTGCTGAAAATATATTTCTTAATAAGATGCTGTTTATCATTGGGTCAGGATGGAAAAAAAGTTGAAAGTCATTCGATGTAACTTTTAACCTGTTTTGGTTGCTTAATGCAGCCTCTAGCTTGGTGTAGTTGAACAAACTTATCATTCAAGTCAGGATTTAAGGGGCGGTTTCTTAGGTAGCAAGAGTGCCTGAACCCCTGGGCTACAGGTCAGTCTACAATAGCTCTTTCTCAGTCTCCTGTTGGAGCTATTCCACTTCATATCAATACATAATCATTGGGCCAAAAAACAAGTGAACATTACTATAGCCTGGTGGTTAGGGCACTCACTAGGGAAATGGGACACCCAAGTTCATGTTCCTGCTCCAATGACTATTTAATTATTTATCTCCAGTGGAACAACTTTAAGAGGAGAGATTGAGAGCATCCTATAGCCCATGGGCTAGGACCCCTACTCACAGTGTGGGAGATCTATGTTCAAATCCCTTCTCCCCATCAAGTGGAAGGATGAACTGAACAAGCATCTTCGCCATTCCAGGTGAGTGCCTTAAGCACAGAGCTAATGCTTGTAAGGGAAGCAGCAGCAGCTTCTCTTCCACCCATTTTGTGAATCTAGCCCCTTAAGAAGACCAAGAAAGAAAATATTTTGGGAATTAAACATTTTGTTCCACCCAACCAGACTTTGATTCACCAACATTTTTTGGAATTTTCAAATTCATTTTAAACCCCAACATTGTTCCCCCTTGGCTTTTTGGGAAAGCAAGTGACCCAAATAATCATTGTTCACCCAGCTCTAGTGGCCTTGCTGAGGCATCCTACCACTTAGCTACTACTTCCCAATGCCATTTCAGAGACCTGCAGCATAAATCATTTTGTTTTAATTTTATATCTTTTTAAAGATAGCAATTCATATGAAACAATCTCTCACTGAGTACCATGTATATGTTCATTCAGTTAACTGAATTACCCTCACTGAGTTTCTCCAACCCAGGAGTTTCTGTCATCTTGATTCTGGACTGAAGCGAATCACTCACTGTCACAACCACCTTGGCTGAAATCCTGGGCCCATTGAAGTCAATGGCAAAACTTCACATAATAGATATGTTTCATATAAATCTAAACCAATAAATAAATTTCCTCTCCCCCCCAAAAAAGCGCTTCGTGTATCTTCTATCACTATGAAAGCAGAACATGTTCTGACACACACAGGCACACTCCAAACATCAGTTTTGTTAAGTAGAAAAATTTTGGTTAAATGAAGCTTATGCCACCTACATGTCCAGTATCTACCACATACAGTTTGGTCAATGAATTTGTATTTGCATGCAGTTTCAGGGGAAAGAATGTCAATTTTCTGGAACTGCAGTCAAAACATTTTGCTGGGTATTAATTATTATTCATACTAAGCTTATACTATGCAAGAATGAACACTACTTTGTAACTGCTACAGAATATCTCCTGAATGTATTAGCCCTAGGTGATATATAGTCCTCTCCTCAGGATGATGACGAGACAGACAACTTCTTGCTGCACTTACAATGCAGGTTGGGAAAAACACTCAATTTGCAAAGACACAAATCAAATGCAATTGAAATAATAAGAACACCACACAGCCTATGCAGGGGACTAACAAAGCTTTTCATAACAACAAAACCCAACAACAACAGAAGCAACCAAGCACACTGCAAATCTCATAATTGTATTGTGTTTGCTCACTAGATGGAATATAGCACTTCATCATAACATGATTACACTGGAAGCCTGGGCATATTTCTATGTTTTATTAAGTTTCATATTCACTTTAAATGGACCAGCATAAGGATTTCCATTTTCTACATTAAGAATAGATATTGTTGTAGCTGATGATCACATTTTGATATAAATCATGATATAAAACTTTATGAAACAGTTTTGAAAACACTCATGTAATTCAAGTTATTTTCTCCTGGAATTATTAGAACTTGGGGGTTTCCTCTATAAGGGGACAGAGAGATAAAAATGAATTGAATTTATACTACAAATTAACGGTTTTTTACTGAACCAATAACATACACTCAATCATTCATAAAATTGCGCTAATTGATTCATTCATAAAACCACTCTGTGTGTGGATTAGGAGATGCTTGGTAGAGCCACTTTCCTTCCTTCATTGAGAAAGCCACTCTTTTACACAGTTGCCACTGATAAAGCTGTTTTCAAGTCACTTGCTGATTACCCCTCCACTGTTTACGTCACTTCTTGTCCCTTCCACTATTTCAATCACTTGTGCTTTTATTATCATCGATAGAAACTGTCTGTGTAGAAATTTTCCTAATTAAGTAGCTCATTCTTTTATAGTCATTAGAAGTTGCCTTTACAGTATATGTTCTTTAATATTGTGTATCTGTTCTTTGCTATTGTAACTAAAGTAACTCTTTCTAATAACTTGTCCTATTACATTGTAACCAATGTCTAAGGGGACTTCATATTGTAATTGGATCTCCATCTTGAATAATGTATTCCATTTTGTATTTTTGATGAAACTTCGTTTAGGTGTGTACCGTGTAATTTCATTTCGATGTGTGAACAAGATGTATGAATGAAGGCTGTGTGTGATAGGATCAGTCTCCAAGGCCAGCCTGTTCTGATCATGAAATGCAAGTACCACATTAACTGCTAAAGAATGCAGATAAATCCCTGAAAAAGCAAGGAGGAGGACCCGCCCCAGAAAGAAAAGAACAATGTATAATCAAGACAAGATGAAAGTCATGCCTGCAATTGACCGGTGATCAGTGATCTCACAAGAGCCCTGAAGCAGCATGACACAACAAAACTCATAGATTCACATAAAACTAAAACTTTTAAAAGAATGGGTGAGATTGGAAAGCTTTGTGTACATTCTGCATAGCATTGAAGAGCATTGGTGCATCCCAACAAAGACACCGCTCTCCCTCATGCCTGGCTTCGCTGGCCAGGTAGCCACCATGAACTGTGAATACTAGCTATGAACTCAAGCTACAATCTCAAGCAATGATCATGACTGGTAACTATACCTGATAAACTGCAGAACACTTGGTGTGTGTGTGTGTATAGGTATGCTATCATCATAATTGTGTTTTCTCATAATAAATGTGGCATATTGTCTTATCCCCTAAAAAGATCTCCTGTATTTCTATTCACATAACACCTTGATGCACCCATAATAATCAGATATGTTTAAACGTCTTTTTACTATTTCACCTGGCAGTTCTCCAAGGCATGAATGCCACAGTGCATATTTACATCTTGTTTAGAGTCAGACATTGCTGTCATGATTAAAGTCAGTCCTCAAAAACGACATAAAAAAAGGTGTACAGCTTATATTTGATAGAATCTGTTAGCTGTTGGATACAATAAATCACAATACATACTTGTTAAAAGATAACCCAAAAACAAATATTGGGTTGTTTCAACCTTTCATTTAAAGCAAAAAACAAAAAAAAACAAGCTGCCATTATGTTACTGTGAATGAAGACAATTAATAAGAATTGCAAGACTCAGAGGAAAAGTTTGATATAGAAAAGACCAAATAAGATCACACCAAGCACAATATAGTGTTGCACAAGGACTACTTTCTTTTTTGCGTTTTTGCTTTCATTCGCTTGCTGCCATTTACCTTAAATTGTTTGATCTTTAATGTATGTATGTGAGCTTCAGACTGGCTATATTTAGTCCTGGATACTGCAGACCCACAAAGATGTTTTTTGTAAAATGCTTCTTGGGCCTGCAGACCTGCCAAACTGGAGTTGGCCTCACTTGTCAATGGGTGCCACTTGCATAACGACAAAATGATTGTTGGAGGAGATTGAGGGTGAATCCTGACCATAAACTTACAGTATGGAATAGTGTGGGTGAAAACCTGACCCTAGTGAACTCTATCACAGTTTTGCCTTTCCAGGATTTCACGCTATAACTTTTATTACTGTTTGGATACTGTGGTGTGAAGGATTCACTATCCCGAATGATAATTTTTTTTCTATTTACTGAAATGAGAGAAAAGTGGAGTAATTTTCATATATGGCACCTATGGGAGAGTTTTCTCACATGGAGTAATTGGAATATTTCTGAAGTTTTAAGGGAAGAGGTTAATCTTTTACCACCTTCACAAACATCACGGTGCTGTGATGTCCTTGGATTCTTATTGACCTTGCTTTTCTTCCCCTGTGTTGGTCCCAGAATATTAGAGAGACAAGATGGAGGGTCAGGAAGTGGGGTGAGTGGGAAAATATCTTTTGGGTGACCAATTTCTGTTGGTGAAAGAGAGAAGCTGTTGACCTACACAGAGTTCTTCCTCAGGACCTGTGTAGCTTGAAAGCTTGTCTCTTCACCAACTGAAGTGGATCCAATAAAAGATATTACCTTACCCACCTTGTGTCTGTAAAATTTGAAGTTTGACGATGACAGCATGATGGTGCATCATAACACGGTATTACACTACTCCTGAGGAAACTCTAGGACAGTTTCAGCATCCTGCAAGTTTAAAGATTAAGGGATGTTCAGCTCAAAATTGGGACAGGGGAAAACATTAACATAACCATCTGGCAGGGTTTAATTCATTTAATCTCTCCTTAATTGGCTCCCCCTACTCCCCATTTGGAGCACTAATGTATCAGCAATTCACAGCCAAAAACTAGAGGAGAATTCTTCATCTTTTGTATAATTTTTTGTTAAGCAATTAAAATGAATATAAAAGCACTGTTATCCACTTTTTCATGTAAACTCTCTATTGTTCAAGAATCTTAGACGTTCCATTGTATTTTAAATCAAAGAAAAATGTTGAATAGTTGTTCAGCCAACCTGAGTTATATAACACACATTTTTCCAAAGAGGAAATTTTTCAAAGTTCCCTTTAAGCAGCAGATATTGTTAGATCTTAAAATCCCATTTATAAGTAAATTCAGAAAATTAATGTTTCCATTTGAAAGAAACCATAAAAAGAAGAAACTTGGTAGAGATCAAGGTTTTTGCAAACCTCTCTAATTAGTTTTATGTGCTCAATAATTAAGTTTAAAGTTCTGAACTCCTCTTTTTCCCCTTTAAGTTAAATTTTTTTTTTAATTTTTAAAACAAGTTTGATTCTTTTTCTCTCTCCCCTTTCTCTGCTCCTTAATGTTGGCTCTTCTGTGTGTTTTTCCCTCTAGCATTCTCTGTTCCTTTTCTCATCCTATATTTTCTCATGCTCCATTTTCCTCCATGTTTCTTAAAAGTGATCCCTCAACTTGAATCATTGTTAAAAAAGTCCAGAGTAGTTTTAGAAAGTACATTCACCAGAGTCACCCTGCGAATTGTTGTCGTTTGCTTATTTAAAAAAAAATTTTTCTCTTTCCACTTTTGTTGTGAGTATGGGGGAGAGGAGGAGGGGAGAACCCACGTACAAAGAGAAGAGTGAACTTACTTAGGCTCTACTCTGGAGAACCCTGTACCCCTGCAGAGAACTACTGATTTAGATAGAACTTTGCCCCGGCACAGATATACACACTAATGAATACCAGTCAAGCCCAGGGAGTTAGTAATTTACTACTGCAGCAGAAACTGACTACTATCTATACACAGAGTTCTCTCAAACACATGCAATAAAAAAAACTGGGGGGAAAACAAAAATATTTTCCTCATGTATTTCATTTATGGTAATCATAGGTGCTACGTGTAGAAATATTTGGTCAACAATTTTCAGAGACAAGCGTGATATTTTTTAAGTTAATGCGTCTCTATCAGTAGAATACAAACGCTGTTTGAGTTCCTTTTTTTTTTAAAACCCATGTTGTTTAAGTGGGCAAAAATTAGGCAAAGTGGGTTCATTTCTTCTTAATAAAAAAGGGGAACAAATTTTAAATTTTTTTTCCAAGGATACATAACTCAGACAAAAATATTTCCTCTATATATGGTCCTTTGCCAAGAGTTATTTTTACCCTACAAATGTGAAAGAATCAAAATCACTGACATTAAGACAACGGCAAATATTAAACAGTAGATGCCTATCAGTTTCAAATATATTTTGATTTCCCTGAACTCCAAAATGGCTTTATTTTACATCTAAGTGTTTTAGATTTCAAGTACATAATAAGCAGGTTCTAACTTCTAGTGAGGTGAGTATCAAGAATTATTGACCTGAGATCATCTGGATTTATTTGGAGGCACAATAAATCCGGATACTCACTGCAATAGAATTTATTCATAATAGGCTCTTTTATGTTCAGAGATAGTTTCCTGCCATTTGTCACAGTAGAGTATTTTATGCCTTTGGTAAACTACAGCATAGTTTCTCAACCTGTGGTATGCGAGACGGAGGCCGGGGGTACCTGGGGAAACAGAGTGAAGGGGAGGCAGGTGGCAGCTGCCAACTTCTGGGAAAGCCAGGTGGCAGCAGCCCACTTCTTACCGGGTTCCAGCTCCCAGCTGGGAAGCGTGTGGGCAGCCCCCGGCTTCTGGGGAAAACGGGTGCTTCCTGCCCTCTCATAGCTCCCAGCTGGGAGGCGGGCAGCCGCTGCTTCCCTCCCGGGAAGCCAGGCTGCAGGCACCCGCTTCCCTCCCGGTCCCAGCTGGGAGGCAGGCAGCAGCCCTCCACTTCCTGCCTGGTCACAGCTCCCAGCTGGGAGGAAGGCAGCAGCCGCTAGCTTCTGGGGGAGGCGAGCAGCAGCCCCCTGCTTCTCGCCAGGTTCCACCTCCCAGGAGCTCCCAGCTCCCAGCTCCAGGAGCCTGGTGGCAGCCTCCTGTGTCTCGCGAGCTGGGCTCGCAGCTGGGTGGCAGCCACCCGTGCCCTGGCTCCAAGCCAAGGGACAGTCTCCAGCACCTCAGCTTGAAGACAGGCAGCAGCCGCCTGGCCACATCCCTGGGTCCCAGCTGGTGCAGAAGCCTCCTCTGCCCCAGCTCGAATTGAGTGGCAGTTGCCCACCTCCTGTGCTGAAAAACTTGCCCAGGTGGCAGCCACCATCCCTGGCTCAAACCCCAATGCCCAGAAAACTTGTCAATTTCACTGCTATATGACAGCCCCAGATTTCACCAAGTACCCTCATTTCCTGTCTCTCTCTCATCCTCTTTCCCTGTCTCTCTTTCACCCCTTCGTACTCTCAAATCTCTCGCAAAAAATATGGCACAACACTTTATATTCTCCAGCACTGGCATGCCACTCAAAGCCTCCTAGCTTTGGCCAACATCACCTCTAGCCCAGGTACATACTTGAGTTGTGCACCCCTGGTGTAAAGGTTGTAACCCTAAACCCACTCATATTATGGCCTTATATAGTCAGCCCTTCTTCCAACACGTGGCTCACATTAGCGTGTAAATATAAAATCCCATGGAAAATTGAGTGTTGGGGTACTTATTAAAATTTTCAGAAGTTAGGGGGTACTTGCTACTTAAAAGGTTGAGAAACACTGAACTACAGTACCTGATCTAGTGTTCTGTAGTCAGCTGAGTGTATGCCCAGCAGTCGCTTTCCAAAGAAAGCACTGCTGAATTGTGGGCTGTTGTTCTATCATAATTGATTCTATAACTAGAACAAATAACTGATGCAAACATCTGGAAATGAAATGCAAATCTGATGCAGAGATTAGCTAAATCTACATGATATATTTCCATGTTTACACTTTTTAACATCCTTATACTAATTTGAAAGCATAAGTAATCAATAAGACGAATAATTTAGCATATTTTATAAGCATTTTGTGATATCCTCTTTTTTTTTTGACTTGTTAGGTTATACACCCAACAATAAGACTTGTTCTATCAGCCCTACATTTATTTATATTTACCAAATGGAATGTAATAGCTTCTTTGATGCATTCTTTTGATCTATAATAAAAAAAATACATACACTAGGGAACGCTAGAGAATGATTGGGAGTCACGCAAGCATCAAATGGCAGAATTTAGTCTAAATTATTTAAATGACTATGAATTTGTAGAGTTTATAGAAAGTAGATTATAGAAACATTTTTTTCTAAATTAATATAAAACAGAAATCATTACTATAAATGAGAACCTCAAAATCAATTAGATAAAGGCACAACTTAATATTTAGAACTGGTCAAAAGAGTCTACTTAAAGTTTTTTCCAACAGAAAATGGTCTTTTTAAAAAGCAGAAATGTTTGCAAAAAGATTCCAGTTTTGTAAATGGTCCTTTTTTCCCCTCTGAAAATGAAAACTTTGATATTTATATATTTAGAATCCCCCTCACCTCTTTTTTCTTTTTGTCACTAAATGCAATAGACTCATGTTCTCCTTACTCCCACCCAACACTTTCTTTTTCCTTTCCTTTTTCTATTTTTTCTTTGGCCATTCACAGTAGCTTTTTAATAGTTGAGAAACTTTTCAAAAGTCAAACTGTGGCCAAAGAAAAAATGAAAAAGTGAAGTAAAGAAAACCCTAAGCATTATTCATTCAATTGCATTCAATAGTGAAGATAGTATGGGGGTAAAGTAAAACACCGACATTTCAAAATTCAAATTGAAAAAAAAATTTAAAATGTTTCAAAAACGAAACATTGTTTCCTTTTGAAATTGATATGACTTCAAAATTTGATTTTTTTTTGACCAGCTCTATTATGCTGTACTCTTATTTCCTCCCAGTTTTCTTAGCCTCTGCTTTTTATATACATACCATTAGGTCCATTATCACTGCCCTATCTCTACCAGTCCTCTCTCACCAACAGAAGTTGGTTCAATAAAAGATACCACCTCACCCACTTTGTCTCTCAGCTCTGCCATGGCAGTTAGCCAGATATATTCCTTAAGCTTGCGAGATAAAGCAGGCTCAATCAGACCCCACAGCCTTCTAATATGCACTCAACATGATGCGGCTTCTCTATAATGTGGTACAGAAAGCACAACAGAGGTACAGTAAGAAATTCCCAAAAGGGATTTGTAGTCTGCAGCTAACGTAAGAATTTTTCTGATCTCACACAAAGGTATTTTCATGAAAGGGAAAATAAACACAATTAAAATAGGATACACCTCTCTTTACTTATTCTTTGAAGCATCACTAAACTCAGACAACTGAAACAGACTTAACTCCATAGTAACTAATACCATTGAATCTTCATTTTTTGCTAGGGATGGCGTTTCTATAATTCACATTTCAGGAAATTAATTTTTTCATGATATCCTTAAGACCTCAAATACATTTCAAGCTGTCTCAAGTAAAAAGCTTTTTTTTTTCATTCTTGGCTATACTTTATTTTTCCCCCTTTCTATTGTAAATAATAAGCAATACAATGGGCAAAATGCCATAACAAATACATCTTATCATTTTTCATAAAAAGTGGTTCATGCTTGAATGATAAAAAAAATGGTTTAATTGTATAAGATTCCATTTTCTTGGAACAGAACATAGAATAAGAGGATAGAGGAACTGAAAATGTCAGTAAAGGTACTTCATTTATTTAGGTTTTTTATTTTAACATTGAAGACCCTGATAATACTGTGCATATATGCAGTCCCCTGATGTTATCATCCTTTGAATTAAGCATTTTCTTAGGCAGAGTTGCAGATCAGAATAGAACTACTCAATTTAATTGTATACGTCTCTTTTCTGACCCCTGAAATGCTTGACACACATTCCAGTGATTCCTGTAATAATATCTTTAGAGCACCCTACACATTTACATTAAATTTCAGCTGAGTTCACAAATATGTTCCTGGAAAAGCCTGTTGTTCGGAAAATCTTATGCATTCATCCAACACTATGAGTAAAAATAACTTAATTGTCCTTATCTGGCTGAAACCATATGGGGATTAGAGCTGTGCTATTTAAAGAAGTAGGAAAAGTTTGAGTTCACCCCTCAGCTGATAGCATTGTCAGGTCCTGAAAAGAGGTCCTGAAGACTCTTTAGGTGCGGTCATTCTGTCACAGCCAAATCCCACCATGGTATTTCACATCCATAGTGGAAGACAGGGTTGAGGTTTTACATATTTATTAAACACGTCTTCCCACAGCAGGAACAGAGTCCCCTGTCAATGCTTAGTGGGAGAAGACATTTATTTTGTAATTATGGACTGTGTATGATGGCTGGATGGGTGTAGATTGTGAGGGTGAGGGATGTTCTTAAGGAATACTAGATATCCAGCTCTGTGGAAGAGATGCATCCCTGTTTTACTTTATTTCCTCTGTAGCCTCTGGTTCACTTGACTAACCTCAGTAGCAGAAGGGCTAGATGTCCACGGAATCCACCTACTCTAGCCCTCCACAGACACGTGTCCTGCTCTGGTGAGGTACAGCAGTCCTGTGGTCGGATGACCACCATCTGGTTGAGGTAGGGTGACCCTCCTGTTTTGGCCAGGACAGTCCCCTTTTTAAGCCCTGTCTGTGATGTCCCAACTTTTTTCCTCTTATAACAAATGCCCAGTTTTGTCAAAAAAGTGGCACATGGAGCAACATGGATGGGCGGGGGGGACGGGACAGGAGCCTGGTCGATGTGTTTCTGCAATGCCCTGCCCCTCCAACCAGGGAGCAATGAGGTGTCATTTGCTCACTCTGAAGCCCAGTCAGGCAGAGGGCAGTACTGTCAGGGCCCTAATTCAAACTCTTCTCTGGCCAGGCCACACAGTCATGACTTGTTGGTCTCAAGCCCTACCAGGCAACCCAGCTGGTAAGTGCTCGACTGAGTCCTCCAGCATCCACTTGTCCTGGGGCACTGAGCGTGGCACGGCCTCCCCAGCAACCCTCCAAGCCCCCACCCCAGCCTCATGTCCTCCCCACACATCATCCTTCAGGGCTAGTCCCCCCTAATCCCTCTCCAGCCCCCTCCTTGCCCCAACTGGCTTCTTTCCATGAGGTTGTCACAAACCATAATTCAGTCATGAATGAGAACCCTTACTTTGTATGCATTACTGAAATTTGTCTGTATGGTTCATCAGGGTTCATTGGCTCATCTTTCACTGGTAATATACTCATCTTAGAAAGAGCATAGAGAAAAGCTGAGAAGATGGTGTAGCTCTGCTGATTACATTTAACCTCATGTGAAGGAGGACATTCACCACCAAAAGCAGGTCTGAGCAGATCCACACAGCAGGAGAATCCCTAGATAAAATGAAATCTGGAATAGTCCCACTGCACGTCAGATTTCCCCATCTGACAAGGAGAGAGGTTTTTGACCAGGAGCCAGCAAGTTTTGTTGCTGGTACAGGAGCCAGCAAGTTTTGTTTTCCTTGCAGATTATTTTTCTGGTGTGCTGACTAAGATTCTCATGGCCACTATGGGACTATTCCAGGTAATTCCAGGTCTATGGGTGTGTACACGTTAGATCTTATTTTTGGACTGGGAGTAATGACTGAAGTGTGAAGACTACAACCCCCAAGGCCTTCTCCTAGTCAGATCTTTACTTCCTTCAAATTGAGGTGAGGGCTCATTTTTGCTCCTACCATGGCTGTTACACTGAGTGGCCTCCTGAGACTAAAGGATACTAGCTGTGATACAGATATATTGGAGAAAAAATACCATGCAGCCAGTAGTCTATTCTATAAATGTCCAGATAAAACACTGTCATTCATCTAAAGGTACAGTTAAATTAGTTTCTTATTGGACTGTTAAAATGTTTGGAACAATCAACCATCTGAGGCTATTCTATATCCTGGTTTACTGACACTTCCAGTTTTTAAGTAATACACATGGCAGGAATCCAAATAGCTTTTAATTTTTAATATGGCTGCCAAATCATAATATAATAAGTCACAGACTGCCTGGAGCTGAATATAATCCATAATATATAGATTTTTCTCCCTTTCTTTTACAGGTTCAGATAATGGATGGCTTGGGAGATTTCATAAGCTGTTCTGCATCATAGGATTTGGTCAGAACTAGCACACTGAAATAATTAACTTTTCCATAGCAAAACTGATTGATTTAGGAAGGACATGCAGTATATGTAAGCTAGACTGACCCAAAGAAAGACTAGTACCTTATTTGGCAGAAAATTATCCCAGCTGAGTGTTTAAAATATGCTCCTAATTATCTTTACTAGCTTCCTAAATTTAGAGAACTTCCACAATGTAATAACCAATATATTACCTAAACTTGAGTTTTGTGCATAGATGCACTCAGTATTACTAATCTTTAAAAAGTGTTTGAAGTGCCAATAAGGGAATTTCTGATACAGTTAGTACTGACGTGTATCTTAAAAAGGGGAGATAGGAGAGCTGGAATGTCTATTACAGACTTTCATAAAATGCACCCATACTTCCTAGTAATTATAATTTTTAATGGAAATTTTAAAAAGTTTTCTATTTCCAGTTCCAATTTTCCCCAGCAGTCATCTCAGACTTCCAGACTTCAAGATTTTTACTGTTTACTAATCCTTCTATGATTAGTAAAACTGAGAAAACAGAACTGCAAATATCTGTTGACTATGGCAGAATCCTCTATCTAATGGTGGCAAGCCAGTGTTTGAACCATGGCATTGGGAAATAAGACACTATGCCACTAATTCCTCTGAGCAGGGCATGAGCTAAAGAAAATGTCAGGGTTTCATTTATAATAGATTAATCTGACTGTGTGCATCATCTATCCCTATTGTAAGGAATAATCTATCCCTATTATAAGGAATACACTGTCTTACTCCATTCATTGTCTATGATCCTGTTTACAAGAGTAAGCAGTTGCCAAATTTTAACATGTGATAGCCACAAGTTACGGCTAACCTGACTTTGTAACTTATCAGGAGTTGATGACTCCGCACTATATTGGCACCAGTCATTCTTCTCCAACAGAACTCAGCGAGTGGTACTTGTGTAAATGCTTCCATTTTCCAAAACCCCTCACCTCGGGGGTCTCACAGGGATCCTATTCATACTTCTCTTTCGCTATCTACATGAGACTACTGAAAGAGATAGTAACAGGCCTTGGGATCACCTGGTAACACCATGCGGATGATTTACACATACTGACACTCAACTATATATCCCATTGTCAACCAATATAACCACTACTATGACATTAGTATGCCTACACCAGGGGTGTCCAAACTTTTTGACTCACGGGCCACAATGCGTTCTAAAATTTGACAGAGGGGCCGGGCAAGGATCAGATGGCTGGAGTGCATTAAATACATATTTATGTACACAGCATCCAATGCAGTGCACCCCAGCAGCCAGCACTTCAGACCACTCTCTGCCGTGAAATTGACTCGCCCTTGTCAATTTCGGCGGCGGAGCTGGAGAGTGGGGCCCACAGACTGGCAGGCACGTTACCATTTTAAGAACCGCTGCGAACCGGTTGCATGTGCAGACTGCCTGGCTCAATTTCAAGAACCCTGGGACCTGTTCGACGGGCCGGATTAAGAAGCATGAAGGGCTGTATCTGGCCCGCGGGCCGGACTTTGGACATGCCTGGCCTACACGAAATCAGCTCTTGGATGAAGAACAACTGGCTAAAGCTGAATCCAGGCAAGACTTAAATGATCCTGGTTGGAAGATTTCTTTCACTCCACCTTGTTATGAAATTTTGTCCCTTCCTCCTGTGTGAGGACCTGGCCACAGTGATCTATGGATTTGTCACCTTCAGATTTGATTGCTGTAAATGATTATATCTGAAGCTGAATGTGAAGCCATTTGCACAGGATCTTGCTGGTCCAGACTGTGGCTCTCCTCTTCTCCATATTATGGACATCCATAAGCACATCAGGCCCGTGCTTATGCACCTTCATCAGCCTCCAGTTAACTTCCAATACCAGTTTATGGCACTTGTTCAAACTTTTCAAAGCAAGTAACGAATTAAGCCCCAGCTACATTAAAGACCAAATTTTGATCAACGAACCACTTGGACAGCTGTGCTCCTCTGAGACAATGCAGATCTCAAAGCCCAGGAAGAAGCACCTAAGATCTGGGGATAAATCTTTCTTGGTAGACGGAATCCATCTAAAGAACAAACTTCCAGAAGAAATCAGGCAAATCCAGAATATGACCATCTTTAGGAAATCCTTCTAACTATCCTCTCTGAAAAAGCCTTTCCACCAAAAGCATAGACACTCACTACACTGATATGCTCTTCTGTGCAATAAACCCCTATCATCAAAACAAACCTGAAAAAAGGAGACTAATAAAATAGAAAAGATTAAAAACAAAAAACCTACCTCAAAAATGGAGAAGAGTTTACATTTCAGAATATTAAGCAATGAACACTGTAGAAGTCTGGCTACATGGGTACATGTACATGGGTACATCCTACAAGATGAGCATCCTGTTTCTACAGTTACATAGTTCTATTTCATATTTACAATAAGGGGTCAGTTTTCAATTATTATCCAGAAAAGCCCATGCTGAAAGCTGTTTGTGTCACTTTAGTTTTGTAGTTAAGATGCAAAATGTAAGTTTAGTCATAAAGGTAAGAGGGGCTATGTTGTTTCAAATTACTCACTGGGAACCTTAATGCTACGAAACTATTACACTCCAACTAGCATTATCAAATACTCCTTAGAATGCTTTCTGTTAGCAAACGTTAACAACAAATGAATATGTCTGAAGCTGAAGCAATATATTAAATATTTTCATAAAACAAAAGAAAGACATTAGAAACAAAACAAAAGAAAGGTGGACTGCAAACAATGTGTGACAATTTACATATTTTATTTGAAAGTCAGTGAGATTGTGGCTCCACAATGACTTACACACTTACGAAATTTTACCTAATGTTTCTTTTACCATTTTCATTTGAGGCCTACAGCATTTATCAGTGGGGTTTACTCATTTTTCCAAAACCAGAATAATTCTTCTTTAAAGCAACACTGTGCTGGAAAAGTTAATTAGGAAAAGCAACTAACTAACTTACAGTGCCAGGATAACATTCCTACCTGGAAACCCTTACGTTAAAGTCCAAAGCTATGTTTTAACCCCCAGCCAAACCACTCATTCAAACATACTATTTCTTGTCAATCTGTAACAATAAGCTCCATGTATGAACCGTTTTGGCTAATAGGATATATTACATGCCACGTATAATAGGAGATAACCCAATATCATGCACGTTTATTATTTATTGTTAAATTGCAAGTTAAAATTTTTTGGGGAGGTTAAATGTGATATATGAAGGATGAAGAAGAGCTCTGTGTAAGCCCAAAAGCTGATCTCTCTCACCAACAGAAGTTGGTCCAATAAAAGGTATTACCTCCCTCACTTTGTCTTTCTAATACAAAGGGTGAGTCAGCTGAGAAAATAAATCCTTGAACTCTTAGGCATTCAGCTCTCCAGAAGTGAATACTGCCAACCAATGTTGTTGAGATTGTTGGCCTAACTTCCAAACTACACAATATTCTCCTTTAGGATATTCTATATTTTAAGAAATGCTGTCAAGTTCAGGGGACTGGATGTCTCAAAGGACCAGCCACAGGTATTGAGACTTTTACTGTATCCCTCTGTCAGTGGGTAGAATCCAACCCAGGTTGGTAATGATGAAAATCATTGCTCTCTGGCAGAAATTCTTTGGCTATGTGATATGAGCTAGTGGTCACAGTACGGTTCTCAAATAAATCATGTCCACATTCCATAAGTCATCACTACACACAGCATCAGCAGAGAAGCCAAGGATATTGCTCACATGGAGCCTGATCTATTATCTCAGTTTTAGTGATGAAACCACTATATCAGAGTTACACAAATTTGAAAACTTACATTATCTTGTACTCAAACTGTTCTGGAAACAGAGTATTTCAGTCATCAGACACAAATACTACCCCCTACACTGCAATTATGTATATTTGTTTTAAATAAAGGAGTAGTTTTCAGTTCTCATACCTAAACTAGACTAAGTGAACCATTTAAAATACTCTTCACTCCACAGCATTTAGAAAAACGGCTTCTGAAAACTACGCAGCAATTTTACTGCCCTGGCACTACAAACTGGTTTATTACTCAGGGGAAGTAACAAACAACTCCCATTAAACACTAACAGGAGCTACAGTGTAAATGCTCCATAAAGAGTTTTATTTTCTTCAGTCTTTTGAAGAAAACTGAAAATCTCTCTTTTTAATGTTTCCATACTGTGCTCATATACACATAAATTCATTTACACAAAGGTAGCTATTCAGCAAAGATGTAACTTGAAAGAAAAGAGATAACCAGAAACTATATAACAAGCCTTTAAGAACTCAATTGCATACACCCATCCAGAGAGAGTACTGTTAGGATGGATCTGAAATGTAAAGAAGACAAAAGAAAGGCGATAAATGCACTTTAAGACTATCTCACAGGTTCCTCAAAGATAAGAATATATAAAAATGCAGCTATGGACTATTACTCAATGGACCAAATGATTACTTTTCCAGCTATTTGTAAGAGTAGAAGATATTACTATGGGAGGCAACCAAGCTTCAGATTACAGGTGTTTTCATCAGTTCCACTCAATCAAGGGAGTCCTTGTCAACTAGACTAGTCTTTCCGGATATTAAACCCTTATCTAATCTACACTGGAAAAATGGAGGGGAGAGGAAATCTAAAAAAAGTATGTCAGTCTGAGATTTGACTTTGGAACAGCACCTCTTTTTCCTATAAAAGCTAAGTGACTACAAATAATCCAAATGATAATTTTTTAAATCTAAAAATATTGAATTATGTTATTCCAATTTGCACAGTTGACACACACAAAAAGAGCTGCTCTGTTATGTACAGTGCAGCATGAATACACTAAATAATACATTACAGTTGGGGATAATTGACAGGGTAAATGTCATTCTAGTTACACTTTAGAGTAGTTTTAAAAGATCTAGTATGGAGAAGTTTCTTTTCATGTAAACTGTGAAATTGAGGGCACTGAAATTGTACAATGGTTTTGTTTGCTTGTGTGTTTGTTTTTAAGTAGCACACATGCAGAAAGAATAGTGGAACTAATGTAGGTCTTAGGATACAGATGGCTTCATTCTAGGTTAAACCCATATTAATTCACTTTTTATCCCTAAAGTTTCCTAAAGCTTCAGATTGATCCTAGCATTATTCATATCAGTGAATAAAGTTTTGCCCAACCCAGTTAAAATGTTAGCATGGATATTCCATCAACTACAAACAAACATTCTTTTATCCATCTTGATAAATTTCTAGGAAATCTTACTTGGCATTTGTAATTTTAACTTGAGAAAAAACACAGTTTGCCTCCTCTCTCTCCTTATGCACCCTAAAAGAACCCCTCAAACTATTGGAATCTATTACACACAAGAAGCTCTCAAAAATTCAGGTTAAAATTGCAATATCATCATAACATAAAACAGATGCTACACATCCATAATTCTTGTTGCATTGTTATATCTATTATTCAGTTCTAAATGGTCCATGAAAATTAATGAGTTATTGCAGGTTTGCTGTCACCCATTAAAGCTGAAAATGTAAATGATACATTTTATTTTGTAGGCGTTTTGCATGAAAGATTAATACAAGATTGTAACATTTGTAATTATCCACTAACAAATCCAAATGATGCAGCAGCCCATAATTTGGGAGCATACCATCTTTCACATTTATCCTTCACAACAGAGTTAATCTGCAAAACTTCTTATTCTAAAATGAAGAAGAAAAATTAAAAATAGAAGTTTTCAAATCAAGTCTATTTATTGGCTTTTTAGCTACTATATAAAAGAAAGAAAGTAACAGAGACAGTTGTGGGATTCAGCCCAACTGATATAATTATGGGTAAAATCATGGTATTGATTTTTTCTTCCTTCACTTCTGTAATTTTATTTAATGAAAAGACAGCCGCAAACAAAATGTATCTCATAACTGGAAGCCTATAAATCCAAATGTAAATGTTTCCTGCAGTCCCTTTTACAAACAGAATTAAAGCCGCACTCTCATTAAAGTTTTTCTTCAGCACTCATTACCTCACGTGTCATGCTTTCTGGAGTCCTTACTAACAACCACAATTGCATGGTCATAGTTTTTACTGTGTAGGTTATTGCTAACAAGTAACTAAGACCTTATTTTGATAGAATTCATATTGCCAGCTGACTTCAGTCAGGAATGCAAGGAGTTATCATAAAAGGTTTTTCACAGCACAGAAACCAGAAAATAATCCTACCATATATGGCAAGTGATAACACAAGGTTATTGAATACAACAGTGTGATTTGGGAAAAAGAGCACAGCAGACCTGCTGTGATCCTACAGGTTGAACATACAACAACCAGTCTTCAATAAACCCCTGCTTTTCCTCACAAGTTTAGATGTCATACTGCAACCATGTCACTGTTCTATTTTGAGGGAGGTTGAATTGCTTGACCCAATTAGTAATACCTAACCAAACCTGAAGGGAAACAATAAGTAAAGTGCATTGCCACAAATGAGTATCAATTTACCCAAAATGAGATCCGGAATCTGGACCCAAGAAAATTCAGAGAATCACAGACGTTAGAGAAGAAAGACAGGACTGGAAGATTTCCTAATGGCTCTAATTCCCTGTCTACAGAGGCAAAAACTCTACTACCTGAAACAATTTATTAAATTGGTTTTTATAGTGGTTTCTATCACTGTCCTTTTTGAAGTGTGAACATGGTTGCTATGGGTTAATAGGCAGAAAATTACTACCAGCCTTCACCACTGACCTTCCCCCAACCCTCTAGAGAAACAAGCCTCCAACTGAAACATTTTTGGCAGGTGAACGAAGGCAAATTATGCTCTGTTCTAATACAGGCTCTTTGATCCAAGACTGCAAGTTGCAATCATCCCACATGAAATGAGTATTTTTTCATGCTGATTTTGCAGCTGGGAGGTGAGAAAGACACCTGAAATTATAAGGCCAAATCCCATGATAATTCTATAAACGTTATCTTTTCATTCTGCATGTAATCGTCTACTACAGTCATGACATCCTTTGCTGTTTCACAAATAAAAACTACGCAAACGTATCCTTCAGAGCAAAAAAACAAACTAAGGAATATTAAAATGAATAATTAGAAAGTCAGTCATTCTTTCTCTTCAAGAAGATAGTTCTTGTATGGTCTTTCTGGGGAACTATGTGCAATGGCATAAAATATCAAGAAAAGTACCCAGTGGTATTTGTGACTGATATGGCAATTTCCTGTCATATATTTCAGATATTATGTATCATTGTAGGCAAGGGATTGTAAATAATTCCATGGGGGAAGATGACCACAACCCTCCAGGAACTAAGAAGAGTGGGGGTTAGGGGGTGATTAGGCAAATTCACTCAGCTTGTAATACCTTTAGAGAAGTGCCACCACCTGGAGAGAGACTGATATATTGGTTCAAATGGAATTCCCCAGAGACCAAAAGACAAAGAAAAGACATTGGGATAAACAGCTTGAGTTTAAACTGGCTCAGGGCCTTCTTTCTGCTCTAGCAAATGGACAGAATGTTCTGTCCAAAGGAGGAGGACAATCCTTAGGGAAAAATTGGAAGGACTGACACCTGCCAAAGCCAAAAGATGGAGCTGGGATGATGCCTTTTAAATTTTAAAGCATGCATGTAGGTGCTTTTATCGTTTTGAATATGTTTTCTCTGTAATTCACCTTAAGAATCAATGTGCTGGCTTAGGAAGAGCGGTGTGGTAACTCAGACAATTATGCTGTTCACAACCTCTGGAGAGAAAGCAAAGTGCAGGCCTAATCTTTTAAATTGTCTGGCTTGCTGTGGATATCACAGTGTAGTATATGCAGGAAACTGTACAGCCTGGGAAATGGTCAGGGGGGAGAGAGAAGTGGGTCTCCACCAGAAGAGGTGATGGCTGAGGAGCCAGTAGCCTAAAAGTGGGGGGCCTTGGTGGACCATGGAAGGGGAACACAGGTGAAGTTGCCCTGAGCCATGACAATATTATCAATCTCAAAGAATTTGTACTTGGAATGTGAAAGGTGCAATTTATAATTCTTATCATGTCACTGCACACAGTATGAAGAACTCTATGGATAGGAAAGGTATTACACCTTTCATTAGTTTTGTAAGTGTAAAGGGTGAATACATACTGTCCCAGAATGCTCTCTGGGTATGTATGTTGGTAACCCATAAGTAAGATAATACAGTGAGATCTTCAAATAGATTGTTGACAAATTCTGAATTTTGAGGTTTTGACAGAAAAAAATAATAAAAAAATTCAACAAAAAAAATCGGGATTTTTGACCAGTTCTAGTTAAACATGTATTACATGATTGGGTCTGCATAAGGGGTTTTCCCATGAACTTGCTGGGATGAATTCTAGAACCCAATGCAAAAACTGCAAATGCTTCTGACTCAGGATGGAGAATGTGCTCCTGGTACTCCTATATTTCCCCTCCTTGTGCGTCTGTTGTAAAATAACCTTGTGCATAACATGAGATACCTGCAAAATCTCTTCCCTGTCACCTTGTCCTCTTCTCCCTTCATCCCTTCACAAATGGATTTTCCTCTGCCATTTCAGTTCCTTCTCAGCTTTCACTTTTTCTTATTATCAACTAGACCTTGTCCTTTCCTACTTCTATTTAACGAGAGAGACTAACAAACATGACACACTGCTTTGTGATCCATCCTCTTGCCTCTTGTGGCCTGCCTTGTGCGGGAGGTCAGACTAGATGATCATATTGGTCCCTTCTGGTCTATGAGTCTATGAGTCTATGAGTCATCTGGTGTATTTTTCTGGACTGTAGTGTTTACCGTAAGACAAGGACTTCTGCGGCTCCTCTAGTTTGTGACATAGCCAGCCAGACTCTCTCACACACGGTACTGAATAAATAAGAATGGCTGTTCATTAACTTCCTCTTGAACTGGTTCTTATGGATCGCCTTGTCTCCACCATGCATCATTCCATTCTTCTTTTACCCCATATCCCCATTCCACACAATCTCTCTATTGCTCTGAGTTTGGTTCATTCCCCTCCTTAGGATTCCCCTGCTCCCATATTCTCCTGGGTAAAGTTGGGAGTGATGGGAAAATGATTAGCTAAGAAAAGCACTATGTTGGTCTCACCTGCCATTTGAAGATGCCTATTGTAAGAAATTTGCTATGTTTAACGTGGATGATGACAACGCGGTGGCCTCATTTTGTGCTAACAGGCATGGGATGTACCTCCTATGCAAGAGTACAGTTCTCTGGGGAGAAAATGTTGAAAGAGGAATTCTATTTATTGTTTCTTTAAAAACAGGTATTACAACAATCTTTCTTTCAGATTGACTGGACTGAGGAGGGAAATGCCATGCTCCTTAACACTCATCATTCTTTATTGCTTAGATTGCAGTAATACCCAAAATGTGCTAGGCAATCAAAGGCAGACACAAAAGCATGCACCTAAAACTAACTTAAAAAGCAAACTTCTCTTTTCAAGAAATATCAAAACCTGACCCATGACTAAAGTATAGATTATAATGATGTCACATCCAAGTGAAATCCAGTGGTTTAGAAAACTTGCTTTGCCATGGCTATTTTTATGTATAACCTAGAAAAAGAAAGATTAATCAGTTTATACATACAGAACATATAGTAACACACTATCTGTTAAAATGAGGTAATAAGCCTTTTATGTGAAAACACATTAAGGTTTCAGGAGCTGTGGTACATGCCTTATATCTGTTTGAACAGAAAATGAATCTATACACCATTTTATATAGTCAATCTATAAGCAATTTTATATAGCCAAAGGGAAGCCTCTTGTGGCAAAGACTGCAGTAGAGCATTGGACAAGGAGGGAACTAAGCTCAAAAGAAACAAAATTGAAGTGCAGTAAGTTAAGGGAAAGTGTGGCAGATAAGTTTGAGCAAGCAGTACCAGATAAATATCCAGAAATAGATTTGACAGCAGAAGAGGAGTGGAATGAGCTCAAAAGAACATGGATTGTAGCAGTGGAAGACTGGATGATGCAGATGGGAAAATTAAAGGAGAGAGAGAGGAGTGGTGGTGGATTGATGAAGTACAGATAGCAATCTGAAACATGAAAACGGTGCATAAAGAAAAAAAATGAATTAACCGAAAACAATGAAAGCAAATATAAAGAAACAAAATGAGTTGCAAAGTGCACAGCGAACAAGACCAAAGAGAGTGCTTTAGATGACCTGTACACTGAGCCTGTAAGCTACTCAAAGCTGGCTGGCAAAAATGAGACACACAAAGAAAGAGGATGGTATTGCAACTCCATTTGTAAATGATGACAACGGGAGATTGCCAATAATACCCAAACAAATGATAAAACACCTCCATTTGAAATTTTTGGGGGTCCTGCAAATAAAAAAAGGTTGAAAACCACTGCACAAAACAGATACTGAAAACAGTGATGCTAGCATGTTTCAGACTGACAAGTCCCTTTGAAGAGGTAATACCTTTTAATCCTGGGACCACCGCTGGGAACACAGCTACAAGAACACTGCATAAATCCCTCTGAAATGAAAGTCGGACTGCATCAGGGGTCAGCCCTCAGTCCACTCCTGTTTATCATATTAATGGGGTATGTCAGCAAGAAGATCCCAATTGAAAAAGATGAGAAGCTGCTATATGCAATAAGGGCACCCTCGAAAGAAGATATGGGGAAATTATTAATCCATGGTACGACTAACTAAGCAGATATGGGATGAAAATGAACATGACTAAAACAGACCATGTGGGTCAGAAGAGGTGTCAGGGGGATATAGAGATTAATGGAGTACAACTAAATGAGATTGACCAGTTCAAATACTTTAGCAGCTGACCTTGAGCTTGAATGTGAGATGCAGTACAGACTAGGAAACACTGGAGAGGTGTGAAATAACATATCCATTGTTGCATATAACAACAAATTGCATATAACAACAACTGAGATTGAAAGACCAACTGTATAGAACAAGGGTGTGCCCCACAATGCTGAATGCTGCAGCTGCATAAGGATAAAGAGATAGTAGGTTCAACATCTACGGGAGTTTGAGATTAAAAGTCTTCCCACTATAAAAAGAGTTACATGCAGAGAGAGATTTCAAAATTAAAACACTAGGATGGAAGTCAAAATTCGTGATGTAGCTCACAAACACCAGGACGTGCAACTTCACTGGTTCAGACACATGCAGAGGATGAATGAAAAGACTTTGGTGAAGGTAGCATGGCAGGAAAGGGTGGAAGGAAAGAGACTTCAAGGAAAGCTGAGGAAGCAATGGATGGATTGTACCAAAGAAGATGGTAAGCAAGTGGGCCTTAGTGCCACCTCATACAGATGAAGATGGTGGATGCTTGTACAATGATCCAACCTCAGATAATGGGATGAGGATAAGACGAAGAAGAAGAATCTATAGGCCATTCTTTGTTTGTGGTATTGTGTGTATTTAGGTACCTGAAATATTTGGGTAGCAGATGTTCTTACAGAATGTCTGAAATGAAAGATTTGTTTTCCCTAAATATATTGTTATACATAGGCGTGCGCAGCACATTTTATTAGGGTGTTCCCCTTTTTCATTTTTTTAATTCTTTTTTAAAGGCAAGTAGGACTCGCTGTTACCCTCTGCTGTGAAATTCCACAGCAAAGTGAGATTGTATTAACCAGATCTGGCTGTATATTGAATGTACACCTGCATTTAAATGACTTTGAACCATTCAGAGGCTTAAAATACTGTGCAGATGAAATGCTAATGTAAGGTGAGGCATGCAATGACTTTAAATGAAAATTGTTTGTGGCTCTAAATATTAGGAAGGGAGAGATTTTCCATTTACAAAAATAAAAATGATACAAAATAGGTAAATTGCAAATTATAGAAAGCTGGACAGCAAGTTGAACTAAAAGCTTATGATAAAAAGTTCATCAGGTTTTTTTTAGTTAGATGTATGGCGAGAGATAAATGACATACTATGCAGATTATTTCAGTCACCTGGCATGTAGAAACATTTGCCACAGCAATAAATAAATAGAGCGTGCTGGTCTGTCAGGAACAACCACAGAAGGATCAACTCTTTTCTCCCCAGCAGAGGTCATGTTGGTCAATAGGAATTATTGGCATGATTTTTGTGACATGAGAATAAACTGACTAGCCAAAATAACTGCTATTTTGTGCTGGTATATTGGCTGTAGAGTAGCACTAAGAGCTATCTTAAGCAATGTCAGACTATTTCTATTTTTAAAAAGCACTGATTTCGACAAAGCAAACTATTCTGTTCCATTCTCATTATAATTTTTTCTTTGAATTTGGTACAGCTGTCCCTTCTTTGAAAGATGTATGAAAGTTGTGTGACTTAAAGTACAGAGGTTTTTCAAATAAAATGAAAGCCTTGTCTGCAGAGAGTATCAGAAGTCACCATTTTTTAAAATACCAAGGCTCTAACAATGGCTTTTTGTTCTCTATTCAAATGAGACACAAACCTAAAATTACAGACTATTGATACAATCCCTATGAAGTTTGGCAGTGAGAATAAAAGATGGAATAGAAAGTTGTGAAGAATGAATAACATCCACGTGAAAGCTCTCTCTCACTGTGAAGACCACCTGACCTAATGACTCTTGAATGGGAGTCAGGACTCCTGGGTTCTATTTTCATCCCTACCACTGATTCACTGCATAAACATGGATGAGTCACTTAATTTTTTGTTCCTCAGTTTACCAATTGGCAAAATAAATTTAACAGATGACCTATCTTCCTATTCTAAGAGTGACGTTTTTGTAAAAGCACATTGACATACTTGATGGAAATACTATAGTATATAAATGCGAAGTATTATTGTTCTAACACAAGTAGGAATCTTCAGCATCTATCCTCATAGACTGTCGCCCTTCACGCTAATTAAAGGGCCATTATAATATTGTTTGAAGGTTGCCTGTCCAGAGACGTATTTTAATTAGCTTGTTGGGCTATTTAATGGTATACAAATCAAGCTTAAATAACCACAAAACACCACAAGGTAACCTGATTTGCATAATAGATATCTATATTGTCCTGCAGAATAAACCAAATTGTAAAATTGAATGCTCTCATCAGAAACTCAAAATCCAGAAAACATTAACTAGCTCTAGTAGACAGTCATTTAGAGAAAAGAAACATGACAGGCTATGAACACTAACTAGATGGATGGACCAAATGGCTCCCTGGAACCAAAAGTTTCCGATACCCCATTCTATATCCAATTATAACAATTCAGGAAGATTTTAAATTTTCCGCTGACTCCAAGAACTTCATGGCAGTGTTGTTAATTCAATGTTATCTTTTCCTATATTAGATGTTAGCCAATATCACACCACGCAGCAATACTTTTCAGTCGCATCGGTGATAAGATATTGTATCTCTCATCACCTTCTGAAGCCATTGTCTCCCCCTTTTTTTTTGATCACCCAAAGAGAATTGAAATGATTTGTATTCCAGTGGTTAGTCTTAAACAGAAAAAGCACAAATATTTCAAAGAGTTTGTGAGTGTGTGCATGCGCACTTGCATGCCACTGCCATTCTCCCTCTATCTACGCCCTCTGTGGTCTCCTCTCTTCTCAGAAATGCACCCCTCTAAATCGTGTCCTCTATGTTAACCTCACCTCAAAAAACCCTACTCCCATGTCTTAAGCCAATGCACCACCTGAGGTTTATGAGGAGAGATACTAGTGGAGGCTGTGGTGAATGTATAGATGGAGGTAACAGCATTAGAGAGGAAAGTCAGAGAGGGGACTCAGCTAGCAAACTATTGGATGCTCACCAGCTAGGTGACTGTACAGCAGAGCTGGTAGTTCCACTCCTGACACCCTCTACTGGTCAGAGGATTATTTTAACATTTATGTAGGCAGCTCCATCCACACTGACATCTCAAGAGCCCCGTCTGAAATGGTTCAACTCCAGTCATTCTTTGCCCTGAAAATTCAAGGCCTGTTTGAAATGTTTCTTAGCCCCTCTGAAAACTGAAGGAAGCATTTTCTATGTGGATTCAAGGTGCCTTGCAATTGACCAGAAAAGGAGACAATACTACTGAGAATAGTTCTAAAAGTAACAGTGAAATATCTATGGCCAATAGGGCTAAGAGAAATACGGAGGATTTTTTCCAATACATCAGGGAACAAAAAAGGAATGCCAACACTGGATCTATTACGAGGGGGAGATGATGAAATTGTCTATAAGGCTGTAGTGAAGGCAGACATATTCAATAAATAATTTTGTTCTGTGCTTGGAACACATCTATCTTAGGTACTATCATCATTGTATCAGAGTGCTTCAGTCCTTTAATGTATTTAGCCTTGAAATACGGCCATAATGTAGGAAAGTAAGATTATCCCATTTTATAAATGGCAACTGGAATACAGAGAGACTAATACCCGCCCAAGATCACACACGAAGTCTGTGGTGGAACAAGGGCAAAACTGGTTGACATATACACTTTATATAATGGTAATGAAACCAGCTAAGGCTCCATTAGAATGCTGTGTGGTGTTGTAAGTAAAAAAAAAAAAAATTTTTTTTTTAAATCAGGTTTATTATGTCAACATCTTTATCAAGTTTTGGTCTTCTCAAAGAATAATCTCAGTTTGTTTGTCAGGACCTATTTTCCATGAAACTGGATTGATTGGCATTAATTAGATTACTGACCTCCAATTTTTATTGACTGATTTCCATATTAGCTATTCCACTATTTTTCTATGTCAGGATAACCAACCTATAATTACTCAGGTCTTCCCATTTGCCTTTTGTAAATATTGGCGCAATCCCAGCTTTGGTCCAGGCCTCTGAAATTTCCACATTTCTCTAAGAAGTTATTAAAACAACTCAGAAAACTCCTTAAACAAACTCTTTTAATTCTCATGAGTATAAGTTACCTAGCCCTGTCAATTTTAAAATGTTTAAATTTCATAGATGTTGTTTAAGATCCTCTTTAGTTACTTTTGAAACAGAAAGTTTAGAGAATGAGATAACAGAGGGTACTGATGATATAGAAATACTTAGCTCTAGTATATGCTTTTTTATGTACTCTCTATTTCAACTTCCTGTTCCATCTTGTATCCAGAGATTCACAAATCCACTGCTGCTTATCCTTCCAGATCCTCAATCAAACAAGCTCTTTCAGAGACAGTGGACTTCTCTAAATCTCCCTGTAGAAATCCTAAATTCATTTTATATTCCTCAATTTACTGCTGTTCCCTAGATCACTCCTCTTTTAGACTTCTTGATGTGGCCCCAATCACACTTTGTCTACAATGTAATTTAACAATGAGAGTCCTGTGGTACCTTAAAGACTAACAAATGTATTTGGGCATAAGTTTCCGTGGGCAGAAACCCACTTTGTCAGATGCAAGCATGCCTCAGGACTCTCATTTTGCCAAAAACAGACTAACACAGCTACCCCTCTGGAACTCAATGTAATTTAAGATGATTCATAACAAGAGTTTGCTTTTGCCTCTTCTTCCCTATGTGCACAGTGTGAATAATTGAAAGAAAGCATCTCGGATTTTTTTTTTCTTTCCAAACGGAAAGGTGTTTCCCCACAGAGGGTGGGAGAACACCACATCAGGAAGCTGCCCTTTGAAGAGCCATGATGTATTCAGCAGCTTCTCTGCCCTATTTATTTATTTATTACAGCACAGTGGAAACTCCCTAAATATTGGTCAATTAAAAGCAAGCTTCACCACTGCACCAATTATGAACTCAGCTGAAGAAAGCAGAAAAATAGGATATCATGAGTTTTTGTTTAAAGCCAAAATTATTACTAATGGTTCTTCCCATAACTACTGGGTTTTAAACATCAGAAATAGTCCAAGAAGGTTTGCTGCTTCTAAAGACATGATGGACCCTTAGAAATAGATATCCACTGCATGATTAAAATTCCCCTTAAGTGTTTTATGGAATTACAAAAGAGGTTTAATTTATGAATTAAGTTATGTGAGGACAATTGTGATGGAGGCTGCTGAGGAGTCTTTCAATGAAGATCAGAATGGAGATTACGTTGCAGTAGTGAAGACTCTAGGAGCCTGTTTTTTAAGCTCTGTTTAAGACGTGTTTATAGTATTACAATAAATACGTGTGGGATTATTAACATTATGTAATGCATTTATAGCTAACATAAAAGTGCTGTACCTTTGAATGTTTTATTCAAGTATACTAATATACACTCAGATTTCAAGGCCAGAAGAAACCTCTGTGGTCATCTAGTCTGAACTCCTGACCATCTAATCTGACGTCTAGAACACAGGCCACAGAACTTCTCCTAAATAATTCCTAGAGCATATCTTTTAGAAAGACATCCACTATTCATTTGAAAGTTGCCAGTGGTGCAGAATCCATCATGACCATCAGCAAACTGTTCCAATGGTTAATATCCCTCACTGTTAAAAATGTTCGCCTTATTTCCAGTCTGAATTTGTCTAGCTTCAACTTCCAGCCATTGGATAGTGTTATACATTTCCCAGCTAGATTGAAGTGCCCATTACTAAATACTTATTCCCATGTAGGAATTTATACTTTGTAATCAAGTCATCCCTTCATTAAGCTAAATAGACTGAGCTCCTTGGGTCTATCACTCTAAGGCATGTTTTCTAATCCTTTAATTATTTTTGTGGCTCCTCTCGGAACCCTCTCCAATTTTTCAACATCCTTTTTGAATTATGGGCACCAAAGCCGGACATAGTATGCCAGCAGCAGTGACACTAGTGCCAAACAGAGGTAAAATGTCATTTCTACTTCTACTCAAGATTTCCTTATGGATGCATCCAAAAATTGCATTAGCCCTTTTGGCCACAGCATTGCACTGGGAGCTCAAATTCATTTTATAATATCCCATGACCGCCAAATCTTTTTCAGAGTTGGTTCCCAGGATAGAGGGCCCCTCCATCATGTAAGTATGGCCTACATTCTTTATTCCTAGATGTATACATTTAACCATATTAAAACATGTTGTTTGCTTTGCCCCCCTTACCGAGCGCTCCAAATTCCTCTGTATCAGTGACCTGTCCTCTTCATTATAGAAGAACCTTAGAGTTATGAACACCAGAATAATGGACTGACCAGTCAACCACACACCTCATTTGGAACCGGAAGTACACACAATTGGACAGCAACAGAGACATTAAAAAAATATAAAGAAAGAAAATACAGGACAGTACTATGTTAAATATAATTTCTAAAAAAAAATAAAGGGACAGCAGCATTTTTCTTCTGCATAGTAAAGTTTCAGAGCTGTATTAGATCAATGTTCAGTTGTAAACTTTTGAAAGAACAACCATAACGTTTTGTTCAGAGTTATGAACGTTCAGAATTATGAACAATTTCCATTCCTGATGTGTTTGTAACTCTGAGGTTCCACTGTATTTACCATTCTTTCAATTTTTGTGTTTTCTACGAACTGTCTCAGTAATGATTTTACATTTCCTTCCAGGTAATTAATAAAAATGTTAAATAGACCAGAGCCAAGAACTGCAAGACCCCTAGAAACCCACGCTTTCAGTGATGATTCCCCCTGTACAATTACATTATGAGACCTATCAGTCAGCCAGCTTTTAATCCATGTGTGCCATGTTCATTCCTAGTTTCTGATTTATATTCATTACTATCAACTTCACCTTTCTTTCATTTGTTATATATTATTTTTATTATTATTTTATAGTTGTCTTCACTTCCCCTCTAAACCAGATTATTTTTAAACCAGTATGGCTGTCTTCTTTGTTTGTGGCTTTGAGAGCTTAGGAAAATGTTCTTAAACAATTCCCAGTTATCACTCATTTTTTTCTGATTAAATTCTTCTGAGCTGATTTGGTGCATATTTGTTTTCAGCTTTGTGAAACTGGCCCTTTTAAAACACCAAGTATATAGTTCACTGGTCTGGACTTTATTCTGTTTGCACATTGCACAGGTGATCAAGTCATTCCTATAAGAAAAACATCATTTGCTCCACTAGGGACTTGCACTGGAGATACAATACATGGGCTCTTTAAAGAAAACTCTCTTTTCAACTCTGTCCATAAGGCAGCTCCGATACTCTAGGTCAATGCCATGAAAAAGTAGCCCAAAGGATGGTAAACCCACAAATAGAAGCTCTTTTGATGAGACTTCATTAATGATTCACTATGTTCTGTAAGAGAGAAAGATCAGCGAGCTGCTGATTTACAGTACAGCACTATTACAACTGGAGGAGAGAGGAAAGAATAACAATAATACAAAAGGCTTTACTGGAGATGATGTTTTTCTGTCTTCATTTAGCCAAATTATACGTTTTGAACAGGCTGTCAGCCCCAACTGTAGGGACACAGACTTACATTGTTTCAAAAAGTATCAAATGCCTTCTTTGCAAACTATTCTGAGCAAAACTCTTCCTTTGAAAAGAACAGATCTCATTGCTGGACATATGACATACACTCTCAAAAACTGCAGAACTCTGTTTCAATAAGCAAACCGTTGATGTATTTCAGGAGGAAGATTAAAATAAACAGAGTTTTGGAGTGCCTCTTCATAGCTTTAAGGGAGCAATGAAAACCTGCCCACAAGAATTCTTCTTTAAACCTAAAGGATTATTAAATTAGATCAGTTCCTGCCATTGATATCAGCAACCTGTGCCAAAATTCTATGCACAGGCTTTCTGCAATACAGGAAATAATATTCCAACAACTTTCAGTAGGAGCTTCCTTCAGGTGTTCAGAATGGATTTGAAAGATCCAGTCTCTTAGATGTCATGTCTGTTTTATCCACGCTTCCACCTAACTCCTAGGTGGCATTTTTATTACTTTCAATTATACAGTAACGTAAGATACATCTAGTTCCTTTTCCAGGAAGCAAGCCAAGAATCAATTTGTACAAAAGATGCCTTTAATTCTCCCTACAGAGTGGAATGATTCACAATTTCAAGTACTTTGATAACTAGTTTGGGATGAGAATTAAACAACTTAATGTGGACCATCAAGATACACTACAAACATTACTGACAAATCTATAGCTTACACTGAGAAGACATAAAAAGAACTGGCAATACCACAACTATACCAACTGCACTGACTATGACAGAAAACAGATTTGGGGAGCAACCCTAAATTCATATATTATTCCTAAGGCTGAATCAGAGCAAGACTGAAAGGTTTTTGACACAGGGACCGGCTGTTTGTTCTGTATTTGTACAATGCTTATCCCAGTGGGATCTATGACTGGGGCTCCTTTGAGATACTTCTCTTTGAAGAAAGGACACATTGTATCTCCACACAGCACCCTGCCAGCTGATTACTGAAATGACATTTAAACCAGCTTTAGGGAAAACAGCACAATAGCTGTATGCTGATTCCATAAGATGTGATACGCTAGCTAAACGGTAAACCTTGGTTGGGAAATCATCAAACGGGTTTATTAAGAACTCAACTTCCTCTTGATACCGCAGCCTGTTAGAATACTATGTGCCATCATTTTGCTTCCAGACTGTTAATTAAAATACAGAGAAAAACGAGTTCATACACTTCTTCAAATTTGCTACGAACAAATTAGGAGCAGATGCCATCACCAACTCTTAAAAAAAATTAGATTACATGTAAATCACCACCCATCTTGGGCTATACTAACATACCCCCTTTTAACTTTATTTTATTTCAGTACACAATGATCGCAAGTTACACTGGTCAAAGGTCTGGGGCTTGCTATAGTAAGACGTGAACCAATGCCAGATATACAGGAAGCCAGACTACTTTCTCTGACCTGAAACTCTAAACTCTGGGACTAATATCAGTTATAGGGTCTTGTATTTTAGGATCCTGCCAAGCCTAGAAATGAGTGTGGTGAACAGTACTAGTAGAAACCTGGACTTTTCACCTCAGTAATGGTATACAACATATTACAGACGTGATATATAATTCTGATTACCATGTTGCCTTTGACAGTAATGCTTTTTTACCATTCAAAAGCTGATGTAAATAATTAGTTTCTAGTTAGTCTCAAGACAGCAACCTAAAAACCATGACAGAATTTAAACTGGGGGGGAGGTGAATAAAATGGTAAATCAGAAGGACTGTGACAGAAGTGGAATCTGTGACTTGAAAGCAGGATTATTCCCCCCGCCCAGCAAACTTTTATTTGAAGTCTACGACACAGGAGTCCAACAGCTAGAAGCTGCGGCATACAGGGAGAAATACTCAGTAATTGCAAAACCAGCTATCCCTGCAATAAAAGCACGCTCTTTATCTTTCCCATTTCTGCTCAGACATGGCTGAATATAACAATTAAATTTCTCTAAGATTCAGAATCTACAGCAGACAAATCCAGTAAACGTTTTCCTAATAAATTGCAAACTAGCTTTAATTTAGTACACAAAAGTACATACTTTATATAAATACATGGGTTCTGTTAAATACAGTACCAAGGGAACCGTATTGCCTATTGTCTGTCTGCACAAATAAATACCAGCTCTATTATTTCTCTATGAAAACCAGTGTTTAAAGCAGCTACTTCCCAATAGGAGTGGGTGACAACCTAGGCAGCAGTGACCATGAGATGGTCGAGTTCAGGATCCTGACAAAAGGAAGAAAGGAGAACAGCAGGATACGGACCATGGACTTCAGAAAAGCAGACTTTGACTCCCTCAGGGAGCTGATGAGCAGGATCCCCTGGAAGGTTAATATGAGGGGGAAAGGAATCCAAGAGAGCTGGCTGTTCTTTAAAGAAATCTTATTGAGGACACAGGAACAAACCATCCTGATGTGCAGAAAGAATAGCAAGTGGTAGGCGACCAGCTTGGCTTAACAAAGAAGTCATTGGTGAGCTTAAACACAGAAAAGAATCTTACAAGAAATGGAAGTTTGGTCAGATGACTAGGGAGGATTATAAAAATACTGCTCGAACATGCAGGAATGAAATCAGGAAGGCCAAAGTGCAATTGGAGTTGCAGCTAGCAAGGAACATGAAGGGTTTCTACAAGTATGTTAGCAACAAGAAGATGATTAGGGAAAGTGTGGGCCCCTTACAGAATGGGGGAGGCAACCTAGTGACAGAGGATGTGGAGAATGCTGATGTACTCAATGCCTTTTTTGCCTCTTCACAGAAGAGGTCAGCTCCCAGTACTGCATTGGGTGGCACAGAATGCTGAAGGAACAGGTCCAGGACTATTTAGAAAGACTGGACATACACAAGTCCATGGGGCCAGATGCAATGCACCCGAGGCTGCTGAGGGAGTTAGCTGATGTGATTTCAGAGCCATTGGCTATTATCTTTGAAAGCTCGTGGCAATTGGGGGAGGTCCCTGATGACTGGAAAAAAGCAAATATAGTGCCCATCTTCTAGAAAGGGAAGAAAGAGGATCCAGGCCGGTCAGTCTTACCTCACTCCCTGGAAAAATCATGGAGCAGGTCCTCAAGGAATCCATTTTAAGGCACTTAAAAGAGAGGAAGATGATCAGGAGCAGTCAACATGGATTCACTAAGGGCAAGTCATACCTGACCAACCTGATTGCTTTCTATGAAGAGGTGACTGGTTCTGTGGATGTGGGGAAAGTGGTGGACGTGATATACCTTGATTGTAGCAAAGCTTTTGATATGGTCTCCCACGCTATTCTTACCAGCAAGTTAAAAAAATATGATTTGGATGAATGGATTATAAAACGGATAGAGAACTGGCTAGAGCAAAGGGCTCAACGAGTAGTGATCAATGGCTCCATGTCTAGCTGGCAGCTGGTCACAAGTGGAGTGCCCCAAGGATCGGTCCAGTTTTGTTCAACATCTTCATTAATGATCTGGAAGATGGGGTAGATTGCACCCTCAGCAAGTTTGCAGATGACACTAAGCTAGGGGGAGTGGTAGATACCCTGGAAGGGAGGGATAGGATACAGAAGGACCTAAACAAATTGGAGGATTGGGCCATAAGAAATCTGATGAGGTTCAACAAGGACAAGTGCAGAGTCCTGCACTTAGGACAGAAGAATCCCATGCACAGCTACAGACTAGGGACCAATGAGCTAGGCAGCAGTTCTGCAGAAAAGGATCTGGGGGTTACAGTGGATAAGAAGCTGGATATGAGTCAACAGTGTGCCCTGGTTGCCAAGAAGGCTAATGGCATATTGGGCTGCATTAGTAAGAACATTGCCAGCAGATTGCGAGAAGTGATTATTCCCCTCTATTCGACATTGGTGAGGCCGCATTTGGAGTATTGGGTCCAGTTTTGGGTCCCCCACTAAAAAAAGGATGTGGACAAGTTGGAGAGAGTCCAGCGGAGGGCAACAAAAATGATAAGGGTGCTGGAGTACAAGACTTATGAAGAGATGCTGAAAGAACTAGGCCTGTTTAGTCTGCAGAAGAGAAGAATGAGGGGGGATTTGATAGCAGCCTTTAACTACCTGAAAGGGGGTTCAAGGGAGGATGGAGCTAGGTTGTTTTCAGTGGTGGCAGATGACAGAACAAGGAGCAACGGTCTCAAGTTGCAGTCGGGGAGATCTACGTTGAACATTAGGAAAAAGTTTTTTCAGCAAGAGGGTGGTGAAGCATTGGAATGGGTTACCTAGGGAGGTGGTGGCATCTCCATCTTTAGAGGTTTTGAAGATGCGGCTTGACAAAACCCTCGTTGGGATGATTTAGCTGAAGAGAGTCCTGCTTTGAGCAGGGGTTGGACTGGATGACCTCCTGAGGTCCCTTCCAACTCCAATATTCTATGATTCTAAATCATATTCCTAGATAATTTTCTGAAGATAATACTGGCAGTGTGATCATATTCTATGATTCTCTATTTTTCCAGGCAAATACCAAGAAAAAATAGTAGTTTGTGTGGATTTGTTTTCCTTACCAAACGTTTCTTTAGTGTCCTGTAACTTTACTTTATAAGCTCCTGATATCAGGAATTTTACAAGGGCAAACCACAACAATTCACCTGTTATATTAAATGTTAGGACCTTCTACGGACCCCAGTCTGCACACTGGTCGTTTTAAGGGTACTTAAAAAATATTCTGACTATACTCAATCATATACTGGCTGTTAAGATTAAGGAGCTCTAAGGGCCTGATTCTGATGTCACATCATTGCAAGTCCCAAGAGATTAGCTAAAAGTTTGTGTTTTGATTCTTAGCTGAATAAATGCTTAAAATACTATTGTGGGAAGACATACTCCTTCCTGACCACCTGCATAATGGTAGTCTTGGAGCTCTACTGTGGGAAGTGCAGGTGAGAGAGAGAGAGAGATGCCAAATGATCCCATTTATTCTCTCTCAAGAGGTCCTCCAGCAAAAATGTTTTAAAACACATGATAAAGCAGCACCAACAAAACAGCAACAAAAGCCCCACACCTCACATGACCGTTTAAAAAAATTACTTAAATTGTAGGGCCTCTTCATGACCTGATTTTCAGAGATGTGAGGCACCTGCAGCTCCTCTTTTATCAGTGGGATTTGTGGGTGCTTAGTACTTCTGAAAATCAGGACATCAATGTTTAAAAAAATTTCCAGCAGCCTCTAAATTCATTGCATGACATGAGAGCTTAATTCTATCTGCCTAGCTAGCATGGTTAAGCCCTTTTTTCCCCTTATAACCTACGGTCCCACTGAGGCTCTTTCCTTCCATTTTCCAGTTCAGTTTCATATAACTGGTACATCAGTTTTCATGGGGAGTTTATAGGCTCCAGAAATCATCTTACAGTAATATTTTATTTTAATTAAGATTTTTATAATCCTGAAAATGATAAATTAATTGCAATCAAGAATGTATTTTATAGTAAACAGACTTTCAAAACTTAAAATAATCTTCTAATAAGTGTCACAGCAATAAATCTTATATTTTTCACAAAAGCATTTTAGAATAAAGGAAAACAAAGTGATATTTCGTCCCATGATGTTTCACAATTAATTAGCTAAAAAAAAATCAGAAAAGCAGGCAGTTTCTGGAGTCTTTTAAATGACAATAAACTTTATAGTGCAGTTCCATCCTGAAATGTAAAAAAGTGATTGTGGGGTGCCATATTTCTTGTTGCCTCTCAATCATCTCCAGATCAAATGTGCTAAATTAAAAATAAAGATTTTTTTTCTCACTGCCAGCCCTCTAATCTCAAGTGAGAGCCCAAAATCAAGCTAGAATCTTGCATTTTCATGCATCACAATCAGCAAAAAAGAGTTCTGCAGTCCAGGTTACACCCTCAGTAACTTTAAGTGCAACTCCAGTTCCATCAGTGGGTTTGCAAAGGTACAAGAAAATGGACCTTAATAAAGGTATAGCTCATAAATATATTAAAACTTTCCTCAAAGTATATTCTGTAGATGATGTGCAAAAACGAATAAAATTTAGCTCACTCTATCTCAGCTGAGTTCACTTACAATAGTAACAGGAGAAAAAGTTTTATTTTTGTCACAAATGTCCACTGTTAGAATCTGAAAACAGAGGGAGCAGATATGTTGGGCATGACATGAGCTTGGGCCAAGCAGGGAGCAGACCTATTAAGTAAAAATAAAACATTTTAAAACAGTAACTTTGTAAAGAACATCTGCAGTTTAAAGGGAAATGGTCAACTTAAAAAAATAAAAATCACACTGTCAAAAATGTATTTACCTATTATTGTTCCCTAGAGGTTCCTGCTATGATTACTGTACGTGCAAAAGATTTGAGAAAATAATTCTCTATTTTATTTGTTTACTCTATGCACTTGACAGCACTCTCTATATAGAGATCATTACTGTTTCCTCCCTACTCTGTACAGTAAATAGTAAAACAATTCTTCCTTTTGCATGTGCAAAGCAAGAGGAGAAGAGAGAAAATAAAATGTAATTTTAAAGCCAACAAAAATCAGCACCAGAACTCAAGGTCAGGTGTAGAACTTCAAATTATCTTTATTTGCTTTTTAAAATAGATAAGATTTTAAATTGATAATGCTCCTTCAAGTAGTACAAAAGCATTTATGGTACTAGGCAGTAACATTAACCCATGCTGTCCAGAATAGGTATGTTAAAGTATAAGTTGAGTCTTAAACTGCCTCACAGAGTGTACTAAGCATTCTGGCAAAACTTTTAAAAATTTTTTTTGGCTGATCAACAAAAAAATGCTCTACACAAAAAAATATTTCCAGATTCATACTCCTAGTGCCTTTCAAAGCTTTCAAAGGCTGAAAATAATTAATATGGTCTTTGCATTAGTCTAGGATGTCATTATGTTGCTTTTATAGTATCTCTGATAGTAATCTTGACAGCCTCTTCTGCTGTATCGCATGGTTTGTTCACGAAGCATTTTTCAATAGAATATTTTTTCTCTATATTCTGTGCTTCCCACCTGCTGCTTACACACAAACTCACAAAACAAGCTTCATGACTCTACAGGAGGGAAAACCTGCTGTCCCTCTCAGATATGTAAAAAACAGAAAAACGTGACCATGCTTGTGTCCACTAAACTTCATACGGCCCTGTCATGTAGACTGGATTGGGAAGGGGGGGCATTTGTGTTATTTGACATTAATATGTCAAAATCATAATAATTCATGTAAGACATGCCATGTCAGGTACGGTTAGAAAGGTTATAATGTGTTGAGCAAGAAGATAATATTTGTGTTCATGCGTGATATGTGTGAGGAAAGTTATGGAGATCTTTGATATACATGCATTTAAAAATGTGCTGTAGAAGACACACCCCAGACAGAGAGGCCACAGGACAATAGCCTGTTTAATGGCCCATCAAGACCTTTACAGAAGCCAAAGGCCTAGGAAGAAACTAAAGGCATATCTGAAGAGTCACCAGGATTGGCCCATGTGATTATGGACTCCATTTTGGTTCCTGTAAAATTCCACAAGCCACATGGCCAGTAACAGAGGGTGTATAAGATCAAACCTCAGAAACTATTTTGTCTTTGTCTTGGTCTTTGTTCCTGTCCATCTGCGGACACACCTCTGGATCAACACACTTTGCAACTGAACTGAAGGACTTAGACCCATCCAGGTACTGGATATATACCAGAGGGACTATACAAGCCTGCAACTCCATAATTGTTCTAGAAACCTGATGTATATGGACTTTTAAATCATTTGTATATATCTGATTGCTTTAAGCCCTTAACAGTTCTCTTATTCTTTGTTTTTCTTTTATTAATAAACCTTTAGTTTTAGTTACTAAAGGATTGGCTGGCAGCGTGGTATTTTGGGTAAGATCCAAACTTATAGTGAACTGGTACTGTGGCTGAACCTTTGGGATCAGAGCGAATCTTTTAATAAAGAGCATAGAGTTTAAACAACTGGTCTCTTTACTGGACCTACTGAAATGCAGTAAAGGGGGCTGTGCGTGTTTGCACAGTGGCTTCTTGATAACCAGTGTGGGGGAATCAGAAGCACTGTTTGTGGCTGGTTGGGAAGTCTGACTGCAGTGTCACCCACCAGTGCTGGGAGAATTCGCTCTCCTTTTACAGCCTGCCCTGACACTGGCATTATCAGTGGGCTACCCTGGGCATGGATGGGTTACAGGTCCCGTGTTACAGGTTCTTACATATCCTCATATAATGTCTGGAGAATGTAGAGCAGACATAGTTCTGAGCTGGAAAGTTTGGTTTAAGATCCAAATTTCCCCAAAATTCAAGGTGTTCACACTCTGAATATTGGTTAAGGATAATTTCTGATGTACAAAATTAAAATATGAATGCACAATAGAATTTTCCTTGTAATTGAAGTGGTACTTCTCTTTGTTGAAGAAGGTAGAAGATGTCATAGATAATATTAAAGAAAAGATGTTTGAGTCCAACACACAGTGTACTCGTAAGAGACATGGTATCAAAAAGTTAATTATTGTAAAAATACTAAATCCTGCAAAACTAGCAAGTTTAGAAAAATGAATGGCAACCAAGTCAGAATGATCTAAACACAGCTTTACATTGTTTACACACATTTTTCAATGTTTCAGAATTGCCTGGTTTAGCCCCATTTTTCTCTTTTCCAGTTTTTCCCTTACCTCCTTACAGACATTTAAATATTCACTATCTAAAAAACAGAAATAAATATTGTGAACGAGCACTTGTTTGCATACTGCTCCTCTGGAAAGATCTCACAAAAAGAAAGAAAAAAATTTAGTTAGCACAGAGATTGGTGGATCCTATGCTTATTATAACAGCACTTAGGAAGAGAACTTGGGGAAAGTTTTTAAATATCCGTTGTTCATACCAGCTTTTACCAGCTCCCAAACCTAATGAGACTCCAAAATAAATAAAATGCCAAAGAGGAATCATAGCTATGCTAATATCTCAGCTTTGGCTCATGGTGACCAGCCATCCTGTACTTTAAGAGACATCTCTTATTTTGTGCCTAATGTCCCATGATTCACATCCAATAAGGAGCTACCTGGGAGCAATTGTCTTCATAAAAATTATGGCCAACATTTGAATGCCTAAAAGTTAGATGCCTAATCCTACATTTAGGTTCTTAAATAAAAGCAGCCAGATATTCAGGGGTATTAATCATGTTCAATCAACTCAGAAGGAAAGGGGGTCTCAGCATCTATGATAATCAGGTTATTTTTGTTTAGAAGACTAATCACAGGTTTAGGAGCTTGGCTTTGGTCTTGACAATGTTTGCCTATTTCATGCAATAGTTATGCAAAGGCCACTATCCTGTGATCTAAAGATATGATCTGATACCATGAACAACATTTTGGATGTTGTACCTTAAAAATAAGCTGTCTTCCCATCGCCCCAATATCTTCTCAAACAATTGTTCTTTATTCTCTTGAAACATAGATGGTTGCACTTCCTGTGTTCTGTTATCTAATGAGCAGCATGTAAACCCAAACTAAACTCAGTAAACCAATAAGAATCAATATTTATGTAAGAATATGTGAAGAGAAATTCAAAAGAATGAACCAAATAAAAACAAAAGTTGTTTTTACATATTGAAAGAGAGGTATAAAAACTGGTTACAAAATGGGACATAGTGGTAGAACCTTCTCCAAATTTCAACTTACAACTTCCTTTACCCTGCATTGCAAACTGATCCCTCCTCTCAAAACATCTAATTTGTTTTCCCTCTCTAGAAGCTATTTCTTCTGATACATTAGAACGCATTGTTTCTCTTCCCCAACAAAAAATGAGCTACTGCTAATGTTTGAAAATATCACTTAAAATTGATTAAATGAATAGTAGCTGGCAAATGGATGCCTTACAATATCCATGTAGTCAGAGCTACTACAACTAGCCAAAATCCATCCTCTCTCATTCTTGAGCAATTCCCCAATTAAAGAATCTTTCTCAGCAGTAATGAAAAGACTCCAAGTAGATACCAATTTCAGATCTCAGATTCAGCCCCATATATTGTAAATGCTGCAGAAAACACATGTTGTCACTATACCCTTTTGGTGCATTCCCATTTCTTGCCAATAAAGCCTCCAATGGCTAATTATCTTGACTCGACGTTTGTCACTACAGCTCTGAAAACGTCTACATTATGCATCACATTTGCAGATGGGGAACTGCAATTGTTGCTGGTCATTGCCCCACACCTATGTCAACAAACGCTCATTCTGCTTAATATGTCAATGTCCAACTCTAAGATGCAGTAAATTTCATGCTTCTGAAGTGGCAAACTGGAATCAAGCTTTGTCTAGCCCTGGAAATAGAAGGATGGAAATACGGGGCTTTGGTTGATGAACTTGCTCTTTTTCACAGCACACTGTTAAATAAACTCTATTCCAGTTTGCAAAATCACTGTGCTCAATCTTTATAAAGAAATGTTCTGCATTGTAGATTTGTCATGGTTCAGCACTTTGGCTCAGAACAGAAATGAAATACGAGCACAGAGATGTAAACACCAACTGCACTTTAGCTCTGCTCGATGGCTGTGAGTTATACCTAATCAATATAACAAATGACTTAGCTCCACATAAGAGTTTTGTTCATAGTTTAACTATTCAGACATAAAAAATAAATGCCATTCTCTGCATTGGAAAGATCATTAATACCCAATAATTAACACTTTTTAAAGAAGTTAGTCTTAGTTTGTTAGAATCCTCATTTGTAAATGTATAATGTGTCAATGAAAGAAACCCAAAATCTTTTGTAGTGTGAATACACTAACAGACAAACAAAATGCACCCAATATATAGATTATAGCTGTGGAGTCATAAGGGCTTCCACTAGCTAACCCATCAATCTCTGGAGAGGAATTTTCTTTTTGATTCAATTGCCTTGTTTTCTTGTTTTATATTTGCCCTTTTTACCATCTCTCAGCTCCGACATGTCAAGAAGTCCATGTTTTACAAGGATCCATTATTATTAGCACCTGCAATTTAATCTGTCATGGAGGCCTTGGGAAAGCAGAACAGAATACAGTGATTAACCATTGTTTTTATAGCAATACCATCACCTCAGCCTCATTCCATACTGTGGGCGAGACATTAAGACAGGGTCTTGCCCATCCTTGGTGGTTGTCCAGATAAAAGTTAAAGATCCAAACGCAATTTTGAAAACAGCTGGATATCCCAGATTTATATGAGCTATTGATGGCACCATTTGCATACCAATTTCTTCATAAAAATCCTTTGAGATTTTATAAAAATCCATGGCAGGAAAATTTCACTGAGGTATCCAATAATCCCTGTTCTAATACAAATATGATTATACCCATCATGAAAAGGTAACTATTTCACCATTCCCCCGATTAATGTATTCATCATACTGTTTTCTAACACTTTATACTGTAAGCTCATGCGGGGCATGAATTACTTATATTTGTGTCCTGTATAGTCCCAGCACAATGTCATCTTAATAATAACCAACAACCACACACCAAACAAAAACCTTGTTTTCATTCAAAGTAGTGCTCAACTTTTTTTTAAAACACATAGCTAGCTCATTACTGACTTCACATCTTACAAGGTATCTTTCATCTTTCTTTCATCTTGCATCTGTGTGTTTACTCCTCTGTCTCTGCCTAGGATGAGCTTATTAATTTTTCTATAACAATTAAAGGACTGCATTGCTTTCTATAGCAATGAACTGAAGTTTCTTTTGGGGAAAATCTCCAACAGACACACAAAAAGTACGGAATCTCCATCCTTGTAAAACAATACCTGGATGCAAAGTCTGAAGACATTCCCAAGAAATTTGGCAATGCCATTTCATTTTTCATAATCTCATGTCAACTCTATACAACATCTCTAATCCAAAACATTCCACATAAGGAAGCAGCTAGCAAAAATAAACAAAGATACCCCTATCCCACAACAGTTTAGCAAAGGTATGTTTACTGCAGGATCTAAGAGGAAATCAGTAAATGTTACACACCTTCCTTAGCATTCCTTTAGTCGTAGTCGAATTTAAAGCAGCTTCAAGTATGCTCTAAACTCCAGTGGCCAGAGACAGCCAGAGTGCAACAGATTTAATCAAACCTCCTACCTAGGCCAAGGGTACATTTGAGATATGTAGTGTTAGCTCACCTGTTCTATACCAATTTGAGATCGCCACACACCAGACAAATCCTTAGCTGGCCTCATAAACCAGCTTTTGTGGCCCCCTATCAACAACGACCATGAATCTGGCTTACGATCTCTCCAAAGATAACCATGGTAAAAAATAAGATAAAATGCTCAACTGTGAAATCAGTGGGGCTCCACAGGGATCATGGGGATCAATTTTCAAGATGGGGGCCCTAGTTTATAATTTTAATCCCCCCCCCATCCCCTAAATGCCAGGTCTGCAAACTGAACCTGGGATTTTAAGTCAGACTTGATCCTTTATGGTTTAGCCTTCACCACTGGTACAGCAGGGTGAGATTATTAAAGTGTTTCTAGCTAATAGTCATTCAAATTGTTTTTGTTCAATAACATGCCTAAACATATAGATCTAGAATTATATCAAAGCTATACAGTTGATATAAGTCTTTCATTTATTTTGAAACAAATGGTGGCTGTTTCCCATTTCCTTTCCCATTAGTGTGAGCTATGCTCCTGCTGAGTCTCGCTCCATTGTGATGTTTACTCTGATCAGGTGAAGTCACATAGCAGTCAGTCCCACTGCATTAACCCAAGCCAGGATAAATTTTTTTTAGACAGATGAAGAGCAACAGAGCTCTAATAACTATTTAATGCAGTTTTAATGTCATTAATGCCAAGAATACATCACTGCGATATTATAGGAACAACAATTTCCAACACATCCTTTATTGTGTTGCATTGTGTCTGCTGAAAAGTGTTTACTTTATGTACCCGTATTACATAAAAATAAGGAGCTTCTTTTAATTCATGTTTATTACAAATGCTTCCCTTCTTTTTTGATATTCTGTCATAAAATTCTGATGAAATAAAGCTCCAACAGATAATAAAGATCTGGATCTGTACAAGCATGTTATTTCTGGAATACGTATCATTTTTATAGTTTTAGATCTCTTTGTTTGGCTAAATTCTATGTTTAAGTCTTTATTCCAAAGGGTGAAGTTCCATTGCATTAAATTCATTAGTATTCGTTAGGCTGCCGATATAAAACCTTGAGCCTTAATGGTCTTAGTAACAACTTTTCAAAAGGATGCTGTTCCTATAGACCTATGTTAGCAGTAAAGTGTTTATAAATGTACCTTCTGAGATGAAGGTAGTTCATCTTATTTAGAATTCCTTTTCTGCAATAGGTGTGGGAAACCTGATATTTGTGCAGTTTTTTCAAATCACTAAACCTTTTTCAACCCAATTTGTCCCATGAGAAAACTTTTCTATTCTTGTGTAAGATTTGATTCAAGTTTGTATAGAGTGTAGCCCATATAGATAATCACTCTTAAGTGTGTTTCACATATAACTGTAACCTTTTCATGCTCACTTTCTGCAATCATGTGCAGTGTGGCCAACTCTCACAATTTTATCACCCCAGTTCCTGGAATCATGGGATTATATGAGAATCTCGTCTTGCATTTAAAAATTAAGTAAGTAAGTAAGTAATCTCTTGTGATTGCAGGGGAAAAAAAGGTTGAAAACATGAATCTCAAAGAATGAAAAAACAGAAGTCAAATAACATACACAAATTTTATTCATTTTTAAAAATTCATGACTTTTAAGGCAATCTCATGATGTTTCGTGGCTTGACAATACTACATTCATTCAATCAACTATAAAAGCACAAATATTTGCAGAAATGAAGAATGCTCAAAGACATATATGCATGCAAAACGCTTCATGGCACCCTGGAGATCAACAAACTTCGATAAGCACCACTTCTTCTGCGACAGACGTTGCTTCTTCTCTGAAGAAACAAGAAGCATACAAACCAGGCTGTAATTGATGCTATTTTCTCTCTCTCTACTAAAATCCTACATCAGGTGGTGACAATCTGCTAGAAGTTTATTTTTAGTTGACATTGACTATCGTATCTCTAACACCATCTTTTTTTCTCTTTATGAAATATAATACAGTCCGTTCCAGAGGTTGTCCCTAGAACACATTCCTGACGTATCTCAGGTAAAAGAGAACTACAGAACCCTGTGCAGCATAATCACATGAGTAATTACTAAATATTGATTCAGGTCTGTCAACACACTTACTGAATTCATCTAGCCCTTCTTTGTAAACTGACAACTCCTTCCTGATTTTAAACACACACACACACACACACACTCTCTCTCTCTCTCTTTCTCTCGCTCTCTATGGCCTTTTAACTGTTGACATGATTTTCTTCTCCAAGCCCAAAGCTAAAACTAATTATGGAACTTTGACATTTACATTCTCTGCAATCTTAAACATAGAGGAGAAGAAAGTCTGGCACACTGCAAAAAATAAATAGCAGTTAGACAACCAATAAATAGCAGTTAGGCAACCAATTCCCTTTGAAAGTCAGTAGGAGCTGAACACCTAACTGCCTTTTGTGTCTATGAAGTTATCATCCTATGTTTTTATACACAAAAAATGTCTGCAGTAAACAAAGAGGACTTTTATTTTATCATAAATTGTGTGTTCTAATCATCTGTCTCCCTGTAGACCATCCACAGCACTCCTACTAAAACTATTCACATATCTTTAGACTAGAAACAAAGAGCTGATTTTTAACATTGAGAGTAATTAACCATTAGGAGAACTTACCTAGGGATATGGCGGAACCCCTAAAACTTGAAATCTTTACGTCAAAATTGGAGTTTTGTTTTCAGAAATTGTGTTACAGATCAATTATGCTACAATTGTGGGCTTGAAGCAGAAATTCAAGGGCAATGCTTTTTCATCTGCATTATGCTGGCTATATAATCAGGATGGTCCCTTTTGGCCTTAACATCTATGGATCTGTTCTAACTTGACTTTAGGCTATTCCATAATTGCCCAATACAGAGTAACTGGCACCTTTCTTTTAAGCATCTGGAACTGAGTAGTGGGAGATACAGGACATTGACTAGACAGACCTCATAACCGGATCTGATTCCTACATAACTAGGTTAAAAAGTGTCAATTGAATTTCAAAATGTAACATGCCTCAAAAACTGAAGCTAAATTAAATCAGCAGCACTCAAGAGACTCCACAATTACATATTTCTAAATCAGATTTGGCAAAAATAATTAAATCTTTTTTCACAGCCTTCTATTTTGTTTAACCTGAACTATGCAATTTTTTTTAAGCCAAACCTACTAGTTCTGGAACAAGCCACAGTTATTAAGATCAACAGAAATGAATGCAGAATCCAACTAGTGTTATCACCCATTTGCTAACTTCATGAAAACTAGAAAACAACTCATTTTCCATTTGAAATGTTTTTTTCTTTAAAGTAAATGGTGACAAAAAGACAAATAAACGATAATATACTGTAGGTCAGTACTTTCCTATTGTCTTTCTAAGAATTTCTTTGTAGGAATATCTATGGTCCTTCACTGAGGGTTTCCAAGAACCTCAGAAAAATGGTTCTGAGTTTATCTGAACACCCCACTGAAGTTGGGCGGTATTGTTATGGGCAACGAAAGCACACAAGAAGACTGTAGCACAAGCCAGGAACTGAATCTGGCTTGCCTGAGACACAGTCTAGTGCTCTGAGCACAAAACTATTTCTCTTCTTAGACCATATTTCCATGCTCAATAAGTATGCTTCAAATGTTACCAACATCCACATGCGCGTGCACACACAATCGGGGCGGCCCTAGCTGTTTTGCCAGACAGAAAGGAAAATATTTCTGGTGCACCTTCCCCACCCCCAGAAGCTGAGCAAAAAACCCAAACCAACCAAAAACAAACAAAACAAGGAAAAAAACAAAGCCAACTAATCAGCGGGGGGTGAGGAGGCCTACCAATCACAGGAGAGCAAAAATGGCCAGCCAATCAAAGTGGGGGAGTGGAAAGGACAACACAGTGCCTTCTGGAAGTAGGCAACCACCCTGCTAGATTACCCTAGAACCAGCCCTGCATATAATTCCTATACTTACCCTTCCAGTTCCACATCTGCACATATACTTAAGGCTAAGACTTTAAATATTTCCACCGAAGAAGAACTTCATGGATAACAGTGGCAAAGTTTTGTTTTGTTTTGTTTTTTTTCAAAAATAGGGATGAGTCCCTTCTCAAAAAAGTCGGCTCTGATTTTTACTTGTCTTGAGGAACCAATTTTACTCTTCTCTAGCAGTGGTGAATAGGCAGGTTTTAACAAATATCTCCATTTCCAATACTCCAGTGCTAGCACACCAAACACCTTCCCAGCCTTCTGTATCTGCTATAGAAACTGGGACCACACGAGCTAACAATCTGCTTTCCCAGTTTTGAAAACTATGGACATGATTTCCTTTGCTCTCACATTAGATAGTAAAGAAGATGCCCCAAGGGGCAATCTGATTGTCACTCTGTAGTGCATACATTAAAATGTACTGGGAGAGACTGTAGAAGTTGACTGAGAAAATTAAAAGCTAATGTATTGTGTAATATTAATTGCAAATTGAGAACTGGCTAAGAGCTCTACATTAGTAAACCCACCCAAAGAGAGAAGGTCAAACAAATATGTAAATGCATTAGTTGACTGGCTACGTTTGGTTTATTATGGAATCAGAAGCCTCCATGCATAAGAACACTAAGGCTAGATTAGTTCTGTACTTCTGATAGCGGATAGTATTCAGCAATCATCATTTCCATCTCTCCTATAGGAGAAGAGACTCCTCCACTTTTCCTGGGAAATACTGAAGCTTCTGATCATTAAATGTTCATTAAAACTCAGCAGAAAAAAATGAATTTTTAATGTCTTCAGGACATTTATTCAGCCTTTCTTTAAAACATTTTTTTTAAAAACTCTCATTCTATATGACTTTTCATACATTTACATTTAAGATAATAAAATAAAAGGAAATGTCATCCTGAGCAGAACTTAAGACCCCCATTTTAGCAAAGTAAAAAGACTCCTTCCTTCAAGTACTTTCCTGATATGATGAACAATGTGCAGCTCTAAAGTGATAAAAAATATTAATCCCAAGATTTCAAGAAAAGCCTGAAACTAACTTTTGTCACATACAATTGTTAAATGTTCACTAACAATGTTTTGATTTTACCCTGACTTCTTTCAAATAATCCCAAGAGAAAACTGAGATGATAGGCGTCTCTGAAAAAGCAATTAAAAAACCAGACAAATGGGTGCAAATATATTACTTGATAACATCAAAATCTAAATGAATTGCCCATCATATTTGAAACAGTTGTCCATCCCACATGAAGGGTTAGCCCCATATCTCAGCAATTCTGAAAGAGGTGGTACAACTCAAAGGCTGCATTATTCCTTTTTATTGCATTACCACAGGCAGAACAAAGAGTTGCCTTCCAGTCTCCACTACTAAGCAAAAAAAAAAAAAAAATTTCACCACAGAGCCCTGGACACGTGATGAAGGCTCTAGGACAATCCCTTGGATTGTAATTATATTGCCAGACTACTTGTTCCTTTCTCTTACACTGGGCATTTATTGGACTCTGAAAGGGCATTCAGCTTCTTCACAACAACCTACAGCACAAGAAACCATAGACTACACTAACAAGTCCACACGTGATTGAATAACAATGCCATTCACCGAATATTTTGGTGTAAAAATACACATAGGAAAATCATCCATTCTGAAAATCCATTAGACAGACACCGAGGACACTTCCTGAGACCATTTATTTTTTATTTGCACATCATGCTTTATTACACTGGATCTTGTAACTCGTGTCCTTCTAATGCCCAGTGCCATTACTGTAGTTCCAACACTGCGCAAACAATCCTCCCACCCACAAACTACCCACTATTATAAACAAAAAATTACCACTATATGTAGAAATGACAATTGTTATGAACATTCATTAGCGCGCAGTTTATGATAAGTGATAAAAATGGTATGAGGACCATTTGATTTATATGGTTCATCTGACATTATTACTGCATTATAATTCCCTGAGGTAGCGTGCATGGAATATGTTATTATCTACAATACTGTTGTTGTAAAGCTTTTAAAAGAGCCCAACCAATAAAGAAAGATTTATTATGCATGTGAGCTCAGCTTAAACCTATGAAGAACTCAGATCCAAAGAGAGTGTAAAGAGAAATGCCTAAGCAGCCATGAGATGCTGCTGGTTACACAACCGCTATACACTTATTTTTCCATGAATACAAACCAAAAACATTGTTTGACATACTAGCTACAAAACAAGAATTTGCATTTGTGAAGTAAGTCAGGTTTCTTTAACTCAAAACCTTTTTTTTTTTGGAAGTGACATTTGTCCTCACAGGAAGTACTGCAGATTACATTCACCTAGCAAGTGAACACCCTTTGCATCACAGAACACATCAAAAGTTTCCTTGGATTTGTACCCCTGCAAAAACTTTTACCCCCACCCATAGGCGTAGTTTGACTTCTATATTTGGGAGGGCAGCTCCATTCAGGCCAATGGGGCCGTGCACTTTGGGGTGGGCAATGCCCCCCTATCTCTCCCCTCCAACTATGCCCATGACCCCACCTCTCCATCAGGAAGAAAAAAAAGATTTGCAGCTTTACAGTCCTGTAAAAGCAAGCCTTCATTTCTAAGAGGCTTTAAAAGCCCTTACAACACATGTGTTATATACTTTCTTAAATATTAAGAAAAAATGTTATTGGGTAGCAATTCTTTGCTGATAGCTAGATACAAAGGTAGAGGCCCTTTCAAAGACGAAGAAATGTCTTTACTTCAAATTGAAAAAAAGACCAATAGTTTACAAGAATATATAAATATCTTAGCATTTTAACTCTTCTCTTTGGAAAAGCTATAGAAAAATATTAGACAAGATAGAAATAACCATCTGCAGTCTTACCTTTTCCCTACTGTGACCAGGTAGTGTTCTTCTTAAAATATCCCATTGAGATGTAAGATGATGCCTGTGCCTCACCCAAAAGAGGCATCTGACACCACTTCATGTAATCATTCAATGCAGTATAGAGGGTATGTTCAAGTTCAGATTCAGTGCTCTGTACATTGATTTTTAAGCAGCTGTAAATACCAAGTGATACAATAGTATCAGCTGCAGAGCCCTTAGTTTTTTAAAAAATTGCTTAGTCTAAGGAATGCCAAGTGTATGGAATTACAATCTTTTTTTTTTCCAGCTCCAGCTGCAGTGCTGTCACAATTTAGTAAAAAAACAAAAAGGAAGCGAAACCCTAGAAAGGCATCTTATCCTTTTCCCCTCCCAGAAAAATGTTATCTATTCCATCTCAGGGATGCAACAACAGGTGAAAAAATTATGAAGATCTAACTTTATTGTAAAACAGTCTTGCTTTAATTTCATCCAGCCCCGTGCTGTGCAGTTGTCCAAAATCTTGCCAATGATTTTTTGAAGTACACATTCAGTATACATGGAGGGCAGCAGATAAAATATCCAGTAAACAGTAGTATGAGCAGCAGACAGCTTAACCTTTCTCCTGCCTTTAAAAAATGTCAGGTTTTTCTCTGTTTCTCAAGACTCTTCTTTTGCCAACATTCAGTTTGAATGAGCCAGTGCAAATGCACTGCTCAGCCTCTCATGAGAGCAGGATGCATTTATGTGAAACATGAGGAGAATACCTAATGCTGAAACATACTCTCTGCATCCTCAATGAGGTTTTATTACAAGGCTCTCTTACATTTCACTGGCATGTTTTGTCATGCCTGTAATTATTCCACTTCTTTTACAATTATTCATTAAATGTACACTTGTATGTATATTCTGTCTACACACCCATATTAATATACAAATGGACATTACAATCTGTGTGCCCATGGATTTCTGATAAAGAGTTATATCTGTATCATAACCTAATTAGGAAGCTTTTTTAATAATGGTGCTGTTCGTGTGTGATGTGAACATGTGAATTAGTGTATCTTTACACAGCTAACTTTCTGGACATTAAGACCCTTAGAAATATAACAAGATACTACTGCCAATACTGGGCTAAAAATAGTTCTGTTTGCCCCTTTATTAGTAATCCATGTGACACACACATTACCATTTGTAAAGCTCACAGATAGTAATTTGCATAAAAACTGTGGAAACTAAATATATTGAACTACCCAGATTCTGTGGTGCTTTAAAGAAGACTATATTGTAAAGTGTTTGGTTACTGCAGAATGATTTTGCAAATTATTTCTTCTATACTGGTTTTCATGTTAGGTCATCCATTTTGAGTTGGGATAATGAGATTTATCCAGCCAACAAAAAATAACAAACAGGCTTGTCTTCCACATACATCATTCTACAGTTTGCACCATTTAATTATTATTTATGTTACAGTAGCACTGACTATGTGCTAGTCACTTCCACATTTAGGAAATCATAGTCCAGAGAGCTTATGGTCCAAGACAGAAAGCAAGAAACTGTTGTGGTTTTTTAAAACTATGGTCACCTAGCCATAACAACCAAAAAAGGTAGTCTGTGTTCAAATTATCCAGGGCAAAGGTGCGGGTTTGCTCCCTGCTCAGAAGAGTCCCCAAATTCTGAAGCATGATTGACATAAAGAGTCTTCATCCTATCTCACCATCATCTCCTCCACATCTCCTTTTAGTCAAAGAAAATTAATAAAATGAAAAATTAAATATAAAATTATTAAACTTAAATTTTGTTGCACAATTTCTTTTTAAATCTATTTTTATGTATCTCCTCATTTTCTTCAAATCTCCCATTTTCATTCGTTTTAACTCTATATTACAATTCTTCACTCTCCTTATTTATTTTCTTATCACTGAGCTATCTTCTTCCTATAACATCTTCTCCTCATTGTCACTTGCACTCTAGGGGTGGCCTCCTCATGAATTCTTCACATTTGGCAACAGCTGCATATTAACACTTGCATTCTGGGACCTGGCATGCCACAAATATTAAATTTTCAGCTTATGCTGGTTCCAGCCTGGTACCATGCTGTGATTTATCCCATCCCAGAAAACAGGTATTTCAGACTTGCACTAGCCTTTTTCTGTTTGATAGGGAGTTTCAGAAAGGCCATCCGTGTTCTGAGAGATGCTCTGCTCTCATAATAGTAGTAATGTAGCAGGGCAGCCCAGGAAATTACAGTAAAAGTCATCAGGGCCTTTTATGGCCTGCCTCATCAAGCTGGCAATATGCAGTATCAGTTCAAATCAGCTAGCAATATCAGTTCAAACGTTGATGATACTTACAGCTTTTCAAGTAAATTCCCTGGTAATTTACAGAGATTAGACAAGATGGTTTCAACTTTCTTCCTTATGTGCACAAAAATTGTTTGTGGAGTGAGGTAATATTCATGTGAATAAGGATGGCAGGATGATCTAGCTCTTAGGTATTCGTAGTTCTCTACCTGCCACAATTTATTTATTTCCTTCCTTCCTTCCTTTTTTTTGGGAGGTGTGGGGATGTGGGTGAGAGGATGAAGAAGAAAGGATGGCCTGCTAAAATGTAGGATAAGCTTCCACTAAGCACCTATATGAGTTTAACATCCAATTAGGCATAAAATAGTCAATTGGTGAAGCATTGGTAGTGTGTGTGTATATATATATAGTGAGAGAGACAGAGAGAGGTAGTAAAGGTCAAGTAGTATCATTTCGGTCTTGTCAAGTCTCCATTGGAATGTGACCCTAATTTCTTTCATGGATGAAGGCACAGAAGAAGCAATTGTATTCTCATCAAAGTTATAATGAAAATTTCCGCTCAGAATCTGAGCTCTGCCAAAGTGTTGCTGCTGGAAAGATTGAATTAGCTACTGCAGGTAAAGCATTTTCAAGATGAAAATTATAGTAATAAAATATTTATTATTATAGCTTGAAGTGCGATTTTTGTTTTGGCTTCCTTTGGTAGCACTCTTTGATGTGAAAGACTCTGACCCTACAAAGACTCATGCCATAGATAATTTTATATAAGTTAGTCACATGCATAAGTTTTGCAGGTTCAAAATATTTGAGTACTGCTATTTAAGTATCTTTTGCTCTCTCTCTCTTATTTGTTGCTGAAAGCTTTTAAAATGATGAGTTAAAAGCAGGTGTCTCTGGTGGCATATGTAGTTATGTAGATGCAGAGGAAAGATTACTATTTTGTATGTGATGTAACTGAACCTTTAAATGTCTTTAAATAATATGCATTAACTTGACAAGAAAGGTGAGGTAATATCTTTTATTGGACCAATTTCTTTGGGTGGAAGGTACAAGAAGCTAACCCAGAATTGGGAGTCAGTTCAAGATGGCTAAACTACACTCTCCCATGGAAACATATTAGAGCTCAGATGTTCAAACTTTTTCTAAATCCATACTTAGTCACCTGTATAAGTGGCCTGATTTTCAAAAGCACTGAGTAGCAATTCCTGCTCAAGTCAACAGAGACAGCTAGGTTGTCACTACATTTGAAAAGCAGGCCGCTCACTTAGCGGCCTACCTATGGATTTCTGAGCTTAACCTTAGGCCCTCATTTTTTAAAGAGTTTTTTTGCCCTGATTTTTTAAAATCTGCAACAGAAGTCATTCAGACTGAAAGCGCATGTTTTCTGTATGGATCTATCTGTATGGATAGAAAACATGTTCCTGTCTCAAAACTTCATAGCATCACAAACTGTTATGAAGCCCATTGAAACCAACGCAACTGAGTTAAAACAGCAGTGTTATTTTGTGTATGGTAAGTGGAGCTTCTCCCTTCCCACAAAGAGCTAACAGGCAGAATACCAAATAAATATTGGGAAGCTTCATCCTCGATTTGTTAATTTTTACTGTGATATAAGACATTATCTTCTGCATGTAATGGCCCTAGCTGAGCATATTTCCAAGCACAGAAAATATCTTGGGGTTTTTTTTTGTTTTTTTTTAACAACCAGAAATTTCTGTGTTTATTTGGCAGAACAACTCAACCAGTTGGCTACTCTAATGCTTTTTATTTTAATGGGCAGTAGGATGCAATAAAAACGAAATATTCAGATATCAAGCATCAATATAACATCAATATCTGATCTGCAAACTATAATAGTTGAACCAATGTGCCATATCTTGTTAACTCTATTCTGCCTGAATAATAATGAGTTATAAATTTAAAGTTACTTCTCTGATCACCACGTAACTGTTTCAGAATATTAGATATAACCATGACAAACAACTATGGTCCTCTACCTCTGACCACCTAGACAACTAATGGTTTTAATCAGGAGAGCATATAACCTCAGATAACCAACAAATAAAAGAATCACATAAAAGAAGAACCATAAAAAGAAGTCCTTCTGTTCATACAAATATAAGGTTAAAAGATTACGACCAAATCCAAACATGACATACCATTAACCTTGTCTGAAGAAGTCCAAGAGCAAACACTAGGTACAGTCACATCTTAGCAAGTATGAAACTAATCCCAGTTTTAAAAATAAAGCTATGGCGATTCTTTAAAAGGCTTTTATATTGATGAGGAAATTGGAAGGGATAGGTGAAATGCAGAACAGAAGCAGTGAGCTCTCTCACTGTGCAGGCTAACTTGAAGAAGGGCTAATGGTTTGGGCACTAACCTAGGACTTTGAAGACTAGGGTTCAAATTTTCTGTTCCACCACAGACTTCTTGTGGCATGTCACTTTGCCTCAGTTATCATCTGTAAAATAGGGATAATATCTCTTCCCTGTCTCACAGAAGATGGAATGTTGTGAGGATTAAAAGATTGAGAGGTGCTCATATACTACAGTGATGGGGGCATATAAGAACCTATAATAGAGAGGAATAAAAAAAATGCTATCTGTACACAACAGGGAAGAGACCCTTATAATTTCAGAAGCAATAGCAACTTATCAGACGTAGTTATCTATATGAACCTGCACAGAAATCAAATTCTCATCTTGAACCTTGATATTAAACACCGCTGTAAGGAAACTTATCACACTTTTCCAGTATTACCCCTACTGACTCCAATACCTGGCAAGCATCTCTATAAAGGAGAAATAAAGAGTATTAACTGGAATAAGAGATATACTTAAGATTGGCCTATTCTACATAATTATTCTTACACGGCTCGTAGAGGCAGTCGACTTGTGGTTATGTTCAGATAGACACCGGGCCAAATGTACCATCAACTGGAGAGTGGGTTGCAGCAGCAGAAAACAGCAGAAACACTACAGTTTTGGGGGGACATTTGCAAGGTAGGGCATGTGAGAAGCCTACACCATCCCAAAAGTGGTCAGTGCTGGCCAAAAAACAAGATTTAGCCAGCTCATCTAGAGAGCCCATGAATGCAACAGCTCTCTGAAGAAAATCTACAGTGTTTTAAAGGGTTCCGCCATTGACAGAACCTCCACAACCATCTTTTCTGCACAGTGGTAACCTGCCATTCTGTGGATAGGCATTGCTGGTGCAGAAAGTTGGAATTTGCACCTTGGTGGGCCAACTTTGCTGAGTCTAGCCCAATATGTTGTTTTGATCAAGCCTCTTATAAATTTTCTGCTTGGATTTCCAAAGATGACTAATGGTCAATGCCTAATTCCTATTGAAATTCAATGGGAGCTGGGTGCGTAACTCCCATAGGATCATTTGCAACTCATAGACTCTATATTTAAACAACTTAAGATATTGACTTGCAACAAACAGCACTAGCCAAAATAGAAACTACACCCCTACCTAAATCAAATGTTTCTGCCACTGGACATAACACATCCTCTGTAAGAATGAGATAACTCTATTAAGTAATCGCATTTCCTCTCCTTCTTAAACTAAGAGTCAAAAAAAAGTTTGGTATAGATTATTAGAAATTAAATTAAAAGCAAATATATGACAAACTAAGTGTTTTTGATTTTGGGGCAGAACCTCAGCTCATTGATGGAGCCAAGACAATTTATACAAGCTGAGGATCCTTCCCTTTACAATAACATTTAATAATGTTTGGAATTTTTCTTACAGTCCAGCTACTGGATCCATGTCATTACTTGAGAATCTTCTTTTTTATTTTATTTTTTAACAAGTACACTTGGAGGACTTGTAGTCCTCGTAGTCCTCATTTTTGTGGAGAAAATCTTGAAAACATGAACCCTGATGGCTCAAAAATAACAAAGCAAATAACCCTTGAGCCCCTCCCCCCAAATAATTATTTTACTCTCATTAATGATCTGGAGGATGGGGTGGATTGCTCTCTCAGCAAGTTTGCAAATGACACCGAGCTTAGGTGGGGAGAGGTAGATGCGCTGGAGGGCAGGGCTAGGACAGAGTGATCTAAACAAATTAGAGGATTGGGCCAAAAGAAATCTGATGAGGTTCAACAAGGACATGTGCAGAATCCTGCACTTAGGAAGGAAGAATCTCAAGCACTGCTACAGACTGGGCATCCGCTGGCTAGACAGCAGTTCTCCAGAAAAGGACCTGTGTATTACAGGGGACAAGAAGCTGGATATGAGTCAGCAGTGTGCCCTTACTGTCAAGAAGGCTAATGGCATATTGGGTTGCATTAGTAGAAGCACTGCCAGCAAATCGAGGAAAGTGATTCTTGCCCTCTATTTGACAGTGATGAGGCCTCATTTGGAGTACTGTGTCCAGTTTTGGGCCTCCCACTACAGAAAGGATGTGGACAAATTGGAGACAGTCCAGAGGAAGGCAACGAAAATGATTAGGGGGCTGGAGCACATGACTTATGAGAAGAGGCTGAGGGAACTAGGCCTGTTTAGTCTGCAGAAGAGAAAAATAAGGGGGGGATTTGATGGCAATCTTTAACTACCTGAAAGGGAGTTCCAGGGAGGACGGAGATAGGCTCTTCTCATTGGTGGCAGATGACAGAGCTAGGAGCAATGGTCTCAAGTTGCAGTGGAGGTGGTCTGCATTCTGCATTCTGGGCCTTTTTAAAATAATAAATACAGCCAGAGTATACACCAGCCTATGATTAATTCATGCATTTTATTATCTCTACTCCTGAAATGCAGTCATCATTCTTAGACTATCTGGCCATCTGCATTACCTTCGTTTCCATCAGGTTACATCCTGTACACATGTACAAGAGAGATCCTCTCATGGACTGTCTCCACTACCACCTTCGTAATCTCAGTGTCTCCCATGCATCTTATCAAAAGATGGGGTAAATGCCAGACAAATGCTGATGGTGTGCAGAAATATCCCAGATGAAATTTCTCCCTCCCTCCTACCTACATACACCACATTTTTATTAATATAGGTTCGTTCTCTCTCTCTCTCTCTCTCTCTCTCTCTCTCATATATATATATATATATATATATATATATATATATATATATATATATGTTACAAGTATGTGCTCTTTTGATAGTCCTCTTCAAACAAGAAGACATTTATATTATACTATTATATTTCTCCCCTCCCCATCTCCTTAAATCTTCCTGGTCTAGTTTGTATTGCTTCTTGCCTTCATTTTCTTTCTGATCAACTTGCTGCCAGTAAGATTTAAGAGCAACGAAGGTTTAGGAGTCCTAGAACAGAAGCAATTAAATATATATGTATGGAGTGCTGTAGCTTCACAGAGAACATTTTGAAGACTGAGATGCACAACTGAAACGTTCTAGGAAGACAAAATTGTTCCTAGTTTCAGCCTTCACTATTAAGACAGAAGCACACATGTTCCACTAATCACATGTCATGACTACCACTGTGCAAATAACTGATTTTTCGGTTTGTTGGCAATTCTGAAATTTTTTTAAATGTAATTTATGGTCAAACACATTCTTTAGTTTGACTTGAGACTAAATGATTCATTTAAATTTCAAGGTGTTTTTTAATATGATTTTTTAAAAATAAAATCAATGGAAATATCAATACAGTGTCATTTCAAATAAAAAATTTGAAACATTTCATTTGCAGATGTCAAAACAAATTGTTACAGTTTCAGATGAACTGCACCTGTATTCCCCTCCTTTCATGACCTCTCCAGGGCACCACTTCAAAAGATTCCAGCTCCAAGTTATCACTTCCCTTGGGCAGAGACTTACATCTTAATCTCTCCTGACCAGAGGGCTTTAGGGCTGCATAATTCCCAACTGTGCACTGTAATATCCCCAGCAAGCAGCCTGCCTAAAAGGCTTGCTTTCTGTGCTTTTCTCTCTCTCTAGAGGCTGTGACCAGTGTATTGACCACAGTTATAGGTAGATGTCTTTCTCTGGGTGGATGTCTGGCCTTCAAAACACACAACTGGGTTTTCCCTCTGGTTACAAGTTCATAAACATCTCTGACTCAGAACCAGAACCCAGGCTGAGAAGTTCAGCCATTTTCTTATACACCTCAGGCCTTTGTTATCTAATCTCCAAGAACCAGTAATCAGCAGACAATCATCCTCCCCACAGGGTGTAGCTTCAAAAGGCTGGGTTTCTGCATAACAAAATAGGGAATGCGCTTTGCCCCATAGCTTTAAAAACCCACGAAAATCCATGCTTGTCTGGCCCATTTTCAATATAGTCCTTTGAACTCTCAGGTCTCACATCGCCCCCCTCAAAAAGCTAGTCACAATCCCAGCCCACAATAATACATAAACTATTCATTTAATAAAATGAAATCCCAAAAATACTTACATTTAATTCAGTAAGGTCTCCCAAGACATTGCCATATCTGTCATATAAAAAAATTTGATTTTTTTTTCACATGCTGGGCGGTGGGAGTGAGGGGGAGAAAGGAAAGAAAAAGCCAAAACAATTCAGTGAACTCATGACTAGTTTGTGAAATGTTTCCATGGACCCAAATCTGCTAAAAAATTTTACTAAAAAATGTTTTGGTCAAAAACTTCTCACAGTTCTAGTCACAAATGCAAAATTATGATATAAAACATGATCATGTGACACAATCTGCTGCAGTGTCAGATCTTCAATTTCTGTTTCTAGAAATTACAGGTCATCCCATCCTCAGCACTTCTTCCTGATTACTAACCGAAGGGACCAAACAATGGGGTTTAAAGTAAGTTAATTTATAGTGAACTGCGCACAGAGTCTTAAGGCAGTTTCAAATGCAGTAGATCACAGATTCATTAGAATTCAAAGAGAGTTCTAGACAGCTATTAATAGCTAGTCTATTCCTCTAGATGATGGACTGATTACATTATCCCCCAAATTTAGGTGTCAAAGCCAGGTTGGACCATCTCTATGGCAGTGATATCACTAGCTCTCCTAGGAGCATGTTACATTGCTTAACTGCATTCAGAGTTGTGAAACTCTCTCTAAGATTCAGCTTAATTGTGTCTCTGTTCCTGCTTAAAGCCCATTATTTCTTGTAATGCTTGTCATGGTTTGCCATCTAAATGTGTTTATTTTTCAGAATCTGCATAAACAATGCAACTAATCACAATGCAACTGTTGTTCTGCTTCACAACATTTTTGGTATTTGGTATGACAGTAAGCAGAGAACAGGCACTTTGGCTACTGGCTGTACCTATTTTTCAAAGAATCTCCATTCTATTTAATATCTCTGGGCTGGCAGCTAAATCAATTCAGGACAGCCAATACATCCATACACCAAAGCCACAGAGCTCCATTTAAGCATAAGTAGTTCAAAGTACATACAGCTCTGTTGTTTAAAACACTTTGGTGCTCAACATTAAGGACCTGGGAGATGGGCCAAACAGGCCTATGGTTTGAAGAACACATTTATGTCTGCCCAAGATTATTATAAAATAAATGAGAAAATAAGAGAGAAACATAGCTGCCTGGACTAGCGCACACACATTATTGTGTATTGTCTGGAAAGGCATTTATGTGGTAAAGAAAAAAATTGTTTTAGAGACATTATTGCTCATATTTTTAAGTGTTTCAATTCATTCTCTCTGGTTGAAGTGGTGCTAATTTTAGCTGATATTTCTTGCTATACTGTTAAGCTAATAAGAAAATCATTTTAAGTGGAAAACAACCATTTCCAGTGAATTAGCTGTTTTCTGTGACCTGATTGCCAAAATCCCAGATGATGAGGTATGTTCTTTCTATCTGTCAAACAGAGCAACCAAAACTGATTAACTATTTTCATTTCTTCTGTACTTTCCTAAGAGTAGAGCCCTTCTCTGCCCTCTTGACCTGAGAGCTTCCATAACTTAAAAAGAATGTTGTCCACGGCCAGTACTATCTAATGAGGGTCCCCTATTTGAGAACATAAGCAAAAGTTGACCTGTCTTCTCTGAAGGACTTTGAAGGGCAATTAACTTCTGTGCTTGCCTCAGGTGGTATTGGCATTGTTACTACTGAATCAGAGAAATAATTAACAAGAGACTTGCTTTTTCACTTTTTTCAATTTTTGCTGTCCTCTCAAATAAGGGAAAATGGGTTCTTTTCCTGTCTACGTGCCTACTAGAACCTTTAGCTGAGTGATTTGTAGTGTTGTAATATTTTTTCCACCCTAGTTCGTTATTAGGGTGAGTTCCCAGAAAATAGTGAGGGTTGAGGTTCCCCCCCCAATTGGTTCAAAAACCATATCTGTGGCTCCACGCTGGAACAAAAAGTAATTCCAAAGTACTGCAACTGTTAAAAAGCTGCTGATTTTGTCTGCTTTCCTAAGCTCTTTTAGGGAAGGGATACAACAATTCTGATGGTGTGATGCTGTCTGGATTATGGATTACCATTTATAATATTATTGGTATCAATCTTGCAAAATTACAACAATTTGTATGAGATAGCCAATTTTAACCTTTCTAATGGTACCTGATATTGTATAAGTATGATAATATTGTTTATGAGTATGTGTCATATTTGTATCGTAAATTATGGACGTGTGATACATTTGTGTCCAAAAACTTGTGCTGTGCTACTGGGCTACATCCCTCCTCCCCAGCAGATTAGTGTCAGCATTGATGACTCATCAAGGGCCATTACCCTTACAATGAACCCAGGGAGAGAAGCCAGGATGGGACCTATGAGTCATCAGGACATGTAGGAACATGCCTGTATCAAAAAGGCTGCCAGTACCACTCCCTGTCCATGTGGGTGAGCTTGAAACTAGTCACATGGCAGACCAGAGACCATAATATGCAGCTGCACCATCTCCATCTTGTCTTCATTCCTGCTTTCTATCACTGGATCAATTCATCTACAACTGAAGCTGTGAAACAAGGGACTGAGACCCATCCAGGTACTGAATGTACACCAGAGGAACTATACAAGCCTGCAACTCCACAATTCTACTGAGAAACTGGTATATACAGACTTTGAAATCATTTGTATGTATCTGATTGCTTTGACCATTTAACATTTCTCTTAGGGTTTGTTTCATTCCATTTATAATAAATCTTTGGTTTTAATTACTAAAGAATTGGCTAGCACTGTAGCATTTTGGGTAAGATCCAAACTCCTATTGATCTGGTACTGTAGCTGACCCTTTGGGGATCGAGAGAACGTTTTTGGTAAAGGGAATAGAGTTTAAATAACTTATCTCTTTACTGGACCTAGTTGCTAACTGGGAGCCAGAGAGTGAAATGCAGTAAAGGCGGCCATGTAACTTCTTGTTTTTAGTTTCTTGATAACCAGTGTGGGGGATCAGAAGGACTGTTAGTGATTGGTTGGTGAGTCTAACTGAGGTGTTAAAGCCACCAGTTTGGGAGAATCTGCACTCCTTTTGCAACCTGCCCTGACCTTGCATTTTCAGGTGGTCTCCCCTAGGCACAGACTGGTCACAGATGGTCTAATCCAAAACTCAGGTAACATAAAGCACTCTCGGGTCAATAAATGCCATAATATTCTCAGGTTTAAAGGCTGTTGGGATAGAATGAAGAATTTTTCATTTTGAACCTCCAGATTTTCATAAAGCTCTTAATCCATCTGAGACCTTGGATCTGTCTTCCCAGTCTCCTCCCCTCACAATTACAGTACTTTGGGATAGCAAAGTCGTATGGGTAAGCCCATGGGGAAAATCTTGTGCAGATGAAAGTAGAGTGGAGTGATTGTGCAAGTGTCATTGTCATCAAATAGATGTGAGGAGGCTGTCTTTCCTTTGTGAGAAGATGCTCGCCTTGGGAAGTGGGTGAGGAGAACCCTGAATTCTATAAGGGAGCCTTCTTTTTCTTTCCCCAGAAGTAAGAGGATCCCATTGATCTCAAAACGTATTTGCCCAGGATGCCCTGAATTAGGCAGTGATGCCAGCTGGGTACTGGATGCCATCTGACAGAAGGGATAAAAACCATCTCTGATCTATACAATGGTGCATCCAGATCGCAACAGGGGGACACACATTATCGGCAATGTATTTATTTATCTTAGGTGCAAAGTTATAAGTGGAAATAAGCAGATATGATACATCATGCTTTCCTATGCCTGCACAGAAACATTCCCATTAGTGAGCAGGGTGCGGAAGGTGAAAACAATAAAGCAATAATTCTGGTGGGAGAAGGCAAAAGGCCCAGATGAATAATTCAGGAGAACCCATGGTAAGATACAAAATCAAAGTGTATACAGTTATTAAGAGATCATATTAATAATACTCAAAAGAAGCAGTTACCAAGTACTGTATCGGAAAACACATGTGACCAAGTCATTATGTGTTTGACATCTATTTTTTTCATTACTTGGCTTGTAGACCCTTTAAAATCAAACTAAATGAAACAAAAAATTGATTGCAGCATAGCAGTTTGCCGATGGGTAATCACATATACAACGTCATGGAAAAAAGCCAGGAGGAAAAGAGGCTAGCCATCGGATAATGGACTACTTCTTAAAGCATATTTGTTCTGGACTTTTTAAAAAAACATAACTAGGCCATGGCTACCTGCAGGGCAGAGATCTGCCATACAGCCTAATGTGCCATGAACATTATCTCACTGATTGGTTTTAAAGTCCAGTTAAAAGCTATTAGCTATGACACACAGGGTGAGCTACATAAGCCCCTTTCACGGACCAAGCAAATGATATTCACATTTGAAAATTTTTTAACACAAGACCCACTACTGCTCACAACAGATGTCCATTGATGAATTAATGAAACCATTTCTCATATGCTTCGGTCAAGGGTTATAAATGAATCCTGCACACCTCACTATTTCTTTTACATTTAAATCATTGATGGGCAAAAGTTTCTCAGGAGACCTGCAATGGTAATTTCCAAAATTAATTATGTCTATGGGAGAAATTTTTTTTTCTTGTGCATGAAGGTTTTGTAAGCTTTAAAGAAGAATGATAATATAGGAAAGTACAATAATTTGCAAGAACAGTACTGCCATAATTAGGGTTAATTAATGAGCCTCAGAGAGGAAGAGAGTCAAAGGAGGAAACAAGAAAAAGGAAGAAACAAGCAAAAATAAATTTACAGAATATCGGATGTCCTACTTCAAACTAAACTGCTAAAGGGCAGCAAAGGAGTCAGCAGCAACAGCTAAGATTAAAAGAAATTAGCAGTGCCCCAAGTAGAAGTGGAGCAATCACAATCACACTGCCAGTATTATCTTCAGAAAATTATCTAGGAATATGATTTAGAATCATAGAATATTAGAGTTGGAAGAGACCTCAGGAGGTCATCCAGTCCAACCCCTGCTCAAAGCAGGACTAACCTCAGCTAAATCATCCCAGCCAGGGTTTTACCAAGCCGCAGCTTCAAAACTTCTAAAGATGGAGATGCCACCACCTCCCTAGGTAACCCATTCCAGTGCTTCACCACCCTCCTAGTGAAAAACTTTTCCCTAATGTCCAACTTTGACCTCCCCCACTGCAACTTGAGACCATTGCTCCTTGTTCTGTCATCTGTCGCCACTGAGAACAGCCTAGCTCCATCCTCCCTGGAACCTCCTTTCAGATAGTTAAAGACTGCTATCAAATCCCCCCTCATTCTTCTCTTCTGCAGACTAAAAAAGACTATTCCCTCAGCCTCCCTTCATAAATCTTGTGTTCCAGCCACCTATTCATTTTTGCTGCCCTCTGCTGGACTCTCTCCAACTTGTCCACATCCTTTTTGTAGTGGGGGACCCAAAACTGGGCACAATACAACAAATGTGGCCTCACCAATGCCAAATAGAGGGGAATGATCACTTCCCGCCATCTGCTGGCAATGCTCTTACTAATGCAGCCCAATATGCCATTAGCCTTCTTGACAACCAGGGACAACCAGCTGACTCATATCCAGCTTCTTATCCACTGTAGCCCCCAGGTCCTTTTCTGCAGAACTGCTGCCTAGCTCATCGGTCCCTAGTCTGTAGCTGTGCATGGGATTCTTCCGTCCTAAGTGCAGGACTCTACATTTGTCCTTGTTGAACCTCATCAGATTTCTTTTGGCCCAATCCTCCAATTTGTTAGGTCCTTCTGTATGCTATCTACCACTCCCCCTTGCTTAGTGTCATCTGCAAACTTGCTGAGGGTGCAACCTACCCCATCCTCCAGATTATTAATGAAGATTCTGAACAAAACCTGACCAACCCCTGGGGCATGCCACTTGTGACCGATCCCTGGGGCACGCCACTTGTGACCAGCTGCCAGCTAGACAAGGAGATATTGATCACTACTCATTGAGCCCTATGATCTAAACAGTTCTCTATCCATTTTATAGTCCAGTCATCCAACCCATACTTCTTTAATTTGCTGATAAGAATACTGTGGAAGACTGTATCAAAAACTTTGCTAAAGTCAAGGTATATCACATCCACCGCTTTCCCCACATCCATAGAACCAGTCACCTCTTCATAGAAAGCAATCAGGTTTGTCAGGCATAACTTGCCCTTGGTGAATCCATGTTGACTTCTCCTGATCACCTTCCTCTACTCCAAGTGCCTTAAAATGGATTCCTTGAGGACCTGCTCCATGATTTTTCCAGGGACTGAGGTGAGGCTGACCAGTCTATTTCCCTGGATCCTCTTTCTTCTTTTTCTAGAAGATGGGCACTATATTTTCTTTTTTCCAGTTATCAGGGACCTCCCCCAATTGCCACTAGCTTTCAAAGATAATAGCCAATGGCTCTGAAATCACATCAGCTAACCCTCAGCACTCTTGGGTGCATTCCATCTGGACCCATGGACTTGTGTTTGTCCAATATTTCCAAGTAGTCCTGGACCTGTTCCTTCAGCACTGAGGGATGTTCACCTCCTCCCCATTCTGTGCCACCCAGTGCAGTAGTCTGGGAGCTGACCTTGTTTGTGAAGACAGAGGCAAATAAGGCATTGAGTACCTCAGCATTCTCCACATTCTCTGTCACTAGGTTGTCTCCCCCATTCTGTAAGGGGCCCACACTTTTCCTAATCTTCCTCTTGTTGCTAACATATCTGTAGAAACCCTTCTCGTTCCCCTTCACTTCCCTTGCTAGCTGCAACTCCGATTGCACTTTGGCCTTTCTGATTTCATTCCTGCATGTTCGAGCAGTATTTTTATAATCCTCCCTAGTCATCTGACCAAGCTTTCACTTCTTGTAAGCTTCTTTTTTGTGTTTAAGATCACCAATGACTTCTTTGTTAAGCCAAGCTGGTCGCCTACCCTATTTGCTATTCTTTCTGCACATTGGGATGGTTTGTTCTTATGCCCTCAATAAGGTTTCTTTAAAATACAGCCAGCTCTCTTGGATTCCTTTCCCCCTCATATTAGCCTCCCAGGGGATCCCGCCCATCAGCTCCCTGAGGGAGTCAAAGTCTGCTTTTCTGAAGTCCATGGTCTGTATCCTGCTGTTCTCCTTTCTTCCTTTTGTCAGGATCCTAAACTCTACCATCTTATGGTCACTGCTGCCTAGGTTGCCAACCACTTCTACTTCACCTACCAAATCTTCCCTGTTTGCGAGCAGCAGGTCAAGAGGAGCACGGCCCCTAGTTGGTTGCTCCAGCATTTGCACCAGGAAGTTGTCTGCAACACTAACCAAAAACTTCCTCGATTGTTTGTGCCCTGCTGTATTGCTCTTCCAGCAGATGTCAGGGTGATTGAAGTCCCCCATGAGAATCAGGTCCTGTGAACTGGAAACTTTCCCTAGTTGATTAAAGAAAGCCTCATCTATCTCATCCTCCTGGTCTGGTGGTCTATAACAGACACCCACCACAACATCACCCTTATTGTTCTTGTTTCTAAGCGTAAGCCAGTTGAGAGTCTTTGGGTCATCTCCAGTTTCGTACTGGAGCTCAGAGCAATCATAGTGCTCTCTTACATATAGTGCAACTCCTCCACCTTTCTCCCTTGCCTGTCCTTCCTGAACAGCTTATACCCTTCCATGACAGTGCTCCAGTGTGAGAGTTACTCCCCAAGTCTCAGTTATTCCAATCATGTCATAGTTTCTTGACTGTTCCAGGACTTCCAATTCCTCCTGCTTGTTTCCCAGACTTCTTGTGTTTGTGTATAGGCACTTGAGATAACTAGCCGATTGCCCTACTTTCTCAGTAAAGATCAGGAGGCCTCCCCTGTTGCACCCTCCTCCTTCTGCCTCCTCGTGGTGTCCCACTTCCCCACTTACCTTCGGCTTAGGTCTCCGTCCCTCATCGAACCTAGTTTATGTATAATGTTTGCAGCATCTGCACCATACTATATTGTGGGGACAAGGAAGGATAGATTCTTATATTGGGCTTCAAAGCTCCAAACTAACGGTAGCAAGCCGCTCTGGCCTGCCGCTGAGCCTGGGTCCGAGGAGGGCTCACTGTGCCCCTGCTGGACAGAATCGGGCCCTGCGAGCCAAGCCACCCGGAAGCAGAGGGGCGGGATCAGGGCCCAGGAAGGAAGTATAAAAGGCAGGCCAAGCAGCTCAGTCAGGGGGAAGCTGCTGCAGGAGACAGACGTGCCCCCCCGGAGGCAGCGGCCCAGGCCTGACCCAGATCTCGAGACTGATCCAGACAAGCCCACGGCCGACCGAAGCGTGTGGGACCGGCTGGAGCTACCCAACCCTGATGACTGCTGGGAACGGCCGGAGCCAAGGGACCAGGTAGAGCCACCAGGCCCAAGCGGCCGGAGGGGGCCGCCCAGACCCCAGGAGGGGGGTGGGCTGCCGGGCCCCAGCAGCTGGGGACAGGACCCTCGGCCTGTGGAGAGAGAGAAACCTCCAGAGGCTGGTCCCGACCTGGAGGAGTTACCTGGTGTGGAGGACCCCTCCCCCAGCATGCGGAGACCCCGACCACCCAGGGGAACCCTCAGGACCCTGCAACTTGGAGGAGCTACCCTTGGCTGACGACCTCCAGGAGTTCCCGAACCTACCGCCCGTAGACCGCAAAGACCTAGCCGGACGCCCATTCACCACCTCCCCCCGTGCCCCAGAGGGCCCTACGAGGATGCAGGTACTCCGGGATTGGGTGGGAAGTGGCCCAGGGAGGCCACAGGTTGTGGCTGAAACAGGGGCCAAACCCAAGTCAGCGTGTTACAGCCGGAGCCCCGCTGACCCAGTGGCAGTCACCTCGTGCCACTGGTAGGGCCCTGGGCTAGGACGTAGTGGAGTCAGGTGGGCCTGCGTCCCCCTCCCCGTCCCTAGACAGCCAAGGTGTGTTCCTAGCCCCGACAACCCTACCCCGAGGATAGGCTGCCGTGCTCGCCCGCCCGCCCCGCCCAGGGCCGGGGCGATAGGCTGCCGTGCTCGCCCGCCCGCCCCGCCCAGGGCCGGGGCGATAGGCTGCCGTGCTCGCCCGCCCGCCCCGCCCAGGGCCGGGGCGATAGGCTGCCGTGCTCGCCCGCCCACCTGCCCCGCCAAGGGCCAGGGCAACCAACTCCATGGCAGCCCACAGAGGCGCCACAGTAACATGAGACAAAACATTTCACGTTTTTTTAAAATGTGTGAAAAAATCCCAACAGTTCATAAAGATATGATATGTATGGAAGAGCCTCAACAGAAAACGGTAGCTGCTTCAATGATCAAGTTCAGTATGAAAATTAGGGCTGTGACTGGGTCAAGTCTTCCCTTCTCAATTCACAGGTTTATAAATGGTAGGAAGAACCATGTTAAATTAAACATGTCCTTATTAACTGTTAATAGCTTATCTTTTTCTGTGAGATAGCACATCTTTTTAATTTAAGGTTGCACTTTTACCAGTGAAATGTTTTGAATCAGATTAGAAGAGGGCTAAAAATATATTTATGCAAATGAGTACATGCATATGCATTTTGTGTTCACTTTCTGTGAACATTTGCACAACTGTGTTATACTGCGAAAAGTAAGTGCTAAAGTTGAACAGAACCTGACCATTGAATTTGTTTACTCAGAGGCATTTGCACAGAACCCATATTACAAAAATGGAATTACCCAATCAGGAAAGAGAAAAAACAGGTCATATATATATATATATCTGATCTACAACCAAGCAACATAGTTTGAATTTTGAATAGCAAGTCAAAGAGTTAAATAAAAAATCCTTTGAATAATTTTGTACAATGAATAACTTTGAAAAAAAGGTTGGTATGTCCCTGATAACTCAAAGAGAGACAAAATTCATTAGAAATTATTATCTGTATCTTGTATTTCTTTCTGGAACAGAAATATTTCTTTTCTTTAGAGAAGAGTGCTTAGAATACCTCAGTCTGTAACGACATAGCTCAAAAATTTTTCCGATAGATGAATTTACAAGTATTTCATTAGCTACAAAATGATTCTAACACCATTTCCTGAATACAATGGAAATATTCTGAATTTTTTCAAAGGAAACAAACTGTACCTACAGGTTCCATATTTCAAAATAAGCCTGTGCCCTTGTTCACGTCAGTGTCTTCTTGCATGCAAAAAATTTAATAAATGTTAAATTTATGTTGATTAGGATCTTAAGTAAAATAGTAAAAGGAATTATCTGTACATAATGTTATGCTTTTCAGGCAACACACACAAAATTAAACCAAGTTTTAAGATTTGGTGTTCACACAGGAGAACCCAAATTCCAATCAAACTTGGTCCTGATAAGGATGGTAACATATGTGCTTTTTTTCCAGCTTCACTTCAATCACCATCATGACACAAAACTGACAAAGGAGGTAAAGCTCTATACCTTTACCAATACAACAGCAGCTGCAAGACCTCCCGTTTTTTAACAAGACACAGTAGCAATGCAATCCTCTGGGGTGCCCTAGCTATGAAGAGAATACCTTTGAATATGGAACTGTGGTCTGCTTCCAGCATAGAGAGTCTCCTCCTGAGGCTTTGAAAGTAAAACTGACAGAGCCAAAAGAGAAAAAGAAATAATCTCCTTGTCTAAAAGTCTAAACTACCCAATCATGTATAATAGTATAAATGTAACTACGGGATCTGGGAGAGAGGCATTTCTTCTCAAAAGTGTGACCTCTGCCTTAAAACAATCTTTGGAGATCAAAAGGTTAGCCAGCCAAAAGCCAGATGGCACATATTTAATCATCAGCGTTAATTTATAAAATACAATCTGTTTTTCAAATGAAAGCCTTCGATAGCTATAGTTTGTACCATGAATAAAACATGTCTTTTAATTTCTAAAATCAAACTCTTACTTGGTAGTTTTAGAGTATGGTGAAAATGGGCAAATCTACAATGTTTTATAAACAGAATATTATATCAGCTGCTTTATGGTTCAGGAGATAGCATTAATTCTTTCCTCAGGGCTTTCCTTCTGAATATGCCAAGCAAGAAAACGCCAACTTGGCAGACAAAATGGCTGCTTGAGAGCAAAACAAGTTCTCACTCCTGAAAGAAAGTGATTCAAAATGTGAGACATGCTGCCAAGCTTTGTTCATTTATCCCAGATCTGTAAATATTCACTGAATAAATCATGAATTAATTAAAATCAAACCACAACCATCACATGTACATGTCTTGATGAGTAACTGCAGGATGTTATTGTAACCCTTGTCCTACTTCTTTTTTTCCTCCTTTATAGTTTATTAATTTTCTTGCTTTGCAGTACTGCCAACCCCACTACTTATAAATTCATGACACAGATGGAAAGAAATATGTGTATATAGCAATATATACTGCATGATATTTTGGCTCTGCATTCCAATATTTGAACACTTTGCCAAAAAAAACCAAAAAACCACCGAAGACTTCCTTTTTGGGTGTGCATGCTTCTGAATTAATTTTTATCCTGAGATGCACACACCAAACTTCTGTGTACTGGATTTTGCTGCAAATTCCACATTCAAGTTGGATCAGGCAATCTATTCCACTAAACTGAGCAATGTTCTGAAGGTAAGAGCGATTCCCATCCAAAAACCCTGTGGCCTAGGGTAAGGTGCACTAAGTGGGATCCAGAAGCTATGATCTCACCTCTGCCATTTATATTTCTATACATAGTAATATAGACCAAGCCCACAGAGAGTTTCACAGAAGACAGTCAACTATTAACCCACCCCATTCTGCAAATAAATTAATGCTGAGGCAGCACAAGCTCACTCCAGGCAGAACCTGGAACCCAACTAACATGTCAGACCCAATTATCTTTCAGACTGATCATGCTATGCCATTTTTTTTGGCCCTCCTAAATCTAACCATTGTTTTAACTAGACTTTCCTCCCATTCCAAAGCTGGGTATAGAATTCAGCATTCTACTTCTGTCCAGCAAATAGTTTTTAATCCACCGGCAAAGTGTGAATCAAATCCTTCTCTAACGTCCTCCTGTAGATCAAGTGATAGAAGTTGTTCTGGGGATTGAAGGTTCAGGATTCAAACTCCGCTGACAATAGATGTGGGACCTTATGATTACATATACTACAATCTTTTCCCATTTTTTAAAAAAATTGATTCAATTCACAAAGTGAGAAAACATCCTTTAAAATGAGCTTGACTGATATACCCAAAAAACGTTATCTGTCGATTATGGTATGACCAAGTAAAACACAAGTGTACTGTCCATTGGTCATTTGTCTTATTCTGATTGCTGGTGCCATACATTGTCAGATGTGAAGATTGGAAGGTATGGCGCACACAAAAATGAAGGAGCCCTCCCTCTTCCTGATGATTGAAACTAACATTTTTCCCTACCTTAACAGGGATAACATCCTTTCCATCCCTGATCCTCTACTGCTTCTCCCCCAAGCACTCTCCAACAACTTCCCGAGGTACAGTGTAGTTCCACTCTCTCTCTGTACACCACTTCCTTTCTTCATTACTCTTATGGATGGTCCACTCCCTGCACCCCTAAGTCCTGCACCCACTCCCCAGCACTTTACAGTTCACAGCCTTCTGTGACATACCATACCTCAAAATAGCACCCTGAATCCACATATTCACCACTATATATTTTGTACAAAAAAGCTTTGTAAAGTATCATATGAAAAGTCATGATTTGCTGAAACTCATTATCCTATCAAAATACGTATATCATTATTGATATGGAGTTGTGAGATTTTGCTATTTGGTTGTTACTGAAATATGTTGCGAGTGCAGGAGACGCCCACAGCCAGCTCTCCAGTGGTAAGAAGGAAGGTGGCCACACCCAGATGGGTGCTAAGCAGCCATCACGAGCCACTGATCAGCAGGGGGATTGTAAACAAGAGATTTAAAATTCAGCAAGAGACAACTGTTCAAGATCCACACAATAGGGATTGCTTCACTCTCCGACTCAGCAAGGCACCTCAGAACACCTGATGCTTGACTCGATGTTGGAGACAGTATTTTTCCAGGCACATGAACTGAGCATATAACACAAGGGACAGTAGCACCATGAGTCCACCTCTCTCCTCTCCCACCTATTCTGAAGGCAACAAGAACGTTTGGAAGAAAAAACTTTGAACTGGGAAGATTGGTCGTAGGTGGAGCAGAGAATTCAGCCTTTGTATTAAGAACTGTGAACTGCTTATAAAGCCTAGCGGGGTGAGAAAACTGCCTGATCCAAATTTTGCTTAGTCTGATGAAGTTTAGGATTGGGACTGTGATTTTCCCTTTTATTTCTTATGTAACAAACTCTGACTTCTATTCCGAACATGTGTAATCACTTAAAATCTAATTTCTGTAGTTAATAAACTTATTTTAATGTTTTATCCTTACCAGTGAGTTTGTCTGATGTGCTTGGGGAATCTGCTCAGATTACCAAGGCTGGTGCACGTCTGCTATTCTTGGTCGAAGCGGCAAATTAATTAATGAACTTGCACTGTTTAAGAGAATGTCTTGAGCGGTATAAGATGGTACATTTCTCAGATGCAAGGCTGGGAGGATTGCTGGTGTCTCTTGTGTGTATATCATGAGTGGCTTAGAGAGCATTCATGCAACTTAGCTGGGTGTGGCCCTGCATGTGGATGCCTGAGTGATTACAGCACCTGTGGGGTTTGCTGCTTGTCACTAGCAAAGCATTGTAAGATTCAGCCCAGGCGGGAGAGTTAAGGGGACACAGTGGTCCCACAGTTCCAAGTTGTACCCCAGCGATCTCTCACAGCAGGCTCCAGCAGCACACCCAAAGGAAGGACCTGAAGGGCAGGGAAATGTTCTTTCCTCTACTCTCCCCAATGCCTTGAAGCCAATCTAAAATACTGCCCATCTGCTTTATAATGGAGGTAAAGGCCTTTGCTGGCACCTCTATGGGACTTATTTCTAGGTGCTTGTTTACCCTTCTGAGGCATGGGCCCATTCTGCCAGAATTTCAGAGTGCAGAGCAAGGCATGAGTGCTATAACAGCAGTTGCCTGGTCTAGTCTGAACAGTAGCCTCCCAGATCACTGCACTTGTTACAGGATTTTGCCTTTTGGTGTCATGTCTGAATTTAAGCTTTAAACTCTTCAGGCAAGTGATCATCCTTGCACACTTTAGGCCCCAAAGTAATAGCCAGTAACCACAACAATGAAATGTGATCACATGGCTGTTTTCTTGACCGTTGTGACTGGCTCACTTAAAAACAATATCTGTTTTGAGCCCAAGAAACTTGCACCCCATTAGGAACAGCTGCAAATGTAAAAATGTGATCAGTGAGCAGGTGGTGGGGGCAGAAAAAAAAACATGAAACGGAACTGTGACATCAGCTATTCTTATGTTTTAATCAAAACCCTCTTTCACAATGGCAGAGATAATTTGCTCAGCACCGTAACATCCATCAAGTAACTTAGGCACTAGCCTGAAGACTCAGTAAGAAAAAAGGAATCTCTCTCCTCCCTTTTTCAGAGATGTTTCTGTTTTATTTCAGTTGCTTGAAATTACTTATTAGAGTCATTAGAAAAAGCTTCTGGTAAATACTGTCAAAGCCTGACAAACTCACGATTCCTAAACACAAATGTTGCTGCTCTGGGTTGAGACTTACTTATGATTCACAGTGCAACACCAGCAAGCTCAAAAAGTGAAAAGAAATTAAATTAAGTCAGTGACGTTAGTCTGAAACCTGTAGGGTGGCAAATCCTTTTGGTTTTACAGACATGTCTGATCCTGAGATTCGTTATGTTTTCACTTGATTCCCAATAAGACCACTCATGTGATTCTGGGGCAGATATGCACTGCATTTAAAAAGATACACTACTTAAAAATGTCTTACTTATGTTATGGAAGGGCATAGGTCTTACCCAACCACATCCAAAGCATTCACAGCTAGTATTGCTTGCTTTTTCCTCAAAGGGGAAATTGTACACTGAACTTTTATAGGTGATTCTTCCATAACACTTCTGACTTCATGAAAATTGTAACTGGTCAGAAAACAGCATTCTTTTCATGAAGAAATGTTGACAAAAAAACCTTTCATTTTTGTCAAAATGTTCAGTGGACATTTTTTTGGCAGAATATAAAAATGCAGGGGAGCTGTCGTTCTGGAGCTTATGCTGAACTTCATCTCCTATTATGAACCACTGTCTCTCTTCCTGATAATGGGCAGGGTACACTATAGCAATCTCTGATGGTGATTCATAATAAGGGTCCAGCCCTAGAACTCAGCCTGTAGAGGAGAATGGAAATATAAACACTAAGGCTATAACTCCCATGAGGAACTGCAGCACCATTTTCACTCAAAATATTTCAGATTTAGGGCATTTTTTAAAGATAAAATATTGAAGTTTTCTGCAGAAAGCAGATACTTTCTTGAGAAAAATGTGTTGCACTGAAAAGCCAATTTTCCATTAAAAATGGTTTTGACAGATAACTTTCAACTGGCTCTAATGGAAATGTCTCAAGATCCAAATATCAGGAAACAAGCTTACTCTAGATGTCTGATTCTCAGAGGCACAAATGTCAGATTATACAATAAGAGAATATACTGGCACTATGAAAAGCTTTGCAAACTTTGATTTCTCAAATCACAAAACATAAATCTACCTTAAGTGATGAATGTGAGCAGCATATTTACAACTAGCATATAAATCAAAAGTCAAACCAAAGTTTTGATATCAAATACAACAATGAAGACCCTCCAAAGGAAAATGGGGAAAAGTTTAACACAGCCCTATACACAGCCACTGTGTCTGTATTAGGAGAGAAAGCACGTAATGCTAAGCAACCATGAAATTGTAAACTTAACAAATGCAAGAAAAAAACGTAAAGATAGGAGAAGTGAAGGAATATTGAAAGTTACAAAAACAAATTAAAAAAGCAAGCAGAGTCAAAAGAAAAATGGCTAGAACAAAGATGTATGAAATCAAAGGACAAAAAAAAAAACCAGACATAACCACAAAGATCCATCACACCATAAAAAAAACAAACCATGAAACAAATGAAGACATCAAGAAAAGGAATTAGCTGTATTAAAACTAAGAAAGGCAGAATATCATAGAAGTGTAGGACTGGAAGGGACTTCGAGAGGTCTTCTAGTTCAGTCCCCTGTACTAAAGTAGGTCTAAGTAATTACGTATTATCTATGCCATCTATGCCATCCCTGACTGGTGTTTGTCTCACAGGATTTATGGCGGAGATTCCACAAACTCCCTAGGCAATTTATTCCAGTGCTTAACTACACTAACAGTTAGGAAGTTTTTTCTAATGTCCAATCTAAATCACTCTTACTGCAATTTAAGCCCATTGCTTCTTGTCCTATCCTCAGAGGTTAAAGAGAACAATTTTTCTCCCTTCTCCTAACAACGACCTTTTATGTGCTTGAAAACTGTTATGTTCTCCCTCAGTCATCTGTTCTCTAAAGGCTAAACAAACACAACTTTTCAATCTTCTCTCATCAGTCATGTTTTCTAGACCTTTAATCATTTTAGTTGCTCTTCTCTAGGCTTTCTCCAATATGTCTGCATCTTCCCTGAAATGTGGCACCCAGACACAATACTCCAGTTGAGGCCTAATCAGTATTGAGTAGAGCAGAAGAATTACTTTTCATGTCTTGCTTACAACACTCTTGCTAATATATCCCAGAATGATGTTTGCATTTTTTGCGACAGTGTTACTCTGTTGACTCATATTTAGCTTATGATCCATTATGATCTCCAGATCCCTTTCCACAAATTGGAAGTTTCCTGGCAGTCATTTCTGATTTTGTATGTGTGCAACAAATATACTACAAAACCAATAATATCACGGAAAGATGGACAGAATATATTTCTTAACTTTTGATGATTCTAAAAAACTGGAAGATATAAATATTGAAAGAACAGAAGACAAAGCACTACCTTTTACAGTGTGGGAAATCAACAAAACATTAAAATGTATAAAACAAGGAAAAGCAGCTGGCGTGAATGGTACTGTTGAAATGCTACAGTCTCTGAACGAAGATTCAAAAACTTATGAGCTAAAGCATTTTAATGAGATATACACCCAAGGAGACCTTACAGAGGACTTTAAGAGTTCAAACTTCATTCCTCTACCAAAGGTTAATAATGCCAGAGAATGTGAACAACAATGAACTATAAGCTTGGTAAGCCACACACTCAAAGTTTTATTAAAAATCCTTGGCACACAGAAACATTAACATCCCAGGACAAGAATTAGCAGAAGCCAGTTTGTTTTCCACTCAAAAGTAGGCAAGACAGAGGCAATTTTTGCCCTCAAGCTCTTATGTAAACATGCGATAGACGTGCAAAGGGAAATTTATATGTGGTTTGTGGATTTTGAGAAAGCATTTGATAAAATGCAACATGACAAAAGGATGTGTATCTTTGAGGAATGTTGTATTGAGTGTGTTCTAAGATCTACAATTAATGTACTGGGGACAGAAAACAGAAATCTGAATGAACTATGAAATATCTGAATATTGCAGCACCATGAATAATGTATGTTAAGGTTGTATCCTGTCTCCAGAACTATTCAACATATACGCAGAAGGTTTAATGAGGGTAAGTTTAGAAGACACCAACCAGGGAATACAGGTCAACAGCACATAGATCGATAAAAGATAGAACAACAACCTGCTTTATATCTCTTCAATTAGAGAAGAACTTCACAACTTGCTTATTGCTGTGATCAATGCCATCAAGAAATATGAAATGACAATCAACATTATGAAGACAAAAAGTATGAGAATAGGTAAACACAGAAATGCACAAGGTGGGCAATACCTATATCTCTATGGTCAAGTGATAAAACAAGTGAATAGTTTGGGGAGTCTATCATCAGACAGAAGATGCAATGAAGAAATCAAAAGGACAAAGGTCACAAAAATGCATTCAGCAACAACCAAGATTCCTGCATTACATTGCTGATATGCTATATATGGTTAACCCTTCTGTATGGATGTGAGAGCTGGACACTTAGACAGGACACTGAGAGGCAACTCAGAGCATTCAAGTTTTGGTGTTACAAAAGTAACTAAACTATACATGATGAGGTGATGAGAAGGATGAATTTTAAAAGAGTAGAATTACTCGAGACCCGAGGTAAGAGAATACCATCTTTCTGGGGACACACTGCTCACCAACTGCAGAGCAACACGATTCCAGCACTTTCATTATCAGGTACAATCACAGGCAAACCAGGAAAAGAAAGAAAGTGAGCTGTGTCACAAACATTGCTGGATGGACTAGTATCCAAAGGAGATCGGAAGTTTTACAACTCTGTTATGACTGAAAAAGATGGGAAGTGGTGGTCAACCATCTTCATATCAGAGATGCCAGTGGAAGAGAGAGAGAGAGAAATCAAATCTCCAAATCCCCATCTGGGAGATCAGTAGTGTTGATGGGAAATAGAACACAGATCTTTTTCATACTTTGCCTCTTTCAGAGCATTGAGAGGATTTAGTAGAAAATGTTATAGCTTGATGGCCTTTTGACTAGCAATTGCTGCTCTGCTGTTGGCTAAACAAATATAACAAGCCCACATTACAAATCTGTCCATCAATTTATTCCAATAGCAAAGAGCTGGCTAGACTTTCAGGGTTGCTGCCCTATGCTTCAAAGTTGAACTGTTTGTATTATTGTCCAGGGTAAAAAACCAGGGTCCTGTGCTTCTCGATGCTACACCGGATTATGTACCACGTATCTACCCCTTTTAGGGGGAAGGATGGATATTGGAACCCTCCCCAGCCTAAGCACATTACTGGAAGAACTGTAGATTTCTTCCAGTTGACCACTTGACAAGAGGTTACAGATGGCTCATTAAGAGACAGCTTCTCTAGCAAGAGGGGAGAGTATTGCCAGAACCAAAAGACACACAAGAAGGAGTGAAGAGCAAGAAAACCTGGCCTCTCTGAAAGACCCTAGCCAGAACCCAAAATATTCTCAGCAGTGGTGAGGACTCTGAGGGAGGAAAATGTGTTAAAGTGTTTGTTATTTTCCTATGGATCTGCAAGTCTCTTGGCTGCTTCCTAAAGTAAAGTGTGTCTGTGTTTAAGAATTTCCTTTGCAAATCCTTTCTATTCCTTCCAGCACCTGTCATGTGAGCCCCAAACTGTAATCCAGGGAGAAGCACTGGGCGGTATGCGCATTAGCTACTTGGGGATGGAAGAACAGGGGTCTTCAGCATTGACCTCAGGACTGAGGGTCACACATCCGCACTGCTCAGACCCAGCTTGGAAGTACATAGGATCCAAAAGTTGAACCCAAGCAGATTGGCGACCCCTCACAAGGCATGTGTGTACGTTGTGGGAAACCCAGAAACAAGGTTTCATGAACACCAAAAAGAGCCAACGCAAATTTCCCCAAATTATGTCGTGCACTGAAAAAACCATACAAACCAAAAACCATTTAAATAAAATATAAGGGCATTTCAGCCTTAACTGAAAACTACACAGTGATTGTTAACAACAATAATTTGGCCCTTAATGTTTAATGGCCTTTTACAGGCCTCTGTCTACATTAATAATTTCCTTTAACATCAATGGGATTTGTGCATAAGGGCAATATACGGGCCCAATTTTGTTTTTCTTGGATAAGTCTCCAAGTAGGCAAGGAATTTCTCTTTTTGTGTTAATTCTTCTCTCTTTCCCCTTTGGAAAAGTTCTTCTCTGGAATGGGAACATGGAAACAACATGGAGTTGGGGCAGTGGGACTTAGTGAGACTAATATGGAAAATATTAATGTTATGAAAATTTTTTATGTAGAAGTTAATGGTACTCCTTCCATCAACTCACACTACATTCACTACAAAGAAACACCTATTTAGTTCAATGTAAGCGAAGACTATATTAAACCATCGATTTTTTAATTTTATTCCTGACTTTGTAGGTTATAATTGTATGCAAGGGGCCTAGTGTAACAGATCGGTACATTAAAAGAAACTGAAATAAACACACATGAATCTACTGTAATTTACTCAATGTGTTCTATGTTCCCTTTTATATAATAAACACCACAACAAGACCATTGTGATAAGATTTCTGTAGGATCTATAACTAGTTCCCTAATTCAGAATAAAGCTTTTAACTAAAGAGCTCCAGTGACCAAAACATAATTTATATCTTTACATGAGGAAAAACTGACTAGTTATTGGATTCTAGGAGTTACAACAACAGAACAGATCAATGGTTCATCCAGTTCTACTATCCTGCATCAGAGAGTATTGACTGCAGGAGCTGAAAAATAATCTATAAAATCCTCCGTAAACACACTCAAATGAGGAGACATATGATAGGGATGGGGAAAGAAGGAATTTTCCTCATGACCCATCTGGTGATCAGATTGTGCACACTGAAGAGGATAGATAGCCCTCATAATTTTCACCCTCGCTAATGTAACTACAGATACACATAAATGTTAAATCCCTTCTTGGATTTCATTAAGCTATTTAATTCAACAACCTCCTGTGTTAATTTAGTTTCAATTGTTAATTATATTTTTTAAAATGCTTTGGTTTTCTGGGGGGTACCTTTGCATCTGCTTACATCTGACACCTTTTAATTGAGTGCTTTTGTATTTTTGTTTGTTTGAACTTTTTATACTGCAGTTTTACCATTCATAAAGACATAAAAATGAGTAATTTTAGAAAGTATTACAAATATAAGCCACAAAGCAGAAGACATAGAGACTCTTTTTTAAACAAACTGAAAATGAGTATCTTGGCGCAAGTTCCTCAATTTGTGTGTGGAGACCTGGGGAAGAGGAGAAAAGATTGAGAAAGACTATAAACAAACAAAAGGAGCCACCTAATATTACAGAAAAGATAGAACAAATAAAATAATTACTCATTAACACACCAGTCATTGCACTCATTATCCATATGGTCATTGTAGCTGTCACATGATTCATTTAGTTCCACCTGGGCAGATGTAGATGATTTCTCTAATTTCATTTGATGACTGATATATACTGCCAATTAAGCAGAATCATGAAACACGCACACACACTCATTAGTTTTGTAGTTTATAATGATTTACAGAGATATGAGAGAGAGAATTCTGTGTTAAAACCTAAGATTTTTTTTTTTTTAAAGAGAAATATCACTCAGGAAAGATCCAAGACATAAAAAGCTTTTCAATCTAGTTGCAACAAATGTCGATGGCATATTTGCCTGTGGATAAACTACAGAATTAGGCATCTTTAACGTTATCATCATCCCTTTCCTTTCTAAACAAATAGTTCATGTTAGTTTAATAGGGATGCATAAAACTAAACAGTTCCACATAGCAAGGACACATGCAAACACTGTCTTCAATATCAGGCAGACTCATTTCTCCTCTTCCCCTAAAGTTTAGGGTTTTCATAAATCTAAAACCATACAGTGAAAATTACTTGAAACTACTTAATTTTCTCTGGTTTCACACTGCAACCCTGTAAAACCATGGATTTTACATGTTCCAAATCCATAAATCAGACTGTGTTTAGTAGAAATGTTTGCAAACCTATCATCAAGCTAGGACCAAGTCTCAAGTTTGTAATGAAATCCTAAATCAGGTGAACTTTGTGTAGCTTTAGATTTCATTGCAAATAGCTTTAGCATTTAATACTAATAGCTCATATAGCCTTAGTATTTAATATCCCAACTAACATCTCAGATTACTAATAATTTTTGTTGGCCTTTTAGGATCCATTTTTAGTTTTGCTAAGGTTTTTTTTTTTAGATAAGCTTATAAAAAATAACATAGAATTTCAGTTAAGGACGCACGATTTATTTATATGACATGTTTTGCTTTCTTCTCTATTCCTTATCTAAGGCCTTATTCTTTTTTTTCCACCCCAGTGTTCACAAATAATTCTGAACCTATCAGTGCATCTCTAATCTTCACTAACCAACAAATTGGAAGTGTAAAATGTTATATTTTTTTTGATCTTTTCTATCAGCTATTTTGTTCAATCTTTAAATGACACATTAAAGAAGTGCTATTTGCCCAGACGGAAGCCTTGCTCATCTGTCCCTATCATTGTCTAGGTCTTTTATAACTATTTCCTGTTATTTAAACAAGTATTTTTCCTGACGCTGAAATAAGGCTTCCTAGTGTACCACTCACTGTAATAAGCTCCAGTCTTCTGGTATACTACTAACTATAACATGTAATTTATCACTAAAAAGTAAGCAGCTCATTTATTTTAGCCTTCAGTTCTTTCAGAACTGTGCAATAAATCACCAGGCTCACAGGGTATTTATCCAAATATAATTTCTCTAGTTGTTGAGCTTCCTTTTTCGATACTTCTGTCTGCATGACACCACCTGCAAAGCTCAGCTCCAGGGTAGATTTCCCCCCATCATTCTCTGTGGTGTTTAATGAAGCAAGAAATCATTTAGCTTCTCTGAAATTTCCTTCTCATCTTTGACTCTCATTACTTTCTAATGCAGGACTTTAACTTTGTTTTAGTTCAAGGAGAAGGAATCTTCCAACATATTCAAACACAGGGAGAGAGTGTTCAAAAATGTGGTTCAAGATAAAGCGCTCTGGTTCTTAACACATAACCAGTGAACACAGAGATTCTGTCCAGTGTTCCTGTCTCTATGGAAACCAACAGGGAGATAGAGGCGCAGGGTTTGTCTAAAGGAACATTTAATTCATAGCAAGCTGGGATGTAAATCTACCCTATACTAGCCTGCCGCGCACTAAGTGTCTATGTGGACCCTACTGCCGTGCACTAAAAGTTCCCTGGTGAGCTTTAATCTACTTTCAAAACAGAGTACCACTGCAGCTTGCCATGAACTAAGTGCTCATTTACACAAGCCAGTAATCTGTAGCAGCCACCCAGTGGGGAGGACAGAATGTATTCATTCATTCATACACCTCTCAGGGAGAGTGCTTAACCCTTACAAGACCAATAAGTCAGGAAGAGGGCGGAGGGAACCACTACCACCAGGGAAGGTGAGAAAGAAGGTGACTTTGGCAGGGATGGAACAAAAAGCTCCTGTTTGCCATATTGTGCTACCCTGCTTCCAAGTGGAGCCATTGGGCCCCAATATGCCATAATTCAAGGGGGAAATGGAAGAAGGCTCTCAATTTAGTCTCCACTCCACTGGCTTGAACTCTGGATTGGCTGAGGAGCTTCTGAAATGTGGAATTCTCCTGTTAAGGGATCAGTTTCCGTCTGGAAGAACTTATAAAACTACAATTTCTACAAATGCGCAGTTAATCCAAAACCTGTCTAGAAGAGCCGCCAACTCTGAGCATATTTTTCATCTTTGCTTTTATTTATTTAGCTTTTCAGCTATCCTCTTGGGCCTTTATGTCTCCAAAATACATGTTAAACACAAAAGTTGATTTGCCACTGCTTTAGCAGCCCGAGGCATGGGTTCCCATTTTGCAAGGAATATTCTTTGGGCCTGAACATTGATATCTTACCGTATAACCTTTCTTCATTTTTCTTCCGTGCATGTGGGATACATACTGTGAAGCAGCGTACTACCCCTTTAAGGACAGACTGGCGTGTAGCTAAGACGACTCTGCACCACCCTAAGGCTGGACTATATATAAACAGGAAAAGGAAGCTGAGCAAGAGAAAGGGGAGCAGAAGACTGCGGTGGGTGGGATTGTTTCCTCTCAGGTTCTAAAAGATCAGCGCAACTAGAGCCTTTGTCTGTAAACTTTAAGTCTGGGAGCTGAACCAGGTCAACAGGTGGGGGACATCCACAGCGCCATACACTGGGCTGCAAGAGATCATACTCTCACACTTACCCCAGCACCTGAACAAGGACTCAAAACCCCCCTCCCATCAACAGGGATAAGAATGCAGAGGTGCCTGTGCTAAATTTGGCTGTGAGATGTCCAACCCCCCAGCCTGGGTATGGGGTGGCAGTGAGGGCTCCAGGAATTCCAGTCCCAAGCCTGGAGGGGCCCAGCAGCTTCAGCAGCAACTGGACAGGCAGGCCCATCACAGACATCAAAAGACACATGCAGGCCTGCCAATAGGATACCCAGACTGTCACCAAGAGAGAAATATAAATTGGATCTGTCCCTGGGAAACCAGAGAGTATGTGGAGTAATGGCTGGTACAGCTGAGGAGGTCTGGCTTATTAAGGATACTGGAATCAAGACAGCAGAGATCCAAAGAGCTACAGAAGCTGAGGGGCCACAGTTTTGGGCCAGAAAGAGCGACACCCATGGTGTAATTTAGTTTAAATGCAGGGAAAAGGGACAATTAAAAGATGCTACCCTACAAGAACTTTGGACAGAGGACTGTGTAGTAGAAAGTAAGAGCCCGAGACATAAGGCCTAGCGTAACAGGCCAGGTATGAGGCCTGAGCTAATGTAAAAGAATAAAAGTTCTACCTTAAGTATCCTAAAAACAATACAAAGTCTACAGTGAGATTTATGTATGTACAGTGAGAGGTATGAGGCCTGAGCTAATGTAATGGTCAAGTCTGTTCTAAAGCAAAGTTAGCAGAAGCCATGCAGTGAACGCTGGCAGGCTCAAAGTAACTGGCAAGAACAGAGCTGGTATAACAAACACACATTCCTCAGAAAAGCTAGGCACAAGCACATTCCAGGACATCCTAATACCGCAGAGATAACGAGGGCTTACTGACCGCTCCAAATGACACCATAATGGATAGAAACGTCTTGTTAACATGGTGAATAGAGATGTTTTGACCGAACCGTCCAGTACAAGGCAACGCGTCACATCTTACCACTTCAAAGGGGGGGTAACTTGCCACATCAGGAGGTGGCAACTCCACGTCAGAAGGGCAGCACTTAATTTGTTTGTATCAATGGGTGAAAGAGGATCTCAGAGGAAACGTCTTTGTCTGGCCAAGTGAGGAACAGAAAGTCCTGCCGTTTACTGAGCCAGTACCATTGTAAGGGGCACGCAATATTAAGTGTACTTGTAGCACATACAAGGAGCTTTCTACTGTGCTAGTTTGGCAATAACCTGGCTGGATGCCTTCATTGCTAAACGGAACTGTGGTCGTGTCAAATCATTTGATTGTGGAGCGGTGTCTCGATTATCTGCACGGAGCTGGGACAGCATACACATGGGGAGCACACACACGTGCAGCCAACAACTGACAACAGACTGTCATAAATATGGTAGGCCTGGGCAAACCTGAGTAGCTCCAAGAAACAGACTTCAGAGATCAAACTTCAGGGGCAGGCCATGGGTTTTGGATTTTCCCCCCGCTGTGTCAGAGCATGAGTGTGCATGGAGCATGAGTAGCCTGATACAGGAGTTTCGAAAGATTCCAGTAGGAAAAATCCTAGTTAGCTATTCCAAAGGGTAGCAGGATTTCCTTACTGGGGGAAGTAGGGCAAAGACTGAAAGGAGGTCAAAGGTACTGGGGTCCCAGGAAAGAGGTGTGACAAAAGCTCTGTTGTTGTTCTTCATCAATTAGGTCACTTGCAGGCCCAGATGCAGGCTTTCTTACTGAAATGGACCGAGAAACAGGAACACATCCTGCAGATAGAAAACAGGCAGAAAGAGCTGTGTGCAGAGAAGGAGAGAAGCCACTTGGTTGTAGCTACGTGAAGGAAGCGAACCAACATACTGGAAAACAAACATGCTGTTCTTCAGAGGAAGATGTGTGAAAGCCTCCAGGAAGCCCGACAGTTAAAGAAGGCGTTCTAGCAAATGCAAGAGTGGATGAAGACTGAGATGGTCCAAATGCAAGAGAAACTGACAACTGCTAAACGTGCCATGTGCCTTCCATGACACAACAGCATGGTCTGATGGCAGGGACTTGCCCATTCCCAGGGTAAAGAAGTACTGACCCTAGAGAAGAAGCAATGCTGGACTCAGTTGGAGAAGGATCAAAGTAACAATGAGATGTGAGCAACCAACTCAAGAAACGTAAATCTGCAGGTCAGCCAGGTAGTAAATATGGACTTGAAGGCCATTGTGCAGGATTTGGAAAGCACAGTGACATCCAAGAACCAGTTTTCCGTCATGGCTGTAGAAACAAGCATAGCCCACCTGGAAAAGCCAAGGACTCTGAGATCAACAAATGCCTGACTGCCTGCCAACAGAACGCCGAGCTGGAAAAGGAGTCACACAAGGAGAAACCTACCTGGGAGTTGGAACTGGGAGAGCTGGAACTAGCCCTACAGCTTGAGGAGGAGCAACCCCAGAATGAGCTTCAGGACACGAGTAGGGCAGTTAAAAGACTAAAAGAGCGTCTACTGAGATGTTCAAACCTGCATCTGCGGTTAAAAGAAAGTAACCAAGAAGCTTTGCAGCTCAGGCAGGAACAAACTCAGCAGACACAGTTCCTGGGACAACTTAGGAAGGACTAAAGATGACAACTCTGGAGAGGACAGAGGTATACCGCAAGTACATGTGATATGGCAGAGAGCACGGCAATAATTTACCAGAGATTGGTGTCTAACCAGGCAAGTGGAGTGATGACTCAGAGGTTCTAGAGGACTGGAACACCCTTCAAAAACTGGATACTGACCAACATAACGATGGAGATTATGTCTACAACAGTAGCTGCACTTACGGTGATATCCACTACAGCTCCCCAGAAAACCCATCTACTAATTAACTGGAGGGAATTAGAAGAGAAGGTTACTGCAGCTGAGAGGATCAGGGCTGAAGTCCTTGCACAGAACAACACACTACAGACATACAAAGCAGAGGACTCACAGGTGCTAGAAAAGATACACTCCTTTAGGGTCCATGTCTTGGCTCAAGTCATGAAACAGGGGAAGAGTTGGCCCACCTGATGGCAAAGGAAGACAATCAGGAGCACCCACTACCCTCCTCAGGCTTCAGATCCCAAGCTCCACCCCAAGCTACAACTTCAAAATGCTTACTATAAAGATATTTTTAGCGCACTAGAGCAAGCCCCACTAGCCCAAGTCTTTCAGCCTGGGCTGGGAAGCTCACTGATGCAGGCTGTTTACGTGTATTCTAGAAGACCAGAGAAGAACAGCCTAGAGACTTTGTTTGTTAACTTTATGTTTTGGAGCTGAACCAGAACCCTGAGGTGAAGACCTTATGAACTCTTTGTTGTAACCAAGACTTATTAAAAAGGGGGCATGCTGTTTTATTACTGTGTTGGCTTCTCCTTGCCCCAGGCTGTTAAAGCAAACCAACTGCTGCCCAGCCAGGCGAAAAGAACATGGGGCACACCCACAGTGTTGGAGACCCAGTGCAATTTTGAGTTGCCTGACCACTGTCCTACAGGCCTAGCATAGCTTTAGCTGCTTGCTTGGCTATTCTGACCCCTGTAGTATGACACCTTCCAGTTGGAAGGGATTAATACGACTACTAAGTAAACTTGCAGATGTCTCAGTTTCTGCATGCCATGGCACATAAGACGAAATACACAACGTGTATGCTTGCAGCTGCACAACGATAATGGTGATGGGAACAAGTTATCCTTGAACATCTGGGGGTACACTTTTTCACTGCCATGGGGCATATTTTTATACCACCCCTCGTATCACCAGATGTTATTTTGACAACCCCAATTATCATGGTGAGAATGGAATGTAGTTAAGGGTGAACACCCAATGCAGGTCATTAGCATATATGATAATGAGCAGAGAGGTAATTAGGTGAAAGCTGTTTATGAAAGGGTATAACAAGTTACCACTTGGACAAAGGAGAGCACTTCATCAACACCTGACTCCGCAGGAGGTGCTGCCAGTCGGACCAGAGGATCCACTGACTTGCTGGTGGGGCCCCTGAAGAAAGCTGTTCCTGTATACAGTCTTCTAAGTAACTGCTTAGCTCTCCAGGCTTAGTGAGTATGATATATTGTAGTTAATTTTAGGTTTTGTATTCAACTAGTATATCTAGAGAAAACCTTGCACATTAAACCTTATTGATCAGCAAATCGGGCGTATCGCGGCTCACTGGTATTCACACTGATCACTAAGTGTCCAGTATCAACACACAGCAACACACTGAGCCATACAAGGACTGCCCACACCTTTACACATACCTTCTGTGACTTTAATAAGGTAATTAATTATGTCAGACTTTAATCAAAAGTTCATCCAAATACCAAAACTATAGAACAATTTTCTGGCTCGGTACACTTTGAAAACAGAAAATCTTTGTTATAAGGAGTATTCAGCTCCAATCCATTTAGGACAATGAACCAGACTCACAGTCAAAATGATAGGGTCAAAACTAGATATATCTGAGTTTAAAAAATTCCTTTAAAAAGGTCTAACATTCAGGGTTCTATTAAACAAATGGACTTGGGGAGGAGGGGGATGAGAGGGAAATCAAATGCAGAGCTGGTTAGGGATTTTTTGACAAAACTGTTTTTTATTGGAAAATGTGATTTGTCAAGACAGACACTTTTCATAGGAAAGGGTTCTCAGACCCAGGATGGTATTCTGGTGTGTGTGTGTGTGTGAGACAGAGACCCTTCCCAGAATATCCAACAACCCAGTGACTAAAACACTCATCTATGAGACCCAAATGCGGATCCCCTGCTCTGCCCAATTTGCAACAAGTACTTGAACCTATCCTCCCACATCTGTGCCCTAACTGACAGCATACTGGCTATTCTGAGGTGGATCTTTCTCAACCTTCCCTATTGGAGCTGTTCCACTTTATATAAATAATTAAATATTCATTGGGCCAGCAAGAGACTAACTGACTTTATAGCCCACTCCAGGCTGAAACCCAGGCTCAAATCCCTCCTTCAAGTCACCCAGAGCAGGGTCTTGAACTTGAGTCTCCCATCTCCCAGATGAATGCCCTAACCACCCGACTGGCTATTCTGAGGTGAGTCTCATGCTCTCATTTTTCACAAAATAATTCAAAAGGTCTCAGGTTTCCCCCGACGCCAAATACAAATTTCTAAAATCTTCAATATATTTATGGGACAGGAAAGCCATTTCCCACTTGGCACTTAAGCAATACTAGTTAAGTAGCTAACTGTTAACAAATCCTTAAGTATACACTGTAATTATATTAATCGTAAGAAGCTCTTCTTGATAATCAGGGAGAAGTCATATTCTGTGTAGCGCCACAGAAATTCGTTGGCAATTAGTAGCTCTTTCATACACCATACAAGGTGACTGAGAAAATCAGTAACTAAAATAATATTTTACTATTTTTTACTCGTGAGCATAGCAAACCTAGCAGTTATGAAGGACTGAGCTGGGATATTTTCTGACATGTATCAGCAACAGAATTGCTAACTCTCTTTAAAATACCAGGCCAAGTTTCACCCTGAGTTACGGGTGTGCTCAATTTATTTAGGTCCTAATTTATTTAGGTCCTAATAGAACAATAAAACATAACACATACCACAGGCCTCTCTCTACAAGGTCCTTAGTTTCTTCTGTCACTACCTTTGAGCAACCTTTTATTTATTTATTTATTTAGAGAAACCCGTCTACATGATGAAGAAATCACCTCTTTCAACCATCTAGGCTACAGACCTGACTGTAGGCTCAGTGGCCTGGCCCAGAGTTCTCAAGAGCTTTTACCAAGCAGGTGTTATATACTATCTGGCAGGATAACATGGCCTACTCCACTAGTGTAACCTCTATTGCCCCTAGATAAACATCCCTGAAATGGGGATTAGGAGCTGTTGGCCCCGGATGAGCCATTGGCTGGCCCCAAAAGCCAGCATATGCTATCACAGGTACAGATCTAAGTCATGGAGCTGAAAACCCTGCCATTTAACGTTTGAAAAACTAACAGTTTTTGAGCAATAGGAAAACAAACATTATCTGAACTCTGCTATTTCAACTCCTTTTTAGCACTTTCATGAAGTAATAAGTGACTAAATTGATAGTTTTAAGACTGCTTGAAAGAAAAGCTAGTTTGGAGCCCTGCATCTCATGTTTTAGCCCACAGCAAACTGTTACAGTCAACTTAATAAAACCTGTTGACAGAGCAAGTAACAGTAGCCTGGGCCAGGCAGACTGCAGACAGATTCCAAGCAGACTGCTCCCCAAGGCACTGCCAATGACTTTTGGTCTTACCTGCAACATCCCGAACACCGGCCTTTCCGAACCAAAGACAGTAAGTACACCAGAGAGTTTGGTAATTAATATAAATGGGGATTATATTTAAAAACTAAAAGCATTGTTTACTGTGACCTGATCATTATTTGAGCCCAGAAAAAGTGCACACACACAAGCCATTGTGCCACCTATCTGTTTAAATATCTATTTTTCACTCAAGCTTTTGAAGAGGAGTCAGCTGATGTTTGGGAAAGGAAAGATGAGCAAATCTTTTGTGAACTGTTTGTTTTAATTAATGGAGTACATGCCCAGAGCAGACGATGGGTACTTACCGATTTTTAAATATAAAACAGAGTAAATGAATACATTTTTTAAAATCACTATTTTAATTATAATTATGCAAATTGAGTGTGTTTTTAGAAAATATGGTGGCTTCTTTGTAAGTCCTTTGTTTCCTTCCTTCTCCCCAAGAAAACCAAAACACCCTTTTCTGGAGCTCTGGGATTTCTGTGGCATCAAGGGAATGCATATGAGTACCAATTAAAAAACAAAATAAAATAATAATTTAAGAATATTCTAAATTAAGTATCAGATATACAAGTACAATGAAAACAAATTCTATTATATCTGAAGATTTATTATTTTGAATTGTAACAGCGCTTCCAAATCTCTCACATGGCTGTAGACAAATTCAATCTTAAAGTCATTATTAAAAGACAATAGTTATTGTGCTCTTTTCCTTATGGAAAGTCTAAATGCATGTGCAGTTTAAAAGTAAAATGGAGCTGACAGCACTGTCATCTATGTCCTAGAAAACTACTGATTATGCATATTGCATTCCATGTGTTTCCTAATGCAGCATCATACGTTTGTTTAACAAATTTTATTTTAATTGGGGACTAAAACAGGGAAATCAAACTGCCAAACTTAAAATTTTGTTTGCTATTGTGGAATCTGTACTTCTAAATAGTACCTCCTAGTGCTCATTTATTTGAAATGCCATATTTTTCAGTACAAGAAACTCCTAACATTTTAGAGTCTATAAAAATGAATAAAATTCCTTTTACCCTTTTTGTATAAATAGCTCACTCCTATGTGTTCCCTTTAATTGAACAGAAGCTAATTACTTCTGTAACTAGAATCAGCAACTCCACGAGTCACCCATCATGGCGTAAGGCGATGCTGTACTCCATATTAAACATAAAACAGAAATCTGAAGACTTGTGATCATTCAAGAATCCATTCAGTTTTTCCCAGCAGTACAGTGGCCACTTCCAATCTGGGCCAGTAATATTCTGCCCACCTATAATTCCCCGTATCACAATTGGATTAGTTCTTCAAATCCTTACGGTGTGGTGCACTGGTAATAGTTACTATCTTTCACCGCAGAAGAGACTTCATTTTAGTTTTCGGTGAGTTTCTAAAAAACAGTTATCCCTCCTTGATCCCCATTGTGGGATTTGGTTTTAAAAGCCCATCACGACAAAGCTATGGCCAGGGCTTCACACCTTAGTCTGACTCTATACCCACAGAGCATTGTTTGAATCTTGAATAGAGAAACCCCTCTATAGAGTAGCCATGGAAGGCCTACATGACGGCCTAATATCTTCCTTTGCCCCTCCCGCCATGCCTCTTAAAAAAATTAAAATGAGTCCATTAATTTTTGCAGGATGTTGAGAAAAATAAAAAGGGAGAAGAACCATCTCTTTGACCCCTTCTAAAACTCCTAGAGCTGGCTTTACCTTCAATCTTACAGTGCCTGTAACATCATTTCACTAGTACAGGAGTCACAAACTCCAGTGTGCTAAAATAGAAATGCTGACGCCCTCAAAAGTATAATGTACCATGTTAAAGCACACAACTGCTGATATCCTGTTTCATAACTGTTCAGTAATTGAACTTATAAATATATTTCAGAAAGTAACCTCGCACTGTTTTTTGACCATAAATATGTAGAACACATATTTTAATAGTCCTTGGAACAGAAAAGAACAAAGCCAATATTATGCTAAAAGTTGTTTCCATTTTTAGGCAATATTTTCCTCCAGGGTACCCTATGCATGTACTATTATTCTCTGAGCTAAATAAAAAAAAATATGAAATATAGGCGCTGGAACATTTTTGTTATTGTAAAATTGCATTCATTTTGCTCAGCTCAGCAATACTACATGACAGTCCATGGGGTAAGGCACACTTGTCACCAAGAATAAGAGTGAGGTATTTGCAATACTGACACTGTGAAAGCATGAGCATAATAATAATAATAAATAAATAAATAAATAAAGATAACTAGTTCCCAAGATGCTGTTAGTATTTAATTTTTTAAAAATAGCTTTCTTTTTTTTTTTCATTTTAAACATTCAGATCATTAAAGGCATGCTTCTGATTCTTGCAGCAACATTAAAGTACTTCAGAAACTGGCTTCATAGTCTTTTGTGTTAGGTCCCCATATCGTTTCTATCACAAATGTCCACTCTTCAGCAATACGGGCTCTGTCCAGCTATAGGCTGAGACGCAGAACCATAGAAGTGTAGGATAGGAAGGGACCCTGAGGGCTCTTCTATAGTCCAGTCACCTGCACTCAAGGCAGGACTAAGTATCATCTGGACCAAGGGTGTCAAAATTATCTGGCCACAATGGCCATTTAAGACAAAACTGTTCTCTTGGCAGGCCACACCGTAAAAAAAAAAATTAAAAATTTAAAAAAAAAATGAAGGGGCAGCACAATGGCACAGCAGGTAGCAATCTCACTTCACAGCTCCAGCATCCAGGATTCAAACCCTGATCCCAGCTCTGTCTGTGTAGAGTTTGCATGATGTTCTCCCCATGTCTACGCAAGTTTTTCTGAGCACTCCAGTTTTCTTCCCACCTTCATGCTAGTTAGGTTAATTGGCATCCGTAAATTGTTCCTTGTGTGATTATATGTGTGCTTTTGAGTGTATGTGTGTCCTACGATGTACTGGTGACCTGTCTAGCCTTTTGCCCTTTAAACAGCCAAGATAGGTGCCAGTGCCCCGTAACCCTGAATAAGGAATAAGCGGGTATGGAGAGTGAGTGAGTGAATAATAAAAATTAGGTCAATATATTAGCTCAAATAATATATTACTCCACACTACGTTATTCAAATAAACTTAAAACGGATACAAAAACTATTTCAGGCAATAATTTCAATGTAAATATTACTCGATGAATATCATTATCTAGACGCTGTTTTAGAACAAAGAAGTACATTACTCATTTTCCATACCCGCTTCATGTTGTATGTTATTATTGATAATAAAATGAAAAAAATTAAGTATTTTACTTTCCATTGAAATATCTACTAACATAGAACAGATTTCAGAGTACATAATGCATTACCACATTTCAACTAAAATTAAGTTTTAGTTGGTTAAAAATGCAAATTACATGTACCTTTTATGACTTCTGCTCTTCTCCTCTCATACAAATGTTTTTATCTCTGGTTCTAAGTCCCTAGGAGTGGCCACTCGCAACACAGCAGCCAGACGTTCATCTGTAATCCTTGAGCTGTGTTTTGATTTGTTTTGGTTCATTATAGAAAAGAGCTATTCACAAATATAAATACTTCCAAATAAACTCAAAATTTTTCCAAAAAGATATGCCAATTTGAGGAAGTCTTTACATGAAACATATTGGTAGAAATCTTGCTGTAACACTTCACTGAAATTACCTTTAAGATGTTGTTTGCACTGAAAGTTGATTATCAACATTTGAAGATCTGGCAGAGCTGTTGTTACATCCAAGGTAAGAGGGTTTGCAAATAACTGAAACCTGTCTCGATGAGACTGAATGTCTTGAAATGGACAATCAAATTCTTTGGTCAGGTTTGATAATTTTTCACTGTAGTGCTTGTAATCTTCATCTCCAAAAGTATCTTTGTGTAAATCTTGAATCTCTCTGCATGCACTGAAGTGAACGAAATTTCCAACTGATACCAGTTGCTGCCACAAATTGAGCTTGGCTTTGAAAGCTCTCACCTCTTCATCCATTTGCATCACGATCTGCTTCGGCCCTTGGAACTTCTTGTTTAAAATATTCATTTGCTCCATGAGGTCAACAAGAAATGCAAGATCCAGCAGCCACTGCAGATTACTGAGATCTGCAAGATGCTCCCCGCCCCCTCTGCCATAAAGTCCTGTAGTATTTGACGCAAATAAAAAAATTGCTTCAGCACTGTCCTGCAATTTAGCCATCGTACATGGGTAAAATACTGCAAATCATCATACTGCGATTCCTCATTTAATAAGGCACGAAACTATCTGTGTTGCAAAGACTAACTATGGATGAAATTCACATACTTAACAACAACGCTCATTACATATTCTAATTCTGCAGCTTTTCCACACGACTGCTGATGCAGAATGCAATGTACGAAAATCAGTGAATCTGCATTTATTTCTTTAACTTTTGCCATCATTCTGCCAGTCAATCCATGATTTTTCCAGTCATAGATGGTGCCCCATCTGTTGTAATGCCTGCTAGTTTCTCCCAAAATAACTCTGCACCTTTCAAAGCTTCCTCAAGTTTAAAAAAAGATGTCCTGTCCTGTGGTTGTGTTGTCCATGCTTGACAAACTTAAAAGCTCTTCAACAACATTAAAGTCATTTGTTACTCTTCTTACAAAAATTGCAAGATACACCATGTCCACAATATCTGTGCTCTCACCTAAAGCAACAGAAAAAGCACAAAATTCCTTGGCTTTTTTCCTAAGCTGCAGTTTAATAACATCTGCCATTTCCATTATTCACTCAGCAACCGTGTTTCGAGACAAACTGATGTTAGAAAAATTCTTTTTTTGTTTAAGGGCATTCTACATCAGCTGCTTTAAGCATGCATTTTTTGACAAATTCACTATCTGAAAATGGCTTGGTGGAACATGCAATCTCCTTGCATATAATACAGCTGGCCTCCATAGCGTTTCATTTTTCCCCCTCAATTTAAGAAAAACGTTCCGTTGAGATTCCATCGCTTCTTTCTTATTTGCAACTTTTTCAGCATGAACTTTACCAGTAAATTCAGAATATTCTGCTTTGTGCAGTGTCTCAGTGTTGTTGTATGTTTCACTACAGCAACTGAAGTACTGCAAATTAGACATGTTGCCTTGCCATCATATTCAGTAAAATAATACTCATTTGTCCAGCAATTTTGGAATTTTCTATGCTTTTCCTGCACCTTTCGTTTCGGGGGCATCTCGACATATTTTCGGCAAAAGATATTAAATGTCACAGAAAATAAAATAAATGCCATAAGCCTGCACTTTTATAGATGAGCTTCACCACACTAAAATAAAATTGTGCACCTTTCTGTCACGCCGTTCTACGAACGCCATCCTACATGCCATTTGACTGGATATGATACAATGAGCTATAATTGGCTTTGATGGCACTCATTCATAGCAAATTGCATGAATATGATGAACGTACGTTATTTGTTAAAAAGACCGCTTAGTTTAAAAGAGAATTCCAAGACAGGATGGGATATAAATACAATATTAGAAAAGAGTGCACGGGCCACAAAAATTAACCATGCAGGCCACATGTTTGACATCCCTGATCTAGATCATTTCCAACAGGTGTTTGTTTAACCAGCTCTTAAAAATCTCCAATGACGGAGATTCCACAACCTCCCTAAGCAATTTATTCCAATGTGTTTAACTACCCATTAGGAAGTTATTCTTAATATCCAACCTAAACCTCCCTTACTGTAATTTAAGCCCATTGCTTCTTGTTCTATCCTCAGAGGTTAAAGAGTACAATTTTTCTCCCTCCTCCTTCTGGCTCCTCAAAGGGAGTCCCAAGGGTACTGTCCAAAGACTCCAGCTTCTCCCCACTGCTCTGAGGCTCCCCACCGGGAGCATGACTGCTTCCCCCTTCCCCAGCTCCCCACTGGGTGATGGCCAGGCTCCTGGGGGCTGGAGGGCTGAGAGTCCGGGGAAGGCAGCCCCCATGCTCCTGGCAGGGAGTGGGGAGTCATAAACCTCAGGGCAGCACCTGAGTTCCCGATGCAGCCAGGCTTCCAGCAGGGAACAGGGAGCCAGGTGCCCGGGAGACAACTGGGCTGGGAGCAGGGACCCTTGGTGCCGCAGAGCTCCCCGCGGAGCCCAGGCAGCAGCACAGCTGGGAGCAGGAGCCAGGACCCTGGCAGAGGCAGTTTGATTCTGAGCAGGGAGCCTGGTGGGCACAGCCTGACTGGAAGCAGGGAGCCTGGCCAGCAGCTTAGCAAGAAGCGTGGAGCTCGTAGGCAATCAGGCTATAGCTGGAGCCCCCCGTCCACTCAGCTTTCTTATCAATTTCACAGCTCAGGCATGGAGCCGATATAAATAACCCATAGTGTCCACACAGACATGACATCACCCTAACTACACCAGTATAAGCCCTAAGCCTCTTGTGGAGGTGGAGTTATGATGTTGGTGAGGTAGGGCACTTCCATCAGTGGGAACAAGGCAGCAGTCCATACACTGACATAATTAGGTCAACAAACTTCCTTATGTCAACTGAATGCTGTAGTGTTGGACAAAGCCTTACTGAAGTCAAGATTTACCACATCTATTGCTCTCCCCCAACCACAAGGCTTGTTACCCTGCCAAAGAAGGCTATCAGGTTGGTTTGACATGATTTGCTCTTGACAAATCCATGCTGACTGTTACCTATCACCTTATTATCTTCTAGGTGTTTCCAAACTGATGGCTAGTTATTTACTCCATTATCTTTCCGGGTACTAAAGTTAAGCTGACTGGTCTATAATTCTCCATGTTATCTTTATTTCCCTTTTTATAGATGGACACTATATTTGCTCTTTTCCAGTCCTCTGGAATCCTTCCCATCTTCCATGACTTTTGCTAAACAACAATCTGCATGGAAAGTATTTGTACACTTGGCTATTCTTCACCATTTACAATGAAGCAAGGAGTTGGACTGGGAAGCTATCTATCTTCTCTCCTAGATTGTGGATGGCATCAACAAAGCCACATGGGGTCTAAGCCACTTCCACCCCCCACCAACTTTCCCCCTATCCCATACAGCCTCCCTTTAATTCAGCTTCATTTTTTAAAAAAATTTAATTCAGCTTCATTTTTGAAAAATTATGGTAACAAGCAGAACAGAAGAAAACAGACCTTACCCCATCACCTTGCTGTTTTCTACAAGTTTTTGTCTTCCCCTTGCTGCTACTAGATTTTTTTTCCTCCCCTCAGTTTTCTGTGGTCTTGGTCTTCTCTCTCTCTCTCATTTTCTTTCCTCCGCTGATTCCTTCTCTTCTAAATCCTTTCAGTCTATGGCTTTGGCCCCAATTTCAGCAGTCAATTGCTAGCCATCAGTGTCATCGTTCTGGTGCAAATTCTGATAGCAGCTTAGGAAAGCAGTGATTTGCACTGGAGAAGTTTATTCAGGTTTTGGGAACTTGGATATGCTCCACAGGTGCAAAATTACAACTCTCCTTGCCTAAGCCTGTGGTTGCACTGGTCCAACTACATCTTTTTCCTCTCTTCTCTAGTTCTCAGTCTAACCCCAATGCTCACTCAACCCTCTACTATTTTTTCCTGCAATGTTTTTCTTCCTCTCCTCTTCCCAGATGTGATTTATCTTCCTTCCTCCTTGTCTGCCCTGATGTCTCCGTTCTGGACTCCCTCCTAAATCACCCTTCCTCCCCCTCCTTTTCTTGAGTCCCCTCTGTCTCCGTTTATCTTTCCAACGTCCCCTTTCTCTCTCTCAGTGCCTATTCTCTTCTCTTCTCCACTCAAAGTGATAGTGACACAAATTGCATTCAGACCACATGTATGTGTGTGCTGACAGCGTGGGGAAGAAGTGGCATCAATGCAGCATTCACCAGCTACAGCAGCTGACCTTGCAAAGCAAGGGATTCAACGAAGATAAGTCTACAGTGCAATTAGACACCCGTTACAGTAGATAAGGGGTCTCTGTAATCAACATGCCAGTGCACCACTTACAAATGGACACTGAGTGCCTTTGTAGGCCAAGAGGGATTCACAGTTTTGCTTCTAAAATGCTATTTAAAAGATGTACTAAAACACTGCATCTTTCCTTAAAACAAAGTCTTGACTTAGTTGAATGGTTGTTATTGACCTTGTAAGTTCTGAAATGTTCATTCTTTTAGCTCAACACAAATGGCTTTAATTAAAACCCAGAAATAATTAAGATTTAAAATAAATGTTCCAGTTGCATACTGTATGTCATTAGAGTACAAGGTGGCACAGAGAAACAGAGGCACATACCTGTTTTCTCAACTTTTGATTGGGAAATATTTTATCTATGCAATCGATCCTCACTCATTCATACTAATGAGATCCAATATGCATTATTGAATTTTGCGAACAAGTTACTGAACACAATGAAATGTAAGAATTCTATTCACAAAGTGTGCTTTGCTCATTTGTGTTGACAGCTGTGATTTAAGCTGTAATTATTTACAATGCTTCCTAAGTTTGTAAAAACATAAGACTTCATTGTAGCACCTGCTGTTGCAGTTCTGTTGCAAAGGAGAAAACCATTTTTATTTTATTATTTTAAAAATTCCTAAGTGGGCAAAATTAGTGAAGTGTGAATTAGTGATGCTCTGATATGCAGAATGAGGAATAAAAATCAGAAATGTCTACGATGCCATAGTGACAAAAGGAATGATTTATTTGTTCTGGATTGTTTTGAAAATAGAACAATTTTGCTGAGTTAAAATACAAGACTCCTATTAAACTAGTTGTTGAATGTTGCACATGCTCATTTTTGCCACATTCTTTTATACCAAGATCTATAAGAACTACAAGAATGTTTACATTAGACTGATGAGAAGTACTTACGCAGTGCATATAGACATCCAATGGGTTTCTCTGGAGTCAGTAGGGTTGCCACTTTCCTAATTGCTGGTAACTGGATCCCAGGGGCTCCAACCCTGCTCTGCTTCTTCCCTCAAGGCCCCACCCTGTTCCATCTCTTCCCTCGAGGCCCTGTTCCTTTTTCCCCCCAAGTCTCCATCCCTGCTCCGTCTCTTCCCTCAAGGCCCCACTTCTGTAGCTCACTCTTCTGCCCTCCTCCCTCTGATGCTCACTGGACCACCTCCACCTCCCTTCCCCACCCCCCTCCCGGGATGGGAGCTGGTGCAGCCTGACAAGGAGCCTGCCTGCAGGTAGGAGGCAGCTCTGGCTGAGCAGGAGCTGGCATAGGTTAATGACCCGGGATTCTCCTCCTACCCCATGGTGACTGGACACTGCCAGGTCCCCTTTTTGACCAGACTTTCCAGTTGAAAACTGGGCACCTGGCAACCCTAAATGGCATCCGGACACAGAAGTAAAAAACTGGACTGTCTGGGTAAAACCCAGATAGGTGGCAACCCCACAGTAAACTCAGACATAAAGTAAGAAGCAGCAGAGTTGTAATTAGAACAGAGCAATGTTTCGTTATGAATTCATTATCATTCTATGGTAATATTTCAATATCATACAGCTAGGGGGAAATGGACTGAATTTGTCCCATGTTTCTGACATGACAAATTGCATACACAGGAGAATGTCCAGGATATACACCGTAACACACTCAAAACCACCTTCACCAAGCAAAGACACTCCACCAGAGAAGTAGATCACATCACTGAATGGGCAACTCAAACACCCTAAGAGAACCTACTTCAATACAGAAATAGAAACCCTCCGACCACACAGCCCTAGCTGTCATCTACCATCTCACATTGGAATCCACATGGGGTATAATCAAACAACTACAACACATACTCGATGGGACCCAATATTGAAAGAAATCTTTCCTAAACCCCCTCTTCTGGCCTTCAAATAACCCCATCCCAACCTCTCCAAGCTCCCCATAAACCAGGACCCACCAACTCAAAGCAGCACCAGACCATGTCAGAACAGCAGATGCACTTTAATTATCAACACCACCCTACACTGCACCTTTCAAGATCCATGGGTCCTACAAATGCCTATCACAACATGTGGGATAGCTTATCCAATGCACTAAATCCCCCAATAACAACTCCGTGGGTGAAACCAGACAATCACTATGTTCTCAAATGAACTCACACAGGAAAACAATAAAAGACTAAAACACCATTTCACCTGTGGGTGAACACTTTTCACAAAGCATTCGCTCTATATTTGACCTCACCCTCATCCGCACACCACTTTCCGAAGATGAGCCTGGGAGCTTACATTCATAACTTCACTAGAAATTAAAAATCATGGTCTAAATAAAGACACTAAATTTATGGTTTATTACAACCATCTATAATCCAATAACTATCCCTTTTTCTCCTGTGACAACAGAAGTGTTAATGGGTCACTTCACCTCAAAAGGTCGTTTATAATATGCGCTAACTACTTAGGCTAAACTATCTATTCCATGTTATGTTTTGCTGTGCCACTCCGAGTACCTTTCCCAGATCTGAAGAAGAGCTCTCTGTGTAGCTAGAAAGTCTCTTTCACCAACAGAAGTCAGTCCAATAAAAGATATTATCTCCCTAATATCCTGGGACTGATACGGCTATAGCAGCACTGCAAAATACGTACATACAAAGAAGTCTACTCGCCTTCCTTTGTAGCATGGGGCATGGGTCACTTGCTGGTGGATTCTCTGTACCTTAAAGTCTTTAAACCATGATTTGAGGACTTTAATATCTCCGTCATAGGTTAGAGGTTTATTACAGGAGTGAGTGAGTTTCTGTGGCCTGTATTGTGCAGGAGGTCTGACTAGATGATCACATTGGTCCCTTCTAACCTTAGAGTCTATAAATATACTCCTGGCTTGGGCTAGGACTGACTTACAGTAGACAGGGCACATAAGCTCTGGCAGCCATCTACCCAGGTGACATATTCAGACTTGTAGGATGTGAGCTGAGTCCCTGTTGGCCAGGTGATATAAGGTACTAAAAGTTGTAGTGCAGGATGGTATGCACCCGAAGGCTAAGTAATAATGGCTATATGCATGTACATGGATTGATTGAAAAGTCTGAAGAATGTGAATGGTAAATGGTGGCTCTAGAACAGGGATCTCAAACTCAATTGGTATGGCGGGCCACATTTACATTGAGTTGAGTTCAGGGGGGCCACGCATGACACACACTTCTCTGCTGTACCTTTCATGCTCTACTCTCCGCCAAAAAAATCTCCCCGCAGGGTAAAATTCGGCGGCACAGTAGAAGAGAGAGAGGCTCTCACAGGGACTTGCAGACTCCACTCTCCGCCGTTAAATCTCCCTGTGGGGCCACATTCAGCGGCCATTTCCTTTTTAAGGCGGCACAGTAGAACAGAGAGAGAGGCTCTCACAGGGACTTGCAGACTCCACTCTCCGCCATTAAATCTCCCTGTGGGGCCACATTCAGCGGCCATTTCCTTTTTAAGACGGCCACAACTTGCCTGAGCTCCGCTCAGAAAATAATAACAGCACAAGCCTGCGGCCGGATTCGGACTGCGGGCCACATGACACAAGCCCGCGGGCCGCAGTTGGCCCGCGGGCCGCGAGTTTGAGACCCCTGCTCTAGAATAAAATGGAGACAGAGAGAACAACCTTTTGTAGGTGTGTTTTCAAGTCTCGGCAAAGTCTGACCCTTCTTTCATACTCGGGAGTTGGAGAATAGCATTTCAAATGTTAAGAAAATTAAAGCAAGCAAACAATTGTATAACAAAACTCTTTAAAACTGTTATTTATAATATGTAGTATAATAGATCTATGGCTACACAGGACTACACACTGTGGCCACAAAGGTATGGGTAGGTTTAGCCAGAGAGAAGTCTCGTCCTTATGCTTCAAAACAAAAATGACTAATACTTGAACTGAAGGAGAGTCTCCATTAATACTTGTAGCCTTTGGGCTCATGACACATATTTGAGAAGGTCAGAGATCCCATCCGGCAGAAGGCAGAGACGCACACACAACTGCCAGTACATATATTTATTTTGATTTGACATTAAGAAATGCCCATAAAATGCTCTGAGTACTCCAATGATATCAAAAGTATAATTATTGATCATTATTATTTGTATTAAAGGAACCCCAGGCATGGATAAGGGCCCCATTGTGCTACGTGCTCTACAAACACAGAACAAAAATAGAAACTAAACAGAAATAAGGAGTAATTTTTGTTTTACAGTGGGGATAATAAAAGTTACGTGGGATGTGATGGATTTTCCCTCACTTGGCATCTTTGAACCAAGATCGGAAGTCTTTGTAAAAGAAATGCCCTAGATCTGTCAGAAATCACGGGCTTGATGCAGGAATCACTTGGTGGAATCCAAGGCTTGTATTGTTGAGGTCAGACTAGATGAACATAATGGTAGCCTTTCCCAATTTAAAAGTATTAATCCATGAAAAAGACAGTCTCCGCCCCAAAGAGCTTTCATCAGCATATATACAAATAAACTAATTCCACTAGCCCATGGCCTTCAATAATCAAAACAGAGATAACAATTTCCCCACAGTCAGCAGTAAATAAAAATGAAAACTCCATTAAAGCTTTTCACTCCCACCAGTACCTTCATCCCGCCATCACAAAACTAGGAACAGTATATGTACATTATACAATTCTGTAGTTTACTATGGTCAAATAGCATTAGAGCACATGCTTTACAGCTAAAATGCTGTGGGGGTCAATACTACCTATAAGGACGTACACTGCTGAATATATTAGCCTATTCTGGTATCACTTCCACTCCTATGTTTCTTTACTTCTTTTATATGTTCTACCTGTTGACCTGTTTTTATATCTTCCTTTTGGTCTTCAAGTACTCTGAAGTGCTACCTACGAGGGCATGTTTTACGCAAAGCAGTGCACCTTTGGTCATACACTTTACTCTCTTCCTTTATACATAACCATTCCTTATGCTAGTTGTCAAAGTGTTTCCAATTCTGTATATTTTGAAGTTACTTTAAAAAAAAATCACAAGACTCTTACAAATACCATAATTGTTCTTTAGTTCCAGGGAGTTCCAAATCATACTAAATACTGACTGGAATATTTCAACATTTTGAAAAGAAAGACGCTTAGCAGAATTTTTTTTTAATATAGGAATAATTTGCCTTGACAAAGGCCAGTGATTCATATTACAGGACTGGAAAAAAAATTAGTGAAGATACTATACTGAATTTTAAGTTATATTTTTATATAGCATTTGCTAATAGCTACTGTTATGTCTATTGTCTGCTCTAAGTTGAGGTAATGTAACTGACCTTTCCGTCCATTATATTCATATTTTATATATATACCTTGAAGGTCTTGTCTACACTAAAAAAATAAGTCAACTTATTTATGTTGACTTTCACCCACCAAGCTTTCAGCTACCAAGCTGTCCACACGGCTCTCCTTGGGTCAGTGGAGTGCGTCCTCAACAGGAGCACTTCAACAACCTAAGAGGCAGCGTGGGGGGAGCCGAGACACCCAACTCTCAGCTCCCTGCTGGGAGCCTACAGGCTTCCTGGCACCCTGTAGGTTGCCCTCTCCTCACCTCCACTCCTGGTCCTAGCCGGGAGCTGGGGCAGCCTGCGTCCTGCCCTGTCCCAACTCTGAGCCTGCAGAAACCCACTTTTGGGGTTGGGGCTGCAGCCTCCTGCATCCCTGCTGGGAGCTGAGTGGCAGCCTCTTGAGACCGCAGCAGCTGCCTGCGTCCCACCTGGTTCCAGCTGGGAGGCAAGTGGCAGCCGCCAGCATCTCAGGAAGCCAGGCAGCAGCTGCCCACGTACCACCCAGTCCCAGCTCCCAGCTGACAGGCGGGCGGCAGCCGCCTGCTCCCTGGCTGGAAACCGGGAGCCGGCTTCCAAGCTCCCGCGCCCAGTTCGGAACACCTGTGCTCTGGGCTTGCCCCACAAGCCAGGCGGCAGGCCGGCAGCCTCTCGTTACCCAGCTCGTAACCAAGAGCCCAGCGGCTTGCAGAGCCAGACTCAAGCCACGCACTCCACTTGCATATACAGGTAAGACAGCCCCTCCACTGCTCTAAGGAGACACAATGTCTACACTGACAATGTTCTGTCTTAGCTCTGCCAACAAAATCCCTACGCCTCTTGTAGAGGCGGTTTTGTTTTTTCGGCAAGGAGGCGACTGTAGTGTGTACACCAGCACTGTTCTGTCAACAAAAGCTTACTTTTGTCAACAAAACTCTCTATGACAGACCAGGCCTTAGTCAGTGCATATACCACAAGTATTTTTTCTGTAAGCTCAAATTAAAGCTTGTACTGTCAACTATTGCTTCCACTGATTATTTTTTTGTTTTCTAAATTGTGAAAGTGTACCCTTAAAATGGAAAATAGTTTGCAAAACTGAATTTTAACCTCTTTCACTGTACAAAAGACCTCCAACAACTATATTATCTTTAAATAATTATATCAGCATGCAAACATAAATCCTGAAATTTAAATTTTAAATTCCTGGAATTGAGTACTGGCTGGCAGCGGGGGTTTTGTTTGTTTGTTTCGTTTTTGTGACAGCGGGGGGAGGAGGGACTAAAAAAAGTATGGAAAGATAGTCATTATGGAAACCATCAATAAGACATCTCTTTTTAATTTTCTGCATTCCCCATTCTAGTTTTTAATGGTCCACACAGTACAATGTTTTTGAACAAAAGAGCATCTGGAGAAATAAACTCTTCCCCCTAACCCCCCGTTTTAATTCAAAAACAGTTCCCAAATTCTGAATAAATGAATCAATATACAGCAAATGCATCTTAATGAATTATGGCCTGCAAGAAGAAAACCTTACATTTCCACATTAAACACTTGGCAATAAAATAAAACATTGCTTCAATTCTATTGTGTGGAAAGCTATAGAAATAGCTTAGATAGCCTAGTCCAAATAAATGGAGGTGTACAATTTCTATCTATTCAGAAAGTAGTTACAATAAAATTAAGCTTTTCAGAATTAACCTGAAATAGTGAAGGCTAAGCTGCATTGATAGACATTCCGTAAAGCTCTGCGGAAGTCAACAGAGTTTCACAAGATTTATGTCTGCAGTATTTGACCCCCAGGGATTCAGTTCTGCAAAAAGCAACATCCCCAGCTGCTTGTCCCTGGAGACTGCACAGAAGTCCCTCCACATACAAAAGGATAGAGAGGAATTTTGTTTTTTTTAAATGAAAATGTTCTGTTATCGCTCTCCCTCTCTCTCACACGTGGACTTTGCCCAACCTAACTGCCATTTGTGGTTGTTGGGATCCTGAGACGCATGTTGAGGAAGACAACAGGTACCATACTCAAAGTACTCCAGGCACCTGAAAACAGAGGAAGATTCCTCCCCAATTGCTGTGAAGACTGGACATCATTTAGCCAGTATGAGGAGAGGAACCTGAAGGAAAACTGATTTTTCTTAAAAAGTTGTTAAGTTTTATTCTTAATGACCTGGAAAAATAAGGAAGGAGCAAAGTCAGGACAAATATAATCAAACCTTATTTTGTGTATAGCAGAAAAATAATGAACTACAGGTACAGACCAATTTCACAAACACCCTTTATGGCATTATAGAGTTCATCTACTACAGGATGAGGTAAAAAATAAAGCAAGAGTCTGTCACCTTCATGCCTCCTCCAAGCACAAACACAACCCTCAGCAGGAGAGCTTTATATTACTTTCTAAGCACCAAGTATCACCACAGCGGGATTAGCAGATATTTATTGGGAGTATTGGCTAGAACTGGGCAACCTTTTTCAGTGAAGAGTAAATTCGCCAAAAAAGTGCATTTTTCAGCAAATCAAAACTATTTGCAAATTTGACATAAAATCATCAAAGTTACTGCCAAAAAATATTTTTTCAAGACTGTGGTGCCATTTACGAAACAGCCAGAAGAGGAGGTGCCACTCTCTCCTTCATAACTGCTAGTCCAGTGGTTAGGGCCCTCCTCTGGGATTCTGTTCAAATCCCTTCTCCACATTAAGCAGATTTAGCGGATTAATACTTATAAGGCATTGGTGGCACAACTTCCTCCTCCTCAAATCTACCCCTTTAAACACTCCCAGAAAGAAAGCATTTCTGGTGGAACAAAAAGTTTTTTCTCACCTGAAACTGACTTTTTCAATGAGGAGAACTTTCAAACTTGGTCCAACCTGAAGCACAATTACTCCCCGCCCCCAGATGACAGCAAATGAAAAAATCAATTATTCGTACAGCTCTAGTATTGGCCATCCCTTTCACAAGATCCATATAGAAACCTCCAGTGGAAAAAGTGACACAAAAGTGCTATGGTTTGAATTTGAACTTGGGGTCTTCTCTGGTGTCAGTCAGGGTGAGCCATACATGCCAGGCACTTGGCTACCTCTCTTCCACTGTTGACAGCCAAAGAAAAGTTGTAAAGAACTATGAAAGAGCCTAAAATATTTAATCAACTGATTAAATGAGAATACCACCATGTCCTCCTTCCAATAATCTAAGCTTATTTTTATGAGGTAGACAATTTTATTCTTTCAATTCCAGATGGAGTATTACGATTCCCTCTCTTACTAGTCACATACTTACATTTCTTACTGACTAATGACGTTTCTGAAGTGTTTTGTTTTCATTTAATTTTCTTCTTTTAAACAATGAAGACTACAGACTGAAGATGTAATAAGCCGCCCTGACGTTGAATATAAGGAATATTTAAGTCTAAAACCAGAAATGGAGCAAGAGGCAGAGATAGATATTTAAATAAAGACTTCACGGTTTATGAAGGGAGAAGGCATGCTTGCTACCTGGGGCTGCAACTTTTAGCCTGTGAGGTATTTTATTTTGTTTTGTAACAGGCTTCCCAGGCAGGCTAAACTTTCTGTTGAACAAGTCAGTCTCCGACAGAGCAAGCTCAACAATGTATCAAGACCTGCACACTTCTATGTATATCTGAACACAGCCTCTAAGGCCCTGTCCTGAATTTTCAAACATCAAGTGCATATGGTTTCTATGACAGTCACTTACCCTTATCAAAGGGCAAGATCTTTCTTTGAATCCTGTCATTTGCAATTAACAAGTGCACGGTGACGGAGCCTGCCTCAGGGAAACATTTAAACTCCTTTGAATTCTCAGAATGCATCCTGACAGGACCACAGGGCATATTCTCCTTCCTGACCTACACAATCCCTTGTGGAGCTGAATAGTAGTAGAAGATAGTTCTGTATAGATGTCAGCTGGTAGTGCAGGCAGTCTATTCAAAGGAAGTTCTCTGTTCAAAGGCACATTCTGTACAGATTGTGAGTAAAGTATATACTAGGATCACTTGTGTATCTACAATTATGTAAGTATCCTTTCATTTCTCCCCTGCACAGGAAATAACCAACTGCCTTAAGGCCAAAGGTTCCTGACACTGTGTAGTGCTGACAGAACTAAGTACACAGGCTTAAAACTCAAATAAACCATGATGAGAAAAGTTAAAGTTATTAAAGGACATTTATTGCATTTAGCAGGTGAGGGTACTGAATGTCAGGGATTAAACAAAGATTGACACTGAACACTCTAGGAGTTCCAGATAGTGTCCCAAACAACAGCAACAAAAAAGGAGATTCTGCTCATTTCCCAGTTTGTTAAACACAGCTGTTCCATGAGAGTTTATCATTATAATTAATTTTCTGCCAATCAAAGCCAATATGTTCTGTTTTCAGGGTTTTAGTGAAATTAATATACCAAGAATATCCTATTTTTATTTTACATGTAGAAATAAGCTCACATTTTTGGCACTTTGAATGTTACTGTAAGCTGGTGAATAAGTTGTTTCACTGCCACACAATTCTTTTGGCAAAATTTGTTGCTGGATCCTCATCTCAGTTCACCATTTAAAAAAAAAAAAAAAAACCAAGTCAAATCTTTTATGCTCCAGATGGGACAATGGGCTGGAAGCTTTCGTGCTTGTGAACCACGACTGGCATAAGAAAATAGATGTTCTCAAAACAAAACTAAACTGAACATTAGCCAAGCACTAAGTGGGACATATTTTATGAGTTTGTGTCTATATGGCTGGTAAACACTGTTTAGATAAGTTGTAGAATCATGGTAGTTTTGCAGATAACCAATTTATCAACCATCACACTAGCAATGGTATCACAGCTCAGGCAACACACATACTGGGTAATACTTTGTCCCCAGGCATACATGCATCATGTCTGCCATCCACCACACTGAAAGTTCAGAGAGTTTGGATGTCATGCCCCTGTCCCTAAACAATGATGCACTATCTGCATCCATGTCAACTCCTCCAATGCAATGCTCCTCCAATGCTCTTCCTGCCCCTCCATGTTAGCAAATACCTCTGTAGAATTACAGATCAGCACATCAGTAGTTTAGATCATGAAAGGAGGACTTATTTTCCTTTTCTTTTAAAGTCTGAGTGGTTGCTTTGAGCCAATCATGTCAGACTTGTAAGCGTGAGCTTCTCAGCCCACAGCAGACTGAAATACGTTGTGCTGTTAAAAGTAGCCTCTTCAGTCAACAGTTGGGTTCATGTGTGTCACAGTTTTAACAAAGATTTGTCAATAGTAAAAGAAAGGTATGTTCACTAAGGACCACTATTCATAAATCAATACAAAAACCAACTACCTGTAAGATTTTTCCCTCCACCTTATCCCCTTCCAAAAAGGACCAAAAGCCCAGATACCTCTCATCTCTGAGTCAATTTAAAATAAACACAACTGCCAGGAGCGTGCACAAGGGAGACAAGCAGAGGAACGCCACCACTCCCCAAACTGGTGGGAACACAGACTTCCTGCGGCCCTGGGGCTTCAGCAGGGAGAACAAGCTCCTCCAGCCCCAGGGCAGGTGTGCCATTTAAAGAGGGTAGGGGGCACCTGGCCTCCCCCCCCCCAAGTTTTATACCATTGGTATGCTCACAGTGCATGACCAAACCCAGGCAGAGCTCTTAGCTGCAGCTCTGGGCAGCCAGATCCCCTCCTCCAGGAGCTCACCCACCCCAAACTTCTCTGCCTCCACCAATTAGCAGCTGAGACGATACAAAGTGACAATCCTCGTAACCAATAGTAGGGGGGCAGTGAGCCAAGCCTCTCCAGGGGGAGCGCGGTGGAGAAGGGGCAGTCAAGGAGGAAGCATGGGGTCCCTCATGGTGGTGGGTAGCAGGGGAGAGCATTGGGTCCCCAGTGGGTCCATACAAGAAGAACATACAAGAACATACAAGCTCCTCCAGCCCCAGTGCTGTGGGGAGAGAGAATGTGTCCCTCCAAAAGGAGTCAAATTTTTATTCCTGTGCACACCCCTGAAAACCGCTATAGGTAGGGAGCACGTGTATCCTTATGTTGAGTGCAACTAGGCATCCTGAAGCTTTTCCCCACCTACATCTTCAGTTCCCAAGTTAAATCTTAGAGGCCCAGACTCCAGCCTATGCATCCCAAATAAAACTTAAACTGAGAAACATATAGTATCGTATCGTTCACTTACTTGTGAGTCCCAACAGGAAATCAACTGCATTATGGAGGTAACCACTAGGGCATTTAATTTTTAATCTGCTATATGTAATCTTTTTAGAAACTGAGTCCACTAGGCATAAGAGATTTATCAATTCTTCTGGAAGATTAAAACAGGCATGCCATAGCAGATTCATAAAATTAAGGATAACATAATTAGGGTTGCTACCAGCCTCAAATCTTACAATATTTTTATTATTAAACCTGAAATAAATTTCAGAGTGTGTGATTCATCATTGTGTCATGGTTTTACAGCATGATAGGATATCACAATGAACTCATTTAATGTTGTAACACTACAATGGAAGTGTGATTAATGTGGCAGAGAAAAAACAGATGAAGATGGCAACCAAATGGCAACCATAAACTTGGTTCATGGCCAGCCATTCTCCAGTATATATATATATATATATAATGACAGGTATAGTCACTTATAAAATTACCAGTGCACCCTTGGGTATCAGTAATTATCTATGAAAATGAGGTAAGACTAAAAATTATTGGATCATTGTACATATTTTCAAGATACATTATGTCATTTATGCCATTTTTTCCTTATTTGGTGCTATTTTATACTACCATAAAAGCTGACACCATTCATTTAAGTACCTGAAAGATGCTAATCTAATGGAGTTCAAGTAATAAAAAGAAAAAAAAGAAATAATTACCATAAAAAACATAGTAAAGATGAATAGGCTGAAACATTTACCCCTGAGGGAAACACTAACTTGTATGCCCAGAAGTTCGAATGTAACTTTAAGTTTCTAAACTGAGGCTTAACAGCAAATTCATAAGGCAATCAAACTTTACGTAAGCCGTAAGCTAATTGTGGAAACAGTACATCTTCCTTCATACGTGAGCGAAGTACACTTCATAGAGAAAGAGGAAAACAAGATATTTTAATTAAAGATTTTTTCTCTTGCTTTTTATTTATATTTACTTTTTTAGCTGAACACTGTTGCAAGATGTGCTACACCTTGAAAACATGAAATTCTGTACTTGCTTGACAAACTAAGGCCTGGTCTACACTTATCTTTACGATTCGGCGGCAGTAGATGGGCGATACGCAAGTGATGTAAACCACTTGCGTATCTCCCGTCAACTTTGCAGCATCTCCTCCACACAGCATCCACACTGCGTTCCCTTCAACGCAGCGCTACGTCACTTATCGGGGTGGTTTTCCTGCGTCGCTTGCTGGATCGACTGAGCATGTCTACACAGACCACTCAGTCGATCCAGAGCAATCGATCTGACAGTGGTGAATTTGCTGCCGTCAGTGTAGACCCTGCCTAACTTTGCAAGCTCTTGAGCATTATCGATCAGTAGCATTTAAAAGTTCAAAACCTATTCTGTACCTAAAAGGACAGCAATAATGAGTGGCCACCATGTAAAACAATTAAATACTAGGGTGATGGGCACTATAGATAAAGTTATCATGACTAGATGATAAAACAAGCTAGAAGCCTTTTGGTTACTAAGAGGTATCCCATTCAGGACCTGAAATAGTGCAGCTAGTTCATGCTTAGAAGATGAACCTATTAATGAAGTAAATTGATTTGCTGGATTTTATATAATTTAGGTAATACAGGAAGTGCAGACAGTGGGCCAGATTCTTAGCTGGTGTAAACTATCTTTGCTCCATTTACTTAAATTGAGCTATGATGATTCACACAAATTGAAGATCCAGCACAATACCCTATTTCCATCAGATTTTAGATTAAATCTTCAGCACACAAGCATTCTGACTGGAGCACAGTTCTAAGACAAAAATGAAGGTACATACCTCCTTTTAAGGAACAGAAGCATATACATTTTGATCTTTATCCTACTGTTACAGGAAAGGATGGCAAAGGTTATTGATTTCTCTAATGCAAAGAGGTATACAGTGATCTCTACTAGCTCAGTCATGTTTAACTATGCAAATAGATCTGATAACAATTTTGGGGGAGTTGGGAGCAGAAAGAAAGGAAGAGAAATTTTTTTCTAGACTGCAATCATTACATTGGGAGGACAGAATTAAAAAAAATCAGAGGATGAAAGGAATGCAATATATGTAAGAGACCTTAATTGTTATATGGAGATGAAAATAGCATATTTAAGGCAAAATATTTGAATTTGGGTTCTATTCCTTGCTTTTCTAAAAACTGCATGACCTAGACAACTACCTTAAACTATGTGTGCCTCTGCTTTCCATGTCATAAAATGGGGATAAAACTGTTTTCTGTTCTGGATATCTCAGTTCCAGAAAATGCAGATGAACTGGAGATAATTCAAAGAAGAGCAAGAAAAATAAGAGGTTGAATGGTTTTGACTGTTAGTAAAACTGAAAGCTGTATTTCAAATATCCAAAACTGCCACGTACCACTTGGAAGAAGTGGTACTTGATCCAGTATTTCCTATACTTACAAACACAAGTATCATAAATACTAAATTCATTACACATTTTAAATGGTAAATGCTGTAGCTTGGTTAAGCTAAGATTAATGGAGTCCGAGGAAGCATGATAAATAACTGTCTACAACTTATGAATAGCGTAAACACTAAAAACCAAGAGATATGAAATAGGTTTCACTGGGTTATTCAAGTGCAGTTGAAGTCTTGTTCCTTCCTTCCCACAGTTCAGGTCTTTAAAGGGAAGCAGACTGCACCTGTGCCCAATTTCCCCCGATTCAGTACCTTTCTTTCCCAGGATCCATCATGTTCTCCAATACTCTGCTTCTGGACTCTGCCCCAGCCTTCCTGGGTTACATCTCAGTCTCTACATATCCCACTTTCAGCTCCAGAACACCTTTCCTGAAGTTGACTCTACCCCGCTCTCTTTGGACTGAGCTAGATCTGCCTAATATAAGCCCCAAACCCCTTCCACTCCTAGCAGTCTCCTGTGGCTGGCCCGTGCCAGCTGACTCAGGTTCATGGGGCTCGGGCTAAGAGGCTGTTTAACTGTGGTGTAGACATTCAGGCTTAGGGTGCAACCTGCGCTCAGAAACACTCCCAACTTGCAGGGTCCTAAAAACTGGGCTTCATCGCAAGCCTGACATCTACACCGCAGTTATACAGCCCCTTAGCCAAGCCCCATGATCCTGAGTCAGCTGGTATGGGCCAGCTGCAGGTTTTTAATGCAATGTAGACACCCTCTGAGAGGACTGTAGTTGAATTGAGTCATCCGGACCACCTACGACTGACTGAGTTTGCTGTTTTGTTTCTAACCATTGCCCCCAGCTCCCTGCAGTGTGATTGTTCACTGTGTCGCGTGAAGCATATTCTCTTGTACTACCTTACAGATGCTTTAGTCTTGAGTATCATGAAAACCTATGTGACATGTTTCTAAGTGGATGAAGCCCCACTGCTTCTGTCTTTTAAAATTAAACTGAAAATCATCTAGAAAATATGCAGCACCAGATGAGAACAAACACTATGCAAAGTGTCAACCAGATGACTAGATAATAGATCTTCCATCTCTAATTTCAAATATTCTAGTGTGTATGTAAATTTCCGTGTTGCAGGCCTGCAAATGCACCACAAAGTTAACTGTGTAACACTTACAATCCTAGCAGATGTGTCAAACTCTCCACAAACATCTTTCCAGTCACCTAAAGGAAACAGATAGTAAAACGTTTTGATCTAACCAAAAGTACCATCCTACATTAAACTATTTTTGCCATCATTTAATCTTCAGAATTTTAAAACATGCCATATGGCACCGTTTCTTTCCACTGCCTTTCTATCTGTAAGAGAATAAACAGATAATATAAGCCATTAGTCACCCTAGCGTACACATTACACTTCTTTAATGTTCTTTACTGTTATCTTCAATAATTATCTAGCAATTTTAAAAAGGCATTAGCAGAATAAATATTTATTCCCAATCCCACCCTCAATTCAACTGACCCTTCAGCGGACTCAGTTTCTCCAGATTTTACACTTCAGAACTCATTTTTTACATTATCAACCACGTGTCAGAATTCAAAGCATTAGACCTCTAAAAATGTCCCCTAGGAAGATCACAGGCCAATCCTCTGTCTCTCTGCAGAGAGCCTAATTCAGAGCTAAAACCTCATTTGGGCACTGAGGACATTTTCTTTTTGACAAACTTGTTTGCCTTCCAGTTGAGAACAGCAGAAAGAAATTAAGTGGCTTCAGACCATTCCGTATTTACTGTCATTACACTGAACTTATTAAAATGATATTGTGTGTCCTGGTGAGCATCATTAATGGCCACTGAGGTGACTTCTTACTAATGCCATAAAAAAACAGGTGATGGGATTGTGACGTTCTGGGAATCACACCGACAAGTAATCTTGGATCTGTCACTGCCTGCCTTGTAACTTGAGGCTCCTTAACGTTATGCTGCTATGGCTCAGAGCCTCGACACCAGTAGCCAGCCTACAAACAGAAAGGCCTCACCTCGCCTGCCCCCAAGTTACTTACTCCTTGCTGGGTGACCTCAACATCCCTTTTTGTCTGAAGTCTCCCCAAATCCACCTATGCCAAGTTCTTAACTATCAGACACTTGGATTTTTCTCTTCTGGTTCATAACCCCCAAAGGAGTGAAACCTACCCCCAGTTATCAGTTCACTTTAGTACACACACTCCGCACAGTTTGTGTAACAGAGACCTTCTGGGGGTAAAAATAAACAAAAGGCTTATTTATAGAAAAAAACAGACTCAAATATGACACAGCAAGGGAAGCAAACACATACAAGTAACGCAGAAAACAAACAAAGATGCAACTTCAGATTTTACACTTCTATATTAGATCAATTCCCCTCTCTCATACAAGTTACCTACTGCCTTTAAACAGTTTCCCAGCACGCCCTGTCATAGAGCGGATCCAGCATTTGACAGACAGCACCTCCTTCCTAGAAGCTGGCCTTCAGTTTCCAGATGCCAAACCTTAGACACAAGCCTGCTAATAAAAGGTTTCCCCCACCCCCCTTTTTTCTCCTATCACTTTTTCTTGGCATGATGACTCATGGCTATTCCGAGTGGGGAAAACTCCCTCCTCTTTGAGGACTGTTCTACATTAGAAAATTAAGTTGTCTTAACTATGAATTCTTCACACCCATTAGCAGTGTAATTAAGCTGACCTAATACCCAGTGTAGACAACACTAGGTCAACTGTAGAATTCTTCCATCAAGCTATCACCTCTCAGAGAGGTGGATTACCTATGCCAACTGGAAAAGCCCTCATTCGGCATAGCTGGCGTCTACATTGAAGTGATATGGCACTCCAAGCGTAGACAAGCCCTAAGTTTCCAAGACTGGGGTTCTCTTTTCAGTTTTAATGTCTTTCCATTAACTTTAATGGTCCACCATTGTTTTTCGCTTGTTTGTTACTTGGAGCTGGCATTGTGTAAACATCTGGCTTGGGAGGTGCTCCCCCGTGCTGTGAGGGGTATTTGAAATTGTAGAACAGGTTGTGAGCACAGCTTTTATATACATAAATACACAGATTCACAATGTAGTCAATATACGTATCTCCTAATGACCATCAAATTCAGAACACTACAAGCTTTCATAAAAGACCTTACTCGAGACACTTTTATAATATAACAACACTGTATTCAATCAACTGATTCAACTGCTTATTCTTTGGTGTTCAGACCCTCTGTTCTTCCCCTGGGGTATGTGTGAATCACAAAGCAAAACGTGGCACTAACTGCCCCATGTAGATGTTGCTGGTGTGAATTAAAAAGGTACCCAGTTCATGCAGAACATACTACATTAATAATTCCAGCCTCCACTCCCCTGCAATCTACACTTCGGTTCAGTGTAGCAGCTACTTAAAAAATACTATATTGCTGTTCAATTGAAATACAGAATTAGGATATTCAGATATTAAATTAGTCCCTTTCATTGTTGTATTCCATGGTTGCAATTTAGCTATTGATTTCAATGGGAGTAGGATTACAGGCTTAGGCCTGATCTATACTAGAACATTAGATCTGTTTAACTACGTCAGTCAGAGGTGTGAAAAATCCACATCCCTGAGCAGCGTAGTTAAGCTGACCCAGGTCCCTGTGTACGCAGCACCAGATCGATTGAAGAATTCCTCCACCTCTCCAGTAGGTGGATTAACTACTCTGACGGAGAATCCTTCCTGTCAGCCTAGGCACTGTCTGTGCTGAAGCGCTACAGCAGTGCAGCTGTGCCACTGTAGCTTTTTAAGAGTAGTCAAGCCCTTAGTTTTCCCTTCTGGCGAGCATGGATGGGTTGAAGGGGAGAGGAAAAGAGGCGGGTGGTATGAGTGCAGAATTTGACCCAATATGCCTCTAATTTACTTCTGGAGATTTTTTCCATGAGGAAAATCAAATAAAAAGAAAAAATATCCCTAGTTTTTCTTTCCTATGGCTATGATTCAGCAAACCCATTGAGAACCAGTATAACTTTAATCATTTACTTAATTTAAATCTAAGTTTGACATCTACGTCAATGGAACTACTTGCATGCTTAAACTTAAGATCGTTCTTAGATGCTTTGCTGAATCAGCTCCTGTATGAATACCTGAAATGCATGGCTCGTCTGCCCGACATCGAAGTGTGATTCCCAGGGTGGGGAGTGGATTTGTTAACATTGTACATTCCGCATGAACTAGGTGAATTAGTTCATGTCAGCAACATCTGTAGTTAGAGTGCAACATTTTGGTGCACTCTGCAGTTCACACATACACACCCCCATAGTCCAGCTGAGGGGCAGCGTAGACATAGCTATAGTAAATGGTTTAGTTATGGGACCAAAATGACTGGCCAATTACCAAAATTTTAAGGAAACGATGGTGATAATAATAATAGTGACAGTGAAGTATTTTTTATTTGCAGCGTTGTTGTAATTTTATCTAACAAGTATTTTTATACAACAAAGAATATGTAAATATAATTAAAGAAGCATTTGTCTTAATCATTTTAAATGAACTGCTGCCAAAACAAATTCAGAATCATTTTAACATTATTATAATTTTAAAAGCAATGACCTCTGCATTATAAATATCTATTTTTTACTATAAACATTCAATTACTAATAAGTTAAAAAAAACATGCAGCTAGAACTGAGAAAAATATTTTATAGTCCCGTTGCTAAATCACCCCCACCAGTTTCAGAGTTCTGTGTTATGTTCCCACTCATGAGAAAATAAGGATGTTTTTGCTGGACAATGTATTAAACAACAGCAACCATGTTAATTTGAGCTCTGTTCAAAACATAAGATGAGAAGAGGGGTAGAAAAAAGGATGGAAATTATTGTTGGCCTGTAAGATTGGACACAATTACTAGAGAAACCTATCCAAGCTGTAAAAAAAGGTGTTAAAACAATATGTAGTGTATTTTACTTTTTACAATAAAAATAGTTTCATTTTTCAAATATATACACTTGCTGCTGTTGATAAGACCCTCTGCTCTCCTTACAGGAAAATATAGTAGATATGCTATTTTAAGTGTTTCCTATCCATTCTTTCTTTTTACCAAACTGCTTTTATCATGTTTATTACTGGTATTCTAGGAGACTCTCCAGGCCCCAAATTAAATTGGGACCCATATGCTGTTAGACGCTATACAGACATACATAGTCCCTAATCTGAAGAGCTCAATATACAAGACAAAGGGTAGGGAAGGAACACCATTATTATCCTCATTTTACTGTTGAGGAATTGAGGCAAGAGAGAATAAATAATTTGTCCAAAGTCACACAGAAACTCTGCCGCAAGACAAAGAACTGAACCAAGATATCTGAATCCCAGGGCAATGCCTTACCAACAAGGCCACTCTTCTTGTCATAGATGTGTAAAACCTGGCATTTGTTACCACAAGACAGGTTGTTACACCAGCAATTCAAACTTTGTACAAACCGATGCACCTGAAAGTATTGCAGAACTCAGATTATTTGAGCTGCTTCCATTAGTAGAACCATTTCAGCTCAGATACTCAGCAGTTGGTTAGAATGGGAGTTTTCAGGATTCAATTCTACAGCGATCCTAAACTACAGGAGCTTAGCTGCACGCTGAAGGAGCCTTTAGAAAATTCAGTCTTACGGAGCTTAAATGCTCTGGAGAACTCAAGACTCCCACATTACCACTTTCATCTATACTTGCTGGTATTTCAGTAAATAAGCAAACCTTGACTATTTTAAAATACCATCAATTTAAAAAAATAAAAGCAGTCTCAAAGTATTAAACATACCCAAGTCCACTTCCTACCTTTTGTGATTTTACAATCACATTTTCCTGTTTCCCCCAAAAGTTTTACTCTGATGTTGTCATATGGAAAAACCCACACAAACAAGAGAGATAGCTGGCTGAATATACAGGTGTAAAGTGATTACCCACAATGCACTGCAAATGAACAAAGTAAACAAATGGAAACAAAGTATTTTTCTCTAAATTCTTTCAATTATAGTTTTTTTAATGTTACTTGTAACAAGAGCAAGCACAAAATCTGCAGACAGAAGTTTGTTATTTTTTAATTCACAACATTCCTTTGATTGTTTGTTGTGTTTTTAATTCTTCCCTAAGTGAGGCTGTATTTTTACAATTATGCTTTTTTTGGTGCTTTCTTTTAAGCACTACGACTGCTATATTATGCCCAGTCCCTGGTGTTTATGCACTACTCTGCATGTGTTCAAGTGCAGAGATGCTGAAAAGAGTGAGGCATATCTGGTAAAGCTTCTTTTCATTCTTCATTAGACTTATGATGTCCCTTTCATGTACATGCAAACAACTCCCCATTAGTATCCAACAGAGCTATGCAATTGCATTTGCTAACAAAGGAGAAGTTTGTCTAAGGGCAACAACAAACACTACTTCGGACAGTGAGATATTCTTGAGGGTCTTATTAAAGGAAAACAAAATCAGCACTGATTAAGTTTCCAGATGACACAAAAATTAGGTGAGGGTTAAATAACATAGACAGCAAGTCACTGATACAGAGCAATCAGGATCACTTGGTAAGGTTGGCGCAAGCAAACAATATGTGTTTTAACATGGATAAACATAAATGTGTACATCTAAGAACAAATAAGGTAGGCCATACTTATAGGATGGGGGACAGCGGGAAGCAGTGACTCTGAAAAAAGATTGGGGGGCCTGAATAATCAGATGAGCATGAGCCCCCAGTGCAATGCTGTGGCAAAAAGGGTTAATGTGATCCTTGACGCATAAACAGGATAATCTTGAGTAGGAGTAGAGAGGTTATTATATCTCTATATTTGACACTGGTTAGATCACTTCTGGAACACTGTGTGCACTTCTGGAGTCCATAATTCAAGAAGGTGTTAATATATTGGAAAGGATTCAGAGAAGAACCATGAGAATGATTAAAGGATTGGAAAATCTGTCTTACACTGATAGATTCAAGGAGTTCAATCTATCTAGGTTAACAAAAAGAAAGTTAAAGGATGACTTTATTTGCAGTCTATAAGTACCTACACAAGGAACAAATTTTTGGTAATGGGTTCTTCAATCTAGCAGAGAAAGGTGTAACATGATTCAATGGCTTGAAGTTGAAGCTAGACAAATTCAGACTGGAAATAATTTATTATTGTTTTAACAGTGAGGAGTATCCATTGGAACAATTTACCAAATGTCATGGTGAATTCTTCATCACTGGCAATTTTTAAATCAAGATAGGATGTTTTTCTAAATTATATGTTCTATTAATTATTTTGGGGAAGTTCTATAGCCTGTGTTAAACAGGAGGTCAGACAAAATGATCACAATGATCCCTTCTGGCATTAGAATCTGTGAATCTATGAGCTCCTTGATATAGATAAAACATGACTCAGTCAATGGAATGGTTTGATTATTGGTCAGGTGGAGAAGAACTTTCAGTTTGATTTGAATAAGAAACCTGAGGTCTCACCGGTTAAACCATGCCAGCTGAGAAGTCTGTAAGAATAAAAATGGGAAAGATTGAATTTATTTAAAATGGTTTTCTCTTCTGACTTATTTTATTTCTTCTTTTTTGTGTGTGCCTCAGAGTACTGACCACAGAAGTGAAACAAGAAAAAACAGTGGAAATGGCATATAACTAGTTTACAGCCACAAAATTGTTTACTCCTTGGACAGACTCCTTTCTAGCCAATAAATCACACACACAAAGGTTAATCTAAATCATCACGACCCATTGTGTTTCACAGCTCACTGACTTCACTAACAAAGAATGATAGCTCTTCTCATCGTTAAGGAGGACTGCGAGGACTCCTACAACATCATAAAGTAACGCTTACTTAATTTTATAGTGATACAATCACTAATGTTAGTGCCCTCAAGCAGTTTTAGTTATCCTTGATGGCACTAATATACTGGGGTTAATCTCCTTGAGAAAAAACACGGCACTCTGTATAATACTTGTAGTTGAGTACCAAAAGACCAGTGGACCCAAAAGCTTTATGTGCACCCCACAGGGAGCTGTGTCTTCTTTCCCTTGCAATTCATGGAAAACCCAACTGCTGAGACTTGTCCAGGTTTAAAGGATGAGGCAGGGAGTACCAAGAGAACCTCTGCGCTCTGAGGCACTATCCTCCAAAGACCTGCCAAGTCACCCACACAGAAACAATGTCCTGTTAGTACATTTACAAACTGAAGTGACCCTCCATAGTAGCTTCTGAGCACCTATAAGAAAACGCAAGCTAATGATCAAGTGGCTCATACCAGAGGTGCACCAGTGCAAGAGACCGCAAGAGGAAGTTATCCACATGGGTGTCTTCTGCTTCCACTGATCTAAATGATGCCTTTCTCACGATTCTCATGGCTCTGTGATATTGAGAAGACTGACCAACCTCTCACACCACTGCTCCCCCCAGTCCTTCTCCCTTGAAGAGTGGCTTTGCAAGTGTAACCCCCATTTGTAGTTTATCAGCTCCTGGAACTCTGGACTGAGCCTCTAGCATATTCTACAATTATTGGAATACAATGAGAATGGCTACCAGAGCCCTCTGATACCATTTCCCAGAGTGCTGGAGTCAGGGTGTCAGACAGAATGGACTAGATACTCTTGTTGAGGCCAGTATGGAGGCTTCTGCATGGGGTGATCTGGACAAGCAGTTTGCTGGCCCACTGATGAGCCACAGCCTGACTCAGAAACAAAGAGACTGGTTTCACTGTTGAGCTTTTGAGACTGCGAACTGAGTGAGAAGCAGAATAGCTCATGGAGTCTCTCTCCGATGAACTCCCACTCCCCACAACGCCCTAAACAGCCTGATGCTGGTTCAAGTTTGCCAAATCTCAGAGTGGCTGATAAGACTGTGTGCTGTGCTTGTGTTCCTCCAGCAGTGGGGATGCAGGTGAAAGTCATCACCAGTGCCTGAAACTTCATTTTCTATCTTTGCAATTCTCTTCTTTCCTCCTTTTGTGTGTTTGGTCTTGTCTTGCCAGAAATGGGATCAGACTAACAGCTCCAGTCCATTTTAACTAACTTCTCTTTTCTGCAAAAAGGACAGTTACAATAGTCCTTGACACTATCTAAAAAAAGGTTAAACAAGGGGTTTCTTTCCTTCTAAAAACCCTCTCCAGCAAAAGGAAGAGGGAACAAGAGAAATTGTTAAAATAAATTCCTTATTTAATACTTACATTTCAAATGTTTCAACTATTTTTCCTTCTTTTTTGTATCTTTAATACCATGATAAAAGGATTTTTAATGGTGTGTTTGCCATGGTACTAAATGGGCTGAGGTCTCTGTATACTAAACACCAAACTTGTTTAAAATCATTTACTGTTGGAGATTGACTGAGTTATGTAAACATCTTTAGTCTATGTATTCCATCTAAATGAATACAACAGGAATTACCTTGGGTAGAATCACCATGCACCACAAAAATGAAAGCCCAACCCCTGCCAGGGGAGGAGAGAAACCGCTCCAAGTAGCAAATACCAGAGAGGAAGCTTATGCCACACCTTGTGGGAGAGGCTACACAAGAGTCACCCTCAGGATTTTGCTCCTTCTGGCTACATCCTGCAGCGTGAACACGCCATTAATGTTTAAGGAACAAGAAAAGGATGTGTGTTCAGTTCAGAAGAACTCTTAAGGACATGACTTTGAAGCAAACATCAAAGATAAATAGCTGTATCTTATCTCATAACACAGATAACCAAGATTGAGGTTCTGAGGAGTTCTGATGTTCCTTATCATGCAAGTTGCAATTTAGTGCTCAGTTTAGAGCTGCCAAGTAGTTATGGTTCAGAAACACAAATAGGTATCTTCAAATAGGGATAGATCATAACTGACACAGTTTAATTTCTTAGTAAGTGAAGACAACAATAAACAATACTAAATGGCTGCAACTTACATTGTGGTTTAAGTCAAAGCAGCTATTTTTCTTTCACTTTTCTTTTAAAACCAGCTATTACCAACACTTGAGAATAGCCTGCTTTTTCTCACACAGTAGCTCTACAGATCCATGTGCTACAAATATTGCTTCCCTCCCAAAAATTCAATGAACTTATAAAGCACTCCACATGCTCTTTCTGAAATCTAATTTGATGATTAACCTTCACTCGGCCTGAGGTCTAGAAAAAAAACAGGAATATATTTTCTTTTGTGGCTCTTGCTCTCAATGTAGCGTTTTCATATGAATTCCTGTTTGGCCCTCTCTCTCTAGCCCTAACCTCCTTCCTCCTCAGCCTCACTCCTGTTTTATTAAACAGGTTACTTACTGTGCTAAAATCAATCTGTAATTCAGTCAGAGATCTGAAATCCTGTCCTGAAAGCAAGGACATGGGGGAAAGGGTGACTTGGCAATATTTTCATTATGTCTCCAAAGTACCATCATTAAAGAGCAACCTGCAGCAGGTACATGAACACTGGCTGGCTATTATGCTATTCATTTGGGTAAACACAATACGAGATTCTCTTATGAACAGGGGTGTCTTCAATAGTTATTACTTATAACAAGGCGCTACAGCAGACTAATCACACCACTCGTTTCACAGAAGTGTTCTTTTTAGAGTGCAATCTTTACATTCTTTGGTGTCACTGTTCTCAGACCTTGTATCTGACTTTGTCAAGTCTGGTATGCCCTGTCATATCACATTAAACTCTGGTGAGATTTTCTTTCAAAACCTCTAGTGCCCCCATCCTTTGGAGCAGGGACCTGACAAGCGTTGCCCTTTCTGTCAGGGATGTGCTTTTGCTGATCCCTGTGAAAATCCACCCAAAATTGGCCAAGTTACAAGTCTTTGAAAAATCAGTTAGCACATGCTTACTAAAGACTTATATTTTGACAGCTGAATTTTCAGAGACTCCATCTGCACTGGGCATGCACCAGCCCAAGGCTGAGCAAGACTTTCCCTGCCAGGATGGGGGAGAGAGATCAGATGAGGAGTGGGAGACTGAGAATAGAATCAGAATCTCTCTCTCCCTGTCTCCTGGAACTGGCTAGGTGAGAAGAACGGAGCTGGGACAAGGAGTCAGGGTACAAAAAAGAGAACTGAAACAGGAACAAGTCGAAAGGGATTGGACAAAAGGGGTCAAAATTGGGGGGAAATGGACAAATAAGTCTGTGCACACTAGAGCACACTCCCCGCCAGCACCTGGAATGAAACCCAAGATTCCTGACTCCTATCATTCCTTTACAGTCAGCAAGAATTTGTGAAATTGTCCCTTTCCCTCTAATGCTGGTCCATATAAAGGATAACAACCTGCTATTACTATTAGTTATTCCATTACCTCAAGTGGCAGAGATTTAGCATACAATGAACCTAAAAGATATAACCCCTTGGATGGCCCATGTGGGTGTCAATCTGACACCATATCATGTAATTTCTATTTTTTCAGTTTATTTTTTTTAAAACCTAAGAAAACTCTCACTCACACTCACGTTAAAAGAACATTAAGGTTGCAAATGCAAGCACTCGTAAATTAGGAAATGCCTGAATTAAAGTTGCCTGTTCAGGGTTTGAATGCTTTACAGTAAATAAAGCATTGGGCAACACACTGAAAAATGTGGAGAAAACAAATATTTTATAGCTGCTCATTAAGTGTCCATCCTGTGCACTGAATAAGGCAGGGAGCCTCTGGGAAAAAATGTGATCATATATAGTTTAAAGGGTGCTGAATAAAGGTTGCATAGGTAAACCTGTGTTCTGACATTTCCTAAATTCTGAGTGTTTGACTCTGTAACCTTAAAAATGTTTCTTTTTATATAATTTTTATGTTCAATAAATATGTAAGATAAAATTATATATGGAAGGAAACTGTATTGATAATAGATATAATGCAGATTTTTGGGTTATTTGAGAAGCAATTTTTTGAAACGGGATTGAAAATATTCCTGTTGGTCATTAGCTGCATAAGATTATTGATGTGCATAAATCTGAAACAATGACGGCATCTTAATTTGTAATCAGCAACTGGGGTAATTCTGAAGGCATTCCTGATTAATCCACGCCATAACACTCTACCCTCTGTTTCAGTATGATCCGGTGAGCTCAGATCAGAATGAGCAGCTACTTGGAGCTGACACAGAATTCTCAGACTTAATTGACAAACATCTAAGAACTACTCATTAAGCCACTATGTATGGACCTGAGAACTTTAAGAGCCTTTGAAATTCTCTCTAATGAAATTGCATAACGCAAAGCTTATGTAATCACTGTTAATGCTCTCCTTTCCCATCTTTATGTAATTGAGATGTGCACCGTACTTTATCAGCAAGATGTAAAAATTCCTGTTCCTTTAAAGTGAGTATAGCTGTACCTCAGTATTCGATGCCATGACAGAGAATGAATGGTATGGGTTGGTGTCTTCTCATAGTTAAAACGGCATCAACATTTGCATTATAAACCACTGTTGTCCACTATACTGTAAAATAGGTTTTGCATACAAAGCTTCAGCTTAAAATTGTACCTTAAAATTTATAGGAGTAGAAAAAAACCTCATTGGGTTCAGAATCTTTTTATTTTAATAGTCTACTTTTTTTTTTAAAACCTCTATGCATTTCTAACACACCAAACACTGTAGCATGTGGACCATGGTACCCAGGTCCTTTTGCAAAGATGCAAGAGGAACTGGAATTACTTACATTTGATTATACAGGCCTGACTGTTACTCATTTTGAGGCATTTTCCATTTATTTCATAGGTGAGTTTGCTCAGATTAAAAATGGCTGATAGCCTCTGTGCTGACAGATCCTTGACAGTACAGGACAAATCAATCTTTTCTACCATAGTTTCAACCAGCTTTGCTCACCAAGTTCTAGAAATTATTGGGGTGGTTAGGCTCTATACACTGATTTAGAGTCAGGTTCTCTTGGCTGATCAATCTAGGCAGTGAGACATTAGGTCTATTCGTGGTGGTGACTGCCAATTCCTCTCTTCAGGAGCACAAGATGTCTGCATCCCTCAAATAAGCTAATGTTCAAGAGAAAATGTTTTTCTACAATGGATCCTCCTAACAGCACATCTCCAACACATGAGCACAAGAGAGAACAAGAAGGAATTAAGAACAGACTTTTAGCACTGATACTAATTTTCCTGTCTTTCGGTTTAGTCCGTGGTCCGGCTGCTTCATAGTGAGGATAAATCAAAGGGCAGCCAGAGTGCTAAAGCAATTTCACTTCTCTTTTATATTTGCTGAAGTTAGGTACATCAGACCCAACAATAAATAAGCAGGAAACACAGATACACCTTTCTTTGCCATGTACTCATTTTCTAAGTGCAAGCAATCAGGTCTTCTTATTTTTCAAAATGCAGCAACTTCAACTATTTCTATCACAGGTGAAAAATCCATTGGTAGCTAGCCTCTCCACTTCAAACCCTTCCTCTTAGCCCTCACCTGCCACTCCAAAAAAAGACAACATTCATGGTGATAAATGTCATCCAAAGGCTATATTCATGACTGCGACACCATAATTATTATATGTGGATTAATGAAGTGAATAACTCCTTTTAAAACAGCAGAAATTCAGTATGCTAATACAGTGAAGTGTATTACAGCTAGTTGAATTACCTATGATATCAATCACACCACTCACCACTAGTCTCTCCAGAACAATCTTGAAATTAAATTGTAATGTTAAAATAACCACCAGTGTTGTTCTCCCACTCTTATGCTCTCCCTGTGCATAAAAATAGACAGAGTCTTGCAAAAATGAACGGGCAGGAATACATTTTGTACATAGTTTTAATTAAATGCTTTTATTGCTAATTTTCTGCATTAGGCTTTAGATATATAAGATACAACACAGGAAAAAACAGTGAACAAAGCTAGACACACATCTTGGTTGCGATGATATCATAAGATACTCTCATACCATAGCTGTAAGCAAGACTTAAAACAGCCAGGCAGACAACTTGGCATTTACCTTCTTGGTTATATCATGTCATTCTCAAAAACCCTTGATTGCTTATTAAGGACTTCATATGAAAGTAGGCATTCCATTCAATAGCCTTATAGTTCAAAGTTGTATACCACATAGCAAAACTACAAATACTACATCTATTAAATGCACCCAAACAAAGCAATATTTGATGGCTTTATCCTCAAAAGCAAGAAAATAAATGAGAACATTAGCTCTATCCCTTGTAGATATAAAACTTTGAGGTAGAGCTGGGTGACATTCTTTGAACAAATAGTTTATTTGCCGAAAAAATGCAGTTTTGAGTTAACTGAAACTACTTGTGAAATTGTGTCAATTTTGGTGAATACATTCAGTTGAACTGAAAAAAAATCCGAAATTTAAAACAAATTGTTTTGACATTTGCAAAATAGTTTGTTCTGATTTTTCAGGCTAGATTTACTAAACAACAGAGGAGAAGGTGATACCCCCAATAATTTTTTATCTCATGGTTAAGGGCATCTCACCTGAGATGCAGGAGACCTGGTTCAATTCCCCTATAGTAGGGCAGCCACCTTCTGATTTCCCAGCCTGGCCAGCAGAGCCTCCAACATGGCCTGCCTCTGCTTCCCCTCTTCAGGGCCCCTGTACAACCTTCTCACAGTCTTTTTTGTAGCCTCCCTCCCTCCGTCCCTGTGGTTGGTTAAATAATAGAAACAGTTGAAGACAGTCGAAAAGGTCCTCAAAATAAACCACCATAACTGCCAAGCCAAAGTTCATACTCAGCTCTGGTGCTGTTCCTAGCCCTTCTTAGTGGGAGCTCAACTTTCTGGCTACAGTTTCTTTCTCGTTAGCATCTCCCCTGTTCTGTGGAAGAAGACAGCCTTCCTTCAGAGAGCTCCTCTCAATTAGCTGGGAAAGAGGGGAATCTGCCTACCCTACAGTACAGGGCTACTGGTCCCAGGCCCTAAAAGGACAGTTTACCTGGGTCCCTCCCCAGTCCAACTAGTAATTCCCTGGGACCATTTCCTCTCTTCCAGCTTTGGCCATTTCCTGAGTCCTGATCTACACCGCCACCGGCAGTCGATGGGAGATATGCAAGCTACATAACATAGCTTGAATATCTCCCATCGATGTACTTATATTGCTGTACTACGGCATCTTCATAGTGCTGTGACAATGGGTGACACCCTCCCTGCCTTACACCTTTTGGGGAGCTGGATTACTGGCATTGACTGGAGAGCCCATCTCCACAAACTGCTCAATCAATCCCGCTGCATCGATTGCCGCAGAGCCAGCAGTGAAGACATACCTTGAGACTTTGTTTGTTCCAATGCTCCTGGAATGGGGTTTTCTGGCCCTCTCTAGTCTTAACGTGTCAGCCTATTTCATTACTGTGCCTGATTTGGAGCAGGGATTTAAACCTGGATCTTTCACCTCCTAGGTAAGTGCTCTAGCCACCAGACAAAACTAATCTCTCTCCTCCTCTCTGGCCCAAAGACTACTGAAGTATTACAAAGAAGAACACCATGAGTGGAAGAAATTGAGAGTCCTACCCTAGTTTGGTGGTTAGAACACTTATCTAGAAGAGGGGAAACACAAATTCATTTACTCCTGCTCCTCCCATTTTCTGAATCTACTCCTTCATTTTTTTATTATTTTTTTATTTTTATATATTTATTTTTAAAGAAAAAAAAACCAAAATATTTTGTTTGGCCCAAAATAATTATTTCCTTTTTTTGATTCTTTGCCATTTTTCGGAGTTTACAGTTTCAGCTCAACCCAAATAATTTTTTTTCAATTTTCTGGAACTGCCAGCAAAATAAAAAATCAATTCTTCTCACCCGGCTCTACTGAGAGGGTCTTTCATTTGCTCAGGGTAGTGTTGCCTAATAGATAGGGCACTTTACTGGCACTTTTAGTTCTGGAGTTAGACAACTGGATTCTAATCTCAGGTTGACCACTGATCTCAGTTTCGCCACCTGTAAATGAAAATAATGATGCCTTCCTCTTTTGTAAAACACTTAGAGATACACTGATGAATGCACTGTATAAAAGCAAGGGATTATTAAGTGTTATTATTATTGGATGATCACAAACACTGGTTATCAAGCCCAAGAGTGAAACACTGGCTGCACTGAAGTCAATAGAAAAACTTGCTCTCACTTCAACGGGGCAGGATTTTAACCCCAGTATTTAATAAATATTCAGTAGGTATGGATAAAGTTACCAAGAAACAGGTTTTGTATCTATTGATGTAAGTAGTGAAAGAGCATTTCCAAATATTCAACTGACACAAGAATGGCAACAAAATAAGGTAAACCACCGAACATCTGTAGTGCAACAGTTTTCTATATGAAAATATACTGATTCCAAAAAGTCAAGATAAAAAAATAAAGTGGTCACTGCAAAATCTTTCAATAGACATTTTATGTGTGACGGGGTCAGGCCGGACGGCTATGAAAAAGTACTAGAAGGCATGTATATTAGCCCCAGGCTCAAAAAAGCCCTATTCCCTGGTTAATTCAGATGGGGCTGATTAGGCAATTAGGCCACCTGGGGCTGCTTAACTAATTAGACCACCTGGGGCAGTTTAGGCAATTAGGACACCTGGGGCCAATTAAGGAGCCCCGCCCCAAACACTTAAAAGCCTGCAGGGGCAGGTAGGCAGTGTGGGTTGTGGAGTTTGGAGTGAGGAGGTTGGAGTTGAAAGTTAGGAGTTTACAGGTTACAGTTTTGGAGTTGAGAGTTTGGAGTTTGCAGTTTAAAAGCCTGCAGCGTGGTGCTGGCAGCCTGGAGCTAGGAGACTGCAGCCTGGCAGCCTGCAGTCTGCAGAAGCTTGGGAGCTGCCACAGTTCCTGCCACAGCACTGTAGGCAGGCCATCAGCTGGGGTAGCAGGAAGTGGTCCACAGACTACCCCAAGGGAAGGTAGCAGTACTCAGGGGCAGAGCGGGCCCCATCCCCTCCCTGAACCTTCCCCCAGCTGCCCCACCGGCCGGGCCGGAAGAGGGCAAGACCCACGAGGGCGGAGTACATCTGTTCCTCCCCCCCCACTCTGTTACAATGTTTAACTTGGTATCATTGCAATCTGTTTCTAAGAAAGTTCCATTATAAGATGATCATATTTGTAAGCTCAACATGCCAATATGAATAATGAACAAGAAATATTTGTTTAAACTAGGCAAACTGACTAACTCCATATGTCTACACAGCAAAGAAAAACCTGTGGCCTGCCCGTGACAGCTGACTCGGGCTCGGGCTGCAGGGTTGTTTCATTGCTGTGTAGACTTCCAGCTGGAGCCTGAGCTCTGGGACTATCCCACCTTGCAGAGTCCTAGAGCCTGGTCTGCAGCATGACCAGGAAGTCTATACAGGAATGAAACAGCCCCACAGCCCGTCAGCTAGCACAGACCAGCTGCAGATGTCTAACTGCTGTGTAGATGAACCCTAAAGACTGGCAACAGGCAAGGTTTCAGATTCTCTTACCTTGTTTTAAACGTTATTTAAGAGCAAAAATACAGCAAACATAACATTTTTCATTTTTAGCATTTTCATAATTTAAAAGCAGCTAAACAAAAATTGCTAGACTTGGCAGAAAATAAATTACAACTCACATCAAGACCAGAACATGAGAAATTTTATTTAGAAAGGATTTGTACCAGTGTTATGATGATCTGAAAAAAAGGTTTCTATAGAAAACAACTTTTAATACTAACTATAGAATTGCTAGTGAGTTGCTGTAATAGGCGGTCGATAAGGTATGAGTCAGCTAGAGTTATTGCTACTATTAGAAATACACAGCATTACTATATTGAACAGAATGAACATCTACTCAACATAATGGACGGGCATTGTCACCATAATCTCAGAATTTCCTGTCTTAACTGCCCTCCTTCATCTCTGTGTGATTTCACTGCAATAGCAATTGCAATCAGCTTGATTTAGTATTAACCACGACTTATCTTTAAAGGCTTCAGCAATTCCTTCGCACAGTGAACTTGAAAAAGGATTCCCAGTTCTAGTTCACAAGTACCCATAGCAACAATCAAAAGGGCTATCAAGAATTGTAAGAGTTTACACCATTCCGTTTCTCCTCCACACTCTACCCCAGAAACGTGGTGTGTAGGGTGTCTACCCCACACAGGACTGGAAGGGAGTAAGGTGGCCAGGTAGGCCTATTAACTCCACAGGCTGCACCTGGAGGAAGAACCAGGGAACTGACTGTAAACAGGTTCAGCTGTGGAGGAATTGGTGGGGCCCACAGAACCAGGAAGCTGGCAGTAGACAAGAGCAGCTTCTGGGAAAAGGCAGTCACTCCCTGGGAAGAGGGAGAAGTTACTGGAGGATGCAGAGACATGGAGGCTAATGTCACTCTCGAGGAGGAGGGTTGGCGCTGGTATACCCAGGACAAGGTGGGAAACCAGGAGCTGTAGGAAGCAGTCCAGGGAATGAGCAGTGAGGGCTAAAGGAGGAAAGCCCGGAACTGCTGACTTGAGGGTCCCTGGACTAGAACCCAGAGTAGGGGGTGGGCCTGGGTTCCCATCACAGCCACTGGGAGAGTGGCATAGCCCAGACAAGGGGCAGTGACTGCTTGCCTCTGTGGGAGCAACGAAGACTCGAGGACTGTTCCCAGAAAAGGGAAATGCTAAGTGACCTAACTGGAAGGCTGAGTCATGAAGAAGACGCTGCAGTCCCTGGGATGAGAAAGAAACCGCAGACCTGAGAAAGAGAGAGTGTGCGTGATGGTGTCCATGCGAAGGGGTGTCGACCTCGAGAGCTAATCCCCAGAGTGCCCAGGAGGCACCAGACAAGTGGTGAATGGTGCACTTCTTGGCACATGGTTAACTTCAGATAGAATTTCAACTACAGCTGTGCAACATTGTTTGACTGAAATTTTTCACCAAATAATGCAGATTCAGGTCAACTGAAACATTTTATGAATTTATGTTGATTTCAGCAAATTGTTTAGATTGAAATGAAAAAATAAATTTTTAGAAACATGAAAATTAAACATTTAGATTATTCATGTTATCTGATTCAGGTACCATTCACAAAACAGGAGGAGGACAACATGCGGGCGGGCGGGGTGACATAATGGCTCTTAAACCCAATAGCCCACTGATTAAGGCATTTGCTTCTGATATGGGAAACAGGTTCAAATCCCCTCTCCTAGGTTCATTGGGCTATGGAATCATATTATTTTTTTCCCCTGGCCCAGTGACTATTCAAGTATTTTATACAAAGTAGAACAGCTTCAATAGGATAAACAGAGAGACTCATCTAGAATACCCTAGAGCCTTTTTGTTAGGGAACTCATCGGGGGGAGGGAGGAGGAGAAGATCTGAGATCAAGTCCCTGCTCCAAATGGGGGATATGAACCTTTGCATCAAGGGCTTTTGTTTATAAGGGGTGTACACCATCTCCTTCATTTTGTGAATCAAGTATTTAATTTCTTTTGTTTTTATTAGATGTGCCCAAAATCAAAACAAAAATATTTTGGGTTGAATAAAACTTTTTGTTCAAACCAAAGCAAATTTTTTCTGACTTTGCAGAACTTTAGGTGAATAGAAAACATTTTGGTTTCGGTTCAGTTCAAACTCATTTTTTCCCCTTCCCGTTTTTCAGAATTGCTAGGGAACTACAAAAATCAGTTATTTCCACAGATATAATCCTGATAACCCCTAAAGTGCAGAACCAATTATTACTGTGGAGTTGGCATCTTAGTAGTGCATGTTTCCCTGGTAATTTATATTTTTGTAGAAATATAAAATAAAGCACTAAAACCCTTTAATTATATGGGCCAAAAATCAAGTCATGAAATAGTTTGTAAATCATGTATCCAAATAACAAATAATAAAACTGAAAAATTTAAACTAAGAATGATCTGCCAATTAGTTTGTTCAGATAGAATGTTAATTTTCCACTCTTGACTGGGTTAAGTTTATCTGTTCTTTCTCCATTATGTTTTCTGTTCCTGGGAGGACTTTGCCGAAACACAATATTATCTTCACTGTATCAAAACATTGTTTCAATCCAAACTGACATTACAGCATCTAATGAATGCAAGTTTCCTTGCACTTCAAGTGACTTGAGATCTTCATGACTAATACATTTGAGGTCTGAGTAATAAACACAATATCATGAAACGTAATCATTTTAATTCTGTCAAATCTCATCTTGGCTAAATAATAAAAAGAACTTCAGGAATCCTCTAGCACAGGGTTCTCAAACTTTTTGCTGACATGATCCCATTTTCCTGAAATATTTCCTGCCAGGACCCCAGACAGCCTGGAGGACACCATTTTGGAGAGCAAAATGGCATCCTCCACACAGCATGACCTCACATGCACCATACATATGACGTCACACTGTGTGGAGGATGCCATTTTGTAGACCAAAAGGGATTGCCATCTGCTGATTTGGGATCGGAACCTACAGTTTAGGAACCACTGCTCTAGCAATTAGCTTGTCATAGCTAATAAAATACCAGCCAATCAGGGAGAAGGTTCACAAATGATCAACACAAGACTGATTCAGGTAGTAAAAATGCATTTCTAAAAAAATAAAATTCCTATAGGCATGTTTAATATATGGGATATATACACTTCCAAAGTTATCCTGGCAAAATCTAGCATGTGTCCACTGCCTTAAATGCCCAATAACAGTGGAGCTAGCAACAAAAAAATCACAATTTTAACAAAAAAATTGATAAAAGTGTGCATGAAAAATTCATTTTAGGGTTCTTTGTCTCAGTCAAAATTTGACATTTTGACAAGGAAGTTCATCAAAATTTCAAATTCTTAATGAAATGTATTGAAATTTGAAAGTTTGATTTAAAAGAAAGACAAAAACAGTATACTTCTTGTGAAAGTTTTTTCTTTTTTCAACCAACTCTAATGTCCAGTTCTGGAGCCTTATAATTTGTCTTGATCTGCAGAAAGGATGTCTCTTTTTGTCAGTTCTATTCAATGGATTTCATGCTGTACCTCAGGAAATGTCCTACAAAGAGAGGAAATTTCAAGCTCCAGAATTTGTAGAAATTCTTATTAGGAAGTTATATTATACCATCATCTCATACTGTTGATAATTGCTTCTTCTAATTTTATATTTCCGGTATAGGGGGCGGGGGGTCATTTTTAATTTGTTCAATGCAGACAAGAACCGCAAGTGCAAAAAAATTACAATGCACAAATGTGAATAAATTAATTTAGGCTCAATGTTTGGCTTCAATTATGTTCGGCTGTATTTGGGGGAGCAAATGACTCATCCAGTATTTTGCCTGAACAACCAAAAACCCACCGTGGAAAAACAAACACAAAGGACAGCTTCACCTCTAAGGAGTTGTGTTAAAAAAACCCAGGGAAAACATATACAAGGAGAGAGAAATAGAGACTTCTTGTCCCCTCAACCCTGCTGGTGACTACTGAAGGAGTTAAAATGACAGTTTAATCAATTAGGATAAAAAGAAAAGTGTCTGTTAAGCAAGTAAGCCTTAGTTAAAAAGCCTATTGCAGTTATCTAAAGAAACAAGCTGTCAGCAATCACATAGTATAATAAAAATGATATACAAATATGTTGATGACAGCAACATTTGAACACTATTTACACAAATGGTTGCATATTAAAGCTACTTTTTAAAAAAAGTCAGCTAAAAAACCAGAAACTATGGCAATACATTTTTGTTCCTGAAGGCAACAGACCAGCTGCGATTCTGTACGTGATCATTTTAGATATATGTTTAAATGAATATTTATAATTTTTTCTATGAGAATTATATTTAGCAAGAAACAACAGATGATGTTGCTTTTACAGATGTAGGTTCTGTTGCAAATTAGAGTTCAGCACTAAATATGACCTGCTTCACTCTGCTACCTACCTGTCAGTTACACAATCACCAATAGCTTGTGATTGTTGGCATTTTTTCAGTCTCTATAGATTAAACTGATGTCTGCACACACAAAATTACATGTAGCAAAGGGCATGTGTCTATGCACTTGAAATAACTAAGTGAGTAAATAAATCAGTTAAATATACATGAAAAAGACTATTTGTTTGGCTAATGGTCATAGGTGTTCTATTTAGAAAGATAATTAGGAGTCTAACCGTCTCGGTGTTGAGTGCCCTGAGGTGCCATTTACTTTTGTGCTGATCAGGGCTCTCATCACCCAGGAGGGATACTTAGCATCTGGGAAGATTGGCCTTTGGTGTATATGACCCATTCATGTGCACATTTACCTGATGTTTCACGAGTAATTATGGCAACTGTGTCAGATCTGGGAACTCTTATCTGAGATCCTTGAGAAAAAATGTAATATTGTAACTATTGCCCTTTACCAAGAAATAGCAGATTTTGGGGTTTTGTAGAGGGTCAGGTTTCCCGTTGGGAGAGAAACTGATGACACAGGCTCGGTCTCTTCTAGCTCAATTTGTTTATTCACAAGATGTACACAAGTCCTATTTACCTCCAACACAGGCACCACACACAGCCAAACACAGCAATCCCACTTGCAGACTCTTTTGGAAAGTTGCCACTGAGTTGAGCCCTGTTACCAAGAAACAGCTCCAATCTCCCAGCCGTGGTCTTTGCCCCTTAGCTTTCAGATCTTTGTCCGTTGCCCTCTGTTAACTGTGCCCTATTCTTTCCACTTGGGAAAGAAACTCCTTATCCCATGGAGTTTGTGTTGCCAAAATTAAGGCATTTCCTTAATTTTTAAAAATTAAAAAGGTTTATCCATTAACCCTTCTTTGGTGAAGCTGCTCTGCAACACGAAACAACCTCAGAGAGGTTTGACTATGACACAATATCCACTGACACTGAATCCTCTGCTACTCTCTGAGCAGTCCAAAGAGTACATAATTCACATGATTCCCTTAACAACCACAGCAACCCTCACAGGCTCCCTTAGGCCAAGCCCGCTTCTTAGTTACTCTTTATTTCAATAAATCGTTAGAGACAAGGTGGGTGAGGTTATATTTTTGGACCCAACTTCTCTTGGTGAGAGAGAGACAAGCTTTTGAAGCACTTCTTCAGAGACCTCGAAAGTTTGCCTCTCTCTCACCAACAGAAGCTAGTCCAATAAAAGGTATTACCTCACCCACATTGTTTTTCTAATATCCTAGAACCAACACAGCCACAACACCACTGTCTACCTCAATAAAACATAACATGCAGATCTATTAACATCTATGCCAGAACAATATTATATGTATTTCATTTACACAAACTCAAAATACAGTAGACAGCATGGGTATTTACAGCTCCGTGTTTCTCAAACAGCAATTTTTGAGGCTCAAGCCAAATGGCATACGGTCACTGATAGTGATACAGAACATATCTCTTAGAACTTTGTCTGGGGAGCAATTTAACAGAGGATTTTGCTGAAATACAAATACCACTAACAACATGCGCACCCTTTTCTATTTTATTATTAAAGGGTTGCTTGTCCTTGTGCCACAATGACTGGCAAAATAGCAGCTGCGCCAGCTTTGATGGCCTCATGTGGCAGAAACACTGCACTACACTGAAAAGGACTTATTCTTAATTGGTTTTTTGGAGCTTGCGCTGTTTCACCAATACAGTTTCTTCTCTCCCTGTCCCCTCCCCCACACATCTTTTTCCACCTCTCCAGTTCCTGTCATTGAACATTCAGCTGGCTCATCAGGAAATCCAAAACGGATGGCAATGCTGCTACAGCTCTCCCATCAAGAGTGCTATTCTGTCACTGCAAACACTCAGCACTGAGTTAGAGCCACACTTCAGGCCAAAAGGTTTATTCTAACAGAATGTTTAAAAAAAAGGCCACCACTATGAACTGCTCAGCTTGCTGATGTACCTGGTAGCCTTAAAAACATATGAATAACTCAGATTAAGGGACTGTAATGTATGCCAGTTATAAGAACATATCAATATATCTCCTTAAAATCCAACTCCAGAATGGCTAGCGAGACCTCCAGACCACCAAAGAGGCATAGCTGTCAAGTGACCTTCAGAAAATGCAAAGTAGAGTCTTGTATCCCACTGCATTGGGGAGGGTCAGGGAGTTTAAACAAACGGTGTATGTGTTTTAGTATACAGGTTTTAAGTGAAGATCTAGTTGTATTTTTCAAAAGAAAACAGTAAAAGGCACATGATGATGAGCAGAATGAGCACAGATGGAATCAAAGTGCACAATTAATTTTGAAATCGATGACTTAAGCTTTTGGGGGCATCTTCTTTGCAGGGGTACTGCTCCATGACTGGAGCTACTAGGTGCTACTGCGACACAAACACCACCACAGATTGTTTTAGAAAGATTTGAGGTAATGCATTCACAATGCAGGAAATGATGGGGGTAAAGGTTGTCACCCAGGGTATCAGTGGACCAATGTGGTATATGTTTGGAGGCTGGTGGTTTGTTAGGTGTGAATGTTGTCTTAATTTAGGATTTTTTTTAAGCTTTGTTAGTGATTTTTTGTTATGAGGAAATTATCCTTCCAGGGAATTTATATATAACGTGCAAGAAGGCATTCTAAAATATCAGTGCATAATCCGCAGTATGGCTAGGAGAACAGAATGCATAGGGGCTTCTGTTTTTTCAGGGTTTATTGATTTCATTTTTCAAGATTTATTTATTTACTTTAGCAATTTTGGGGCTTTAGGTAGGTGTCCAAAAATGGGGTTGGGGGGGAACGACTTTCTCTTTCTGTATACTGTAATGAGTAACGTTTAGTCATTACAGGAAGGTTTACATGTATATTAACATTGGCCTTGGGAATGTTCCAGTTGGGAGTAGAAATTGGTGGTAGCCAGGTATTTCTTTGATGCAATCTCATTTATTTACGAGGAATGTACAAAATCCTGTATTTCTGACGACCACAGAAGGACCCTCCAAAAAGGAGCAGTTTCTTAGCTTATCAGCCGCTATGCCCCTTTAGCCAATACCTGAGCCAAAAGCTTTCCCTCTAGCTTTTTTCAGGGACACACTGTGCTTAGAGGCTCCTGCTTGGCTTCCCCCCCGCCCCTTTCCTCTGCCTCTCTCTGTGTCTGTGTCCTCAGTATTTTGGGGCAAGTCTACACCGCAAAATTAAGTTGACCTAAGTTACATCAAGGTACAGCCACTACAGTAATTTAGTTGGTTTTACACATCCACACTACGCTCCTTGTGTTGGCCGTGTGTGTCCTCACTAGGAATACTTGCACGGATTTAACTGCCAGCGCGGAGCATTGTAGGATGGTTTCTGAAAGGCAGCAACTGTCGATGTAAGTAACCGTTTTTACACTCACACAGGGCTAGTCTACACTTAAAACTTACAGTGGTCCAGCTGTGGTGCTGTAAGAGTGCTTGTGTAGCCGCATTATGTCAATGGAAGAGAGGTCTCCCGCCGACATAATAAAACCACCTAAATAAGCGGTGGTAGGAATGTCAGTGGAGGTGCTCTCCTGCCAGCACAGCACTGTCCACACCATTGCTTATGTCGGCAAAACTTATGGTGGTCGGGGTGTTTTTTCACACCCCTGAGCGACAGAAGGTTTGCCAGCGTAAATGTTAATGTAGACAAGGCCACTGTGTCAATCTAATTACATCAACTAAAGCACTATGTCTCTCGCAGAGGTGGAGTTATTCAGTCAGTGTAGTGGGAGAGTTACATCAGTGCTACTTTTTAATGTAGAAGTTGACAGAGTTAAGTCGATATAAACTGCCTTACATTGTTCTCATTTTATAGTGTGGTATAGTCCAGTTTCCTCACATACACCTACCCAAAACAATACACCTCCTTGAGGCTCCTGGGAGGGTTCACACAAACCTTTTGTCTGAGGTGGCTCTTATGTTTACAGTTATGTTAGCTGGAGAGTGTATTCACACTTATCAACCTCAATGGGGTTTTATCCCAACCCATGACAAGGTTTCACGCAGCTCATAACAAATTACATTACTCATTACAGTAAATATACTGCAATAAGAAATCTCTTTCACACTTTAACAGTACTATTTCAAACAGCAAGATCTTAAAGCTGTGTTCCCTGGTGCATGCACACAGGCAGAGTCTACATGGACCAATTCACACACAATACGTTAGTGTGCTTTAGAAATCACATCCCATAGTCTGCATTTGCTCCATGAAGACAAGCCCTTAGATACAAGTAACCATTTCTGGTGTTTATTGGATAAACACTGATAAAATAACCTCTTAGCATCAGTTTCATTTGTTTGTATATTCCTCCCATCCCTCTCCCACACAGTGATTCCCTTCTCATGAGGGATCTGATCCAAAGCCCATTGAAGTCAATAGGTTTTGTATCAGGGCCAAGTCCAGCAGAGTTCATGTCCCTATAACTGTCAGAAAGGTATGTTTACATTGTTTGCTTAAAAAGGGAGAACTGAAGCCTATCCCTCCCATTCATGGCTTAAACAGTGTAAGCAAAATAGATTGAAGTTATTATGGGAAGAGGAGCCATGTTGACTTGTAGAATGAGATGGCTTGGAATGGGGGGGAAGGAGAGGAAAGGAAAGGAAAGAGGAAGAGGAATAAGATATAAGATAAGGAATAAGATATGGAAACAAACTGTAAAAAAATTCATTCTTTCAGTAGTTAGACGGTTCGTTTTTCTGTAGTTTTTTTCTCTTTTAATTTAAAAATGTTAATATATACTTAGAGACTCAGTGCGAAACAGCAGTAGGTCAGGAATACTTCCTGTTAACCCACTAATAACTATACCCTGGGTTAGTAGAACATCTCTGCCTTCGGCATCAGCGTTTATCTGCTATTCAGCGCTTAGCCTTCAGCCTCAGGTCTATTCTGCACCAGAATCAGAGTCTACAGCATGTGTCAGCAACAGGAGCAGCTGCATGTGATTTCAGTGTGTCATCCAGGACAAACTTTGCACTTTTACCTTTTCAGAAAACCATGGTTAAAAGTAGAGGTCGTCAGAATATGCTGGGTTTCTCCTGTAGAAAACTTAGATATTTGGGCAAAAATTCAAATACTGGAAAAATTTTGGACAAACATGAAAATATTTTGATTTCAAAATGCGACCATGATGCTTCATCCGAGTTTTAGTTCAGATGCCTCAGGCTCTCCTGCTGCTCCCCATTGATGAACTACAGTTTCTCCTCCTGAAGACGGGAGACAATATATCTTCGGAGCCCATGATCATACAGCATCATGGAAGACAAGTCCTGCTGGGGAGCTCTGCCCATAAAGGAAAATAGGAATTATGAGGCAACCAATCTATAATTCCCATGAGGCACTATCGCAGCACAGCATATCCAAATATTTCTGGTTTTGGTGGAAATATTTAAGTTTTTAAGCATTCTATTTATCAATGAAAACCAACATTTTCTGCAGAAAGGATGCAGTTTTTGTAAATTGTGTTTTGATGAAAACCCAATTTTCTGTCAGAAAACAGCTTCGACTGAAAATTTTAGTCCAGCCCTATTTAAAACCAAGAACAAATCTTAGCCACATTTTTCTGAAACCGCTGAATGCAATTTGTCCTGTCCTATGCTTGCATTTAAATCACATGCTACTGAACCAGTGCTGAACCCATTGCTGACACCTATTCTTCACAACTGGTAATTTTTCTAATAGACCATGCCTCAGAGTTTATTCATCTAAAAACAAAAATCATTATCTTATAAACAGGAAGCACACTCAAGTTATTAATAATAATAATTATTATTATTAGCGAGAGAGAGAGAGAAGTATCATGAAAAAATGAGAGCACTCCACAATCACAAAAATAGTAGTCTTAGAGTAAAAGGTTAACAAAACGTCCAATAATTGCAGTTAATACATACGATTATCACAAACAAATTAACTAGATTAAAAAAAATAGTCGTGATTAATTGCAGTTTTCATGACACTGTTAAACAGTAATAGAACACCAGTTTACATTTATTATACATATTTGGGGATGTTTTTCTACATTTTCAAATATAATGATTTCAAGTCCAACCCAAAATACAAAGTATACAGTGCTCACTTTATATTATTTTTATTACAAATATTTTCACTGTAAAAAAGAATCAAAATAAATAGTATTTTTGTTTCATTTTTACAGTGCAAATATTTGTTATAAGTAATATAAAGTGAGCAGTGTACACTTTGTACTCTGTGTTGTAACTGAAATCAATATATTTGAAAATGTAGAAAAACAACCAATAATATTTATAAATGTAAATTGGTATTCTGTTATTGTTTAATAGCACGACTAAAACCTGGATTTTACTGCAGCTATTTTTTAAATCTCACGAATAATTGCAATTATTTTGTAATCGTTTGACAGCCCTTGTATTAATATATTGTCTAATATTTTATAGTGTCTATGGGAGACCCACTACAGCTGACACAAGCTAAACGCAAATATTTGGCAAAAAAATAAAATATTCAAAATGAATGCAAATCTGTTTTTGATATTCAAACAGTGGCATCTACAGCAAATGAAACTTGATAAAAAATGACAGGAAGAATGAATTAAGCCATAGCTCCTCATTTCAAAGAGTAGAACAATTTTCATATTTATTCTCTGAAGTGTCTGACAGGTTTTGGTTTCCAACACATCACCTTTTTCAGGCAGCAATCCATTTTACCAATAAAAAGCCAAGAACTGCAATGCTGATTTCTCTTGAAGCAATTAAGCTTCTGCTGTGAAGTTAGAATTTTAGGGCCAGATTTCGATCTTTACTTTGTCCTGTATGCTTGAACTAAAAATTGTACTATTGCAAAAAGTTTCCCCCAACCATTAACAAGGCAAAAGTGGTCAAGTACCTTTATTCCTCACTAGAAAGACTACCCCTCCAATCACACAAGGCACATCATACTGTGGCATTGGTTCAGTGGTAACTGAGGGAGATATCAGCTACTAACCCACCAGCATCACTTCTTGCTCAGCCTTGAGTTTTCCCCAGGCATTTCTCATCCAAACAATGAGCGGGTTCATGCTGCTTAGCCTGTAACATCAAGATCAGAGCCTGGGGTTCTATTAGGACTTATCTACACTCATAATAATGCCAGCAAAACTTTGTCGCTCAGGGGTGTGAAAAAAAACAAACCCAGGGATATAAATTTTGCCAGTATAAGCACGAGTGTAGCCACGTTATATCAGTGGGAAAGAGGTCACCCACCAACATAGTAAAACCACCTCAATAAGCAGCGGCTCTTATGTCGGTTGAAAGGGTCTCTGCCAACAAAGCGCTGTTCACAAAACTTAGGCCAGCAAAACTTCTATCACTCAGGGTATGTTTTTCACACCCCGTAGCAACAAAGCTTTGCCAGCCCTAAGCACACGTGTAAACAGGCCCTTACTGCAAGCCTAGATTACGTCTACACTACAAGCACTACAGGGGCACAGCTGCGGCGCTACAGCTATGCTGCTGTAGCATTGTAGCGTAGATGTTTGCTACACCAGTGGAAGGGATTTTTCCATTGCTGTTGCAAACCCATCTTTCCAGGAAGCTATAGGTAGGAGGATGGAGGAATTCTTCCCTCGACCTACTCTCAACCAGGGTTTAGGTTGTCTTAACTACCTCTCCCAGGAGTGTGAATTTTTCACCCCTGAGGGATGTACTAGGTTGACCTAACTTTTAGGTTTACACCAGGCATTAATGTTTCCTTTTTGGGGGGAAATTACGAGCGGATCAAATAACTGTGAAATGAATAGTAGTCTTTCAACAGATATCAACATGTAATTCCCATGTCCATTAAAACCAGGTGCCCTAGCTACCCTAGGGATAAGGATCTGTGCCATGAATCCCATGTATAAGAGGAAGGGAGCTATACATCCTTGTAAAAATGACCTAAAAATATCAGTTTTAGTCTTTAATGTTTTAACCCTTCAGGACTAGAAACAAATATCTCCCTGTGCGATCCTTTTGCCCATCCCTCCTACATCCCTATTTTAAAAACATTTTATGTAGCTTTAACTAATGTCTAACGTGCAAAACAATGTCTATGTCACTGAATGTCCAGTCCGGCTGTACAGTTGTTAGAAATACAAATCTCTTAATATACTCACACTATTCCATAGTAATCTTATGGTCACTGAATGAATGTTAAATAGTGACCTCACATTCTGTTCCAACTACACAAGAAACAAGAAACCGTGCAGGATATGCCATACACAGATCAATCCTCTGGCTCCTTCTAGTCTAGTAACAAATCTCTGACAGTGGCTAAATTTGTAATGGACAGCTATGCAATGCCATACCTACGTAGGAAGCTTTTTTAAATCATTGATTTTTATCCACCCTGAGTGTAGCACATCTGTGTTCTTCTGTCGTCATTGCACAGCTAACTATTCTTTCTCAGTAACATCCTCTTTTGCTAGAGACTTGGCTTTCCTTTTTATCTATTACTGGTCACATTGAGCAACAATGGCAACATGAATTTTCCTCAAATCTTTAAATAACTCAGTCAATTGAAAAACTCTTTGCAAGAGCATTAATTATGGGTTATTGCCTTAAGACAGCTGCTGAGTGCTTTATTTGCATGTCAAGGAGGGGGGAAATCAATCAAAAGAGCTCTTCCTGATTTGTGAAGTATGAAATAAAATACCGGAATTATGAGACACTGGATAAGATACTGGAACTGAACATACCCTGGACGCTAGGAGTAGGAGAGAGGTGGAATCCCTCACTGACCAAGAATAGCTTGGCTTTAAGAAAGGATGCCATGTTTGTACTTTGGCAAGGAATAGAGAAGCAGCTAGAGCACTAAAAGAACAGCTTCTAGGCTTTTATAGGCCTAGAAAAGGCATATAAGAAAGTGGACAGAAGGATGCTCACACCAATGCTGAGGAAACATGGCATGTTTGAGGATTTTTCAGCTATGGTGAATGCTCTATATAGATCACCTAAAAAAGTGATCTCAACATGTTTTGGAATGACAGGTCCCTTTGAAGTGAAATTCACTGCGCACCAGGTTCTGGCACTCAGTCCAGTGCTATTTATCATATTGATGGACTATATCAGCAGGAAGATTCCAATAGGAAAATGTGAGAAGGCTGCCATCTGCAGATAATAGAAGGCTGTAGACAAAATTGCAAGCCAGTGGCATGACCACCTTAATATGCATGGGATGAAAATGAGCATGTGGGTCTGCAGAGGTACCACAGGGAAACAGGTACATCAAGAGTAGTGGAGTAAGTCTAAATCAGACTGACCAGTTTTAAATACCTTGACAGCTGGATCACAGAAGATGATGAACACGAGATACAGTCTAGACTGGGGAGTGCTGGAAGAGTATAGAATAACATTTCAGGTGTTCTATCTGACAAGTGTATGTCACTGAAACTAAATGCCCAACTGTGTGGTCCAGTGGCACACACCACAGCATTATATGGTGTAGAACCATAGGCAATAAAGAGATGGCAAGTTCAATGTCTACAGGTGTTCAAGATGAGATGTCTTCACACCATAAGAGGAGTTACATGGGAAGACAGATTTCTAAATGAAAATATCAGAATGGAAGTCAAAGTCTGTGACGTGACTGACAAAATCCAGAAAGCACAACTTCGATGGTTCGGACACATACAGAGGATGAATGAAGGTAACCTACTGCAGGTAGCAGGAGAGAGTAGAGGGAAACCCCGAGAAAAGCTGAGGAAGCCATGCATGGATTGCATCCAAAACGTGATAAGCAGATGGACCTTAGTGCTGCCTTGGGCACACTAATATGGTGTATGTTTTCAAAACAACTTGATCCCAGATGATGAGATAAGGGGAAAAAAAGAGGAGAGATAAGTTGCTGTCTCCAGTTATACAATGATTTTTTTTAATGCATATTGGAAGTCACCTTGGCAGTGAATAAAATGGAGTTTAAGAAATTCATATTCCTCTCTAAACTATGATTGGCCTTTAGACATGGATAATCATCTGGAACATTCTTCAACAGCAAATCTGTTTTGAATAGCATTCATGTGAACTGACTTACAAGCACATGCTATGTCAGATCTTGGACATAAAAAGAACTTATGTCCAGTGCCAATCACGTAGGATGTGCCATTAAAATGCCCATGCTCTTCTGGATGAGCCATACTCAGTGTGACAGCAAAAATACAGTTAACAACATCACTCAAAAAGATTAAAGTAAATGTTAGAAATACCAAATAAGCACAAACAGAATGTGGGTAGCAGTTAAGTGTTGCTTAGCAATGTGGCACAGGCATGCCACAGAAGGAACATCTATGTCAATGAAGTGAAGAGATGCATCCTAACTCTTACCTGGTTCTTTAAGTGCTATAAAATTATTCATAGAAGGAGAGGGACATCTACACACAAAGTAGATATATCATCAAGAGGTAAACAGAGGGCCAAAGAGAGCATTTTGGGCATAAAGTGGTCTTTATTATAAGCATTCAAAATAAACAAGTTAGCTTTCCATTCAGTAAGCGAGTTTGAGAGAATGAGCAGCCTGCAGAAGGACCAGAAAGCATTACTATGAGCAATCAGCGCCTCCACAAAACACACTCACCAGGATAAGAAAGGAATGCATGTAGCAATATGCAAAGCAGATGGTCAAAGGAGTTCATTTCATGAAGATTTTGAAATAATTGATACGTCTCCATGAAACACAAGTCGTTGAAAAATATCCCTCAAAATAACATCAAAAGTCAGTAATATTTAGCTTTTTTAGAACAGGCATCATGTAATGCTGACATTACTAGGAATATAAGCTGTCATTGTCCATATATGTTTGTTTGCTGTGATACTGATAACTTTGGAAGATAGTTGGGTTCATGGCTTACTTTCTCATAGTCCCCCTGCATAAAAAAGAGCTTGGGGGAGTGTTCGTCCACTGTAACATAGATAAGGAGGAAGCCTACCACTGCTTCACAGGACAAATATTCACAGATGGAACACCATCATCAAATATCTGATGCTGTCTACATGACGAGGGGACTAGTAACTTTTCCTACACGCTTTACCCCATGAATGAACTTTGCTGACCAACAGCAGCTGAACAGAAGAGCTCAGAAAAGTATTCATGGGCAGATATGAGCATCACAAAAACAACCCAGCCAAGTAACACACAACTGGCACCTCTTGTTCAAAAGAGAGGGAGCAAGGATTAAAGGGGCATGGCAACCAAACTGGATGACAGTCAGCTGTGTGCCCTGGTTGCCAAGAAGGCTAATGGCATATTGGGCTGCATTAGTAAGAGCATTGCCAGCAGATCGCGGGAAGTGATTATTCCCCTCTATTCGGCATTGGTGAGGCCGCATTTGGAGTAGTGTGTCCAGTTTTGGGCCCCCACATTACAAAAAGGATGTGAACAAGCTGGAGAGAGAGTCCAGCGGAGGGCAACAAAAATGATTAGGGGGGCTGTGCACAAGACTTATGAGGAGATGCTGAAAAAACTAGGCCTGTTTAGTCTGCAGAAGAGAAGAATGAGGGGGGATTTGATAGCAGCCTTTAACTACCTGAAAGGGGGTTCCAAGGAGGATGGAGCTAGGCTGTTTTCAGTGGTGGCAGATGACAGAACAAGGAGCAATGGTCTCAAGTTACAGTGGGGAGGTCTAGGTTGGACATTAGGAAAAGGTTTTTCACTAGGAGGGTGGTGAAGCATTGGAATGAGTTACCTAGGGAGGTGGTAGAATCTCCATTTTTAGAGGTTTTGAAGATGCGGCTTGACAAAACCCTCGCTGGGATGATTGAGCTGAGGTTAATCCTGCTTTGAGCAGCGGGTTGGACTAGATGACCTCCTGAGATCCGTTCCAACTCTAATATTCTATGATTTCAAAGGAAATGTGTGGAGGAAAGCAACTGTGTAATTGAAAATTCAAATAAAATTTGTCACTGTTCAAAGTCAAATTAAAATCAAAACATTTCCTTCTATATACCTGTACTATTCTATAACCCCTTACTTTAAAATATACTGTATGAGACGCTATGAACATTTTGCACAGAAAAGACTCATATCTTGCTGCATATTGTGTAAATCTGAATTTTGCATACTTCAGAGGCATACAGCTGCCCATTTTTAGGCTCAGCTCCTAAGGTTTAGGATATACGTACAGCTGTATAACAATATACCTGTAAGACACAGCAGGGAGTTGCAAAAAGGGACAAATATTCACACCAAAACTGCCCCTTTCCCAAAATGGAAAATCCAAATGAACATGCCTCACAAATTCACCAAAGAAAAACTCAGCAAAGCTCCCAAAAAAAGGGAACTGACCCGATGAAAGCTGTCCTCGGTCCTTACACAGCTGGTGACAGAACGGCCCTGCAGGTACCAACTTCAGAATTATGGTGCAATCACTGCACATTAATTATTACTGGATTAACGATATTCTTGAACAATTTCTCCAATGAATTAGGCACAAACATGCACACCATTAGCACTGGACAAGCAAGTATTTTTTTTCCATTTCTCATTTACTTATACATAAGAACACATTTGTAATAAGCAGTGTTAGAGAAGTCTCAATGAATTTTTAAGGCTTATTATGCCCATGTAAGAATCCCAGAACAATGATGTAGTACAACAATTTGTTCCAGATACCCACATTTCTTGGGAGAGTTCAGAAGCAACAGGGCCACTGACATCTTCTCTTGCCAAAACATTGCAAAATAATCTCATCTCTGAATTTCAATAAAGGAGCTGCAAGAGCTTTCTTAAGAAAATGATGGTAGCTTCTTCTTTGAATGGCTCACTGGAACAAATGATTTCTCCATCTATGGCATTTAGAAAGAGAAATGATCTGCTTTGAGCTCACTGGTCAAAAATTTTCCCATTATAAATGTTGTGCAGAGTGCTATGCACTGGCAGGCATTCACTCTAATTTGATTTTTCGGATATTACTTCAATTTACTTGATGTATTTTGATATTTGTAGTTTATCAGGTGGAACAAAAGGAATATGTGCCCTTGAAAGCATATGAACAAATTATTATTAATAGATTGATGTAGGACTGGGGGAGGGACATTGTTTTTGCAGTTTCAAAATACTTTATAATTACAGGCTATACATATACAAATATGACTTGACCTACTCTAATTCGTACATTTTCCTAAATGTGTATTAAAATGAAGCGTATTGGGGATTTTTTGTTTTATCTTCCATATAAATCATTATCCTAAATCGGAAGGTATTTAATTATCTTAAGAAATGTTTTCCAGAATGGCTCTCTTCCTTCATGAGGGTCAGATTTTTCCTCTTTTTATATACAATCTCTATCAATGATCTAGAGCTCTTTAAAGGCGACTGTATTCTGATACTGTATCAAACTAGGATTAATAAACCAAGCATGTCAACAAATCCCGTCCAAGCACAATACTTGCTAGAGCTGATAACCTGCTTCAAAAATGACATAGTTAACTGGGTGATAAACTTGCAGCATCCATTCATTTTTACTTTCGGAAAAGCACTAAATAAAAAGGTCTGGTATTCCTGGATGTTAAGGGAGAATAGCCCCTAGATAGTACAGTGACATCCTTTATAAGTACCTTCAGAGACGTTGCCATATGCTCTACACATCTGAACGTCACAGTATTATTGCATATTATTTTTTCTTGTTACACACATTTCTTTATTTTTCAATTTGATAAAATTCACTGCATGATATTTAATGAGCTGAATGCTGGCCAAATGGGAGATGATTCCTATATGCCCTGCTATATAAACAGTAAACCTTAGCAAGAGCAAGTTGCGTCACATGACTCTTCACTTCACGCACATGTGTGTTTTCAGCTACTGTATCTTGGTAGGAAAAAAACTGAGATATATAATGAAATATGTTGTACTATATACAGCCAATTTTATCTAGATCAAGTGATTAAGAATTCCTGTACTGTGGATAACAAAGTCATCATATGCTCTCAAGGACTACCCCCTCCATTGACCGTACATTTTTACTGAAAAGAGACATTCTTAAACATGTTTCAGGATCAAACCTTTCACAATTATTAAAATACAAAAGCTGTTACACTGGGGGGAAAAGTAGCATATGGGCAATTAAATTCCCCCAGATGACAGATGGGCCACATGGTATGCTGCAATATTTACCAGTTTGTATTTACAAATTTATAAACAAATCATCATTAAAGAGCCTTGTGAGACAAATCCTGACCAAAAAAAAAAGTGAAATTATGATAATCTGGATGGAGATTGAGTTACATGGACACCACAGGTACAATTTTTCACTTAATAAATAGTTTCACATTATTCTTTACCATTTTCTACATTTATAATTATATTTCAGTTGATTCTGTACTTCACAAGGACACAGAAAGACTGCGGTCTTGGCCTTGCTGTTAAGTGCAAGTCTGAAGAGATTTTTAGATAAACTCTTTCTATTCTGAAACAGTCAAAGAAGCCATCAACAACCAAACTGTACTGTAGGGTCTGGAGACCCTCTGCATGTTTGTGAGGACAGAGCACAATGAGGCCAGGATGACAATCAGACTGGATTTCCAGCAAGTTAGTCTAGTCTTGGGCCTGAAGGCTTGTTACAATTGATTTCAAGTAGCAGTTGACAGGCTCAACGGATGTAGTCTTGAAAAGCCTCTAATGTTTCCTAGTCCCTAAAGATAGTTGATAAATTGGGACCGGTAGTTAATTCTCTGGTTCCTACACAGGACTTGAACCTGATACTGAATGTTGTCATGGCATCCAGATGACTTAGGCAACTGATCGGAGAAGTTACACTGCAGCAGAAAAGGAAGCATCAGAATATTTTAAAGATTACTTGACGTAGTCAGCAAGCTCTCCCTGGGCAGAAAGAGAAGTCTCTAATACCGATTTGAAAGAATAGCTCCTGGGCTTCAGTTCACGTCTTGCTAAATGTTATGAGATAGATACGTGAAAACTTTTACCGAGGCTTTTCCTTTACAGAAAGGTGTTGCAGACAGCAGATGAATGATAATCGTATCATCATCCTTGCCAGACGATGCTGTGAATGCCAAAAATATAATGGGGTTCAAAATTCCCTCTGAAGCACCTGGCATTGGCCACTGTTGGAAGACAGGCTACTTGGCTAGATGGACCACTGGTTTGACTCACTATGTGAAACACTTCTTATGTTTAACTGCTTTGGGAGATCCCAAGACTTTTCACTAATATAGACTATCAGGGAGAGAAGAGGAATTTTCTCCAGCTTTTAATTTTCTTTCTTAGAGAATATATAACCAGTCCAGATTCCCTTGCAAAATTTGGTGCCTATATCATTGCTGAGAGTTTCAATATAGAGTTACCAACATGCTGACATTTTCACAGTTGCAGCTAATATCTGGTATCTCTAAGGCATCTTATATTGTAGCATCTCAGAGCATTTTACACACATTAATTGAGCCTCACAATCCCTCTCATTGCTCATTCCAAAGGGGGAAACTGAAGTGAAAAGGCTGAGTGCCAGGCCCAGGGTCACAGAGGAAATGCAGCAGAGTCAATAACAGAATCCAGCTCTCCTAATGCCTAGTCCAATGCTTTATAAAGCACGCATGAATTCATCCTGCAGAAATCACTGCTGGTTTTAAAATACTCTTACTGGATTTAAACCCACCTACTCTTAATTATATCAAGTGAGCCCTGGTTCTGTTATGTGTCAATGTTAAAGGAGGAATGATCTATTTTTATTATATTCTTCCCAGTCTTAAACACCTAACACAAATCTCCATTACACATCTCCTTTCTAGGCTAAATCACCCTATTCTGTGCAATTCTCACCTCAGATCTAAATTTCTTTGTACTTGTAACAATTCATGGACCTTTTAAATCTCAGCTATGTTTTAAGGGTCAAGAAAAAAAAGGGCATACTGTTTTCACATTGTGTTCTCAGCTATCTTCAATAATTAAGCCCTCCCCACTGACCGACCCTGTTCTCCAGACCGGAGGGTCCCCAAAAATATCAAACTGAAATTCCTTCTCTCCCATTCGTCTTCATATTTACATATGGCTCTAATCATCACACCTTTTAATGTCAGATTTTAAAAGGAGGAAAAAAAAGTGTTCCCTCTGAGAAATGTTTTCTGCATCTAGAACACTGAAACACATCAAAGATGACTTATAAAATGTACGAAAGCAGGAGATTTTTCAGACTCAGTCTGAAAAATAAAGACTTCAGGAACAAGAAATCATAACATCTTTCTCTCATGTCTCACTACACAGACTCTGAATTTCATATAAAAAAATCTTCATATTCCTTTGTACCAAAGACAAAACAGCTATAGCTATACAAGCAGTCCAGTATAACTAACCAGAAAGTTCTGTTCCAAAGACGATGTGTAATGTGAAATAACAGAAGACACAGCTTTAAATTCTTATCAGTCATAAAAGGGTAACAGAAAGAGGTACTGAGGGTATCCTTGCTTTGTGTCACTTGAAACTAGATTATAGGAAACATTCACACATTAGCAAGGGAAAGGGATATATGCCCTAATAAAGTTTTTCCATTTCTAAATTGGTATTAAGGGGGCAGGGGAGAGAGATGTAAATGATGCATCTAAATAGAGAAAGAATCCACATAGAGCCTAGTCAAAGGGGAAAACTGAAAATGGTAAAGGGAAAAATGTACTTTCTAGCATTTCTGCTTACAGTTTAAAATCCAACCCTGAAAAATTGAACTTTGCCAGCTAAGGAAGGATGGTAATTGTATTTTATATACATTATTTATGACAGCTCTTTTCAGGTTTTACCAGTCACATGACATAACAATTCTCTTAAAATGCATATTTAGGGTTTTGCAATACACACTACTGGACGCTTTACAAAGAAAAATCTGAACTCTGTTATAGACCCCGATTTGCCTATTACTATCTGCTCTACAATCCAATGGATTAAATGAAGCAAATGTTCACTCAGATCTAGAGAAGTCCATCTTATATATAGGATAGGACATTTCACTGAAATAACTGAAAAATTTATAAAAATATATATAATGACTTAGGGTAGCATTTGCTGCTTGGAAGTGATACACTGCAATAATGACAGAAAGCAAAGGTTGGCATTCCCATTAACATATTTCGGGGGAGCCAATTTAAATTTCATCCCAGTGACTGCTGGAGCCAAGTACTTGAATTTTGCTGCCAAAAAGAGCTTCTCCATTTGGCTAGATTTCCCAGGAAAAACTACCTGCTAGTTGTCATCTGCAACTCTGTCTGGATGCAATTGAAATATCTGAGAAATTATTTATTTTGGCAAATCTCAAGAAATAAAATCAAATAAAAACAAAACATTGATTAAGTAAACAGCCATAAATAGCCTGGAACCATTACTTAGATCCCAAGGCACCTCAATAACCTTCTGACTCTCTCTGTGTTGTTCTAAGCACTGGATGGCATCTCGCCTAGCAAGGTTGCTCTGGAGAATGCCTGGAAAAGGACGATGTTTAAAATGCAGCTTGATCTGTCTTCTTGGAGGGGCAAATATAAGCTGTGCTTTTTAAAAGCCTAAAATAAAGATATTTGTTTTCTAAGCTTTTTGCAGTTCAGGGAGGTTTTGCTTTTGAAGCTGATTTATTTATGAACCAAAAGAATGCCTTAAGGATGCACCAGATAAAAGGAGTAGGTAAGAGCAAACTATATTGTATTCCAAGAATCTTTGTGGACAAAGCAGCGAAAATGAAGTATTCAAATAAACAGTATTCCAAATTCAAACACAAGGGTTTTTTGGGGAGGGTAGAGAATTTGTTATGTTGGTTGGTTGGGGGAAGGGTTGTGTGTTTGGATTTTTTAGTGGTAGTAGGTGGTGATTTGTTTAACCCTATATATTGATTTCAGTATTGCCAATCCTCATGATATTATCACAAGTCTTGCAATATTCGGTGTTTTTCTTTAAGCCCCAATCCTTGGAATCATGGGAGAACCTTGCAGGGGGTGGTGGTTGTCTGTTTTGTGTTATGTTAGGGATTTTTTTGGCTAAGGAAGTAAGTTTCTAGCCCTCACGGCTGTGAAGTGTGATAACTTAAACCATACAAGTTTAAAAAACAGAATGCAAATAAAAAGAACGCTAACATTTTTTTTAATCTCATGATATTGAATCAAATGTGTTGTTGGGATTTTGGTTTTTTGGAAGGGAGCAGCAGGGAGATGGAAAGGTCTGATTCATGATTTCTGAATGCTTGGGGGTGGCAATACTATGATTCCACACACCTGCCAAGCTCTCTATCCTGATTTCTAGTCAGCTGCTCCAATCTTTCCCTCTCACAAGAGAAGCCCAGCCACTTTTTAACCAACTGACCATAAACTGACCACGCTACATGAGATTGTTTCAGATCCTGGAGACACTCTGGAAACTCTTGCTGGGATTTAGCCCCCCAAGCCACCTGGAAAGAAAAAACAAACTATGCTGCTTCTAAGATGCTCAGATGGATACCACTCCGGCGGGGTGGAATAAGGCTCCAGAACTTTTATTAGAATAGAGGCTGTCACAGTCTCCTAAAGATTTTTCGATTCATAGTAAAATTACTATTTTCACATTAAAAATCCATCAGTTCTTTCACTGACTGCACCCCTAATGTATTTAAACCACTATGAACATAATATAGTGGTCCTCACTTGAGGCACAATATTAATTACATTTCCAATTTCAGTGTCAAAAGTTGTTTTTTTTTTTCAATCTAAAGATATAGCCTTGCTCTAAATCATTAACACACACGCTGAAAAATTGCAATGTTGTCACCATCTCCACAGAACTCACTGGTGACTTCATATATTCTGAAAGCAAATCTCCTTCCCAACTCTCTTCTGTCATCTGTCACTGTTCTCACAACTCTTTGGACATTGGTAGATTCTAGAGTGCTCTGGTTCGTACTTCAAAACAACAAAAGTATTAACAAAACCTGTATTTTTCTGTCCTTGGAGGTGCTCTCTTAATGCTCCACAGCTACACCAATCTCTGCCAGAACCAAAGAGGTTGCTCTTTATTACAACCAATCATTTAACTGATATGAAGTCTTTCCTGCAGTGGCATGCACAGTCTGTTATTCACCGTCATTGGCACTGAGGGATGGGTCACAGAGATTTGCAGAAACAGTATCACAAGTACTGCAAAAGCTCAGGTCAGCTGTATGGTAACCATATACTTTTTAAAAAATCGGTAGGTCTCTTCCTCCGCCCCACTGCTTGTAGGCATTAAATACCACACTGCAGCAGAAGCTAAAAAGGGTAAGGAGTTAGACCAAGAGGTAGTTTTTTCTGTAGCGTACTGCACAAACAACATTCATTCACTTTTACAGATATGCAAATGAACTATTTCTAGTTCCCCTTACACTTACTTCAAAAACCTGGGGTATAAATGAAAGGGGGAGGATATGTTCTCAGGATATAGCCCCCCTTTTCAAAACACATACAAGAAAAATAAATATCCAGTGAGAACTCCTATACTTAAGATTTCAAAGGCAAAATAGATTTTTCAGTAAGGCGGTACCATGTTTGCTTTTCTTGGTCTGGTTTATTGTGATTTTAACTGTGAAAATTACAGGCTGAATTCATGGAGGAGGGGTCAGGAAATGACCTCTCTGTGGAGAGGATATAATAATTCTGTAATTCTTAGAAACAGATCTTGAATTTTTGACAATTTCTTTATCTCATCCTACTGAAGATGAACATACTTGTTTCTGAGGGGTTTGAGAGTGCAGGTTTCCTTAAAAGGAAAACAATAAATTAGTCCTTCTTGTACATATCCCTTTTTACCTGGTCAGCTCCCTCACTGTCACATCATTCCTGATAACTTGAACCGAGAAGGCCATACTTCGGTAACCCTTCTGCCAGGTGGTATCAGCAGCAAGAGGGCTGGGTTCAATATCTAGGGGTTGTTCTTATAATTAGAAAATAAAACTGGCTGAAGCCCCCACCCAGAAGTCTGGGGAGACTAATGGCCACCTGTAACAGACAATACATTCACACTGGCAAGCACGGAGTCATTTTATTAAGGAGAGAAGGAGCACAGCGTTAGTTTTGGAATTCACAGAAACAATTACTCAAAAGCATGCAAACAAGAAGTAAACACTGATTCCCCTGTATGTTGGGCAGCAGCCTCTGTTTCCCACTACGTGGTGTGAAAGTCCAGTGGACAAAAGTCCCTTTAACACTGCACTCATAGTTGGTTATCTGAGGTCAGTGAAGTCCCCGAGTTATGTGGTCCATTCAGGTGTGCTTCCCAGCCCTAACCGGGAAGGAAAGGGTGAATGATGCCTCCACTGCTGCTCTGCTATGTCCTTTCTCTTGTCCACACACACAGCATCCTGACCACCGAGCCCATTTCTTAGTTATTTCAGCTCTAGTGATTTCACTGAGTGGTGAGGAACCTCACTACCACTGCTTTCTCTGTGCTGTCTTTCACCAGTATTCTTCTCCACGACAGCTATAGGGCTCAGCCCCTATCAAGCTTAACAGTGATTTCAATTCTAGTGACCACTGAGAAGAGAGAAGGAGTCTCAACTGAGGCTATTAAGCTGTCTTTAAACACTAGAAGGGAAGGATTAAATGGTACCTAGGACTCTTAAGCAGAGTCCTCACCATTAGCTAGGAACACCTGCCCCCACCCTCTTCACTCTTTCACTTAGGCCTTGTCTACACTCAAAAAATAGGTTGACATAAGATATGTCGACTTGCAGCCATTGTGCGTGTCCACACTGCCCTCCTTGGGTTGATGGTGCGTGTCCTCACTAGGAGCACTTTCACCGACTTAGGAGGGACAGTGTGGGGATCTAAGAGACTGGTCTCAGCTCCCTGCCAGGAGCCCAAAGGCTGCTCCAGCTGGGCTTCTCCAATCCCAATTCCCCACTAGGAGCCAGTGAAAGCCACCAAGGGCTTCCCCGCTCCCTGTTCCCAGGGGGAAGAAGCCCAGTGCTTCTCACCCCTGGGAAGTGGAGTCCAGCTGCCCCGGCTTCTTGTTCCCCCTGCCTGCTTCCTGCTGGAAGCCTGCAGCTGTGAAACTGACAAGGCTCCTGGGCTCCCAACTGGAAGCCAGTGGAGAAGCCACCTGCGGCTTCTCCCAACCGGCTCAGAGCTGGGAGCCAGCCACCCATGGCTTCTCCCCTCTCAGCTTGCAGCCAGGATCCAGCCACCCACGGCTTCTTGCAGCCGGGAACTGGGGTCCAGACATAACAGCTTCACCACCAATGTAAGGGGACGCAGTGTCTACATTGACAATGCATTGCCCTAATTAAGCTGACAAAAAGCCCTACCACTCTCATCGAGGTGGTTTTATTTTCTTGAAAAAACAGAGCAGTTTTGTAGGCAGGGGGTGGGGGTGTGATTGCAGCATGTACACCAGCACTGTTTTGTCAAGAAAAGCTGACTTTTCTTGACCAACCTCTGGTGTGGACCAGCACTTAGATTCCACTCATTACCCCACACTTAGTGACTAAGATACAGTGATAGTGGCCTCTCAAACAGGGCATATTAAGTACAGTTCTGCTACCCTCTCATCATACAGTAAAGGTAAACAACATTTAATTACCCCTGCATTAAAGATTTAATCAAAAATAGCCGAAGTTGATCACCCTGGGAAAGTAGGTGTTTCTATTCACAGTCTGCTGATGAGGTCTTTTCTTTGAGTTCAGTAGATGGCAGGAGAGAGCTCATTCAGGCCACTGCCTTACACAATACAGCGGAAGCTCACAGTTACAAACACCAGCTTTACGAACTGACCCGTCAACCACACACCGCATTTGAACTAGAAGAATGTGATCAGGCAGCAGCAGATTTAAAAAAGAAACAAAAAAAAAAAAACACCAAATACAGTACAGTATTGTGTTAAACTACTAAAAAAGGGAAAATTTAAAAACAGATTGGACAGGGTAAAAATCCTGTTTCTGTGCTTGTTTTATTTAAATTAAGATGGTTAAAAGCCACATTTTTCTCTGCATAGTAAAGTTTCAAAGCTGTATTAAGTCAATGTTCAGTTGTAAACTTTTGAAAGAATAACCCTAACATTTTGTTCAGAGTTACAAACATTTCAGAATTATGAACAACCTCCATTCCCAAGATGTTCGTAACTCTGAGGTTCTACTGTATACACCATGATAAACCTAGTGAATCTGATTTTGAGATGGGGAGGGGGAAAAGAGGGTGGGAGAGAGATTGACAGACAGACAGTCATACACAGGTATTGTCTACAAGCCAGAACATCCTAGTGAATAGGGCTTGGAACTGCAACTTTGGGTTCTCATTCCAACTCTGCCACTGACTCATTCTGCGACTTTGGGCATCTTTACCTTTCTGTGCTTCCATTTCCCCACTCTTCACATCCATGCATTGGATGAAGTGGGTTGCAGCCCACGAAAGCTGATGCCTGCAGAAATGTGTTAGTCTTTAAGGTGCTACAGGACTCTCGTTGTTTTTGCTGTATACAGACTAACACCGCTATCCCTCTCGATCTATTTATATTGGATGCCCATTGGCACAGAGACTGTATTTTGCTGCACATTATACTATTTATGACATGTCTGACACAGGCAAAAAGGGACCTACTAAATTTTGGGCATTATTAAATTATGTGCTAAAATGCATGTCGCAATAGCTTCTCACACTACTGTGTGAATTCTACGTATGTAGTACATTGAGGGGAGGAGGAGGAAGAATTCTATTTATTTCCTTTTCTCATTTTAAACAAAATAACAACGCACTGTTGGGAAGTCATATATGGGAAAGGAGAACAACTATGGAATCTAAAACACAACCAAAACACAGGCAATCAGAGTTAAAAATCTTGCAGCTAACATTTCAGTAATTTATTTCATGCAGCAACATAATTATCATCTTTTTCCTTAATATAGAAAAAACACAAAATTCAAACAAAATCTATACCCCAAGAGTTGCTAGGAAATGGACGCTGACATCTAAAAATGTCTTACTACAGATGAAGTGAAGGTGATTTGGCTTTGCTGGAGATAATGCTTCCTTCCAGCGATAAAGTGCTGTTACGAGCGAGCCTGACCGGCGGACTGCACAAGGACATTAGCTATTTGGAGCCCTTAAAGTACTAACCTTCTATTAGAATTCTTTACCTCAGCAGTAGCACAGATCCCTTGCCTGCGATAAGTTATAATGAAATGGTTTAATAATGCTACCTGTCAGGCACTCTGTATTTCAAAACAGGCTTATTACATTATTACGACTATAAAAGTCCTTAAAATTTTCCTTGCTTGAAGTTCAATAGCTGTTCAACATTCACATATTGCACTGATGATTTATGGTGGACTTACCATATACACACACACACTGAAGTATGTAAGTATCATGAATGAAGATTCAGGTGGCTTTGCAGATAAAAAGCATTTGAGTTTTATCTTTGGGACGGACTGCACTCTAAACAGATTCCACATCAGATCCCTTTATCAGTCTCAACTGCACTCACAGCAGATTATTATTAATAGTCTAGCAAATAGCAGTTTTTTGGGGTTTGTTTTAACCAAAGATAAGAGAAATGGTGAAAACAAAATGCTAATCTGTTTCAATTTTTTTTAAAAAGATCGCCCCTTTCCTCTATTTTTTAATAGTGTAGTATTTTTGTTCTTTCCTTCATCTAATCTCCTATTACTGCTGGTTCACACAGAATGTCTCTCAAATCACAATAAAACTTCCTGTTAAACTATGCCAGAGGTGCTGCTTCTACCCAGAGGTTTGCTGGCAGAGGCCAGCTACAGATGTACACATTACAATACAAGGGGAAATGAAAGATGGAGAAGGAGAAAAAAAAAAAAGACTGAATATTCATGGTGAACTAGCAACTAGCCTGAACTTTAAGTATATTGCTGATCTGGTAAAAAACCTATCAGGGTGCCATCATCTAACTCCAGAATGGTTAGTATATTGCAAGTTTGAGTAGGACATGGAAGTATGTCCATTTAAAAAGAAATGTCTATAATATGCTCCTTTCCGCAAACATGATGTGACCTTCCTGCATCATTTACAGTCAATGAAATAATGAGAAATTTATACTCAGTCAGTAAATTGTGCATGTACATCTATCAGCTTCTTTGTTTCATAATCACAGATCCCTCCACCCTCAACCCTCCCAAATAACTCCTGAGTGACCCTAACTTCTGTAGCTTTATGCATCAGCAGTGAGCTTGCCAGCAAAAAGAGACAGAGTTGAACGAAAGCAGGTGTTTTTGTCTTTAGAGAACACTTTTCGCACATTGTATTCTGAAGAATTGTATCTTGAAAACGTTCAAGTCGTTATTATTACTACTGCTGTGTTCTCTTAACCAAATCACTACAGTAAGTTACCCTGCTTCATTGCATAAACCCTCTCTCAGTGAAAGTAACTGAATCCCTATGAAGAGTGTTTTATAAATTCAGACAGGTCAGCTCACCAATATTTTGGATATGTTTTAATTTAAAGGCATAATTATTATATTAAAAATGTAGCAAGTATTGGGGTAGCACCATGGCAAACAGGATTAAAGTAGTGTGAACTGAAAAATGTGTTAACAGACTATTACAGCAATGCACTGTAATAGGACTATACATTCACAAATAAGATATGACATGTCCAATGCAATAAAAAATGTGTACTTGATAATTATTCATAAACCAAGCTATAAAACATAAGCCATGAGCAAGTGCTGCAGCAGTCTTACTGTAGAGTTCTAAGAGGGCCCCCAGTAATTCTGCAAATCAAGAAATATTTGCAGAAACATCAATTCATTGTAAAAAGTTTATGGGACACTGGAAAATAAAAAGATTAGAAGATAATTTTCAACCATACACTGAATAGATAAAAACCTGAGCTGAGCACAGATACTGTTGGTGAGTAAATAATGTCTATTAGCTATAGGAATATATTAGTTGGCCTGATTCTTCAGAGCTCACAAAAGTAGAGGTAAAACTGGATTTTTGTCACTAAAGTCAGGAGATGTGACTCTGAACTCTCAGAAAGATTTGTGAATAAGAATATGCTAATTTTCCTAATCACTTCTGGACACATTTCAAAACAGAACTGCACTTTGAGAAACATGCCTCCTTTTGTCATGCACGAGTCTAATGCAACAATGAAATATAGAAAATATGATGTAAACACAAAAGTTATTTCTAAAAAGCATGTTTTTCGAAGTCTTGATGAAGAATCACCAGGTCTGAAGTTCTTCCACATGTAATCCATGCACAAACACACAATGCACCACAACACACTCACTTTATCTAGGGTAAAATTTCAGGCCATATTTTTGCCACATGTTGGTTAGTGAGGTGGCTTTGGTCTTTCTGCACTAGGCATCTTCTACATGGTTCAAGTTGGAGATAAATGGGAAGATCTCAGAATAGTGTATGATTTTACAGCAGGTGTTGACCAAGCTGACAGTTATTATAAGCTTCATTCACTCACAAGTTCAAAGCAATAAATATAATAGGTAATAACATGGTAAATAATTAACATCTTGTTTTTGCAAGATGGAAGACAAAGGCAATGGGGTGTTAAAGGAAAGAATTCCACTTTTCCAGTTTATACTAGGCTTTTAATATTATTTTAGCAAAGAGAGTGGTAGAAAATAGCACAAAAATGCTGATTATATTTTTTTCTGAGAGATGGAAACATTGTGGTCCCAAAAACCTCATGGACTCAGGACATGCACACATAAAGCATCTTTCAGAATTTATGAGGTTGAAAGAATCCTCAGATGCACTAGTTAAATGAATTACAGAGATACCTACCTGAAATAGCATCTGTTTGCCTTCCTCCTGGAAAGAAGACAACACTGTTTGTGTCATTGGGGCACAACAGAATAAGGTAAGACAGAGCCCTACAGTAGGATGCCAATTGATCGGAGACTCTGGAGACACCCACATATGGCTGTCCTGACTGAGAAATCACAAAACCATAGAAGATTAGGGTTTGAAGGGACAGCAGGTCGTCATCAAGTCCAATCCCCCGCTCAAAGCATGGCCAACCCCAATTAAATCATCTTACCCAGGGCTCTGTCAAGCCACACCTTAAAAACCTCTAAGGATGGAAATTCAACCACCTCCGAAGCTAACGTCTCCTGATCACCATGAGTTTTCAAAGATAATGGCCAATGGCTCTTGGACTTACTAAAAGTTCAGCACAAACACACAACAAGGGGAGAAATGGGAAATAAAATACACATATAGCTTGAATTTCTTCACAACAGTACAGTATTAGGCAACAAAGGTTGTTTACCTCTTCAACATATTCTAGTCTGGCTAATGTACTACAAACACGTTTCAGTCCACAGAAAACCTGACCATGCTTCAGCAACATATTCCCAGGCCTAATGATAAGGATTAAAAATGAGGCTCCTAGCCTCATTTTTTGTGTGTGGGGGGGGGCAGGGGGGCGGGAATTAAAGAAGGAGAAATATTCAAACAGCCATTGGAAAACTATTTCCTCACTGACTACTGAAGCAATGAAAACTCCTGGAGCTGCAATTACTTATCTGAAATTAAACTTAAATTATGGTTGGCTTCTTTCTGCACTGTAACAAAATCCCTGATAATCTAAATCTGTGATGTATGGCACTAACTGCTTGCCTTGAGAGCTAGATCTGACAGATCACTGTCTTTGAAATTAGAGGTACTTCCCCTGGTACTTCCTTTGATACATGTTATGTAATTTATACACATTACTCTTCAAAAAGATGATTATTTGAGAAGCATAAACAACACTGCCTAACAACAGAAGCAAGTCAAACTTAAAGAAAGAGGAGCCAGAAAAGAAGAACAATTCTGAGAACTTATTCCTAATAAACTTTATTGTTCAACTACCTAAAGAAAATGCAACCAGTAGAGTAATCATAACCTTTCATGTCCTATAACTTTGGAGCGGGGGTTACACAGTATCTGTTTAGTCATTTCAAAAGTGGATATTTAGGAGCAAAAAAATGGTAGAGAAATGGCAGTTTTTTTAACATCTTGGCCTAGAAGTAAAAAGTGTTTCACCTATGTTATACATTAATAGATAAGGCCAGAAGGAACCATTAAAATCATCTAATCAACCTCCTGGCTAACAAAAAAGGTGAAAATTTCACTTAATTCAGAACAAGGGAATAATAATGCAGTAATCTCAAGAACATTGCAAACTGTAAACTAAGTCAGTTTATTTGCTCAGCAATTACAGAAAATATCCTTTTTAAATCATTTGTTTTTTTTCCTTGTTTAAAACACTTTCTGCCAACTTTCTGCCTGGCAATTAACAACATCCATCAGCCTTGTGGATATATTAGCAATAAGCACTGATAAGTAGATTTAAAACATAATAAGCAAAATGTTTGCACTTAGATTTCCATTTTATTCTATAACCTTAAACACAAACATTCTTTTCTGCTAATTCATATATATTTAATCTCCTTGAGCAATTAAGGCAACATCTGTAATATTACCACAAGAAAAGCAAGTTCAATAAATTTCTCTAAAGAATTTTCTCTTATTTACAAATTTATCTAAATTTATATGGAGGAACACAATCCTGTTTTACAGTGAAACCTAACAATCATTTGTCTTTAGGAAAATGTATGAAATCAAAAATATGAAAATTATATAAATTTCTAATCCCATATTTGATGAAATCATGAACAAATCACCAGTATTTCATCATCTCCATATTTCACTACTCATTTTGTATACAACCATCCTCTTCCCAGAATAGAGGAGATTTTCTCCCCTCCAATGTTTGTATCTAACAAGGATGAAATACTTACATGAAAAAGTACCCAAAAATCTATCAGTTATTCTAATTCTTTTCCTCCTTCACAAAAAATCTGGGTTTTGTTTCTATTTGATTCTCTAAGAACACTTGCCTCTGAAGTTCAGCATAGCATGAACAAAAATTGCATATACATGTACTCTACAGTACCCAACATTCTTCTGTTGCTATGGTTATCTGCAAATTCTAGTTGGAGTGTTGACCAAATGTTGATGATATTCACCGTTACTATTGCCTCAGACATTTACCTAAATATCCATCTAACTTTTTGTATGCAGTGTTGTTGTAGTCATGTCAGTCCCAGGATATTAGAGAGACAAGGTGGATGAGTTAATATCTTTTATCGGACCAACTTCTGTTGGTGAGAGAGAGACAATCTTTTCATCATTTATCCTCCCAGAAACAAACAAAACTGCAGGATGACAGTGTGAGTGCATCAGTCAACAAGTATAGTATAAAGCTTTATATAACCACCCATTTGTCAAAACACAGAAATGATCACATATTTTACATCAACAGTTCATAAAACACACAAACAGCATCATGTGAAAAATAGCATTCCAGGGCCAAAAGGGCAGAAGGTGGTCGCCATTTATGGCTCTTTTATCATGATGTTACAGAATAAATAGAGTTACTATAAAATAAAGTTCAAACTAAGGGGTATATGGCATTCAAATACCATGGCAAAGAACATGGTATAAATGCCCAGAAAGATAAATTAAATACAAAGAGCAACAATGAACCAAGAGCCTGGGCTTCACACCATATACGGTCAGGATACAAAAAGCTGTCTCTACATATGATTCTCTACACCCACTACACTACACAAAAAAATACCAAGTAGGAGAGTCATTTGTCAGGGGTCAAAAACTTCAGAGTCCAATTTTATAGCCCACTGGATAACCACATTACATTTCTTCTGAGACCAGTTCAGTGGCTAAGTCCCAATCTTCCTATACTTTATTGGTCTAAAGGAGAGTGAAACAATATGTTCAGAGTTATATACCCAAAGCAATGTAAATTTCAATCAGATCTAATGTTGAACATTCTGGTGTTGATAATAATTCATTCTTTATTGTGGATAGAAAAGCAGGCACATTCCATTTGATCATCTAAGGGAAGAAGTGTTGCCATGGCAGGAATATTATTGTCCCAACACTCTGTCAAGGAAATCACAATTTTGCATTGGCACTTCCAGTATGCATCATGGGTTTGCCCAGACTAAAATAAAAAATATGAGGAGGAAAGGGGAGGTGGGAGTTTAGAACATTTTAGCTAACATGTTCTGCCTAATATATTGTATAACTATAGTGTAGACTTGACAAGGCTTCACCATGACCAACTACCATGAGCTAAAGTACAACTTGCCAAGTCCCTAGAGCTTTAGAATGTGCTAGCTAACATGTTCTGTGTTTTATCCTGATCTAGACATACGTCTTGCACCATAACATAGGGTTTGCACATCTGTACAAAAAATTCATTGCATATATGTACAATTTTAAAAGAATGGGCAAATAGAAAGATGGAAAAATTTTGAAATTCCATTGACTATCATTCACAAAAATACTGTTAGTTTCCCAAAGTTGGTTGAAAGTTTGTACTGCAAACCACATCTCTAAAAGTCGCTAACATATTTTAGCTTTATACAACTCTAGAGCTAGGGAGAGGAACTAGCAATTAAGCCAAGGCTGTTCCTTCGTCTAAATGAGCAGCTGCATCATACATCATTTTTCCTTCCAAATATATGTTTAACGCCTCTTTTATATGTTTTACTCTAGTTTTGCCTACGGCTGCCTTCAGAAGTCTATTCCTTGCATTAATTTATCTTATAAAGAGTCTCATCTAAATTCCTTTAGCAGCCAACCTTTCCTTAGTCTTCGTTTGATCCACTTGTCTCCCAGTATTTGGCACATCTCAAATAGCTCAGTGATAGACTTCCAATTTGTTTTAAATAGACCCTTCCATTTTGCTTTCTCTTGGGTATATTAGAGCTCTTAGGTACATAGCCTTCCTGAAGTTAAGCCCGTTTTTATTAAGTTGAAGTTTATTCCTTCCATCAAATATTTACATAAAAGGTTCATTGTATAAAGAACTAATATGAACTGCTGCACAAACAATTTCATTTGTTTACCTCTCTTTCAACTGCTTGAATATTCATATTTCTACCCATATTAATTTGAGATATTTCCTTATCAACTACTAGCTTAAAGGAGGTTCTACTGTTATTTACCCAGTCATTAATGATTGGTACTCCCTGAAAGTATTCTTTTCAATAAATCTGTGTTAAACAAGCATTCATTTAAGGAGATTTTGATGTATTTAATATGTTATTAATCCTAATTTTCCTGTTCAAAGAATCTGACTTGAATGCCTTTTGGGTTTCCATTCTAATCTCCTTTCTCCTATTCAACCCTTCTTTTAAGAAACCCAAGTTAAAAGAAAAATAGGTAGCATCTCTGCCATAACAGAAATCGTGACTGCTCATGGCCAAAACATATAAATTTTTCATCTGTTTTCTGAGTCCTAAAAACTAAAATAAAAAACCTGAGAGATTCTTTGTTTTTTTCTTGAAATTTTAGTGTTGCTGAATATATAATACAGTAAAGGCTAAGGCTAGAGGGGGGAAGCTGGCCATACCATGGGATTTACTAGATCACACCACGTTAAGAAAAAAGTCATCTTAAAATATTTACAAGTGATAATATATGCGGCATTAAAACTCATTAGATATGTTTATGCAAAAATAATAAGTGAAAGCTCACATGAATCCTGAGATGAAGTATAACTGCAAATTTATCAATTAATAGAATCAAGCATGTCAGCTGAGTCAGCTTTTTAAGATGGCTTACTACTCTTTAAATGTTTGTTCCCCATTGCCTCGCTTATAGGAAAACAACTTAATTTTAATGCATTAGGGTAAGGTGTACACCTCAGTTAATTAAAGTCTTATAACCGTTTTATTTTTTTTTAAATAGCCTTCCATATACATTGTGCCTTTTGATTCTCAGGATGTGTTTATAAAAAAAAAAAAAGTTTATTCTTATCAATTTCTGTTTCCATTTTTTGGGGGGGGAGGGGGAAGGGAATAAATAAGCATGACTATCTATATTTTATTCTTTTTAGTTAATTATTTCCATGTTTAAAAATTAATATTGCTTAATTTCTTGTTTTGCTTTAACAGTTCTGCAATACTTTAAACACTTTCCCAACACAATAAAATAAAAATTGGCTTGTAATCAGTATTTGTTTAGTGTTCTGTATCTTCTGTTGCTTTTATATAAATCTATCCTGAATTCTACTTGCCAAATGGACCAACCGACTGTGGCCAGCAAAATCATGTTAGGACCAGAAATAGCTGGAACCATATGTAAAGCGCAGGTTCACTCTTAACATTGACTTTTCAAAAGATATTAATGGGTTTGAGGTTTATTGTTTCACCTATTAAGATCAAATGACCTAGTTTACAAAGAGTGCTGTTTTTCTAACGCAAACTCACTGTAGAATCCGAGTCAAATTGAGTTCCGTCCTTCTCTCACATCCCCAAAAATAAAAATCATGTAGCCAAATTATGTCCTCACTCATACCTGTACAACTCTATTAGCCTTCAGGAGGGTTGCATATAAATAAATGAAAACATAATTTGACTCTCAGATCCCAGGATGAGTTTGCAAAGGTTAAACAAAACAAAGCAAAGGGAAAAAAACCTCTCTCTTGCTCGTTTGTTCTACAAGTCATTAAGAACAATAAATAGGGAACCCCACAATGTACATAGCAGATATAAATATAACTATGGCTATTTCAGAAATGGTATTATGGCATATTACTTAATAAAACATTTTATAAACGTATCACCTCTTTTTATTTATTACAGAATGGGATTTTCAAAAGCACATTGGCTTACCCTTAGTATGGTTCTCACTTACCCTCATTTCCTTCAGGGCACACTTGCACCATGCCCTTCACCTACCCACTATAGGGAGAATGGGGCCTACCAGGATGCCCTCATCATCACTCACAGGATGCAGAAAGCCAATACCAGCACCTGAAAATCTTCACCCCAGCCACTCCACGAGAGGATAGGGGAAAGCAGGGGCTGGGATGAGAATCGCTTAGGACCTGCCTTTCTTCATCTTTCTGCTGCAGCATCTTCTACTCTTCCAGGGAAGCCCAGGGATTGGCAACAAGAATTCCAAAAGCCTGAAACACCTTCGTTAGGAACACACCCAAGGCTATGCTTTCCATGCATATACTTACTTTCAGGTTGGTGAGGTGTTTTTTTTATTTGGGGGGAGGGAGAGGGGGGGTGTAAGTATCAGCCTATGATGTTAACAGTGTTAGAATAAAGTAATAATTTTATCTTATACAAGTGCATACATACTGTGCATGGAAAATAAATTCTTGAGAAACTGGATTTTGAACTCAGTGTTCCTTTAAAGCTCAGTTCTAATTCTGTTGACCTAGACAGGGCCTAAAACAAGGTTTCAATGGCAGTATCAATAAAGTATAAGAAATTGGATAGTGCAGAATTAACTACAAGGCTCAACATTTAAATCACACCGTATGTACAAGACCATTTTATCAGCAGTTGGAGGTGAAAAGAAAAAAGTAAGTGCTTGTCCATCTTCCAAATGCTACTGAGGCTGGAAAATAGAAAAGGAAAAATCCCACAGATAATGAGAGAACCTCAAAGTCCCTTCCTGAAGAACGAGCAAAGAGACCATCTTAGAAAAAGGAAAGACCCAAGCATGAAGACAGAGACCATATGTTAACCACAGTCAGCAAGCAGCTAACATATTAAGCAATGGTATTTCCATGCGGGGATCAACAGCATCATATTTCCCAGTATTTCGGAAGTGTACATTTATTCTGGCTTGTTTGTTTTGGACATTACCATAATTTAGTAATGTGAGCTATTATAGATAAGGTTAAGATTCAGTCACAGGTAATTTTAGTAAAACTCAAGGACAGGTGGTGGGCAATAAACAAAAATTCACAGGAGCTGTGACCTGTCTCTGACTTTTACTAAAAAATACCTTGGGGTAGAGAGGGAAACAGAACTGCTGAGGCTTGCAGCTTCTCCAGCCCTCTGCTGCAGCAGGCTATTCAGCAGCAGTGGTGGCCAGCAGTCCGATCAGCTGTTTAGCAGCTGCTGCGCCCAGGGCTGCCACTGATCAGCTGTTCGGCAGCAGTCCCAGGGCTGATAGCTGCTCCAGCCCTGCCCCAGACGTCATGGAGGTCCCAAAAACTCATGGAATCAGTGACTGCAGTGACCTTGCTCTTTTTCAAATACTTCTGGCACATACTGAGTTCTTCAGTGAAATTACTCACATGTGGACTCAATAGGAACATTCACATAACTAAAGCTATGCATGTGTCAAACTTTCTGCAGGATTGGGTTACCATTAATCATTTGAAAATGAACCTCTCATTCAAACAAAGAGAAGAATGGGTCACATCTTTGCTACTATCTTTGACTGGAAGCTGTTTACCACAAAAATGGGGACTACACAAGTATCACTGTGTATGGAAAAGCTAGGATTTAAAAAAAAAAAAGTTTAGCGTTTTGCAGAAAACAGAAAAATTGTTCAGAGATGACAAATGGTGAAATCCAAATGTTTACTTGCATCCATGATTTTTCAAGTGTCAGAGAATGACCTAAACTCCTATGCCCCACATACCATGCTACAAACTGGAGCTAAATCTTGAGAGAAGAGCTCCCTAGATTCCAAATTAGGTGCTGAATTCTGCAGCAGTTCAAGTAAATTTAATAATTGCTGTTTCTATTAGGGGAAAAAATTTTAAATGATTAACAGTTTTTCCGGGTGTTTCTCAGGCTAGGTACACACTGATGGTGGGAAATTCGCCACTGTCAGACTGTTTTTTCCAGATTAACTGAGCAGCAGTGAAGACAGGCTCGAACGACCTGGAAATTGATCTATTAAAACCACCTCCAAAAAAAAGGTGTAGTGCCACAGTTGATGTCATTAACTAATTCCCTTAATTTTCCAAAATTTGCCCTTTTGAATTATAAAGCCATAGCTGATGTCCTGAATCAAGTTTTGATCACTTGATCCAAGGGTATTACCTATGACCAGCTCTTCTATGACTCCTCATTACTTACCAAAACATAGAGTAAACTGCATCACCTCTTATCAGTTCAGTGACAATTTGATGAAGAGTAAACACAGTTGGGGGGAAGAGTGAGCTAGATTGTATTCCTAGTCATGCACTGTCATCATAATGGTTAAATTCTTTCTGCAATGCTGCCTTTTGCCCTCCACTTCTTGGAAATTGGGGTAGAAAAATATGGTCTTGCAAGATCTTGTTTATGGGGGGTGATTATGTATGAACCAGCAAGAATACATTGTGACCTTCAGTTCAGCTTGAGTTTGCGAGGCTGACATTTAGAAAAACAACATTTCACTTAAATAATTTTTGCAAATCTGTTCTGAAAAACCACTGACAGACAACAAACAGACTCTCATGGTGTCATTTTCAGATTAGAAGCAAAACTATGAACAAGCTAATGTTGGGTCATAAGGACTCAATTTTAACTGAGCCATATTAGATACTGTATTTGCTCACTAGAAATCTTACTCCCAAATTCTTCATTTGTATTTTTATGCTGAATAGCAAAAACGTTAGGGTAATTCAGAATGATGAGGAAATGTAAAACCAAACATTACTGTATCAGATATTCTCTGCAAGATCTATTTAGCTCTGTAATCAGTGAGTAGTACTAGGTCAGAGTAATTAAAAATGAAATGTTCAGTGATTAAGACTTCAAAGTGAAATCTTTTCAAAAAGTAACAATCTATTTGAAAAGAAAATATAATATAACCTGTAAAAATCTTTTGGGAGCAAGAAAAATGTGTGGTACAATGAGATATGTTTTTAATAGAGGATATTACATTAACTTCGCTAGCTTTAGGTGCTACTATCCATGAAGCAAGCCGACAATATGGTACGCGTTCCAACTGCATTTATCAGTGATACCAACTTTATTGCACTAAAAGTATATTGTAGATTGTACACTGATTTTAAAAATCTCCCTACAACTGTATTAGATGCACTGTTTTGTTAAAATTATAATTTTGTCACAAATCTTTTCATTATATGGCATATGTTAGTAGTTTGATTCAGTATTACCAAGTCTACATGAAGTAGGTTTACTTTAATAGCCAGATCTGTGGTTTAGGGTTAAAGCTTCTAAGTCACTTTGGTGCTTCTTGAAAATGTAACCTTTAGCTTATCATTCAGTTAGCAAAACAGCCAAGATATAATGATATAATTAACTGATTAGGCAAATAGCTGATTTTTTGGTTCTCTGGCAGCTAAGAAAAATTGAGGAAAAAATTCTATTTGGGTCCAACCAAAACAAAAACTTGCAAAAATTTCAGTAACTTGGAAGTCGGGAAAAAAAATTGGGTTCACTAAATGTTTTGCTTCTGACAAATCAGCACTTCCAATAGAAAAATCTTCCACTGGAAAAATTCTGAGCAGCTCTAATAATTAAAATTGTCAACATGGTTTTAAAAACGGTACATTTAAACAGGCCTGATTTACTTTTTTAAGGAAATTATAAGTTCATCTGATAAAGGTAAGTGCATACATGTAATATACTTCAATTTTTGTGAGACATTTGACTTAGTATCACAAAACAGCCTGATTAAAAAAATTAGCACTAAACAATATCAATATAACACGTTATATGGATTAAAACTAGCTGAACAGAGCTAAAGAAACTGTTGTCAATGGGAAATCATTGAATGGGGTGTATGTGGCATTCCACAAGAAGTCCTAGGCGTTTGACACGGTTCCGCATGGGGAACTGTTAGTTAAATTGGAAAAGATGGGGATGAATGTGAAAGTTGTAAGGTGGATAAGGAACTGGTTAAAGGGGAGATTACAGCGGGTCGTGCTGAAAGGTGAACTGTCAGGCTGGAAGGAGGTTACTAGCGGAGTATCTCAAGGATCGGTTTTTGGACCGACCTTATTTAACCTTTTTATAACTGACCTTGGCACAAAGAGCGGGAATGTGTTAATAAAATTTGCGGATGACACGAAGCTGGGGGGTATTGCTAACACGGAGAAGGACCGGGATCCTATTCAGGAAGATCTGGACCACCTTGTACACTGGAGTAATAGTAATAGGATCAAATATAATAGTGAAAAGTGCAAGGTCATGCACTTAGGGATTAATAATAAGAATTTTAGATATACGTTGGGGACGCATCAGTTGGAAACATCGGAGGAGGATAAGGACCTTGGGGTATTGGTTGATAGCAGGATGACTATGAGCCGCCAATGTGATATGGCTGTTAAAAAAGCAAATGCGGTTTTAGGATGCATCAGGCGAGGTATTTCCAGCAAGGAGAAGGAGGTGTTAGTGCCGTTATATACGGCGCTGGTGAGACCCCACCTGGAATATTGTGTGCAGTTCTGGTGTCCCATGTTTAAGAAGGATGAATTCAAACTGGAACAGGTTCAGAGAAGGGCTACTAGGATGATTCGAGGAATGGAAAATCTGCCTTATGAAAGGAGACTCAAAGAGCTTGGCTTGTTTAGCCTGGCCAAAAGAAGGCTCCGGGGGGATATGCTTGCTCTATATAAATATATCAGGGGGATTAACGTTAGGGAGGGAGAGGAATTGTTTAAGTTTAGTACTAATATAGGCACGAGGACGAATGGGTACAAACTGGATATTAGGAAATTTAGACTTGAAATTAGACGAAGGTTTCTAACCATTAGGGGAGTGAAGTTCTGGAACAGCCTTCCGAGGGAAGTAGTGGGGGCAAATGACTTATCTGGCTTTAAGACTAAGCTTGATAAGTATATGGAGGGGATGTTATGATGGGATAGTTTAATTTGAGCAATTGATTTGGATTATCGGCAGATAAGTCTGCTCAATGGTCTGTGGGAATGTTGGATGGGATGGGAACTGAGTTACTGCAGAGAATTCTTTTTTGGGTGCTGGCTGGTGAGTCTTGCCCGCATGCTCGGGGTTTAGCTGATCGCCATATTTGGGGTCGGAAAGGAATTTTCCTCCGGGGCGGATTGGCAGAGGCCCCGGAGGTTTTTCGTCTTCCTCTGCAGCGTGGGGCATGGGTCGCTTGCTGATGGATTCCCTGAAGCTTGAGGTCTTCAAATCTCACTTTTGAGGATTTCAATAACTCAGTCATGGGTTCGGGGTTGTTATAAATGTGTATGGGTAGGGTTTTGTGGCCTGCCTTGTGCAGGAGGTCAGACTAGATGATCATATTGGTCTCTTCTGACCTATGAATCTATGAGTCTATGACAATATTCAATATTTCTCAGTGATCTGTAAGTAAATATATAATAGCTGCTGACAAAATTTGTGGATGGCACAAAGATTGGCAGAGTAATAAACAGTGAGGACAGGACAGGCATACAGTGAAACCTGAATCAATTTTGTAAACTGAGCCCATTTCAACAAAATAAATTTTAATGTAGCCAAATGCTAAGTGATACATCTAGGAACAAGGAATGCGGGTCATATCTACAGAATGTGGGACTGGATCCTGGAAAGAAGGAACTCTGAAAAGGATTTAAAGGTTGCAGTGCACGAGTAACTCAACCTGCGCTCCCAGTGCAATAACATTGCAGAAAGGACGAATTGGAGGAATGATCCTCCAATGCATAAAACAGGGAATATTGAGTAGAAGTAAGGAGGTGATTTTACATCCTTGCACAGCCCTGGTGAGATGAATACTGGAATGTTGCATACACTTCTGGCATCCACATTTTAAAAAGCATGTTGAAAAAGTTGGAAGGTGCAGAAAATAGCCACAAAAACATTTTGAGGGCTGCAGAAAATGTGTTATTGTGAGAGACTTAAAAAGCTCTATTTAAAGGTGACTTGATTGCAGTGTATAAGTACCATCACAAGGAGAAAATGCCAAGTACTAAACAGCTCTTTAATGTAATGGAGAAGGGCATAACAAGAACCAATGGCTAGAAGCTGAAGCCAGACAAACAAGAAAGAAAGAAGTGTGCCTTAACAATTACGTTGATTAATCATTGGTATAAACTTCAAAGGAGAGTGGTGGGTTCTTCATCTCAATAGTTTCATATTAAAACTGGATGACTTTCTGGAAGATATGCTTTCAGTTAAACACAAACTATTAGGCTCAATGTGGGTGAAATTTAAGGGCCTGTGACATATACGTCATACTAAATGACTTAAATGGTGTCTTTTGGCCTTAAACTCTATGAACCACTTTGTACGGATAAGATAAATAAAGTAGTAATAAAAGATTCATACAGGATCAGTGACTGCTCCACTGGAAAGAAGTATCTTGGCTTCTCCATGACACAGAATTCCTTTAAGTAGTTCATCCTTTCTAGCAGCAGAAGACCACTTTCCTGTGACCACGTTAGTCCACTGATATGATCTCACTTGATTTTCTATAACAGGGAACGGGAATAAAATTGTTCCTCAGATGAGGAAGGCTTACTTTTATTTAGGTTTTAGTTCACATATGCACACTATAGCAAATCCATATTTTAACTTTTGTATTGCTTCAAATATTATACACTTAAACATTTAAATGTAATGCTTGGATGTAACAGGAGTTTCAGTTCATACTAAATGTGGCTAAAATTTAACTTTAATAACTTTTTAAAAATTATCAGTCAATATTATTTTAATACAAATATAGCTCAATGTAAATTTTCTGATGTAATAATTGCAGAACCTTACACTAACTTACAACATTTATTAAATTCAGGAATAATTATTTTGGGTCAAAGAGAAAAATTCATCTCATCATTTGCACTCACATTCTGGCACTTCAGACTTTTACATTATACCCAGGTCTCCTCTAAAGTATAGCTGTTAGCTTGACATGGCAGATCCAAAGGCATAGATTATCTATATTTTCCAAACTGAATTAAAATGTGGCGTATGCCCCTATGGTGGCACTTCCAGATATTCATTCTTACGACCACTTGTACTGTGTATGTATATCTGACAAGGGATTAGACAGAAGAAAGCAGAACCGACCTCTGAATCTAAAATGTTTCCTGATTGCTTTGAAGGAAATTGTTCCATTAGGTTATACAGCAACTCCCTTAGTACGAAGAATGCAGCAACGAGACTAAAATTATTTTATTATATTGAAGTGTGTAAATACCAAAATATGAAGAGAAACAGGAGGACATGAAGGAGTGACAGTGAGATCTATTAGATTGCATAATAGCATCCAAAGGAAAGTGGTTGTAGCACCAGGCCTAGGGACATTCAAATCAAGACTAGACAGAACACTGGAAAATAAACCATAAGGAAAAGAGAGACGTACAATTCACAGTTTGGCTGTTAAATTTTCCTAAATTCAGAGGTATTCAGATGCAAGGTTCAGGTTTGGGCTCACCTCTACCGTGAAACAAGCCCACTCTGGAATGAGGATAACCTAAAAGGTCTTTATAGTCCTTGCTCTGATAAACCTCCCTCAAAATGAGAACAGTTCATTATAAAGTCATTTTCAGCATTCCAATTTAACTTTGTTCCTCTACCAGCTCAGACAGGAACAGAAATAGTGAACTGTTTCTTCTCTTCGTCTCTCACTCCAGTCCCATTCTTCAACCTCATTTATCCTGAATTTCACCTGATGCCAAAATGTTAAAACTTAACATTTTTTCCCCTCAGAATGATCTCTTATATAGAGAGAGAAAAATATTTAAATATCTTTGCACAATTCAAATGTGCTTGGAAATCCTTTGGAAACATTATTTTACATATTTCTGATACTTTAAAAGGGAGAGTGTCTCTGAGAAGAATCTTGCATTAAAGTCTCAATTAGCAACCAGGTTCCATTGTGAAATACATCAGTATAAATTAATGTCATACTGTGCTAAGCAATGTTTGCCACCTGTTCCAGGCTTGCTACCTCTGGTTCCTAACCTACACCACTGTGTTTTAGAAGTGCAGGCTTCACAGCTTCCTATGCAAATAGGTTTGTTACGAAGACACAGTATAACAATGTCATTCTAAGCCACTGGGAAGAAGAGGAAAATGAGTGAAGCAAAGCAAATGTAGGAGTAACTTGAGGCCAAAAGACAAGCTTTGAAACTAAATATTATTGAAATAATTTTTAAAGAAAAAAAAAAAAGTCTTCTAACTCCTGAATTCTGATCCTGTCATGATGCATCAGTACTTGAGATATGAATATGCAATCGAGACACAGTGCTTTATCGTTAACAGTCTCGATGAAGACTTAATTCACCCAAGGCCTAATGCCATTGTAGTAACAGTATATTTATTATTCGTTTCAATGCTGCAGAATCAGGTCCCAAACCAGTGATATATTTAGCTGTTCCACAGAACATTTAAAAAGGCTGTTTAGTCGATGCCACAAGCAGCAACCTCTGTGTTCCTAGTCCCTCAATTCTGCTTACACATGCAAGAAAATTGAATAAATCAGATTTAGTTAATCTGAATCAATTTGTCAACTTTTCATGTACTCGGATTTGAAAGCCCCAGATTAACATACCAAGGGAACAAATATATATACTTTTAAAAATAGTTACCGTTTCACTCTTTTCTACACAGTGACATACATTTCAACACCTATACTCTATTATATAACAGATGTATTTATAAGGTCTTGCTGTACATGTAATGAAGATAATATGGAATCTGATTCATTAACAAATACTGATACAGATGGTGCACATTTTTTCTACAGATCTTTAATACATTAGTCAGGATGTGGATTACACGCACAAAAATACATCGGCACAGAAGAGAAGAGGCAATTTGGCTGGGTCTAGACAAATGCAGATTAAAGCATGCAAGCTCTACTGCATAAAGAACTCGTTCACATTCACAGAACAGATCCCAAGAGCCAGAACATGAATGCATGTGGATCCTCACGTAATAAATGGTAGCACCCACTTTTTGATAACTGATTAGTTATACCCTTCATTTTCAAATAATTGTCTGTTTTGTGACTAAATACTGGGATGAGGAAGAGAGGAGAAAGAAGGTTTATACATTTTAAAAGTTACAACAATATGTGAAATCTCACTGCTGTGCCATTTCCCCTAGAAAAAGGGGCATGTGTCTTTTATACTGCAGGAGGAAATATAGCAATCATCATTATTAGTGTGCACATTTACTGACTGGAAGAAAAAGACACAAATAATCTTAGTAAATTTTTGGCATCTCTTGCATTTGAGTTCCCCTTTCTTGTATTTCAGAGTAGTGCATTATTAAGTTATGTCACTTTACACAGAAAAAGATAAGGAACAATATACCACAACAACAAATTGTTTGAATAGTAAAAAAAAAATGTGCCTAAGCTCCCAACATAAGGTTCACAAGAATCCTGCAAAAATTAGAACATTTTAATGATTCACTCCACATGCCATATGAAGGCTATAATTAAAATAAAAGCCTTTTCTTAAACCGTTTACTTCTCTCAATTCATTCTACAAACATCAGCCTATTTGTTTGCCTTCTGCCCAGAAACTAAATGCAAACTCTGTAGTTCTGTGAATTTGGGGAATCTATCTATACAATTTATGAATTCTGAACGATGTCGTGAAGTAGCTGTTATGAAAACGGCTATATTGTGGAATGCCTCTACATCTGCGTGCTTCCATCTTTCCTGACAAGTCTGTAAGCACGTGTCTCCCAAACTAGATACAATTGATAGTAGTTAGCCTTAGCAATTACTCTGACCAGTTAATAAGTTTACTAAAGAGGCTGGCTGGAGTTGGGAGAAGTCACTTCCTCCAACAAATCTACAGGAGGCTAGGGTTTGGAGAATGGAAGATTACCAACAGCAGGTGTTGGTAGAACAAACTCAAAGCACTCACAGAGAGACTTGGGAAGCTTTGGGCAGTAGCGAGGGAAAGGAACAGGCATGCTTTTGTAGCAAGAGATGCTCAATTTAGCTGCAGGATGAACCGCACTCAAAGCAAGCTGATCTGAAGGAGAGAGAGAGGCTTCATGATTAAAACAAGCTATGCGTTGCAGCAGAAGAAACCTGGAAGACCCCAGAGGACTTTCACCCTAACCCAAAGAAGCTCTAGAATGGTGAGAAAACCACAAGCAGAGAAATATGTGCAGGATTTATTATTTTTATTTCAGTTGGGGTTTTTCATATGCAGTTAAGTAAAGAGCAGTGGTGTGTTAAAATTCTGTCTCTGTGTTATGTGTTACATCTGTCACGTGCCCTTGAAGAGTTAACCTGTGGACCCAGTACATCCACATGACTGGAGTTCTTGGGGAAGGTGTATTTAAGCCATAGGAGTGTCTTGGGTCGGAGGGAGGGGCAGGGATGAGTACTGCTCCCAGAGGCTAAGCAGTTGGGCCGCAGGTATTGGGTCTCAGAATAGGGTGCTAGATGAAGGTTCCAAATCCCAAGAGTATGTCTAGAGGCCCCAAGCCAGGGGGAGTGCCTGGATTCAGTTCGGACTCCGGAGGCTTAACGCACATGGGGAATAAGTTGTTGGATCCCTTCATACAAATCTGGTCAGCATCTAGCAAGGAGAAGCCAATTAGATCAATGTAAAACTCTTATATAGAAACGGCCTGACCGTCTGCAGCCTTGCACCTTATATAGTCAAGTACAGCACTGCAGAGTGACTGATATGGTAGCAGTTTGCACCCACTTAGCACTGATGTAAAGCTGCAAGGCAGAGGAGATTCAAAGCCATAAAATCCGCACGTTCTCCCCTATTGAGTCTGTGGGATCAGCAGAGGTTTGTTAAAAAAAGACAGCAGGAGAGGGCCAAGAAATGCAGTAAAGTAACTGTGTCCCTTGCATCTCTCATAGCTCCAATGCTAGGCCAGTAGTCGTGCTGCCATTGGCGCCCAGACTCTGGGTGTAATCTGACCCCACTCTCCAAGTAGAGGGAACCCAAAGTGAGCCATGGGAGTCAACACAGCTTCAAGCAGCATTAACTCAGCACACATTTTACTACAGCTTTTCAACAGTTCAAGGGTAGTTGAGGAAGCCTGTGACTAGATCTGGTCTTCCATCCCCACCACAACCCATTTTCCAACTCTGCCTGTAGGCTCTGTTGATTTTGTGCGGAGGCAGCAAATATTTCTATGCACAGCGAGAAGCTGCTTTTCCCCTTTCCACAGCCCCACTTCAGATTTCTCTGTACTGCCCAGTAGTGCAGGTGCCATTGGCATCACTGTTAGTATTTAATCCTATCTGTGGTAAACCAATCGTGATCTGAAATGGATCCATATATGGTACCAGTCGTCTTTGCTTGGCAGGTTACTCCAGGAACAACTCTCACCATCTGTTTTATTCATCCATACTTAGTTTTTCTACAAATGTTTCTTCTTGCACTAAATTGAATCAATGAAATGGTGAATAGCAAGGCCTACTAAGAGCCCACAACTGCAAATTAAATCAGTGGGAGATGCACTTTGAACATATAAATACTATAAAAAATTCTGAGTACTCTGTAAAAACTCTGTCCCTAACAGTTTCAAGTTGGACACCAAAAACTAATGGACATTTTTTACAATCTTGGCTTTAATTTCTTTCATCTGTAAAATCTTCTCTCTCAGTTCCTCATCTATAAAATAAGAATAATACCCCCCTAGTATCACAGGGAGTGAAGATAAATGAATTAATGTTTGTGAAGCACTCAGATACACATCCACAGAAACATCCATGAGGAAATTAATTATTCTGTATTCAGTGCAGGTTTGGATGGTGCCGTGTAAATAAGGGATAGGTCCACATATTGAAAAATGAGGAGAAAACAAAATATTGAATAGCTGCTTGTTCAGTGAGCACCATCCATCCTGTGCACTGAGTGAAGTATGTGATCACATGATTAAGGACTATATCACAATTAACGGTGTAGGGGGCACATAACCTTAAACAGTTCCTAACTGTTCAATTTTAATGTTCTTTTAACTTACGGTGGGATTTTATTTTAGTTACTTTTCTGGTTGCTGGGTTTTTACATGATCTATATAAAAATATATCAAAAAAATAAAAATATCTCAGTAAAACAAGATAAACAGGCTCTACTGATCTAGGTCTCCCTTGAGATAGCATCAGAATCAGATTCTGTGTTTGCTCCAGTTACAACTTAGGTTTTTTGTTGTAAAATAAATTCAAGGCCATTATAAATGACCAATTTATGATACAAAATTTGAAGTAAAAAGCCATGACAATTGTAACATAATATTGTTGAAAGATAAGGCTCACTCACTGGACTGATTTCAGAAGTACTCATTTAAGTGACAAAGGCAGTACAAATTTGGACCCAAAATGTAGATTTTGTTGAAATAAGCTTTAAGAAAACCTAAATCCAATTAGTTTTAAAACTTTCCAATGGGAAAAAAGAGTTTTTAAAGAATTAAAAATAAAAATAAAACTCAACCCAAGCATTGCAACAGCAAAAATGTGTGAGAGTTTAGTAACAAACTGAAAACACCTAGTACTTCCATTGTCTAAATTGAGAGAAATGCAACAAGTAAAACAACATAAAGTGGGAGAAAACAAAAAATCCTGCACACCAAGTGCAACAGCAGCCAGTAGAACTACTGTACCACGTTATATTTGCAATATAATATATATAAGTTTGCAAGAACCATGTACTTTTTTCATATTTTCATGTTAATGACTGCTAAGATATTTGGGTCTTAAAACAGTAAAAAGCTTTCCTTTTTTAGGGCCCAATCCTGCAACACAGAATTCCTTTGAGTTTAGTGCAATTACTCACGCGCATGAAGTGTAGCTTGGGTTCGAATCAATGGCGGATACACAACACAGTTTCCTATTTCCACAGGCACTCGGCAAGGCTGGTGTTTATCACCATCATTGTTCAATACTGGCATTGACTGGTTGATGGATAAGCTTAAAGAGGTAGCTCTCAGTACCATTAAACTGGACACCACTCTGCATAGAGATGTTGAATACAATGATGATATTGTCTTGTTGGGTTGGTTCGGTAAATTACTACAGCTGATGGCCTATCCGTCAAACAAGAAGCAGCACGCATTGGTCTGGTTTCTAATCCGGATAAAACTACACCTCTGGTCATTACCGTCTAGCAGACTTTGGCTCCAGATTACAACCAGCTCAGTATTAACCTGTTTGGACAGGACATTGAGCGTGTGAGAACTGTCACACACTTAGCAGCATCACAGACTGTATTGGTGCCTGAAAGACGTGGACATATATCAGCAGCTACTGGTATGTTTCAGGCCCTTCAGTGGGCTCTGTGGAGATATCATGACATCAAGCATGCCAGAAAGATGTGGCTCTACAAAACCATGGTTACACCAACTCTACTGTACAGAAGTGAAACGTGGGCATTGAGGAATGCTGAAGAGCGACAGACTGACATGTATGATTCTCATTGTCTCCGTCAGCTGGCCCATGTACAAACAGACCACCCACCGCCTTCAGGAACTAGCCAAAGGTTGATCCAGAAAGTGCTCAATATGCAAAGAGACCACATCTCTCTGTCGTGATGATGATGAAGTTGAACATCTGTGTGGTTGAAGGATCGGGGCCCTACTCAAACTATTACCATTTCCCTCTTCCCCCGCCCCCGCCCCACACACACATACCGTATCAGCCCAAATTCAATGAAGCATACAAGCATATGACTAAGTATTTTGATGAACAGGAGCTTCAATATGTAAGTGATGACAAAACCAATGCAGGGGGCATCACTGAATGAACCAAGGAAAAAGAGAATGATGATAGAGCACAATACTTTTTAATTGCATGGATGTACCATGGGAATTGAAAATATTGAGGAAAAAAAGAACACAGTGTGTAACAATTAAATGGAAGCTAGATTCTTTAAAAAGTGTGCTTAAGTGTTCCAATGGCTCTTTGGAAAAGGAATAATTCTACCATCCATACACGATATTCAAGTATTAGGCAATAAAATCTAACACATAATCAATGTGAAACTGCCAGCTTGCAAAGTTGTTCAATTCATAAGACTTATTTGTACAAAATCTTTGCATCAAAATACTACATTATGTGTGGAAATTGTCCAGTGTCCATTAATTAGAATTCAAGTTTTAATTGAACAGAACTGTGGAGTATTGATTAGGTGTTTTTCATATGATTGGTGATACTTACAAGAAAATCCATCTCCTAGTAGCTGTTTTACTGGAGGAAGATGTACCCGTTTTCATTCTGAACTCTCTTGAAACAGAATGTACATCTTAAAATCTTGCACTTAGCGTTATTTGATTTCTAGATTTACCTTCTTTTCCCACTTTAAAGGCCTGGTAGAAAGCTCAATGAAGTCAGTGAATCAGGCACTATGTGTTAAAGAGTCTCAGTTTTAACACAGAATGACATAGGGAGATGGGAAATTCCTTGTTGTTCCTCATCCTTCTAACATAGGATAAACAAAAATAAAGACTACGGAACAAGATAAATCAGTCTTCATTCCCCCCCCAACCAATGTTATATGTTTACTTGCTTAATGTCATGATACAAAGGAGATTGTCACAAAAATGTGCTGCTAAGTCATTGTACTGGTCAGAGGGCGGGAAAATGTGCTGGTAGGGAAGGGTGAAAGCACTCACAGAAGGAAGCTCAAGTGCTTGAGAAGCCTATGTGGACTCAACTACACTAGATTGTCAAATATCTCAAGGTAAATACCAGTTATGAAGTATAGCGTGGATATTCCCCAAATCCTTGTGCCGGGGAGACAAACATATATTGTTTCTTCTAGTAAACCAAAAACTTTTGTATCCTGGAACAAATATTTGGAAAGTGTCCACATTCACATTTACAAACACGTTAGCTACCTTGAGATAACTGACAATTAACTCATGGTAAGTTTCTAGACAACCTCCCAAGACATTTACACAACATGTCAAAAGTATTCACAAAAGTCTTCAGAACAGTTTATAGAATTTTTTTTTAGTTCAAAGGAATTTACCAAAAATATGATAAAAACATGGCAAAATAATTGAACAGATCCATTTACCATCCTTTGTATCCACTATGTATACAACTACATACATACTGTATGCAGACACACAGCACTTACACATAAATACACATGACTAAAGTAAAATCACTGACTTACAGCCCCCTTGAGCAGACAGATCTACCAGGGTTGAAGCCTTTGCTCATGCTTGTAGGCCTTGACCCTCTCCCCGCAGGGTCCCTGTGCTCTCCGTCCAGGTTACTCTTGAGAAGCCCATTCCTGGATTCAAAAGAACAATTTAAGCAGAGATCTGGGGGGGGCAACTAGACTCCAAAAATTGAGGGTTGATTTTATTTTTAAGAGTCTCATCTTCCTCATCCACCAATCCTTCCACCCAAACTCTCCCACGCACACTTTTTCCCTCAACCTGTCTCCTTCCCACCGCTTAATCATCGCATCAACAAAGAAACAGTCACGAGGCAGTGATATATAAGACTCTGACCACCACAACAGAGTCCCCACTTCCATGCTTTGCTGTTTCAGAAGAAAAGGTAATGTCACCCAGAATTATAATGACTGGAACCCCACAGCAAAGTTTTAATCAAAGTTGCCAACATTTCATTTTTGAAGTGGTAATAAATGAATTTGTATGAACAAGCTACCTCACCTCACTGGTCTTCTAAAGAATACTGCTAAGGCAAGGTCTCCCAGAAGAAAGTTTGGAAAACTTGAAGCAATTTGGTATGTTTTAGTGCAGTTGATGTGATTTACAGCAGTTAACTTAAAAGGGCAGCTGTTGTGACTATGAATAAGACAAAAGTGAAGCATACTTCCTAAGGCATAAGTTATCTAAATTTTCTCCTCATCAGTCATTTTCCTCCATCTCCTCATCACTTCATCTCTCTTTGATGTTTCTTCTCCACCTGTCTTAAACCTTCAGTCCTGACCCCAAGTTTCTACCTTTTCACGTTGATAGCTGCCATCACCTAAGTATCAAAGAGATACTGCTAGTTGTGCTTTGAGCACGAATCCACGTAAACCAGTGAGTTTTGTGCCTATATTACACTGGCCCTAAACATCCTTTCTTGTGTCTTCCTATGACTTTGGTTCCCTTTCCCCATTGTTATTTTATCAATCCTGTCTGCAGTAAGTTGGCCCTTCTCAAAGCATAAACCTCTTTTTTCAGATATACCAAATCTCGTTTGTTTGTTTGTTTTTATGGGTTTCAGTGAGCACATCAAACTTGTCCTCCACTCCCTTCACTGGATTCTCACAGAATTTCATATCAAGTTCAAGATCTTTGTCCTTATCATCAAAGCACTCCATGGCTTGGGCGAAGGTCAACTAAACAATCAACTGAAGCTCCAGGATGAAAACCACAGTCAACAACTTTGCCCCTCTGGCACAATGTAACTCTCTACAATAAAGGTAAAACAGGTCTGTGCAGAAAACAGACCTTTCTTGGGGGCAGTCCGAGACTGTGAAAAATGAACTTCCACAGGAACTATGGACCATCACAAACCTCACCACCTTCCCCTCCCAGTTCAATGCACATTCTTTGACCTTGCCTTCTCTAACAAACACAAAACAACTTGCTCGCATGCACGCATGCGTGTTTGTAAAACCCCAAAACAGTCCACTCACTGCACATACTTCTTGCTCTGAAGAGAAAACAAACGTGGCAAATGTCATGGTGCTTAATGCACTACTGGAAGGCACAGAATAAGAATCTATATTGCATAATAAAGATGCATCGCACCAAAAATCTCCAGATGCCATCTTGAAAGAGTGTTCCAAAAGGAATAGGTGCCAGGGCAATACTTCACCTGGCTGTGTTCCAGGCACACAGCTAGATGATCAGGAATATCCCTGCACATAAAGTACTGCCAGGGGAGGGACCCTTCTGCCAATTCTCCTGGAAATGGCAGCATCCTATCCGAACACCTCCTTCCTGTTGCTGAACATTTCATTTCTTTTTCCCTCCTGCTCAACTGCCAAAAACTCCCTCTTCCCCATTCCAATTTGTAAAGAGTATTCTAAAAGGCTGTGGGTGCATTTCTAATGAAAGTGCTCACCTGCATATTTATTCATGTTATGAATATGCGAGCACTTACAATGCTTTTGCTTTCTGAGAACATGGTGGTGAACACAAAGTTCACTCAGCCAAATGTTAGGGAAAAAGTGAAAAAAGGTGCCGGTCAGAGGAGAAAATCTAAGTTTTATTAGCAAGAATATGCTAGCCCTGTTCTACACCAAACAGCACAGCAGGCAAGTAAAACGTGGCAGTGACTGAAGAAACCATGTAAACAGCATTGTGGCAAAGTGAATTTACTCGTCCACTGGGGAATATTTAGGTTACAATCCCATACAACTAACTCTACAGATTTCCTTCTAGGTTTCACATTAGCCACCTCATATATGTGGTGTATTTGTGATTTAAAATCGCCTAGCCACCTCATATATGTAAAGTAACGGACAATCATAAATGTTATCCCTCCAGACTGCTGGCCTTCAGTTATTCTTTCTAATCTCACTGAACTTGACAGCAATAAATCCTCATAAGAAAAAGCATGTTTTATGACCTTAACGCACTCAATTTCAAATTACTGGCAGAGAAGTATCATAATTTGGTATAAACTTATAACACTAAGTTTTATCTATTCTGAGGCATGCCAATCATCGCAATAATGTCTCATGCAGGCCAAACTGTATTTTACTGCCAAAGGATCTGAATTTAACTGTGTTGCCACCATTTGTCCGCATTAATGCACCACTGCCATAATATAGGTATGGTCAAACTTTTTTCAACATGTGGACCTTGGTGTTTATAGGACTGAGACTTTGGGGCAGACATCCTAGGGGTTGTTCTCTCTCACTGACACATCATGCTTCCTCAAGCCACTGAAACTTTGCTTGCCAGCAAATCTTTCATAGCTACAATCGCTTTTAAAGGAAAAACATACTCTTATTTCTGATTTGTGTTTTAGCCCTCTCCTCCTCCAGGCTTGGATATGGCAACAGAAGCAAACAGAAGGAGGAGATTTTCACACTGAAGGAGAGCAGTTATTATAGAGGACAGCACATGGCAACGTTCTGAAGTCTCTGAGAATCGCACTGGAGCATATTAGTACTAGAATTGGAAAACGTGGCTCTCACATCATACTTAACTCACCCCTACTTTAAATCTATGCCTGTGTAGCATCTCTCAGTGCAATGCCTGAATGGATCACAGTTCTAGGAAAACATCTCTCCCCACCCTAAGGAAGTTAATACAAGTTAGAAATGAAAACACACCTTTTCCAAATTCAGCATTATAAAATTATCCGAGAAACAAAGTCTCCGAGAAAGGGAAAGCTATTCAGAAGCAACGGGTTAAATCACTTGCCTTTTATCTCTGGGTACGAGGCTTCCGACTGGCACAGTTCCCAAAAGAAAAAAATGTCTATTAGGGCTCTGGTGCCTTTGCAAGTACATCCCTGTACCTAAAATACTGCCAGGGTGTGGGGCAATTTTCTTGTGGCTTCCCTCCCACTAATAAATAACACCATCAGCAGATCACGTCATTACATTTTCTCAAAAATTAAAGAGCACGAAAATAGTCTTGGAGCCTTCTAAACTGATTTCAAAGAGCCTTCAACTGAGTAACTTCAAAACGACAGTTCTGCTTTAGTCTCCTGGATTAGCTTGTTAAGCCTATGAGCATAACATCAGAAACTGCACATCTAGGGTAAGAAAGCAAATAGTTACAGACGTACGTTTCTGGATTTCTCTACAAACAAAAAGAACTGCAAAACAAAACATGCAAATGACTAATAGGATTGTGGGTTTGTTTTTTGATTAGCCATCCTTTCCAAAATGTCATTCAAATATAGCGTATTCCTAGGATAAACTAGTGAGTCCAATCTTGAAATGCTAGATACACTTCTCGGGGAAGATTGCATTCTTGAAATTCTGGTTAGTTTGGGTAGGTGATGGTTGGCATACCTGCCAAGAGACTTTTTCTCCCAAAATACAGACCAGAGTTGTGAGTTACTGATTTACAAAGTAAGCGATATTAACCACCAATGCCCTTACTAGGGAATATTTGCCAGCTAAAGATAGACTGAATTACCGCTATGGTCCTTAGAAGTGAATGTACTAAGTTAGTGCAAAGAACTTATGTAATAATACAAATCAAATGAAGTGTTCATTTTACAATAAACTCCCCACAAAACTGGAGAAATGAAAGTCTTAGCAAAAAATACTACAGGGCCTAAAATATAATCTAACTTCTATATTAAATAAATTACATTTGAAAAAGCTGTCCTAAATGCAAATTCCACTTCAAAGAATTCTACACTGTTCTTGATCTGCACACAGGTATCAGTGAGAGACATGTTCATGAACACAGACCTATTCGCACTATCACAACTAAAACAAGACTAACTATAAATCAAGGGTTACTAAACTTCAGTTATTTGTGGTAAGATTCATTTACCCGGTCTCATTTCAAAGGCACAATGCCAAGTATCGTACGCTCCCATGTTTCCAAATAGCCTGGGGAATATCCAAAACTTTCAGACAATTAGGTGTTCAGCTAAACAGAAGTGCTATTTTAAGCTACAGGTTCACTGATATAGTCCTGCCAAGCTGCTGAAATGGGATTAGGTCTCAGTAAGGCCTGATCGACACGAAAAATTAAGATTGATAAAGCTATGTCATTCAGGGGTGTGAAAAATTCACGCCCATGAGCGCTGTAACTGTCCTGATGTTACCTGTAGACATGGCTAGGTTGACGGCAGAATGCTTCCATCAACCTAGCTACCACCAACCAGGGAGATGGAGTTCCTACAGCAAGAGAAAACCCTTTCCATCATTGTAGGATGCGTTTATAGTACGTGGTTACAGCAGAATAGTTGTGGTGCCACAGCTATGATGCAGTAGCCCCCGTGGTGTGGACAAGCTTTAACTGCAGGTAACCTCAGAACTACTATGCAAATACAAAGCCATAACAGGTGCAAAAAGTAGCGGAGAAGTTATTAACAATTGTAATGTTGTTGTAGCTGTCCCAGGATATTAGAGACAAGATAGGTAAGGTAGCACCTTTTACTGGATCAACTTCTGTTGATGAAAGAGACAGGTTTTCAAGCTTGTTGTTATAACTGATACAGTCATTATTATTGTTATTAGCAAGTGATTAACTACCATAGTGCTACATGCGAGATGAAGTGTGGATTCAAATAAAGGGAATTCAGATAACTGGAATTGTGCTGTACACTGCTTGTTCTAGTTTTGATTGTAATCCCCACTTAGACAGTGTTCTTTTCCCTCTGGCAAACACTCATCTCATTTCGTTACTCTTCATACACCCATACATCTAACAGAGCCCAAGCCATTCTGACTTTACATGCTTGACTTCCATGATTGCATATCAGTCTTCCTGATATCAGCCTCATATCTTCACCAGTAAGGTTTGTTACTGTGTGCTGCCTCCATTGGTTTAGCAAGGATGCAGTACATAACAGTGCAGAGCCTAGACAGACAGACAGGGTGGCTAACATTTTTTGTTTTAAAACATTTTATGACGAAGTGAAGAAACAGCAGGAAGGATAAATATTTATAACCCACAAAACACTTTTCACAGTGTTTTATGAAGGTAAATTGGTTGCTTGGTTTTAAATAGAGTACTTGACAGATGGGTTTTAAGTGTTTCTCTCTAGCAAACGAACTTGCAACGTGCTTTAAAGGAATGCTGAGAGAGCAGAGGGAGTGAGAGAGCTGCCTGCAGGAGACCTGAAGCCTGGAGCAGGCTTGCTAAATGAGCCAACCAGAGACACCTGGCATAGGAAAGGAACCTCTAGCAGCTAGCTCTCTAAAGAGGACTGAAGTGGGAGAGTATGGGGGCAGGAGACTGACTGAGAAGCTGCCAGGGAGTCATCTTAGGCAGGGCAGCTACAGGCTTATAACAGATTTTGTGAAGGAAACTTTCCTGTGTTGGCCTTCACATCACCCCCTGGCATAGAGTTCCACAGGTTGACTGTATGTTATGTGAAGCAATACTTCCTTGTTCGTTCTAAACCTGCTGCCTATTAATTTCATTTGGTGAGCCCTAGTTCTTGTGTTATGAGGAGTAAATAACACTTCCTTATTTACTTTCTCCACACCAATTATAATTTTATAGACCTCTATAATATCCCCTCCTTCGTCATCCTATTTCCAAACTGAAAAGTCCCATTCTTATTAATCTCTCTCGATATGGAAGCTGTTCCGTACCCTAATAATTTTGGTTGCCCTTTTCTGTACCTTTTCCAATTCCAAAATATCTTTTTTTGAGATGGGATGACCAGATCTGCATGCTGTATTCAAGATGTGGATGTACCATGGACTTATATAGAGGCAATATGACATTTTCTGTCTTCTTATCTATCCCTTCCCTAACCATTCCCAACATTCTGTTAGTTTTTTGACTGCCGCTGCACATTGAGTGGGTGCTTTCAGAGAACTATCCACAATGGCTCCACAATTTCTTTCTTGAGTGGTAACAGCTAATTTAGACCACATCATATTATATGTATAGTTCGGATGATGTTTTCCAGTGTGCATTACTTTGCATTTATCAACACTGAATTTCATCTGCTATTTTGTAGCCTAGTCCCCCAGTTTTGTGAGATCCCTTTGTAACTCTTCACAGTCTGCTTCTGGACTTAACTATCTTGAGTAGTTTTGTATCATCCTCAAATTTTGCCACCTCACTGTTAACCCCTTTTCCCAGATCATTTATGAATATGTTAAACAGTACTGGTCCCAGTATAGCACTCCTGGGGGCAGGGTCACCACTATTTACCTCCCTCCATTCTGAAAACTGACCAAAGAAATCTATCAATTCTTCTCCAAGACCTAGCACTCGTAGCCATGGAAGTGACATTTCAAATCTCACTGCTGTATGGGATAGACTAAATGTGCAATATGAAGGAACATGCACAAGTAACTTAATTCATATTTTACACCTGGCCTAATGATAATTTTAGTATTGTTCCACCAAGCAGTAAACATATGCTGATGTTACAAACACTATTACTTCTAAAGAGAAAAAATGGCAATAAAATCAAAATGATTTCATATTTGGATAAGAGACTTGATATTTGGTTTATCAACAAAAGATCTAAATATTCATGGTTTATAGAATAATATTTCAGTCAATCAGTTTTATGGTTGTGTTTGTATTAAGAATGCCTTCTAGAGCAGTCAGAGCCTGGATTATTTATTTGTACTGGCTTCAGCATCAAAGAATCAGAGAAAAGAAAAACATAACTGTATAGTAGCTTGCTTTCCAATTAGGATGTTATGCTGCACAAGAGGTCTATTTTCAAAGAGCAGTATTTTCTAGCAGTGTAGCCTTTTCATTTTGGCAAAAGATGTCGAATATTATGACAGCTACATTCTTTGGAGCATCATCAAATTTGGAATTAGAAATATTTTGTCTGGCTTTGTATGAGGGAAATGGTTAACTGCCCAGTCTATTACAAAAGCATCTTTGGGGCGCTGGATTACTGTGATGGGTGCTTGAGAAAGGTGGGGAAAGGAAAGGGGCATAAAAATTTATGGCTTGCTCTAGACAACAGGTAAGAGTTTACAAGAATACAAAAATAGGTTCCTTGAATGGACAGAATGATTTTTAGAATGACCTCATTTGATATTAAATTTGTAACAGTTCCCAAATTAAAAGCAAATCTGCATTACAGTAAGAAAAATCTTGCAGAAATCTAACCAAAAGGTTTTCTGTTTGTTTGTTTGTTTTAAACAATTAGCAGACAAACACCTGTCAACCAGTTTAAAATGCCAGTTTCAGATTCTCAAAACTTTATGGCATTTGTTCACTTAGACTCATAGACTCATAGGTCAGAAGGGACCAATATGATCATCTAGTCTGACCTCCCGCACAAGGCAGGCCACAAAACCCTACCCATACACATTTATAACAACCCCGAACCCATGACTGAGTTATTGAAATCCTCAAAAGTGAGGAAGGAAGGATAATTCAAAAATCCTGAGATTTTTTTTTTTAAATCTCAATTTAATTTTTACCAAACTAGTAACCAAAGTTCAGATGGATAATACACACACAAAATCACAGAATACATCAGTCTATAAATCTTTGATTGCAGTTTACATTCTAAAAAAAAAAATAAAATACTGCACCAATCAGCATACTGAAAAATGTAATTAAAAAACCTTCACTCTAACTAGGTTGATAGCAGCTGTTGGCTTACAAACTCTTTGCATTGATTATATGATGAACTAATGAATAAAGTAATTAACACAAATGCAAATGTCTTCAAGATTTTTTATTCCAACCCCTTTGTCTCTCTCTAACACATACAATCTGGCTAATCACAACTGAAACACCATGATGAATGAAATAATCTTTTGCCCACAGGAAGTTTCTGTATAACTCCAAACAGTTAGCGGCTGCCTTATAACCTGAAACGTAAAAATTTATGTATGGATTTTTATCCCTTACGTATTTTATCCTATTCAATATAATTTTGGATATTCCCGTTATCAAATATCTATTTCTCATACAAGCTTCCATTAAGCTCTTATCTTAGTATCTTGTGGCAATAAGCATCTTGTGGCAAAGAGTTCTACAGGTTATATATGTATTGTGTAAGGCAATTTCCTTCTCTCAGTTTTAAATATGCTGCCTTTCCATTTTAATGACCAGTTTTAATTTTTTATTATTAGCAAATGTAAATAAGAGTTCTTCATTTACCTAATTTATTCATTTACATGTCATATGCCTCTAATCATGCCCTCTCTTATTCATCTTCTCGCTAAACTGAACAATCCAAATCTTTTCAGTCCCACATCAGATGGAAGTCTTTCCAGGCCTGGCATTGCAATATTTTCAGGATTCGTTACTCCTAGCACAGAATATTTTGTTTGCTTTTTTTGGCCACCACTGTACATTGACAGGAAGCTTTCACTGAGCTATCCATTGTGATGCCCAAGTGGTTATAGTTAATTTATAACTAGCAGTGTGTATGAATAGTACAAATTATTCCTTCCAAATAACTGATAGAGACTTCAAACAAAACACTCCAGACAGTGTTTCTAGCACTTTGCTGGCATTTTGAGCTGGAATGAAAGAAAGAAGGGCTGCTAAAAGTTTATGCAGTTCCCATCCAGTGGAGCAGATTCCTAGATAAATTCAGAAATAAGCTAGGCAAGCTGAAGGTGATCAGTTCTTCTGTCACCACCACGTGTCACAGCAATCAATCAGCATTATTAAATGGACGCATGGGACAGTGAAGTCATCCATCTAAATACCAGAGGTATAAATAAAATGGTGTATCTTTTCAACAAGTTTCAGTGTGGGAATGTTTTGTCTTTGTGACAAAAATTTAAATAAGAGCTGATAATTATCTGGAGTAATAAATCAGGGGAAACAAACTTAAAATGTAGGGCCAAGATTTCCAAAACTGACTAGAATTTGGTGGTCAACATGAGCCACCATAAAGGGATCTAATTTTCAAAGGGAAGATGCTCAGCTCTTTCTGGAAAAAAAAAATTAAAATAATGCCCTTTTATGATGTCTCACTTGTGGCACCTGCTTTTGAAAACCATATCCTGGATATTTGGAAGTGAAATTCTTACCTGGTAAAATTATCAAACACTAACTTAAATCCACAAACCAAGTTAGTTACTGAGAGTTATGAGTTTTCCATTCAGTTGACTGGTACCATTATGGTTGTTTGAACATTTGTGTCATATTTCATAGCACATGCTACCACACACAAGACATGAGTCACCGTATACCAAAACGTAAGAAATCCCACCAGGGACGGTGATTTATTAGGTTTATTCACATAATGAAAAAACTTTATTTTTTGACACAGTAGGCATAAGTTATGAAGGCCTTACCCAAGAGCAAAAAACACACAGTAATCACCCTTCACAGATGACATGTTCCATTTATTCAATAGAGATTAATTTAAGTTTATTTTAAAGGGCTATAATTTTATACACACACACATATATAATCAAGTTGTCTTTTTTAATTCAGCATATTCAGCAAATGAATCAAATCAACTGTCAAACTAAGCTTGTCATCTTAGAAAGCAGATCATGTTATCTACACATATAATGAAAATTCTACATTCCCAAGAGAGAAGGCTGCCAACCATGGAGATGTCACATTCAGAAGCATTCCACCAAAACTGGAAAGCAGACCAAAACCATGTGGCCTGTCTCATCTGTTGAGCCACCCTGATAGCAGGTTAGACCCCTAGCATTAAGCTGATGATTTCTGTCTACTGAAGTTTTATACGAAATGCATCTCATTAAATCCATTCTGGATGTTAGGAGGAGGTGGAGTCCTCTAAGGCAAAAAATCTATGGTCTGAGACAGAAAGTTTCTACAGGCAGGGCCAAAGCAACAGTTAATTTAGGGAGAAAGCTCTGGCTGGGATTTAAGTCACACTTAATATTTACCTTATTAATTAAGAAGGAGGAAGTGATTTTGCCCATACGAAACATGAGCAAAGTTTGGCTGAAAGAGGGTCTGACCATCATAAGACCATTTCCCACAACTATTGACATCTCTCAGTTCACCGAAATAAATTAATAAATATATAAGACGACGTGGGAGGGAGTTAGGAATAAATCTCTGAAGGCTTTGGGATCCAGCAGCAGCTATTTTAATTTTATTTGTCATTATGTACCAAACTTTATAAAGATCACATGAAAATGCAATAGTGACATTACATTCATTCAAGGATGCCAAAGAACTGTGTAAACATTAATTAAACCTTAACACCACTCTGCTACTAAGGCAGAGCCAGCAGTGAATCTGGGCTCCTAGTCTCAGGCTCGAATCCACAGTCCTTCTGATATAAAAACCACTATACACAGAGAAAAAGGTCAAAATGTCTCCCTTTCTTTATAAACAGGCAAAACAAAACAAACACTGAATTATCCACTGTGATTCTGTTATCTAACAACTTCCATGTGACATGTGTCCAACTGCAGCTAGCTGCTGCTCTAGAGGGATCACTGTTTTCTAAGATGCAAGGACAAAGATTGGCAGTGGACATGAGTTTGAAGGCTGAATAAACCAAACAAACTCATATCATAGCCAAGACTGCCAAGCAATCTTGACTCTCAAGCTGTCCCAATTATATAACGTTATCAAAATGGGGGATTTGACAGAATAAATCTTCCTGAGTGAAAAACTAATCAAGGGCAAATAAAATGGAGCAGAATGGAAGTAGCAAAGTGTATTAGAAAATCAAGAGGCAATGAAGAGAAGGAAATAGTGTATATTTGGAGATGGGGGAGCTTAGACAGCTGAAATGAGAACACTGGGGAGAGGACTTTTCAGTAATAACTAATATAATTTGGTAAACACAAACCGGTTTCGGTTGCATATAATATATATAATAGGATCAACTCCAGAGTTTGTAAAGCCAGGTACTGTGTCTTTAATTAGAATGCTAATGGTTGTTAGTGAGAGTCATTTTAGAAACTGAATTGACTGAGGCCCAGTCTACACTTACCTTTGCGATGCGGCGGCAGTCGACAGGAGATACGCAAGTGACATAAATCACTTGCGTATCTCCCGTCGACTTTGCAGCGTCTCCTCTGCGCGGCGTCCACACTGCGCTGCATCGAAGGGAACGCTTACCAAGGTGGTTTTCCTGCTTCGCTTCCTGGATCAACTGAGCACGTCTATACAGACTGCGCAGTCGATCCAGTGCAATCAATGTGACAGTGGCAAATTTGCTGCCATCAGTGTAGACTCAGCCTAACACTGTTCTAGATAATCCTGCGTAAGAAACATTTCAACACCCCACACACAGTTTGGTTCACTTTCTGGGAACTATAATATAATGTGAAAACAAGAGATTAACTCCATGGCATTAATGGCTGGTGAGTTTAAAACAAATGAAAAAGGAAATACTTCCAGCAGCGTACACATAGCTTATGTAATTTATTAGTACTGGAGGCCATAAGGTGGAGATGAATTGCTAAAATACCTGAATAGTTTACCATTAATGATACATGTAACTATTCATACTAAAGTAAGCGTGGTAAAGTCCTCTTGCTTCAAAGCATAAGCGTATCAACTATAAGGGTAGGGAAGGAACTTTCTTCCCCTTTGCCACACTACACCATTATGTCATTTCCTTGGAAGTAATGGCCATTGGCAGATGCAGGATACCCAGACTTGATGACCAAGTGAATCATCCATTGTAGCAAATCCTGCGCTCCTTAACCATCCACAATTCTCACTTTATATTGCCATACTTGCCATCTCTCCGTACCACACCTCCAGTCTCTATACATCCACCTCAGAAAGAAGTATTGTAGCAAAGCCTTTGTATCAAAATGCTATATATTTATGTCTACAAGAGACCAGAAAGTTACCAAATAGAGATGTACTGAATGTAATGTGTTTAATAGCCACTGGTGATAGTCGATATCCATTGTAAGTAGAATATTAACTTTCAAGACACTGACCTTGTAAATCTTTTTATATCAAGATCTTAGCAAGGAGCAAAACTTACTTGTTCTCACTGATTTTTGTTCTAAAAATACTGGACAAAGTTATCTTCTCTATGAAACTTACACTGGAAATCTGACAATTGGATAAGCATCTAGACACTTAGTGTATTTTCACTACATATTTAATTGTATCCCCAAGTCATTCTTCACAAATATTTATAGAATTAAATTAAAATAAAGCAGAAAGAGAAATTCATTTTACAGAACAATTCAGGAAAGAGCTCTTCTTTTAAACCTTTTCCACGGTGGAGTTTTTTTGTTTGTTTTTTACAGTATTTTCATTTATCAAAACTAGTTCATAAATAATCAATCTTCTTACTGCCTATCATTTGACACTTTGGAATATTTACCATATGATATAGGAAACAGGTTATATAGAAAATAGAACTGTCTGCCTAAACATTCCTCGGGGTTTACAAAATGTTTATGCTTCTCATTTAAATGATAAAAAAATCATATTGTTCAAAGAGGATAACAAAATATTTCAGGTTAATTAATGCAGCCACAAAACATCCATTTCCAGCTTGAAAATTGACAGCATACGAAAACATGCCACTAGTAGTCTATGATTATATTCTCTGTTTTCAGAAACATATAATCATGACAAGTATAACTGTAGTAATATCCATAATATATCCTTTTCCCATTCAGAAACTTACGGGTTTCTTTTCAAACACTATTTTCTCATTAGAAGCTTTCCAGAACTTAAAGGGAATAACTAGACAATCTATATGACCAGAAACTTATTGTTATGAGGGAATGAATGTTCTTTAGGTTACTTACAGCGTTGGAGCATTTGGTTCATATTATAAAGCTGAAAATAATGAGATTTTAAGCTCTGACTTTTTCCCCAATTGGAAACTTCATACTGTACAAGTAATATATACAATAATCTTTTGAAAGTTCTCTCATTGTGCTTCTTAGCCTCAATGAGGTAAAACATAGAAAGAAAGGATCCTTATAAAAAACAAAAAACAGTTTATACTAAACAGAAAACTAATTTTCTCAAAAGGACAAGGAACTGCAGGAGGGGGATGACACTCGATGCCCTAAAATGCGTAAGTTTAGTGAAACAGGTATTTATCACCACAGATTACTGTGGAAAAGGAAATTGTCCTTAGATTCTCCTCTGCACCAAGGGAATGACTTAGAACAAAGAACAAGTTATACTAATTCTAAACATGATTTTTTTATACAGAAGTTGCACAGATTATATAGAAGCTTTTGACCAATTCAGTCAGTTCCGAGGCAGATAAACTCATATAGAAACTCATAAAGGTAAACATACAAGTTAATCTTTACATAAAGATCAGCTATTCTTCAACAATTGTTTCTATTCACTCAATGCAAATAATATTTTATTAAACAGCACATTCACTAACTTGCTTTTACCTACTTCTTTCACCTTTCCACCACCCACCCCCTCGTCTCCAAAGCAACAAACTGAGTAGGACAAGAAAGAGTGTATTTTTATGATGGAGTTGCTCTATGTCCCTCCCTAGGGTATGCCTACACAAGGATGGGGTTTTCTTAAAACATGACAGATAACATGTGATACTATAAAATGACATGTATGAAGCAGAGATGGTTGGAAAATTTGATTTTGTCAAAAATGAAAACCAAAGATTTTTGAGCCAAAAACTCTTTGCTTTTTCCAACAAAAAGTTGAAAATCTGAGGAAAGCTGATACTTTGTGGAAAATTTTCCTTAAATCAACAACCCAGCTCTGTTAGAAAAGGTAAATTGCACTTGTATCAGCTAAATCAAGGTAAAGCTACAACTTGCCCTGTCTATATTAGGATTTTACATGTTATGTATCGCATTAAAAAGCATATATTTTTCCTAGCATAGAAAGGGCCTTTTAGGGTCCTAGGTCATTGAAAGGATCACTGAACAGGAAAAATTTAAGCTGAATATGTATTTCACTCTGAATCAGGAAGAATTAGATTATCTAATAACTTTTTTTTTCAATATCTAGCTTAGATGATTCTATATTTTAACTCTTCCCTCCACCCCCTTATTCCTCTACAGAATCTTTCCTCAAGATTCAAGTGGCACAGAACAACAGGTAACATAGTTGTGCAGAGGTCTTCTGAAGATGCATAACCATTACTTGCCTTGCCAAGTTAGGTTCCTTACTGTGGGAAGAAACTCCTGATTCTTGCACATTCATTGAAAAGTCTTTTCCTACAATAGATTACTGAAAGCTATGTAAAGAGTTTGTAATACAGCCTTACTCATTTTTTTCATATGGTTAGCAAGTGTTATACCTATATCTATTCCTGAAATGTACACTCAGGCATACAACTAGCAAGCCTCAGTTGGATGGTGTAGTGTACATTTTAGATGTTTTTAATATGTAACATGCAGAGTGCAATTCCACTGCTGCTCAACATAAATCCATGAAGAAAAAACACTGTATGCAAGTCAGTTACTATTAGTCCCAAACAACAGGATTATACACAAGTGGTATGTTATAGCATTAGATTATTTGGAGAAAAACAAACTTTAGACAGTTCTACTTTAGAGCAAGTTGAAGTCAATGAAGTTACTCGGGAATTGGGGTAAATGAAAGCAGTGTGTCACTTGGCCTGAATTTGGCTTTATTAGACGACTTTATTAGATATGGGCCATTTTCAAATATGGAACATAATGTAACAAAAGGAAATAAACTGATGTAAAATTTGTAACATATGCATAGTTTGACCTACGCCATTGGTGCAGCTGTTAGCACCCCTGTCAGAGTTTACTGCCCTAGAATAATGGACACGGCAGTATTGGCCTTTTTAGTAAGCAAGCTACAATAAACACAAATTCGAGATTTAAAAAAACCAAACCAAAACCAGTGAAATCAGAAAATGTATAAGCAAAACATGCAAGGCTTTATACATCATCTACTTTATTTAGGCTGTGTAACAAAGAAAATGTGTTTGTTATGTAACTTGTTTCCTTTATTATATATAAGATTAGCAGGCCCTCTAGATAACTAAAACCTATATCATTCAAAAATTACAAGAAATGCTGATCATAAAGAGGATAAGTGATTGATAATATGCCAACACTGGACTGGAAGGGAATATACCATTAAGTGTTTCTCGCTCTCAGTATTCCAATCATGAGATGGTTCATTATAAAGGAATATATGTGAAAATTATCTTAGTATATTCAAAACAGTTCCTTGAATCTCATTCACTGAAAGTTTCACAACATTTTATGCAAGACTTCAAAGAATAAATTCTTGAAAAGACATAAAAGAATTTAAAAGAATTCATTCCCTAACATTGCCATGTGATTTTGACATACAGTCATATACTCCATAGTTTCTCTCTCACTTTTGCCTTCCTTCTTATTCTATGTAAATCTCCTCTTGCCCCCTTAATATTCTAATCCAGCGAGGTTCCCCTTTTTCTACTGAACCCCCTGTGCATTATACCCCAGAATCACTTGTAGTTAGTAAAAACTAACACTAACAGCGGTTGATCACCTTTCATACCTTTGCTACTAAAACGAAAATTGAATAGCTTACACTCAGGTAATCACTGGCAACGTTTTTATGATAAAATTATTCCTTGCCGGAAATAATTGCTTCTTTTTCCCAAAACCATTTTTTATCTGTAATATGGAAACCTCTAAATTCTCCTGTAGCAATTCCTTCTACAGTGAATAGAAGAATGATGATTATCGCCTGCTCTTGCAGAAAGAAGCCTCACAAATCCCTTTGTATAGCAGGAAAAGCGCCTCCTGTTTTTACTGCACCCCACTCCTCCTTAAAGTCATTAGATAATGAAGAACAATTTCATACAGTCCGGACTCTTATCTTGTCTGCCCTACCAAGTTGCTTTCTCCATGTGCTCATTAGACCTCTTTGCAATATCTTTATTTTAGCAATTTTTTTCTGAAATACTTTTGGTATAGGTTATAAACAGATTGCTAAAGAAGGTTTTTTTCTGCATGTTTCTCCATGTAATAATCCACATATAAAAGAGTTCCATACAGACTTTCCAAATAAAGACAGGGTTTCAAAGACTCCTACTCCAATTCTAGGCCCCGATTCAGGAAACCACTTTTTACATGCTTAATCCCATCCCTATTCAGGAGAATTTGAATCCCATTGAAGTCAAGATGATTTAGGCATATACATAAAATTAAACACGTGCTTACGTCCACTTCCTGAAAAAAGATAATTTCCTAAATCAGGGTCCCTCGAGACATATATTTGTACATGGATTTTATTTCATTTCATTTCTTAAATCTATGGAATAATTATTTTGTTATTTACTATTCTTTCCCTTTCATTTGATCCCCCCATAATAGATTTTTGTGTGTGAAAAAGAATGTATTAAACAGTTCCCCAATCACAAACTTTAAATAAATCTACAAATAAACATAAATTTACAAACCTCTGATATGTTTTGGAATATTTTTCTTACAATTATTTTTGGGAAATTCCCCATTTACAAATTGATATTTTAGGAGATATCTTAAGACTAAAAATAGATGGGTTCCAGCACAACTCTGTTCCCTGGGACTACCCCTCCCTGTGAGTGTTTGCAGGGTTGGGCCTTCTGAGTTCATCTTTTTCACTTTGGCATTTGAGTTTGTGCACTCATTTATGTTCCGTTACAAATCAAAATGACCCCAACAGTAAGGAAGATCAAGGGAGAATCTACACAACGAGAGTTCTTAGCTCATATATGACTTTGCTCGTTATTTTTTATATCAAACAGATGCTAAGTTATGGTATGCTAAGTTATGGTATGCTATTTGAGAAAACTGTTGAAAGCACAGTTACACAGTCTCTCTTTCCCACATTGCCAGCAGATATAAGAACATTTATTGTCTATTCATTATTTCAGGCTGAGGCTTAAACTTCCTACAGACAAACTGATGAGCTTACAAAATGATCTAAAATGTTATAAAGTAAGAAAACATACCCTCAATGTGCATTAGTTTTATAGGTAAGGAAGTTTTTCAGTTTCACTACAATTTTCCTGACCAATCTATCATTCAGACAAACAGAGGCTAAATTCATCCTTCATGTCCTCCTTGGTATGTACTGTAGAAAGCCAACCATGTCTATGCAAGTCTCTCTCAAACAGCATGAATAGTTTAGTAATTAGATAATTTTTTTTTAAAAAATCACTGAATAAAAGGACCAAATGGTTTGCCGAATGGTTTGTTATGTCATTATTTCAAGGTTCTTGGTTCAATCATCTAGCACAATTTCAGTATTAACCAAAATACACTCTAGCTGATGTCCTGTAGAGAATGACATGATGTGTCTGTTCTTCAGGGACAAGTATCTACACCACATCACAGGTTGTGTCACAGTACATTTAAAAAACAAAAAACAAACAAAACAAAACAGAGGACCAGGATTGCATAGGACTGATTGGAAACTGAGCTCTCTCTCATTCTCCCGGTACACTACATTAGCTGGACGGCAGGTGAAAATTTACTTTGCTTGTGCACATGCTTCAGACAAAAAATTTCAGTCTTCAGGGCTATCATTCTGGCTCCTTAAACAATCATTAAAAAAATTATGCAATGACTGTGACTGAGTAGTGAAACTTTAGTCAATGTTTTGTTATATCTTTAACAGAAACAGCAACTCTGGATCAATTATACTGCACTAATTCGCCCTCAGATTTTCTAGTGTTATATCATTAAGTGTTAAGGTAATTTTTAAAAAATATATTTAGGAAAGTTAAACCTTTAGTCATTTACCATTCTACAAGTTCATGACGGCCTATAATATAAGGAGTCACTAATTTACCAGCCTTTGTCAGAACGGAGATTTATTATTACATACAATGGTAGTAACAATGTTGTCACTACAGACATATGCCTTTATAATATAAGACATATAATAAAATATAACACCACTGTATAGTAGCTCATAAAACATAAGGTAAAACCTTTATATTGATGCATATAGCTGAATCTTTAATAAAACAAAGTGCCATGTCCTCTCAAAGAAGAAAGGAAAGATGAATTTAGTCATTTGAATTATCATCCAGTGTAATAAAATATTTTCCAGATTTAAATTACCTCCCTTGAGCATAAGGATAATCATATGCTTTATTACTGACACATTTTTCTGTAAACAGTAGAAACAACTCCCTTGCTAAGAGATATAGTCATTGCAAAGAGTACTTACAATAAAAACAGTGAAGAAAAATATGCAGATAATATAGCCTATATTTTACTGACAGACAAAAATCTTCTTTAACTTTTAGTGAAGGTTGTTAGTTAACAATGAAATTGAAATATAAACATGACAAGGAAGTCCCAGTTTAAAAAAAACGCCTAAGCATTTAAATGGATTCTAGAGATGGCAGATAAATATTCAAATCTCTTCACCAACTGCTTAAATAAATGTACACACACACACAATAACCCACTGAGTATCCAAAGAACATTAATTCTGCCAATCGTACACCGGCTCACACTCGAACTACAGTAACAGGACTCTAGGCCTTGGGGCATATGCCTGCAGCCCAGTGTGCCCATTATGGCCCTTGGCTCCTTTAAAAGTATGAGCTGTGATTGCAGGTCAAGTGCTCACTCACAGGACCATGTCCTACAAAAAACAGCATAAAAGGCTTTCTGCCTCTTAGACAAAGGAAGGCAGAAAGTCCAGTACACCTACAGGATCCAGCTCCAGAAAGCTGTAAGGACTGTGAAGCCTCGTAGACAAGGATTAAGACAAGACCAAGGCAATGACAGTGTTTTGAGTTGCTTTGTGTTGAATCCTTATTAATAAATGAAATCCCTGAGAAGAGAACTGGAGCAGTGCCATGGCTTGGAGAACAATCTCACCTTCTTCAGCAGCTGGATGCAACTACCAGGTTCTAAGTCTCACAGCCTAAATCACAAAATTAACAGATGTCTGACTAGACAGAGGTAAATATGAAAGACAAGAGGGACTCTACCACTGATGTCCATGAACCAGAGTAAGAAGTGCAGACCCAGGCATGCCATTGCACCTGGGAAGAAAGGGTGAGTGGGAATTTATGCCTGGGTTCCATCCCGTATACAGCAGGCCTTTACAAAAAAAATCTTACTCCCTGAAGTCTACTAGGGACTAGCCAGCCAGTTTTCATGGAAGGAGTTCAGATGTTACAATGATTGGTGGCAATACAAAACCTTAAGACAGATAAATCCCTAAATCTGAAGATTTCCTTTCCAGCACTAAAGCTGTTGGAAGATCAGACGCTTGCTCTTTCCTGCTATCCAGTGTTTCCTCGTCTTTGCAAGGGGCAGGGTCTGTATGAATACATCTACACTGCAAAAGAAAACCCACTGCACTGAGTCTCAGAGCCCAGATCAATTGATGGGACTCCTAAGGCTCTGGCTAAGGAGCTAAAAATTGAAATGTAAATAAAAGTTCAGACTCAGGCTGGAGCCCGGGCTCTGACACCCACCCCCACTGTGGGGTTTCAGAGCTTAGGCTCCAGCCCCAACCCAAACAGCTACAGTGAAATTTTTAGCCCCACAGCCCAACTCAGCTGACCCAGGCCAGCCAGAGCGGTACCAGAAGTCTGTTGTTACAGTGTAGACGAACCCTGTTACTTGGCTTCTCCCAAAGCTCCTAGCTGCTGTGAGATGGAACAAGACTCTACTTCCTCACTCCTTTCCTACAACCTCCATTTTGTGGCTCTTCCTTCCCTGTGATTAATTCCAAAGCCTGCCACTGCTGTTTTCCCAAGCAACAGCTGCATGAAACTGACTTGAGTCTTGTCTCAGTCAATCTTGCCCACAGGATAATGAACTGCAACAAAGTAAGTGAATAGTCTCTAATAACTTTCATTATGTTGCTGCTTAGCAAAGCTATGAACAGCAGCAGAGGCACTAGAGCTATTTGTCAGCAGATTCTGAAGGACAACATTGCACTGATTCACATTCACGTCATCTTTGGAAGGCTAGTTTTGCAAACAAAGTTTCAGATTTTAATACGAAAGTTCATATTTAAGTGTAGACAAGCCCTTATTTACCAAGAAGTAGAGAGATAAGTCAACATATCTGAAGAATATTATGGTTTTCCTATGTTGTCAATCACTCCACATTTTTGTAGAGTGACAAACAGAAAGTTTGTTGCAAAGTATCTAGGGTTGCCCCTTTTCATCCTTCTGCACACATCCCTTTCCCAGACTATTCCATCATTAACACTAGTAGCTGTCAATGTGTGTCGGTTGTGCTCCAAGAGGGTAGTTTTTAAAGGGTTGCGTGCAGAAAGGTAACTAATGGGAGTGATAGATAGATAGTACCCTGTGAATAAAAATTACATATGAAGTTCAAAGGACATTATAACTAATTGTGTGTATAATTTTACATCTCCTGGCTGCCTACTTCTTTAGAAAAGACAGAGTTTATGTCCCATTTTATGCCTTTGGCAACTATGGAGTCCTACCAGGCACCTCCATAATACACAAATGGGAATAATGTAAACCTTAAATAATCACCTTGACTATTACTATTATAAATACCAATAGTCAATGGGATTATTCACATGGGTAAAGTTACTTATCCGTGTGCTTCTTTGCAGAATCAGGGCCAAAGACAGCAATTATTATAATAGATTACTTACAACACAATTTCTTCAAATAGAACCCGTGCATTAGTTTTCAAGGTCTTTACCTCGCTGGGAAGTTTGAATGAGTGGTAAAACCATTTTTTAAACTACAGGAATGCAAAGAAACTTTAGGTAATGGCCAAGATCCTGACAACTCATGTGCCAAGTGATCTGCAGGATCAGGCTCTAAATCAAGAACTGTCTGATCAGTTTTCCGCCCAGACTTTGCAGAAAAACTTGCTTTCAGAAGAAAACAGGCAGTTTTCAGGCCCCACTAGTTTTTTCTATCCAAAGATACAGAGGAACTAAAAATAGGGCTTAGAGTGGAAACTGGTTGCTCCATAAGACTCTCTTCTACAAAGAGAAATAGGAAGATGTATCTAACAGTTACCAAGGAAACAGCAAAGTTAAGTCCTGTGTAAACTATTCAGTACTTTAATAACCAGAAAATAAGAGTGAAAAGGTAACTCCACACAGAACTGATTTACTGCAAAACACAGCATTAACACAGTCCAGTATCTGAACTTCATAGTTCTTATATCAAATGCAACTGGGTTTGAGCTTTGAAACCTGTCATTCAATTGTAGAAAGAACTTTGGTTTGCCTGAAGAGAAACAGTAATATGCTGGAGAACTTTGCATAACAGCAATAGGGAGGCTATTAGCCAGCTACAGGAAGGAGTTAGGGAGGAAAGAGATATTTGAAGGCAAACTAACTCTTACAGTATAGAAGAATCAGTCCTAATTTATTGATTTAATAATACTTCTATGCGGCATCCTTTACCAGAGGCCGCTGTAGCCATAGACGTATAGGCCGTTGCCTCAGGCACTAGCTTTCGGGGAGCATAGAGTTGCCCAGGTTCTCTCCATTGATAGCAAGAAATGATGCTAGCAGGGCTGACCTTGGGTGGGGGTGACTGCCAGCCATGGCTCTGAGGAGCAGGAAGTGGTCCCCAGTTGAGCTGCCAGGGAAATGCTCCGACCTCATCCCCATTGCAGATAAAAATCACTGTCACAGCTCAGGCACTGAGTGGCTTGGGGCTGCTCCTGGCAGCACTGTCAGAGTTTCGGCCACACGCACAGCAACCCGTCTGGCTCCATGTCGGCAACCAGCCTGCACCTGCTTCTCCATGCTTGGCCTCCACAGGCCTGGGCAGCCCTTAGCTCCTGCCCCAGCCATGGCTACCACCTCAATACCACCATGTCCAGGCTCTGGACGAGTTGGCATCCCGCAATCTATGAGCCTAACAGTGAGGTGCTCATCTGGAAAGGTGCCAGTGGGAAGGGAGCACAGGTTGCTGGGGACCAGGCGGGATGGGATGTGGAACGGGATGGGATGGTGTTTAGGGGGCCAGGCTGGAGACTGACAGTGCAAGGGCTAAGGTTGCAGAGAACCCCACTCTGTCCAGTAGGAAGGAGCCCACCTCCCCCTGTGAAAGTGGGATCAGCACCTCCAGCCTGGGTTGCTTTGTTTTGGAGGTGGGGGGAGCATTAACTGGAGTCCTAGGAGCTGCCCCCTGCTGGTGCCCTGCACCCACTATGGTTGAACTGAATGGCTCACTGTTCAGGGGTGCTGAGCTGGGGCTCACTCCCCTCTTAAGCCGTAGCCAACAGGTGCCAACTGCAGCCCAATCTGGGGGTATCACCCACCCGGGAAGCTGCTTGCAGGGCGTAGGGCCTTTTGCCCTGGGCCTGGCCTGGCTCAGTCCATCCAAGAGTCAGAAAGTTCCCATCCCGCAGGGGCCGGCAACAGGGTCCAGCAGCCTCGAAGCCCCAGGCTGGGGTCTGCCCTGTCAGCCTCTGGGATTCAGGTGGCAGAAGCTGGGGAGACGCCAGGGGGTCTGCCACAAATTCCTAAGCGGGGGGGAGAGGGTGAGCGAGGCCACATTGAAGTTTTGCCTAGGGTGGCAGATTGTCTTGAGCAGCCACTGGTCCTTAACCAGCGCCCCTTCGTTCCATGTGATTTGAGCTCAGGCATGACAATTACTGCGAGAAGGGGTTTGTTGACCACTCACTGATCCTGAACAAAGAAACTAAATAATTAAAAATATACCTTGAAACAAAAACTAGATGCCATATTACTTACTCCTGAGGGTCCTGTCTATATCAAAAAAAATTTCCCGTAGAATTGTTACCACTGATGCAGTTGCCCCAGTGGTTGGAACAGTGGGAGTGGTGGTGTAGACAAGGGTCAGGAGGCCATTGGAAACCATCACGCCAGGTAAACTAGCCTATCTAACTTTGCTCAGAACATGTAGTTAGAATAGTAGCAGTCATTCTACACTAGCCCTACCACGAGTAGAGCTTTGATCATGCTAGCAACAGTGGGAAATTTGAGGGTAAAGGGCATGAGTAGACAAATTCGAACATGAAATACCTGTGGCATTTTACAACTTCAGTCCACCTAATGCTTGCTATAAAAATCATGTTAAAAAACAATCATTTTGACAAGTACCGTACCTGCATGCCACAGAAATAACATATCTGCTTCAATTCTACAACAAGCTCTCCCCCTCCTCCAAAGAGATTCCACTTCAGTGAATGCTTTAGAAATGGCACAGGCCAGTGCCAACCACTAAATCAAGAGAATTCAAAACACCACTAGCTACTGTGATCAAAGCTAAATCCTTTGGGAAGATTATCTGCACCAAAATCAGGAAACTCCTGCAACTAACGCACTTTTATACCCCAGCTTTGAGAAAGAATCTGATTTCATGTAACTCTTTTCTCAGTAATACCACACATTATTTTTAACCAGAGGGAAACCATTTTCAGTGGGGAGCATTTCAAATTGTGTCTCTGTAGCCTAGGGCCTAACTACTATCTAAAGGCATTTCTTTCTGCCCCTAAAGGCCAGCATTTAGTTGATAAAAACTGATCAGCTGATACAGTTAAGAGAAAAATTATTTGGAAGGAAAAATTTTTTAATCAGACACCAGCTCATGCAACCAGTTGTGTGCACCTTACAAGAAAGGGCTAGAAAGACCAAATTCACTCATTCCCTGGCACTTATTTGTGATGATCAGGGTAGCATTTCCAATCTGATTATGATTTCACAGCTTCTCTTTGGTTCTCTTTCCCCCCTCCCCCAAACATCTTAACCATACTATACAAAATCTCAGACCCAATAGGGCGGGTATCAGTATGAATACTTGCCATAAGCAGAGCACCATACTTCCCAGCACAGGAGTCAAGAAGTCTTAACTAGGCTGCCTTTTCTTTGGGTTGTTTTTGGTTTGGTGCTCTTTTCAGTCACGGTGCTGTGGGGTTTTTTTTTTTTTAAACAAAAACGCTGCTCTGCTCTGGGGCCAACTCTCCGAAGTTCGTCCACCTCAGCCAACTCGACCCACAGCAGGGGCAACTGTTGCCTACGGCCACTTCCCCAGCGAGAGCCCCCCCGCCCCGCCAGCTCTTTCCAACCCATCCGCAGGTAGCCCACCTGCGGGCCACTAACGCAGGGCGCCGCCCTCACATTGTCCAAGGCGCTGAAACACAGATCGCCTCGTTTCACCACAGCCCCGCCAGCGTTGTCTCCGCCGCAGCCTGCCGGGGAGACTGATCTGCTTGTTTTACCCGACCCCCAGCAGGGGCCGGGGGGGGAACGCCCCAAGCCGCCCCAGTGCCCAGGTGCCAGGTGAGCGGGCGGCTGCCGCGCTGGCGGCGGGGGTCGCCCAATGCCCCTCGAGCGGGCGGAGCCCCCCAGGCACGTCCCGGTCCCGGAGGGCGCCCCGCGGGGAGGAGGCGCCCCGGGGGCCGGCTGCCGAGGGGAAGGAAGCCGCACCTACCCCGAGAGCTTGGCAAGCTTCACAAAGCCGAACACGTCCATCCATGCAGGCAGCGAGCCGTGCCCCGCGCTCACTCCAGCGGCGGCAGCCCCATGGCGGGGACGAGGCGGGGCCCGAGTCTCCAGCAGCGGCGGCGGCGGCGGAGGAAGGCGCCGGCGGCAGAAGCTGCTAGCCCCCTCCGGCCGGGCGCGGGGCGTGCAGCATCTCGCAGCGGCCGCATGGAGCCGCGGGCCGCCCGCGCCGCGAGCTCAGGGCAGCCCAAGGGCCGAGGAGGAGCCGCCGCCGCTCCGGAGCCCGCTGGTGCGCGCGGTGTCCCCAGAGGGAGGCGGGGCGCCTCTCCGCCAGCCAGCGGCGCCCCCAGCTCCCGTGGGCGAGCAGCGCAGGACCGGAGCGCCGCGCGCGCTGCCCCCCGCCCCGCAGTCAGCGGCTGCCTGGAGCCCGCCCGCCCGCGCGCGGCAGAGCCTCCCCCCGCCCAGCCCCGGGGAGCCCCCGCCCCCGCCCGCCTAGCACATACCTGCCTGCAGGGAGGGGTCACGGGGGAGCACCCCAGCCTGGGGAGCGCACGGGCGCTGCATGGAGAGCAAGGGGGAGACCCTCCAGCCCCATCCAGGGGAGAGAGGAAGAGGCGCACTTGTGCTAGCAGAAAAGCACCTGCTGGCGGGGGGCCATTCCCTGGGAGCAGGGGGGTGCCCAGCTGAGACTCCACCTGGCGGGCAGGAAGGAGGAAGGGGAGCCTACCCCCCAATGCACAAAACTGCTTGCCCGTCACCCCTCTGCCACAATACCGACCTTTCTCCCTTTGTAGTAGGGGAGGGAGCTGGTGGCCTTCTTGGCCATCACATGAAGCCCCAGGCACAGGTGGGTGCTGAACGTGGTGGGTTGTTGAGCCATCTGGTACAGGACATCCTAAGTGTGCTCACTAGCCTGGCCCTCCCATGCTGATGGGGGAGGGTGCAGGCAGGGGCCAGTTGCTCACAGTCCTACCATGTGCTCTTTGCACCAGCCATACAAGTAACAATTTAAGAAAAGGGGTTCCCCTAGTCAAGATAAACCAGGGCAGAGCAGTTTCGTAGGGATTTAGTTTGAATTAAGAGCGTTGCCCCTTAAAGCGATTGGAAAATGGGACAACTGATTCTTGTGTTACAGTGTACCAGAAACTCACACAGAAGAGAGACAGCCTTGATCCCTGGTCCTATAAGTGGCCTCCAGTGGGTGCAGAGGTCCCACCTCTCAAAGCCATTTGCAGGATCAAGGCCTTGGCTTCTACTGAGAGAATAGAACAGGGAACTGGGAAAATTTACTCACAAATGAACATAAAGGCTCCACATTTTGATAATTTCCCACCATGGGATTGTATTTTCTCCTCTATTTTTCTCTGCTTCACAATTTCAGTTGCTAAATAGACTGATATGCTCCTTCCCCTTCCACCCCCCAGAGTTCAAGTCTTTATGGGCAGCTTTCCCACAATCTCCACAACAACCAGGAATTTCACAAGTGACAACAGAGCACAATAGATAGACTCCCAAAACCAGGAAAAAAACAAGGCACCATTTTTTATATTAACTTGTATTGGTACTAGTACAAAAAGAACAGGCAGTACGAACACTCAGCACGAATCAAGTTTCAAACTATTCTTTTCTTTTAAAACAAAACAAAGAATGATTGATTGTCTGTTTACATTGTGAGAACACTGAACAACTGGCACAAAATCTCTTGCCGATCTACCGTACATGTGTCTGGTATCTCCACATTTTAAAATGTGTAACGAAGTATTTTATGCAAAGCATATCAAAACATTTATTGGTTTCGTGCATGCTTCTTACATTCATTTAGAATTATACCAAACTTTAAATAATTGAAGAATCTGTGCCTGCCATTCACACTGCTCTATTGATTGGCAAATGTAACAAAGCTAATGCAATTTCAGCTGGTTAGAAACCAGTTTTTGAAGCTATTATTTATTTATAGAGCCTTCACGCATACTAGGCAAACACTAAGGAAAAAATATCACAAAGGCCAAGATCTTGTATGTGCGTGCTTAGCTTTACACACTGTGAGTAGCAATTAGTGCTAATGAAGCTGATTGAACTGTTCACAGTGCGTAAAGTTAAGCACATGCATGCATTTTTTTTTTTTTAGGATCAGAGCCAAATTATCAAATGACTGTCTTACAAGCTAAAGTCCAACACAAAGATGGCTTTACAGCATTGTGGTGCGGACCAAAGAGAGCCATGAACCAAGCAGACCATAGGAATGAAGAACCAGACTCTGAAATGCCTGGTGTCTTGTGATCTGTTTGTGAAGTACCAGGATGTAGATGCTACAGGGGAGATGGCAGATTAGCAAGCTGGTCAGGAGGAGGAATCCTCTGATAAGGAGCCATCTGCACCAGTGATGCAGCTTCTTATGGTCACAGGTATTGATGGGGATTGATTTTGCAGCCTTAGGGCCAGGAAAGCTAATTCAACAGCCCTAAATTGATACATTATATGCTGTTATAGACTCAAAAGAGAGTGACAATGTTCACCCTGGCTTCTCTTCTCACCCCGTTCCCTTTTCTGCAGCACAAGTGGCAGCTGTCAGTCCTTGCCTCACCTGCCCCATCTGTTTTCCCCCATGTCCCCTTCCCAGATCAGCATGCACTGTGAGTGGCTGAACCACACAAGATAGCTGAACTGAAATGTCAGATAAATAGGTGGTGTGGGGTACCACAGTACAAAAAAGTGTAAAATGAATACAATTTTATTACAAGGAATTTCATGTTAGGCACTCTGGCCAAAGCATTTCCTTTATATTCTGTCGTTGGTCTGTGTGCCAGCCACAGACACCTAAGTAACATGCTGCTCCTATCTAACTGCAATCACATTTCATGCCATCTTTCTTTTTTAATTAATGCATGAAAAAGACAGATTATGCTATAGCAAAATGACACAATACATAAGATTTTGGGGAATAATTGCTCTGCCTAGTCCACCTATTGTCAGGCACAGATACTCTTTTAAAATCTCAGAGATACCAATTAATCCAAAAACCTCTCCAAAAGAAAGAATCCACGTCTTCCAATCATGCTTTTTGGCAAATGTGAACTTCCTTTTACTCATACAGACTTTCTATTCATGGAGCTGGTACTTTGAAATCATCCATGCAAATAATTAGTGTAAATTTATCAGACTTTCCCCACTCTTCCTCAAAATTGCCTCTTTCTCTAGCTTTATCTGTCTCTAAGGAAATGTCTAAAGCTCATCTTTGACTGAAATAAATAACTTCTGTTATTTCAGTTACACTGACCATACACAGCTCCCTTCTTCCCCTCCCTCGTCATCTCACTAGTGCTATTGTTGCAATAATCTAGTATTCCTACCCAATTACATTATTGTGGGTGGATCCTAATTATATGCCCTACCTGTCTGTGGTCCAAGGTGAAAGTGCCTTGCAAGAAATTACTGGAATTTGAAAATGAATTCAAATTTTTATTTCTATCTCATTCCTTAGTATTCTGAATGGATGGATGCGGTATTGCTATGATTATTAACTATCCGGTTTTTTCCTTTGCCAGTGTAGTGACAACTGTACAAGTGTAGTACCAGCAGTACAAGTGTCCAGACCGGATGGGGGGACAATGGTGGAACAACTGACATAACTGAGGTCCAGCAAAATCATGGAAGCCTTATTTGGAACATGCACGGAGACATGAACAAGGAATCAGACCAAGTGTTCTTATCTGATGTACACAAAATGAGGACCACATTTTAGATCTGCATTACTTGGGGGTCATGGGGGTTGAAGAGGAGATTGGGGCTCTAGTACAAGGCTTTTGCATGTATGGACTTGGCCTCCGATAATGCCCCTAGGTTCTATGAGGAGTGGGGATGGAACTACATCTCAGTCAGAGGGGACCAGGGCAGACTTCACCTATCCAGTGAAACAAGGCAGGAGAAAATTTGGAAGGAAGTGATCCATTCCATCATGTAGAGAGCATAAACAATGCCTCACTGTGTGGAATAACAGTATTTTAACAAGAGTTTAACAATTCATACCATGAGAACCAGCTGATGCATATCACCAGTTCCCTAAGTTATAAATTCTTGTGACAGACAGGATTAATTCATTCCGAATTATGAGTTACAGTACAACAGGCAAGGTTACTTTACTGCAACCCTGAGGAAAAGCTCAGAACACAGAGTTCCCAGCAAAAGCTAAACTTACCGGTGCTCTCAGTAGTTGAACCTTCTTCCTGAGTATCCTCTCCATTGGCCTTATGGAACTTGATTGACTTACACACAAAGGGGAATGTAAAACCCTACCAAAATTACAAAGTATTATTTTTGGTAATGGGTTATAAACTAATTCCATTTTAGAAAATTTGGCATTTATGTCTACAATGCAAGTCCCAGCAGTCATTTCTTGGAGCTGAATCTGCGTATTACCATACATACAGATTCCAGCCACAGAAGCAGCATGAATGCAGAGTCCACTACAATAGATGTACTTTGGACTGTTATGTAGAAGTCATCCATATAGCTTCTGCATTAATATTAGATGCTTTGTGTATGGTGTAATCATTTCCAGGCTGTATTTCCCAGAGTGACATGACTGAATTCACACATACATGCCTGATATTTTAGTCATTTGGGGATAGGTATATGTAAATATTGAATGAGGGCAGCCAAAAGTAACATAATATACATAATACTTGTATAACAAAAACAATCACCCAAAGACAAAATTTGTAGTTGTTTAAGAAGTTGACATCACTCACTGACTGCATTTCCCTCTGTATTTTTCTTCATATACCAGAATAGCAAATGTGGGCCTTTTAAGAATATTTTATTGCAGTGTGCTACTTTTTTAAAGACAAGTAGCTTATATAATAATTTTAACCATGACACCGTATGCCAATGTTTTGTATTATTCTAGTGTCATGTCCTATAGGTGGCTTTTGAAACCCTAATTTCAGAGACTGTATCTTTGTCCATGTGTTAGATGTTGTTATAAAGAGAAGAGGCTCTTAACATTTCAACTTTATCATAAAGCATGTTATTGTAACAGACACAGCATGTAATAATGCTACTGCCCCTTGACTTAAGAATAGATGAAAACTAAATTAAATTGCTATGAATAATACGATTTCTTCATAACGTCTACATTGAATTGGTAACAGAGATGCTGCTGTGAAGGAGCAGTGTAATTATCTGTATAAATGAGCTATTTTATTTGTTGCTATTAAAAAACTTTTGTGTGTGTGTGTTTTCTTTTGAGGCACAGTGAGCCTAAACTAGATACAGCGCACGGTAGTACTATGTGAGCTGGGCTGCAATGGCGACTAGGTGCAAGTTGTACCAACCTTGCAACTGGACCATTATGTTCCTTTTTCTATCTACAAAACAAGTGCAACTTGGACCCAGGCAATTTATTTTAAATTAGATGAATTCCTGCCCCACTGCAGAGATGCTATTTGAAGCCTCTTGAAGGGGCTGTGATCCAGGTTACCATCAATTTCCATTGTAATTAACTTTTAAGTCTCATTTCCATGTTTTCCAGCAGATGAGTTAAAAACCATTAGAAAGGTGAACTACGATTATTTTTAAGTAAATTGTTTGAAATTCCAAATCATAAAAGGAAAACATGGGTAGTCTCTAAGAAATTACAGAGATATTTTTTTTTAAGATGAAATGCAGGGGGTTTACCTACTAAGACCTTTGTTCAAGGTTCTATGCTCCTAAAATGGTTGATATCACTAATATAAAGGATCTGATGATGCTTGTGTGTTTAGAAAATAGGGATTAAAGCCAATGGACCAATAAAACGTTGTTTGGCTGGCAAGCTCAAAATAACAGTGAAGGATACAATTTCCTCAGAAGAATGTGATTCTTACCAAGTCCCACAAGCAGTGACAATTGATGGTTATATCGTATGTTAGCTCATCAAGAGTTCTCTGGCACATCTTATTTTTCAACGATTTATATTCATTTTAGTCAGCCTTGAATCTTTAGATGGTGCATGTGTTTCAGAAACCATTTGTTTATCCTTCTCACAATACATGTAACTCTATGTGAAATGTTATAACAAGTAAAAGATTTCCTCCGTGTCTATGTGTACAATGTTGTCAAGAAATTCCTCCACCGTCCTGGAAGCTAAACATGTAGCTAGTATATATATCTTTTTAAATACTACTTGAACAACATTTTTAAACAGGCACGAGTTGGTCTTTGACACATTAAAACTGTTAAACACTAATAAGAAATGATGTTTCAGTTCTGCCACTCAAGCTAAGAGGTTTCAAATGGGGTGGACGTGCCATGTCACATAACACCCAAAATTGAACCAAGAGTGGTGCAGACTTGAGCAATCATAGATAACCTTTTTTTTTTGTTTTCCTTGGGAGTTATAAAACCAAGAAATCCAGAGCAGGTTATGTTCATAAATTTTAATCTTACTCTGGTTGATGAACAGCCTCAAAACACTATCCAATATATGCAGGCACTCTATTAAGTTCAACAATTTTGCTGAATTCAGAATTTCATAATTAGATGCTATATAAGCAGGTTGATCAAAAGAAATGGTGAACAGAAACTAAAGGTTACTGTTATGAACCAAAAATTCATAAGCTGTATGAGTCTTCCATTTTAAAAAAGAGGTCACAGATTGGAGCAGAAAGATGAGATGGAGACAATGAGAAGGAACTCAGTCACAAAGGATGATACAATTTTGCAATAAATAAAATACTGTGATGCTAAAGAGTGATGTTTACAAAGAAATTGCAGGGAAGTTTGAGAAATCCACGATTCATTTGTTCTTTTTAATATAGGATGATCTACTTAAGGTAGAATTAACTTTTTCTGTAGTGGATATATATGAAATATTCACCACAATAAAGAGGTGGAACAAAGAATGATTAATAGAGTTGGGTCCAATAGCTTTCTTATTAACAAAAGCCCTGATTCAGGAAAGCATTTAGCATGTGCCTAAGAACATCCCATAAACATCTGCAAAGCTATCCATGTTCAAATCCCTCCTGAAAACTCTCCTTTGATGCAATGCCTTGACAACAGTTAAGCTGCTGTTGTGCTTTGACCACTGTCTATTGCCAATATCATCTCATTGTTCCCTTGTACTCCCCTGTCTGTACCCAGTGTTGTCTCTTGTCTTCTTGTAAGCTCCTTGGAGCAGGCAGTCTGGTTCTGTGTTTGTGCAGTGCCTGGCATAATGTGGTCATTGTCCATGATTATGGCTTCTAGGTGCTACAGTAATATAAATAATGACTTTAACTGACCTCAAAGATAAGTATATGCTTAAATACTGTCCTCACTAGAGAGGTTTTCCTGAATCAGGGCCAAAAAGGTGAAAATTATATACGAAGATAGAACAAAAAGGAAGAGAGAGAGATGGAATTTAAAAGTTAAACTTCAAGCAAATATTCCTGTAGGTTAGTCACAATGAGACGAAAATGAAAGGATGCAATAATAGGCAGGGTCCCATATATTCTGCCTGAAACAGAACATAGGTATTGCAACCAGATCCTTTCGTTTCTTCAGCACAACAGTGGGGCAGACTGAAAGTTCCATAGCAGACTAAGGTAAGATAAAGAAAGAGGACGGGCGGGAGAGGGGTTTACTATAATTAAATATGAAAAAGAATAATATCATCAGATGGGTGGGAGAGGGGTTTACTAATTAAATATGAAGAAGATTAATATCATCATTGTGTTCTTTATTTTAGTATTTAATTCCTGTTGTTTTACTATGGCCCTCCATTTTCATTGTGCCTCAGATTCTTGTATTGACAATGTATATTCACACTGTAAATGTTGTTGTCCAGTAAGGAAATATTGGCAAATGACTAGGGGATAGCTAGGACAGGAAAGCACAGCAGGGAACTCAGGATTGTAGAACAGGCACAATGGGTCGATATTTCTTCTAAAATGATCGAATCCAAGGAGAGTTTTTAAAATGAAAAGAGATATTCTACCTTGGATTAGGAATCCATTCAAGGGCAAAGAGGACAAGGGAGATATACCAGTAACAGAAAAAGGAGGGTTGTTTATTACTAATTTTAAAAATCTCCAGGAATGTTCAATACTGTTCATCCCCTACTAGTTTCATGCCACACATTTAGTTGTGGCTTGTATTCTTTAACTTGCGATTCTAACAAACATTTTATGTTCTTTATTTTTACTGTCATAATAGGTTATTACCATGGTATGCAAGAAATGTTGTAAGCTTTTTGCTTTTTGTAGACTTATGATGGATATATGTCAGATCTGAGGTGTGGGAGTCAGGAATGGATAAGGATTTCATAACAAAGACCAAACATAACCGTTAATGATCCAAGGTAAAAAATATGCACACTCATGCACACACACACATACAGGTTTTCCAAATTAATTCAAAACTTCACAGCCATTGTTTTCAAACCTGGGTGCCAAAAGCTAGACTCCTCAATCCATATTTAGGAACTTAAATATAGGTGGCCAGAGTAAGTGTTGAGCACCCGCACATTCTTCTTGTGTTCAAAGGAGCTGCAGGGTGCTCAGCAGCTTTTAAAACAGTCAAGCCTTTTCTATTTAGCTGCCTAAATATGGATTGAATAGTCTAACTTTAGGAAACTAAGTTTGAAAATTTTGGCTCACATCTCTAAATTTAATGCAAGTCAGTTTTGTATCCACTAAAATGCCATTCTTGTTGGCGTTCGTAGCCGGATTAATACGTCTCTAAACATGAATAATACAGGAGGTCTCCAAAGAGTGATAGTTATTTGTAGCTTGGGAAAGTAATACTGTGCTTTAGGTGCTATTCTTGCCCATGTAACAATCAGAAAAGTCAGTTCTGTGAATCAGGATCTTGTTATGGCTTGAACAGCATGTACAAATGGTGTGCATATGCAATATGTTATAGTGCCTGCATTAAGAATGTTGTTTCTTCCACATGTAAGACAGGTCTACAGATGTGAATGCAGGAATAAATGCAGTAAGGTAGTTACTTGTTCAGCATACTGAGTAACATGATAAGGAGTCTTCAGTGGATTGCGGCTCAAAGCATTTCTAATTATTCAAGTGACCATTGGTAAGATGCACTGGGGATTTTAATTTCACTCGGGCTAATGCAGTGCTTCTAGAGGAGAAATCAAGTGCTGTAATGTGGAATAAAAAATAAAAAAGCAGACAGAGCATTGCAGCGACAAGGTGTAAGGAAAGGCCGATGGGAGCTCAAAACCATGAATAAAAATCAAAGCAAACACAATCTTCTTGGAAAGCCTTACACACAAGGCTCAACCATCAGATTAAGGGCATTGATTATCACATGGCTTTGTTCATTTCTTTTTACCAGAATCTGTTCACCCAGCTCATTAGACAGACTGATAAGAGAATATGACATCAGCATGCCACAATTTGGCTCCCAAATCAAACCTGGGTGAAATTCAGGGACCTAAATTGTCTAGATCCTAGTTTGCCTCAGAGATGCCTCATTCCCATGCCTTTTGCAGTACTCCTGGGTAGAACACATGGGAGTCAGCTGCAGCGAGTACTTGTGGCAGGGCCTTCCTCCGCAGTTCTTTCCCACTAGACAGCACTCTACGTGAACCTGCTAATCCACACAAGTGGACAGTTGCACCCCTATGGAGGTCCAAATGGAGTCGATGAGGTTCTCCACAGCATAAGGATCAATCTGCGCTTATCAGTTCATAGGGTTGGCATCTTTCAGAGAGCAACGTAATATCACTTTCTTCAGTCTGTCTGCTGATGCCAGGCTTTTAAAAAATGCTGACATTGAGTCATGTGCCTGCTCTCCTTTTCAGACTAGCAATGTCTGGGCTCTGTTGGGGACATTGTTACTTGCTTCTGATCTAAATGTTGTTAAATGCGCCCAGATCTCCTGTTGATAGATATCTTATGCATTTATGTAACAATAAAAAAATTAAAGCATATTTCTATTTCTTGAAAGGACAGTAACATTTAACAGGGCTTACACTGGCATCACCCTATTTGCCAGGAAGAAAACCATCTCTGTTTCCAAAGCTGGTGGAGAAAGAGTCTTACCAATACCCAAGTTGCTGCTGACCGCTGCTGGAACATCCCAATGGTTAAAAGAAAGAAAGTTTTCAGTAGGATCCAAGAGATTGCTACTTGGCTCTGGCAGTTTGTGAACATTGGTATTTTCAGTTCACTTCTGGTTTTCAAAAATGACTGAGGTTCAGGGCTCTTTTGAAGCTTATCAGCCAAAACATATCAGGGAAGCTGCCTAGAAGGTCACTGCTGCTTGCAGCAGAGAACATGGTTCCAAATGAGATTTTTCTCTTTTCCTGCAGAAGGGCAAAGGGGAAGTAAAAAAGGAAGCTGTTCTCTTATTTTCCCTGTACAGAAAATGGAATGTATTACTGAGAGTGTGGGTTTGAATCAACCCCAAGAGTGCAGTATAAATGTTTATAAGATGTTATAAATGTCTTCTTCACTTTCTGTGCAGAGACTAGTCTAGTTGTATGAGTATGTACAATACCAGCAATGTGCTGGGTTGTTATTTTTTTCAGGATTAGTCTTTCGAAGTTAGGTATGTGCATATATTTTTAATTTCCTAACTTATGTGAGCAGACCCCTAAATCATACACATCTTTTGGGTATTTGTCCATAAAAGTTAGACATTTACCTAATTAAATGGGAAGCAACAATATCCAAGGTTATAATATAAATATTAAATACTAAGTAACTTGACTTTTGAAACGGTTATAAGATCTTATGCTTCAGGGTTTAAGCCAACTCTAACTGGTATCTGAATCTGATCCTATAAGGCAATTGCTATGTTTCTGTCTTAACTTAGATACTCTGTCCATTATCACTATTCTCATTCTGAAGATGTACATGTATATCTCCAGCACAACATACATGATGAGGCAGAACAAAACAAAGTAATTTATAAAAATGATCTAGAAAAGTTGGGATCTCAGTGCATTGTGAGTGATACCCTTATGGGATGGTCAAGTATTTTACTTTCTTCAGATTGCTGCTGGGTTACCTACTTTACTTCCATTTCTAGTATCTTGCATTAAATAATTTGCTGCTGGGCCAATGGAGTTTTTTTAAAAACACAACCAAAACTCAAAAGGGCAAAATAAGTGGCTATTGTGCTGCTAGATGCTACTATCCGGGATGTGAGCGGGCGTAAGCCTGCCCACAGCTAAAAGCCCCTCTCCCAGCCTAAGGAGAGCAACTACTAGGCCCAGGACTCAACTAATTACAGGGGACAACGAATGAAAAAACAGGAACAGGTGTGAAGGTCAGAGGACTAAACGGAGGGAACCTGAACAGGACACCGAGAAGATGACCCTGGTCAACACCCACTGCTCCTCAAAAGTTGCTGCTAGGTACTGCTGAGCACTTTTGAAAGTCTGACCACTCTATTTAGATGTCTAAATGGGAACTAAGCTAATTGAGCCAGGAATCAGAGCCCACCAACAAATCCAAATAACTGCTAACTCTAAGAGTATGTAACGTGGACTTAAACCCAGATCCAAGTTGGATAGCTTGGACCCATTTCTGCTCAAGGAACAGTGTTTCTTTAAATGGTTTTAAACATAGTTTCATTCTACTTCAAACTACATTTATTAAAATATGGTTTCAAACCTTGCTAAATAGTCTAAAAACAAATATAAACATCAATTTAGCTAAGTACCATCTCTACACCATGCCTTTATTCTGGTTACTCATCAGTGGAAATCCATGATTTCCATTATATTGGCCATCCTCAGGGGCCCATTATCCCATCTCTTCTCCCTAAACAAATTGTTAAATAGCCAAAAAGCTGTTCCAGTGAGAATGTGAATTAAAATTTACAGCAGGTGTCATAACTACCATCACCTAATTCCTGCCTAGTTGTTGAGAGTGTCAGTGTCACTCCAGATCAGGTGAAAAGAGGAGAACAAGTGGCTTTGATCTTTCCTGTTGTAAACTGCCTAAAGAAAAGCAAGTATTATATAATCAAACCTTGAACAATTGGCTGCTTTTCTAGCACCCTGAATACTTGAATCCACACACCACTGCAGCAGTAACATTCATGTGTAATGTCACTCACATTCTTCAGTACAATGTGATACAAATCTATCTTGCTGAAAAGGAGTTTTAGTCCCCTGAGAGTTGCTCAACATTACACTTATATCTAGTTTTCCACTTGGAATAGTGTATACTTTAGACTGCCTTGTATCAATTTGGCTGCAAGCCTCCATGGATTGATATATTTTTCTTTTCACTTTCATTCTTTCTTTTAGCATTTAAATAATCTCCTTGTTTGCCAAGGAGATAAACTGTACAATAGCACTGAGTCTGCAATCATATGAAGTCAAGGTTTATCTAGGCAAAATGGAATAGTGTGCCACAGAATTTAAAATCAAATCATCTTGCTTTATTATAATGGAAGCATAGGTTTAAATAAAAACTAAATACAAATTAAAGGTCGTAGAGGCCCATATCCATTTCAGCATGGTGAAGGTTACTATTTCCATTATTACTTATGGAGCAGTAAGTGTACATGGAAAGTGTACAGAAAGTTAAGGACCCTGACCTGAAGTATTTACAATCTAAGAACCTGAAATCAACAGGAGTTTTTCATGAATAAAGACTGTAGGGCAAAAGCCCAAACTTAGGCAGAGACTATTAACTCTGATTTGTTGTATCAATACATTGCAGAAGTATTTGCCAGCCACAGGATTTGAAAATTGTAAATCAGACCCCCAAATGTCATGAGATTGGTATAAAATAATGAGATTTTAAAAATTTACTCACTCTAGGTTTTTTTTTTTTCTTGAGACTTTAGAGTGCACTTGGATTATGTTTTCAAGTCTCTCTCTGCAACCACAAAGGCTTGAAAATTACTTTATTTAAATGAAAGCAGAGATTCCCATGTAATCACATTAATCTTGGAGTTGGGGTCTTAAAGAAAAACATCTAATATTGCACAACCTAAAATAAAAGCAGAAATCAGCAAGATTAGGTATAGCAATATACAGCATTTCACATTTGTCAAGTGCTTTACAAATATTAAGTAATTAATTTTCACAACCCTTCTGGGATTAGGAAATTAAGTACTAACATCATTCCCCTTTCTAGGGGGAACTGGTACAATGGGTTATTTTTTATTTTTATAAAATGCACTTGCAATGCATCTTTAAGTACAAATTTAAAATGGAAACCATATTAAACAAACTGAATAAATGTTAAAAATAAAAATCCAGTTAATTCATTCAGTAAAACTTTACATTCTCCCTCCCCCATTCTACTTGCAAAAATTTTGCCTGAAGATTAACAAACTCTGAGCCTCAATTTCAATCACATTAAACCCCCTCTACTCTGCTATGACACTGTAAAGGGACCTTAAAGTGGGTGTAAATGTCACCCACATGTAGGTGTTAATTATATTTACATCTGCTCTAAGGCCCTTTTACACTTCCAAAGTGGTGCAAAGGGGCCTTAGTGTAAGTGAAAATCAGACACTCTACCTTGGTCAGACCAGCGTGGGAAGTGAACTGCATAGTTAAGGACCCTCACCAAGAGTCTTTCATCAACCCCATGATATATCAGTCTGAGGGCTCTCAGCTGATGTCAACTGTCAGAATAGATCTGAACGTGACAGGAGAAGAGATTGCAGTGTATAGGAAGTGAATAATAGCCTTTAAATAGTTTATGAGCCATTCAGTGGTGTTCACTATGTTCTTTGTTTTAGAAACGAGCCAAAGTATGTATATCTGACTATGTCTTGCATGCTGAGTATATTTAGTAATCATGGTTATTTAAACCCCATGGTGCCCATATGGTTTCTGCATAGTATTGTTGTAGTGTAATGGGTAATAGAGCAAAATAAAATAAAGGTCTTTAAAGCTTTGTCCACACTAGACAAACAAAAAAGTCATCCACTATTAGTGCAAAAATGGGATGGCTCCACCGGTGGTCACAACATTGGAAACTTTAGCAGAGACCTAGCTCAGGTAGTTACCAGAATTTTTACCACCATATTATTTAAATCTGTGCTGAGCAAAGTTAGAAAACATGGTGGTAGAACCCTTAGTGTCCTGTCCACACTAATACCCCCACCACTGCCAGATACTGCTGCTTTTAGAACATAGGAGTTGCTGCCAGACCATCTAGTCCAACAGCTTGTCTGCAACAATGGCCAGTGCCAGCTGCTTCAGAGGAAGGGGTGAGAACCTCACAGTAGGCAGATATGGGATAATAGGCTCTCCATATAGGTTTCATCCTGGTCTCTAATAGTTACAGATTGTCTTAAACCCAGAAGCACAACGTTTAATATCCCTTCCAACATTTTGTTGTCATCAACTATGATCACTCTGAATATTCCTGATAGTCATATAAAAACAAAGCTTAGTGAATACAAAGCCGAAGGTCGCAAGTACTCACACAGGCTCTCTAGGTCAATTTAATCTAGGAATGAACTGGTTGCATAGTCAGGAAGAGAAGGGATGTTTTATACTCCCTGTGAGTCATGCCACTGAAGCAAGCAGCCAAATACTATACCAGCTGAAGGTTTTGGGTGGACCACAGGTGTAACTCCAAGAACTGCATATTGCAGTGCTCCACTCTAGAGGTGACAACCTCATAGATAACTATAAGAGGCTTCTCATTCATTCTGCACCGCAGTCTCTTCACCAAACACTGGCAAAAGTAAACAAAAAAAGCACTTGGCTGCAGCTGCTGATTAATCATTTAAAAGTATTTGGGAATTGTATTTAATCACTATATTGTGAAATTTGTAAGGCAGATCAAGGGGGCGGATATCAGTTCTGCCATCTCACTTGAGAGTTTCCAACAGTCTACCAGCATCTCCTCCCTCTTGTTTGGAATGAGTTTGACACAGCTACGCCTCACCACACCCTAATCTTGGCTAGCACTGAGAGACAGCATGGTCTAGATCAGATGAGAAGACAAGACAGAGCTGAATGTCATCCACATATTAATGGCACTATAATAAACTCCCTGATGCAAACTCACAACAGCCTCACCTATATAGTGAAAAAGGTGTGATGACAGAACAGAACTTTGCAGTACCCCATGCAAGAGAATCATTAGGGCAGAAGAACAATCACCCAAGGTTTTTCTTTAGAACCAGTCCCAGAAAGAAAAAAAAAGGGATTGCTGCTAATTACTGAGTATTGCAGACATAAGTGAGTTAAACAAATCATGCAAAACAAGTGTAAATAAGTCCCTTATACGAAATACAGAAAGCATCAAGTCATTTGTTTATGTTACTCTTTAGAAATCAATTATTCTAGAACTTTTTTGCTGGAGTTTTAAAAAATGTTATTGGAACTATTTCTTTTAAGCCTCTTTCTACAACATTGGTTGCCTTAGTTACCAAGTACAGCCCTTGAAATGACAGAAAGTAGTATTTATAATTTTTTTAAACCGCTAAAAATATCTACAATAGCTTTTCTATAAATCAGGATGATGCAGTTTTATAGTCTGATATCTCATGATTTACCAGAACTAGAAACAAATGTTTTATTCTAATCCACCTCTCATTTGGTTCACAGCATCTACTTCTAGCACTAAATGATTCCTGTAATATCAGACTTCAAACTACCACTGGTCATAGCCTGAAACTGATCACTCATGGACTTCAGGCCACTGGAATCTGAACCAAAAATTGCATATTCAAGGAAACTAGTTTTGGGCAATTATTTATTATTATTATTAATATTGTTAAACGTGTGGTGTTTTAAACCTGCTGAGAAGTTTGGATTGCAAGAATGAGTCTCAACTGAGTAGACAGACTGCAGGTAAAGAGGTCAAAAGTGGGGACAGCAAGTTATTTATTTCATGGTTCTGCAGTTTATTTTATGGCTACCAAAATTAAGAAATGTACTCCATGTGTGCAATATAAATAAATAAATACATATATGGCATACATGAGCTCACCATCAAGACCATATACTGCAATGCAATGTCATGGTCACAATGGACATCTTTGGCTTTTCCATTTAAGGAAGAAGGAAAACCTTTTAAGTTTAAGACACTTCTTATGTAGCCCAGACTAAGAACAGGTAGTAGAAATATTTAGGAAAACCAGGATTTCATTTATTTTGACTCCATACCTAATGAATTGCTCTGCAAGTTACAAGTGTAAAATGAGACATTTTGTATGTTTTTTCATAGATTCCAAGGCCAGATGGGACCATTGTGATCATCCAATCTAAACTCTGTATAACACAGGCCATAGCACTTCACTAAAATAACTTCTAGAGCATATCTTTTAGAAAAACATCCAATCTTGGTTTAAAAATTGTCAGAGAATCCTCCATGACCCTTCGTGAGCTGTTCCAATGGTTAATTACTCTCACTGATAACAATGAATGGCTTATTTCCAATCTGAATTTGTCTAGCTTCAATTTCCAGGCACTGGATGGGGTTATACCTTTCTCTGTTAAATGGAAAAGCTCATTATAAAATATATGTTCCCTGTTTCAGTACTTCTAGACTAATCAAGTCACCCTTAAACTTCTCTTTGTTAAGCTAAATATATTGAGCTCATTGAGTATAAAAATATAAGGCATGTTTTCTAATCTTTTAATCTTTCTTGTGGCTCTTCTCTGAACCCTCTCCAATTTATCAATATCCTTCTTGAATTGTGGGTACCAGAACTGGACTCAGTATTCAAGCAGCACTTGCATCAGTGCCAAATAGGTAAAATATCACTTCTACTCCTACTCAAGATTCTCCCATGTATTCATCTAAATATTGCATTAGCCTTTTTAGCCATAGCATCACACTGGGAGCTCATGTTCAGCTGATTATCCGCCACAACCCCCAAATCTTTTTCAGAGTCACTGCTTCCCAGGATAGAGTCCCCTATTTTGTAAATATGACTTACATTCTGTCTCCCTGGATGTATACATTTAGCTATATTAAAATGTGTATTATTTGCTTGTGCCCAGTTAACCAAGCCATCCCGATTGGTCTGTATCAGTGTCCTGTCCTCTTCATTATTTACCACTTGCCCAATTTTTGGGTCACCTTCCATCTATCACTGATGATTTTACATTTTCTTCTAGGTCATTAATAAAAATATTAAATAGAGTTGGGCCAAGAACTGATTCCTGCAGGACCTCACTAGAAACAAATCATCAGTGATGATTCCCCATTTACAATTACATCTTGAGACCTACCAGTTAGCCAACTGTTAATGAATTTAATGTGTGCCATGCTAATTTTACATCTTTGCAATTTTTAATGAAAATGAGATGAGGTACCAAGTCAAATGACTAGCAGAAATCTAAGTATATTACATCAACATTATTATCTTTATCAACCAAACTTGTAATTTCATCAAAAGAAGTTATCAAATTAAACAGGTTCTATTTTCCATAAATGGCTGTTGATTGATATTATGTTACCTTCCTTTAATTCTTTATTAAAGAAGTTCCGTATTAGCCACGCCATTATCTTGCCCATGATTGAAATCAGACTGAAAGAACTGTAATTACCAGCTCAGCCAGTTTACCCTTTTAAAATATTGGCACATTAGATTTCTTCCAATCTTCTTAAACTTCAGTTGTGTTCCAACAATTACTGAAAATCAGTATTATTGAGCCAGTGAGCTCCTCAATTAGCTGTTTTAAAACTCTGCGATGCAAGATATCCAGGCCTAATTTTAAAATGTCTAACTTTAGTAACTGCTGTTTAATATCCTCCTGCCATACTCGTGCTATCATATGATATGAATACATCATTTGTGTTTTTCCCAATATAAAACAGAAATGTTTATTGAACTCTACTGCCTTTTCTGCATTATTGCTAATTCTATCATTTCCATCTAGTCATGGACCAATACCATTGTTAGGATTCTTTTTGTTTCCACAATATTTAAATAACCTCCTCCTTATTTTCCTTAACAGTGCTGGCCATAGATAACTTCTTTGCTTCCCTTATTAATTTTCTACAATTCCTAGCTTCTGATTTATATTTATTACTATCAACTTCCTCTTTCTTCCATTTTTTATATATATAAAATTTATATCTATCTTCTCTTCCCCCTGAAGTTAGATTGTGGAATTGAGGCTTTTGGGGCATCTAGTAAAGTGTTCTTAAACAATTCACAATTATTGTTCACGTTTTTCTGATTAAATACTTTTTCCTAGATGATTTGGCTCGTAATTGTTTTCAGCTTTGTGAAATTGACCTTTTTAAAGCACCAAGTATATAGTTTACTAGTCTGTACTTTATTCTGTTTGCACATTATACATGTGATCATGTCATGATCATTTGTACCTAAGTGACCATTAATTTTTAGTTCTGTGATCAGTTCCTCTTTACCTGCCAAGATGAAGTGTAATACAGAATTTCTCCATTTTGGATGCAACATTTTTTGACTTAGGAATTTGTCATCTATAATATGTGGAAATTTCAAAGATGTGGTAGTACTGGCCGCATGTCTCTCAAATTGAAGTGTCCCATGATCACAAAACTTTTTTCCTAGTCATTATAGATAGGCACGTAAGGAGGCTGTCATCCTGTTCTCTAGTGTGATTTGGTGGTCTCTTTAGTAGATGTCAACTAATACCCCATCTTGTGCTTTATCTATTAGAACATTGATCCATAACTTGAAAGACAGTGATTTTAAATGCTTATCAGAGACTCAGAAACAGGTAATGTCATTTGACAGGGTGTCACTCCCCCTTCCCTTTTGCCCACTTGAGCCCTCCTTTATCACATTACTATCATGAGAATCATCCCATCAGGTTTCAGTAATACCAACTAGATCAAATTCATGCTCATAAATGAACAATTCTAATTGCTCCTGGTTGTTACCCAGGGTCCTAGCATTGGTGTATGGGCCATTAAAGAATTTTTTCTCTTCATGGTCTTTGGTTCTTCGATTAATTTTATTCTCAATATCTTAATTGTGTGCTGAATTCTCTTATCTTCTCTCTTTTTACCTTTCCCTTTTATTAGTTTAATGCTTTCCTGACTATTTTAAGCAGACTGTCCCCAAAAAGATTGGTCACCCTTCGACTGAGGTGGTGGCAGTATAAGTTATACCTCTCCCTGGAAAATAGACCACAGTTCCACAAAATCAAAGCCTTCCATCCTATATCACTCACTTAGCCAGAAATTCACTTCCAGAATCTTCTGCCTTCTAGCTTGCTTTGCTTGTGGGACTGGGAGGATCTCAGAAGATCACCTGAACATTTTTCTTCATCAGCATGCCTCCAAGTTTGCTGAAGTCATCTATTTGTGATATATTCTGTGACAGTGACCTTAGTGCCAATATGAACCATTATCAATTGATCTTTTCCCATTTACTGAAAAAGCCTACCCAATCTAAGTGTGATGTCTCATGTCTTGGGTCTGGGAAGGCAGCACGATGTCCTATTTTCTACCTGTCTCTTGTAGAATGATCTTTCAATTCTTCTAAGTATTAACTCACCAAGAAGGGTTGTCTGTCTTCCTTGGAGGGTAGAATAAGTCTTTGTGGCCAAGCTTGATTTTCTTATAGGTTGGGCCAAGCTGCCATCCACCATCGCATCCCATATAGCTCTCTATTCCCTTGGATCAGCAGGATCTGAAGAAGTATCATCCAAAATTTCTATGCTGAGGATCTGGCCTTGACTGGAAACTTCTAGTTGTGAGGAATCCCTCCAGGTCCTCTACTTTTTGGTGGCTACACCCTACCTATCCTCATCTATCTCCAGACATGTAGAATGTTGAGATGACCTTTTGCTTCTGGTGGTTACAAATTGCTAGATCTTCTCTCTGACTCCTAAGTGTCCAGTTTATTTCTTCCTTGAACCTTTTGTACATTATGGTCCTGCCTCCTACACAGGTCTGCCTGGGTTGCAAGTATCACAGGTGACTAGTGGGTGCTTTGGTGGGAACTTGTAATTACACAGGGCTCTATAGGACTTGTATGCTGATCAAAGAGATGACATAGCTGCTACTGAGGTCATGAATGTTACAACAGAAGCAGAGAATCATGTACTTTTGGTCTAAGATGATAGAGTTTCAGTTCACTTTTTAATCATCATTTTCATGGCAGCATATCTTGCATGGCAGATGTTTTGTTTTGACATTGTAATAACATGCCTATAGACTTGCAGTGAAATAATTTTCCCTTAGTTGATGTTTTTCCCTATTTCTTCAATGAGAAGATGTAAATGAAAAACACTTTCTTAACAGTAACTAGTGCACATGTTCATCAGCTGCCTTTCAAAGTAAAGTATCTTAACCATCAATGAAAATAAAATATAAAAATGGAGTAGTTCCCATTAAAGACTGTGTGTAAAGTTTAATTATTTTAAATTTTTCATTTGTGACACGTTAGAAAAGCAATTGAAACCATGGGGATTGTTTTTATTTTTTCACTCTGATGACAAGAAAATGACTAGACAGATGTTTTATTGCAGATTTGTATCAGTCCAACATAATTTAAACATACTCAAAATATAATACGTTGCAGAACATAACTATTCAGAAGTACAATACTGAGGGAATTTTAACAACACAATAAGAAGGCAAAGAGCATTCTTTTGATACAATGAAAATAACATTAATAAGAAATGTACCAAATGATTACAGCCATCAAAAGATGGTTGTTTATATATATTTTGGATGTCTTTAATCAGTTTTTCCCCTTCATATTTATTATTAAGCTCCTTAAATAAATGTTTTCCAGTAACATACAGTTAAAAGAACAGAAAAATACTTGTTTATGATATTTTTTGTACTATAAGGTTGTGTGTTTCAAATCTAGGTAAACTGTACTAGTACAAATCACAATGTGCCAATGCTTGGTGACTTTCTTCTAGTGTAGGTACTTTAGTGTAGCTTCTACGCTGATTCAAACGTAATAAAGACAAGCCCTTGGTTCAGACAAGCTCTCATTTCATTCTTTTGCAAATTATGGCATTAACTTTTGAATGGTCTTAATATTTTAGTTTTCGTAGTTTAATGGAACAATCAGTGACAGCTATGGTGTGTGATATATTTCACTTGAATTTGACATTGGAAAATCTGAGTGAACAAACCTACAACAGATTCAGCAACATGTCAGACAAGTGCACAGTCGATTAGTTTCAGGAAGCAAGAGTGCACTTGTAGGATTTGCCCACTGTTTAATGCTATAGGAACCTTGTAGCTCAGAATGCAATGTAAACTTCACCTGTAATCCATGTGACTGCTGCATGGTGAATGTTGTGGATACTAGCACTGATCAGAAATTTCCAAAACTTTGATAAAGAAAAAAAGAGAACAAATCCCATTTTTGACCAGCTTTAGTAGACACATTTTGGAGATGTCTAGCTAGAATTTTGGAGTGTTGATGTAATTCTACATCATTATTTGCACTACAGTAGTGCTGAGTACTCCCTGGACCAGGACCCCACTGTGCGCGGTGCTGTGCAAACAACATAAAAAAACTCCTGGTTCTTTGTGTTATGTGAAGAAGTAAACAATTCCCTGTTTACTTTCTCCACACTGTTCATGATTTTATAGACCTCTATCATATCCCACTTTAGTCATCTCTTTTCTAAGCTGAGCAGTCCAGTCTTTTTAATTTCTCCTCATATGGAAACTCTTCCATTTCCATAATAATTGTTGTTCCCCTTCCCTGTGTTTATTACAAATCTAATATATCTTTTTTCAGCTGGAATGACCAGAACTTCATGCAATATTCAAAGTATGGACATAGCATAGATTTATAAAGTGGCATTTGTGGTGACAAGGGGTTAAAAAACTCCTGTCTTGGTTTGTTTGCATTCCTCACTTCTGGGGGCGGGGGCTGGAGAGGAGAGGGCAAAGGAGGGAGGAAGTTTTTCTTTTTCCGGTTTACTTAGTTTATTGCTTAGTGACAGTTTTACGGCTTACTGTGCGGTTTTCTTTTCCTTTTTATCCCTTACTTTAGATAAGTAGCGACTTCGCAATTCTTACTATGCACTATATAAAGTTTACATTTGAGGCTTCCAACAAATGACTAACACTAATATTAATAAAACTGTTAGTACAAAAACTGTTTGACCTTGGTCCCTTTCTAAATCCCAATAATTATCAAGTTCGCTCTAAGAATATTTTAGAGTTTTATTGGACCAATTATCCATTAAATTTGACACACAGTCATACAACTTACTCAGGTTTGACTTATTGAGGGGTCCGCACCGTCCCAATTTCACTCGTGGTGCCAACGGATGAATGAATCCGATAACGGAACGCTTATTTAGTGGGAGGGGGGAGGAAAGGCTGACAGACAGACACAGAGGGAATCCTTTGAAGTCACAGGAGCTCTATTGAGCAACGGAGCTACAAAGGCTCATGAGTTAGGAAGGGGGAGAAGTAGCCATGTGGCTGCAGTCACTCCGCCTGTCCGTTGAGTCACTAGGATCAGACAGGCCCCCCTTGCTATTCACCAGACCAACTTGTGGACGGATGAGAGTGGCTGAAACCTGTCTTAGTCCAAGACTTGGTCAACAGCTCATAAATCTATCATTCATTTGTACAATAACACACATTCTCTGTTCAATTCAAATCTACTATTTATTCGGAGTTTTCCTTTCTATCACAAGTTGTCTCCCCTTATCCTTTTACAATTCCTTAAACTTAAAACTTAACACTTAAAACTTATGATTTAAACAGCTAATCATACTAATACAAATACACTAAACATATACTTAAAGACTTACTTACAACTAAACAACATTTGATTAATACTTACCACATAGACGGATGAACTCAGTTGCAACAAAAACAATAAAAGTTTATGGCCAAATTTCCTTACTCTTTATGTTACGTTCCCAGGTTTTGTCTGGGTGGAAACTCTATCGCATTCACACCCAGGTTACTGGTTTTCATCCAGGTGGAACCTCTATCGCATTTACACCCAGGTTACCAGCTCTAATGCCCTATCTTACTTTTTTGAGCAGCGAGCTGGGGAGAGGCAAGATGGCTGATCAGGCCATCTTTGCGGTGTAATTCTGATGCACCCCTTGTGATGTGTGGCTCATCCAATTTGCCTCTCTCCTGACAACCTTATATATATCTCCACCCCAGCGTATTGCTTGCTTAAACCAATCGTGACGTTTTGGCTACTGTCCAACCAGCAAGTCCGACACCTGTGAGGGAACGTTTTGCCCTACAGTGGCTAGTTACAAGCCTTGGGGTGCCCACTGTTGCGGAACAGATTCTCTGTTTTTTGACTGTCAACAGGCCTCATCCTGTTGACCAGCTTTGACTTCCTGATCACCAAACTTTCGGAAACAGCTTGTTTTTTGTGACAATTGCCATTGTTGCTTGAGCACCCTCTATGTTGGTATGCAATTACTCAAAAATGACCTCGGGGCACACATACATCACAGGCCCTATAGAAGTCTGTCACAACAGCATTATGCTATTTTCTGTCAGATTATCTATCCCTTTTCTAATGGTTCCTAAAATGTTTAGCTTAATTGACTGCCATTGTACATTGGGCATATATTTTCAGAGAACTAACCACAATGACTGCAAGAACTCTTTCTCGAATGGTAACAGCTTATTAAGATCCCATCATTTTGCATGCATAGTTGGGATTATTTTTGTCCAAAGTGCATTACTTTGCATTTATCAACATTGAATTTCATCTGTCATTTTGTCACCCAGTTTAGTGATATCCCATTGTAACTCCTCACGCTCAGCTTTGAACTTAACCATCATGAGTAATTTTGTATCATCTGGAAATTCAGCCACCTCACTGTTCATGCTTTTTTCCAGATTTGTTAATATGCTGAACAGGACAGGCTCCACTACAGATCCTTGGGAGACCCCACTATTTTCCTCTCTCCATTGTGAAAATTGACCATTTAGTCCTACCCTTTGTTTCCTGTCTTTCAACTAGTTACTGAACCATGGAAGCACATTCCCTCTTATCCTATCACTGCTTAGTTCACTTAGGAACCTTTAGTAAGGGGCCTCAAAGGCTTTCTGAAAGTCCAGGTACATATATCCACTGGATTGCCATTCTCCAAATGTTTGTTGACCCCCTGAAGGAATTCTAACAGATTGGTGAGGCATGATTTCCTTTTCCAAGAGCTATGTTGACTCTTCCCCAACATATCATGTTCATCTATGTATCTGATAATTCTGTTCTTTACTATGGTTTCAACTAATTTGCCCGATACTGTAGTTAGAATGACCAGCCTGTAATTGACAGGATCACTTCTGTAGTCTTTTATAAAAATTGAAGTTACATTAGATATCCTCTAATCATCTGGTACAGCGGCTGATTTATGCTATAAATTACATACCACAGTTGTTAGTTCTACAATTTCACATATGAGTTCCTTCAGAACTCTTGGGTGAATACCATCTGGTCCTGGTGATTTAGTACCGTTTATCAATTTGTTCCAAAATCTCCTCTACAGACATCTTAATCTGCGACAGTTCATCAGATGTGTTACCTAAAAAGGGTGTGGGGATCTCCTCACATCCTCTGCAGTGAAGACTGATGCAAAGATTTCAGTTAGCTTCTCTGCAATGGCCTTGTCTTCCTTGAATGCTCTAGCACGTCAATCATTTAGTGGCCCCACTGACTGTTTGGTAGGCTTCTTGCTTCTGATGTACTTAAAAAGCATTGCTGTTAGTTTTTGTGTCTTTAAGTAGTTGCTCTTCAAATTCTTTTTTTGCCTGTCTTATTATACTTGTAGTCTTGACTTGCCAGAGTTCATGCTCCTGTCTATTTTCCTCACTAGGATTTGACTTCCAATTTCTAAAAGATGCTTTTTTGCCTCTAACCACCTCTTTTACTCTGCTTGTTAGCCATTGTGACTTTTTTGGTTCCCTTGTTTTGTTTTTATTTGGGGCTATACATTTAATCTGAGCCTCTATTATGATATTTTAAATAGTCGCCATGCAGTTTGCAAGAATTTCACCCCTCATGACAGTTCCTTTTAATTTACATTTAACTAACTAACTAACGTTTTTGTTTAGTTCCCCTTTTTTAAATGCTACCATGATGGTGTTGGGTTTTTTTTGTTTTTTGGCATTTCCTGCACAACAAGGATGTTAAATTTAATTACACTATGGTCAGTATTACAGAATGGTTCAACTATATTCACCTCTTGCACCAAATCCTGTGCCCCACTTAAGACTAAATCAAGAATTGCCTCTCCCCTTATGGGTTCCAGGACAAGCTGCTCCAAGTACCCATTCATGGTGTCTAGACATTTTATTTCTGCATCCGTGCCTCAGGTGACCTATGCCCCGTCAGTATGATAGTTATAATCCCCTGCTATTATTGCATTTTCTCCTCTTTAATCTCCTTGAGCATTTCCCAAATCACCATCACGGTCAGCTGTTTTGTAGTAAGCTCCTATTGCTATACTTTTATTGTTGAAGCATAAAATTTCCATACAGATTCTATGATACTGTTTGATTCATTTAGGATATTGTACTTCCATTCCATGTTCTTTTTCACATATAGCGCCACTCCTGCACCAGGGTAACCTACTCTGTCATTCCTATATATTTGTAACTGATATTACTGTGCCCTATTGATTATCCTCATTCCACCAAGTTTCCATGATGCCTATTATATCAATATCCTCATTTAATGCCAGACCCTCTAGTTTACCCATTTTACTATTTATACTTCTAACATTTGTATATAAGCCCGTGTACATTTTGTCAGTGTTCAGTGGCTTACCTTCATGTGTTACATTTAAATGGCACCCTTTTCCATGACTGTTCCTCACTACATCCCGCCTGTCATTTACCAACTTCTTTCCTATCCTTTTTGCAAGGATAGTCCCCATTTAATAAACTCATCCCTAAGGGATTTCTCCATCCATCCCGGGGGCTGCTCTGCATCTGTGGGCAAACTGTTCATATGAGAGCATGATATCCGACAATCCCCCCCCCAATGTTCCTAAATGGATGCCAAGCAAGAGGAGTGATTGTGTAGAGCCTTGAGGGTACAGAGCACGGAATAGAAACAACATTGATCACACTGATGGATGACCTCCGCTCATCCGTTGACAGATCATTAGACTTTTCTGCAGCATTCATTACTAGTTACTACAGTATACTGTTGTCTTGCCTTGAAATAGCAGCAGGTTAAGCATTGCGCTGGAAGAGATCCTTCTCTGTGGTTTGCAATCAGAGAGTGTTTATAGTCAGCTTTTCCATTGCTACCAGGCCTGTGAGGGCTTTCAAGACTCATCCTGCTTGGCATCCATTTAAAGACATTAGGGGAAATCATGTGACATCTTGCTCTCAAATACCAACGGTATGCGCTCTTGCTCACTCACTTCTGGGACTAATAGCACTGTTACCAAATAATCTCAGTTTCTGACCAAGCTCAGGTGTGCAAAAGGCAGATGACTGCAGCTAAGCCCTACCAAGGCAGAAGTAATGCTAATGAGAGCACAGAAACATCTGGAAGAGTTATCGGTCATCACTATAGCATCTACCATTATTAAGGGACTGTTTTCAACATAAGCTAATTAGTGGCCTAGAAGTTTTGTTCTGTATTCCTCATGGTTTCTGATCACACACATTCAGAAACAAATGCCCTCTTTCATCCTTGACTGGCAGAAAGTCTGAGCTCTGTACTCTTGAATAATGATCTGGCCACAGTAATCTATGCCTTTATGACTTCCAAACTGAGTTACTGTTATTCATTGTACCTGGGATGGAGGGTGCTGATCTTAAAATGAGCAACTACTTGTCGAAAATGCAGAAGCTGCTTCTTGAGAAACACTAGATGCACATCACCGTAGTGCTTCTATATTGGCTCCCCATAGAAAACAATTTCAAGATAGATTTCCTCATCTTTCAGACCTTCCATGCATGTTACTCGGCAGGTTACCTAAAACAGCACCTCTCACTAGGGAAGCAAGACCTTCCTCAATGGTTATGTACCACAAGAACAATGAGACTGTCAAACTCAAGGGCTCTTTCAGCAACTGCCCTCAGAACAACCAACTCCCTTCCAAAGGCAGGGAAGAACACACAGACCTCCCTGCCTTCAGAACTAAATGCGAGACACTTCTTTAGCCTAGCTGTCTCAAAAAGCAGCAAAATCTACTACTACTGCTAAAACAGAAAAAAAGATAGAAGGAGGAAAAGAACTGTCTCTCACACATATATTAAGAAGAAAAGTGGGGGGGAGGGCGGAGGGAGTGTTTCAGCAACCCTCTAAGGAAGAGTGGGAAATATAGTGCTTGTCTTGGATGTTAGTGCACTATAGTACATTAGGCTCCATTATTTCTGGTTTTGGGAGCCACGCAGATACTATGGTGAAAAGGACAGTAAGCACCTGATAAGAACCAAGATAGAAAGAGGAGTAGTTAGTTTGCTTTAGATAAGGAGACTAAGTGCAAAGAAATTATCAAGCAAAGAAGTATTACCTCATGTTTCCCCATGTTTCTTTTAAGATCATATTGACTTGTATAAAGGTATTGGAGTGTAGTCTTATGGTTAAAACTACAGTATGGGAGTCATTCCTGGGTTTTATTCCAGGCTCAGTCATTAATTAGATGTTGCTAATGGAGGTAAGTCACTTATCTTCCCTATGCTTTAGTTCTTCCATCTGTAACAGACACATTAATCCTTCAGAGGGTATTATGAGACTCATTCATATTTATCAAGCATCTTGAAATTTCTAGACATATTAGGTGACATGTCACCATCAGATGCAAATGGTTACTGCCTTTCAGAAAAGTTCTTTTTAAAAATGAGAATTCTGGAAAAATGAAAATTGGTATAAAAAGGTGGATTTTTATAAAAACAGCAACCCATGATTTTATTCACATCGGTCCCTGGGGATAAGAGTTGCGCCAGACTCTTCTGATGGTCAAGAGAGTCTGTGATGGGGAAATTAGAGTGCCACCTAGTGCCACCGCATACTGCCTAAATCATGTATTATTGTGGGCGGAACTGGGTCCATGTCACAAGATCAAAGCTACCTATACAATTGGGCTTACATGACTAAGGCACCTAGCTTTAAAGCTGGTTGGAAATTGTCCAGTGAAACAGTTTCATTGGAAAATACCAGGTGCATTGGACCTAAAATGCCTTGTGAAAGGAAGCCAGATTTCACAAGCTTTTGTCAAATTGCAAGTAGGATTCTGACCAAATCAATGAAACCGTGTCTTCTAGGCAGATGGGCTGCTGGTAAGCCCAGGGTTCCAGAGACCACTGCTTCACCACATGGTCTGCCTGGGGGCCAGGAAAACCCAGGGGTTTTGGCTCTGGGTCAATCCTGCCATGCCATGGCTGTGGAGTTGGGATGTCCTTCCAGGATCTAGCTTCCAGACTCCTGGGCCAGCTGGCTCACCACGCTGCTGATTCATGAACTGACCATGGAGTCTGGAAACCTGGGGGTCCTCAGCCCAGAGGCAGTCCACATGGCAGGGCTGCCTCTGAGCCAAAGCCCTTGGAGCCCCAGCAGCTGTTAATTGAAATTGACAGTAGCGGCACTGAATGTAAATTTCCATTAGCAGCAGCATGTCCTGGGGAGCATCGTTTGGTTTTGGAAACACCGTTTCCATTTTGTTTCATGGAGACACCAGAATGATTTCTTTCCAGGATTTCCAGTTCAGAAGAAATTAAGGAAAATACGGTTTGTCTGATTTGGAACAGGTGACAGGATGGATCACTTGATGATGACCCGTGCTGTTAATTTCCTCTGAAGCAGCAGGCATTGGCTGTTGTCAGAAGACGGAATACTGGACTGGAAGAACCATTGGTCTGATCCAGTAGAGCCATTCTTATGTTCAATTACAGTACTTATGCATGTGAGAACATGCTGTTTGTTCTCATGAGGGAATATCTTACGTGTACATTCACAAGCAAGAAATTCATATTTCCAATACCTTAGCCTACCTGGTGCCATGATACAATTAAACCACTTTAAAAAAATGATTTAAAAAGTAACAATGTAGGAAGGAGGGCCTCCCACTCATGGGCTGAAGTAACCTTGCAAGCCCCCTGCTTTTGTTTCATTCTGAGCCCTCCCAGAATAATTTAGTCACAGCGAAAGTCTTTAAAAGAAATTCCTTCTCTTGGAGTCTAGGGTCTCCTCCTGTGACTGTGGCTGGTTTTCTTCTTTCCCCCAGCAATTCCTCCAGAAGGTCTTTCCCTCTCCTTTTTATCGCTAGGCTTGGCCTGTTTTGTCACACGACAGGAAGGCCACGTGACCAATCATTTTCCCACCTAGGCAGGCAAGTTAAGCTTGTCACACGTGGACTGGAGCCCACCTTTTCTTAAAAGGGGAGTCAACCTCTGACATTAAACTAAACAATAAAAAAGAGAAGATACAACGAATCTAAAATCCTTCCAGTATAAATAATTGATCATAATTCTGCATCTGGCCTTCTGCTACCCTCTGTTTTCCTATTAAATTCTTATATTTCACCAGGATGTCTGAATGCCAAAACCAGTATTCTGAATCCCTGGAAAACAAATTTTGGTTTGTTTCTGACTGGGGAAAGATGGGAAGTACAAAATAAATTTTCAGTTTTATGCAGTCCCCTATGGAAAGTACTAATGCAATATAAAGATACTTAGGTCTTTGATGTCTGTGTAAGAAAATCATCCATACCTGAAGAGCTCTATGTAGCTCAAAAGCTTGTCTCTTTCACCAACAGAAGTTGGTGAAATTAAAGATATTATCTCACTGACCTATTGTCTATGAAAATCAAGGAATTCAGAGGGTTGTGAAAATAGCTGATGGGTCTTTTTCTGGTTGTGCAATTAGTCAAAGTAAAAGCTTGACACATGATGTTCAGAGCACCCTTTCATCACAGAAATGAGTAGAACGGTATGTCTAAGAGCACAAACCTGCTATTGTAAAGCTAACCTACAATGCATAGTCATGGACTGTCTTGGTGCATTTGTCTAGAACAAGACTGTGAATCGTGCCGCCAACAGGCCACATGCAGCCAGTCTGCATGGTATATAATTTCTGTATAAGGGGCATTCAAGGAGTATAAACCAGAATAAGAAAGGAAATCAAGGCAGTGAGCTCCTCTGTCACAAAGCTATAAATCACAAACACTTACAGCCATACATAATTTTTACACTTACTTCATCACTTTTCCCCAGTTAAAGATATTATAGGTCTTGTCAGTAAAAGACAAGGTGCAGAGACTATAGAGTTATACACCTACATTTGCCCTCTAGAAAAATGAGAAGAACATGCCCCATTAGCCTAATGGTGAGAGTGTAGGTGAGTTATGTGTTCTCACTATTAACCTCAACCACACCATCCCATAAGGGGAATAAGGATAAGAGAGAATGTGTCCTAATGAGCAATAATGCCAGCAATCAAAGGTCTCCTTTGGCTAATATTCTTGCAAGCAGCCATTAAGAACATTCTCATCAAGAGGAGTAGAAAAAAAGATTTTTAAAAAAAGACTGGTCAAGATTTCCAAAAGTGACTTGTGGTTTGGGTCCTGAGCACCCATCATCTGAAAGTCAGGTCCCTTCTATATGTCTCAACGAGGATACCCAAAAAACAGGGACCACTAAAACCACTAATCACTTCTGAAAATCTTGGCCTGTTAATTGTGGGCCAGAAAAGAGATTAATTGAGAGGAAGATGCACTGGAGCAATAGCATCCATGAAAAATGTTAGTTAAAAACAAACAAATGAATAATGCTATGAAGAACTTTTGTACATTTAATATTGCTGAAGTTAATGTGCTCTGCGATATTTTGGTGCGGAGGTAATAGCTTCAAAAATAAGGTCGTGTTACAGAGTTCTGTTTCAACAGGAACCTTAACCCTTTACTTTGTAAAAATCTCATTGAAGTGGCAAAAACCAAAATACGGAACTAAACTTTGGGTTATATTTGAATTTTTCATGGGGTTTGATTTATAGAAAAATAATTGATATAGATAGAATAATAAGAATCTAAAAATCAGGGAATTTTTCACTGGATTGCCTCACTTTTCTTTGTACGCCTTTTGCAAGAAATATAAAACAGACTTGGGACTCTCCTTTGGCCACTCCGTCACTCCACATGTGCGGATTCCAGAAATAGAAGTCATACATAGGGTGTATTTGTCCATAAAGCATTTTATAACTCTTTTTCTGTAGCTGTTCACTTGCACATAATACAAAATGTGCAAACCGAAATGAGCCCACTGATTAATCTGAAAACAAATTTGCCAAATCAGAATGAACATGATTACTTACTCTGGGAGAGAAACTACCTTCTCAGATACCCATACTGCCTAGGGGAAAGCAGAGATGAGTAGTTTAAATCTCATCTGTAACCGCTATTTAAATTCCCATGCAATTCATTGCCCTTGTTGATTAAATTCATGCAGCCCTCCCTAAAAGACAAGGAAGAGTTGCTGAGCACTCGCACCACCCATTTTGAAAATAAGTTAGTAGAGAGCCTTGAGGAATTAAAACTCCTAATGGCAGTATACTGGTTTGTGGCTTTATTTACTTACTTTCTAAATAACCATTTTAACAGGAGTATAAGACTATGCAATAGCACTCAACCCTTTTAAAACAAATTAATGGACCAGGACACCAAAAATAGATTAAAAGAAATCCAAATGGACAACGAACAGCAAGAAAAACCAGTTTAGCCTTTTCAGTGGCATTCTGTGGTATCTCTTTTAGGAAGGATGATTGGTCTTGTGCTTAAATATAGGAATGGGAGCCAGGAGTTCTGTACTCCTATTCAGCTTTGCCACTGACTTTGAGAGACTTATGTCAATAACGTAATTAGAGACGTAGCGGCTCTTTACAGTCATGAAGCTCTTATTAAAACTTTAGCTTATCTTCACAATATCCCATGCAGTAGGTAATTGAAAGTATTTTCATTACCCACGCCTGTAAAACGGAAGCAATAATTCTCATCTCCTTCCCAGGAATATGTACAAAAGACTTTGTGATCCTTGGATGAAAGGCATTAGAGATATACAATTTATCATTAATCAGCCATGTTCAGTCTATCCAATGAGTGTCTACATGGCCTGTAGTGTGGTGGTTGAGCTCCTACTTGTTCCCTCTCTCCTGCCATGGAGCTCAGACCTGGGCTTTTCAGCTTTCAGGGCTCTCAGTGAAGTCTGTTCAACCGTCCACTCTTATGTTCACTCACAAGCAACATAAGCAAATGACAAAAAAGTGAGCATTTAAAAAAACAAATCATGAAACTCAGAATTTTTTAATTCCCATGAAAGCAGAGGTTGAAAAAAGTCCAAGTTTAGCACCCTGTCCAGTACATGTCCCCTGCTCTTACGGGTAGGAAACCTACACGAGGGCTTGTCTACACTAGAAAGGTATAACTTCTAGTCCACACTGGAGTGTCCTACACTATGTGGGCCCAGCTGGCGTGCACTAAGAGTTCCCTAGTGCATATTAATGTAGTCCCATTTCAAACAGTATACATTAAAGCATGCGCGGGAATTTTAATATGTACCAGGAGGGTCCACATAAATCAGTTAGTGTGCAATACCCTCATGCACACTAGAATTCACACCCCTTAAGTGGACTAATACAGACAAACCCTGTTTTGAGTTGCCTGAGGATAAACAGCAGGACCGTATCTCTTGAATCCCATCCTGGTGCCTTAAATCACATGACCATCCATCCACTAGTACCCAGTCATCATGTAAACAGCTATATATATTTTTTAAAAGGCACACAGATGGCTAACATCACAAAACAGCAGCAAGTTAACTTTAATATAGAAAACCCATTTTAATTTTAAGTGGTCCAACCATCATGTATAAAGTGAATGGATTACTTTTACATCTAGAGGGTTTCTTCCCACCACTAAATTCTTGGTATGCATTAGCTTTATGTGGAAAACCATTTTATGTGGTAGTAATACACTTCTGCATCTTTCCTCTTTTATAGCACTTAAACAGAAAAATAAATTCCAGTTAATGTTTTCAGTAATGAAATAAAACAAAGGAGAGGCTTATCCAAGAATCCTATGAGATGCTGAGCATCTGAGACCACTCTCAATTTCAGTGGGAATCTGAGATGCTTAGCGGCTCCTAAGGTTTGACCCTATACATGTACATAGCAAATGATCTAATCTATCGGAGAACCAGAACAAGTTAATAATACTATTGTAGCGTTCACTACAACATATTATACAACTAAACAAAATAAATGGAAATAATCTTTCACAAGTGCTGATCATTTAGATTTACGGGGTAATTTATACATATTGCATCTCCTAACAGACTGCCAAAATACTATTTCGAGACTTTCATTTTCAGCCTGGTACATTTTTCATTTATATTATCAAAGCTAGAAAACTGTGTAATTAAAGAGCTAAAATGAGGAATATAAACATTTACAAAATGGACCATCTCCTACAAAGTGTGATGCAAATTCTCTTTCTGAAAGAATTTTTATATCAGTGTTTAATTAAATGATTTGTGAAGTCCTGTTCCCTCCCTTCTATCACATTGTTCTCTTTCTGGAGATATCCTGCCCTCCGGCAGTTGTGTAAATGCACTTATGAATAATATTCATAAGACCTAGCTCTTGTATCAGCCAGAGATCTCAAAGAGCTTTACAAAGGAGGTCATTATCATTATCCCCATTTTACAGATAGAGAAATTGAGGCACAAAAAAGGAAAGTCACTTAGCCAAGGTCAGCAGAAGGTCATTGGCAGAGTTGGGAACAGAACTCAGCTCTTCTTACCCCCAGTCCAGTGCACCAGCCACTAGGCAACACTGCCTAAATAAAAGGAATTAAGGGAGACCAAGCACATTTCTGTATGATGTATCACTTCTCTTTCTTCTTCTTTTTCTGTATGATGTATCACTTCTTTCTGATTACTAGCTTCTCTTGCTTTCACTGTTGAGATTCCTTTATGATTTTTAAGGATGAATATTTAAAAAAAATTCTGCTGTTACATCACAATGGAAAAAACTTGGACAAAGCTTCCCATTGAGTCCAATCAGAAGTTTTACATGAATAAGGACTGCACATTGGAAGTTAAGAGGGGTATTTTCAAAAGCACCAAAGTGACTTAGGAGCACAAATTCCATTTACTTTAATGGGACTTAAGCCCATTGTTGAAAAGACACCCAAAGGCTCAAATCCAGTAACACACTTACACAGGCAAGTATTTTGTTGGGAAACAGACTGCTCATGAGCTTAAATTTAAACAGATGTCTCCTTGCTTTGCTGGATCTGGGCCTATTTTACAGTTCATTTGATCCTTTTTACGCTTATTTAGACTAACATTTTCAAACTTGGCTGCCTGAAGTTAGGCACCTAAAGAAGTGGCTTGATGTTCTAAGGTCTTGCTCACCCACAAGCTCCATCAGCTTCAACCCACCATTAACATCAATGGGAGCTGCAAGCACCCAGATTCTCTGAACACTAAACCACTTTAATTTAGATGCCTAAATACAGATCCCCATACCTAACTTTAAGCACCCAATTTGCATTTTTTTTTAATATAATTGGATGACACTGCATTAACAATATAACTCTGTTTGCTTGACTTTTTGAAGGCTGGCCTATATTTGGGTTGGTTACAATGTAGATCCAAGGGCTCCTTTTTTTTTTTTTAAATTTATGAAGAGATTGGCCAGCGACTTTTACATAGTCATTGTTAGTCACCTGACCCTGCATAAAGACTGATGCTCTTTCTTCCACTTCCCTTCCAACATGCCTCATCCTTGCCATGGCAATCATTTGCAGGGCTGAGGCGTCCACTTCCATACCCATTCTACCCCAGGCCTCTTACACTAGACTGCTAACAAGGTGACTAATAAATGCCAGATGTAGTGGTAGGTTTTACAACATAAATACCCATACACTGAGTGAAGACTGAAGTGACCAGTTCATTTCATATAAACCCCTTGTGAAGGGGTCCACTTGCTGCAGAGGCTGAATCTGAGAATTAGCTCTCAACCCTTCTGGCACTCTCCTCCATCAGTTGCTACACTGCGCCCTCCCCCCCATGTGAGTGTGAGACTTGAGCTGCTCCCTCTTTGTGACTCAGTTCTCCAGCCAGGGCACTATATAGTCCCTCCCTGACTTCCAGGGTCACAGAGTTCCACTGGACATGCTGTCCAGACACTGTATCAAACAGTCTTCCATTCCAAGTCTCCAGGTCCTATGCCACTTTCCCAATGGCTAGTAGGGGAACCCAGGCCTGCCCAAAACTCCAGGTTCCAGCCCATAAACTCTATGACTAACAATCTAGGTCTGCGCAGTTTCAGCTCCTATGGCTGTTTCCTTGTGCTTCTTCTTGCCCCACCTCTATCTCCTGGCCTATCTCGGGGCTTGCCAGCAAAGATTGCTTTGCTTCCCATAGTTACTTCATCCTTCTTACCAAACTCCATGGTCTGGGTCAGAACCCCAGGGCTTGTTGTCCTCCTAGCTTGCTACCTCCCCCCCCATAAAGAAACACTACTAACCTCCCCCCCTTCAACCACTTCCTTCTCTCATTTCCTGATTTATAATTCTATCCCAGCTCCTCCTCCAGCTGGGCTTCATTGGCCTTATCTAGCACTAATTGGCCCCTTCTGACCCACATTCACTCACTCAGAGTTTGTGTGTGTGTGTGTGGATACTCTGTCACACCCCTCAAGAGCCATCAGGTGATAACAGCTTTTGGTCAGCGCTGACTTGAGTTGAATTCAAAAGGTGACCTGAAGGTGAAATGCTCTTTGTCCCATTACCAATTCCTCATCCATTTAATCCCTTTTAAAACCACCCTTATTTCCAGTACATTGTAATTTGCTTTGTCCTATGACATAGTTTTTTAGTTACTCTATCACAATGATAATCCTCCCTCCACAACCTTCTTGTTCATGGTTATCCCTCTTCTCCTACTCCACAAATGCTCTATTATACTGAGTCTTATTTCTAAAACAGCCTAAGTAAAGTATACTAATGTGCAGAAAGTATATATGATTTAAATATTTTGATAAAACTAACAACCGTATAATATACATTACCTGTTTATATTTAGCTTTTTTATTCTAAACACAGTTATGTAAAATTTGCAGTACAGATTTTATTACTGGTCACATAAGAATATTTTTGCATATATTACATACTATACTAAAACTACACAAGCTTGTCTACACATTTGCATTGTCTTTACAGTGCCACAACTGAGGCACTAAGCTGTCTTTGTCCATTTAGCAGGAAGGTGGAGAAGATAGCAAAGAACCAATAATAGCAATTCTGATCCATAGTTAATGATATAGCCAGAAAAGAACACTTTAAAAGTGTGAATAAATATTAATAAACTCGAACTTCCCACCCTTGTTGATAAAGCCTCTGTTAGTAAAAGAGCAAGCAAGCAGTTAGCTTACAGATGGTATTAGCAGCCTAATGTAAATCAGGTACTATCTAACAAAAGGTCCCAGTACAGTACAGTAAAATAAATTGCATCAGTATCAGTTTGAGATACAACACATAGAGTAAATAAAAATTATAATTAATTAAACAGAGGCTTGTAAAAGAAGAAATGACCTTCAGGTCAGCTATTTCCAGTTACTGACTGGCCATCTGGGTCAGTGAACAGCTGGTCATCAATTGCTCAGATATGCCTTCCCTGTCAGCCATTGTTGCATAAAAAGTGAAGTTCTGGGAACTTCACTCATTAGAAGTCCAGCTAAGAAAGCTTTCTGACTCAGAAAATGCAAATAGTCTTGCCTCTAAAATATTATGACATTTACCACACTAAAACTGGTATTCATGCTGCCCACTCTGCCCTTTCTCCCACTGCCCTCAGATACATTTAACTAGGGCCAAAGGATATATAAGAATATGACACTTTATGGCAAAATCCATGGTTGCCATTGCTGGGGGTGAGGAAAAGTCTCAGAGATTAATCAAGTGAACTTTACAATTAATAGACACCTGACAGATTAACATTTTAAAAGTAAGGAAAAATAAAAAGTTTAAATAAATTGCAATGCTTTCAGTACAGAAGAGGAGGGTCCCCTGGCAAACAGGTACTTATAAAAACAATAAAGGATTAAGGAGATTTTTTTCCTGCTGAGTACAGGCACATGGATGGCACAGAGCCTGGAAGTGGATTACCTTTGAATTTTCTAAATTGTTTTCATGAGAGGGACCTTTTTTTGACCCTTATGAATCAGAGAGAAAGCTTCTCAGGGACAAGGGAAATTAATTTATATGAAGCCTTTGTTTCTACATGGATGTCCAGGTATACACCTACTGAAGATTTTTTTCCAAAGGCTTTCATTGACTAGGTCAACTGGGTGCAGTGTCAAAATTCATGACATTCAGCAATGAGGAGAACCATAGATCTTTTTGAATCAACTGATTTCTTAATTATTCTCCTTAAAATAAACAAACAAAAGAAAAAAAAAAAGAAAAATCAGGCCTTTAGGCATTTGAATTAGTGTAAGTGAGGTAGCAACTAATAAAAAATACAGATGATATTCCTCTTCCTGGTGTCAGATTGCATAACATTTCTTTTATACAGAAAAAGGTTGCAAAATTCTTCTTAGCCTCCAATTTATCCACTTCAACATTTTGTTATATGTATTTATTCAAATTACTTATTTGCCTGTAAAGAGCACTTAGATACTAGTTAAATTAAGAATATGTTATCATTATCACAGTACACTGCAACAATTTTTTTCTGGTGCTTAAGGGTTGAAACATTGACCTTTGAGGCAATTTTTTCCTGTCTCAGATAGGCAGGGTTCTTAGCGAAGTAGTCATAATATTTTCTTGCTTTAGAACACTGAGCAGGGATCATCTGTTAGCATCTGGTAGCCGAATCCCATTTCTTTCTGCAACAACAGGAAAAGTGGGAAGGGGGGGGTAGGCCTCAGTAGTTCCTGTCCTTATTTTTGCATAGGTCATCAGCATCTATTAAACTGTACAACTCTAGATTCAGCATGTGTGTTAAGAAAAATATAATAGAGGAATTTTCAGTGCAGCATTGAATCTCACTCTTACATGTAAGGCCAAAATGCCATTTGGGGCAAAAATATTTGTTGACGTTTGAAATACACTAAAACACATTTTCTTTATCCTTCCAAATACAAATACAAGCCAAACAAAGCTCTCCAAGCTTGTTTACTATTTCTTCCTTTTAACTAATGGTTTCTATGCAACACAACATATTTAAGTTGATCTTTCTCTCCATGTCTGGAGCTACCTCTCAGTTCAGGCCAGATCCTCAGCAGATATAAATCAGCATAGCTCCATTTGGCCCTATGTGTCTTCTGAGCTGTGTACTTACAAAGTTAAGAGAAACTCCACTCCCATTCCACTGAGGCCTTGTCTACACTGGCATTCAAAAAAAAATCTCTTCCTACTGCACAAGCATCACTGCATATCTGACTGGTGATAGCAGTAGGAACACTAAGTTCGATCAACCACTGGTTTTTGAAGTTCCTGTCAGACAGACCTACTTCAAGCAGGAGCTAGATAACGTGGTGGTAAGTGCTTGTGTCTATATTAGCACTTAGACTGAAGCTACCACTGCTGGAGCTGCACTAGTAATAGTGTAATGTTGAGCACATCAGGTCCCAGAGTGAAGTAAATTGGCAGTATAGTAGCAGCTGGACCAAGTGGAAACTTCTGTGCCCAGTTACTGCACAATTGAGGCAGGCAGGCTGCCCACCCAGTGGTGTTCCACTGAAGATTATACAAGAAGAGTTGGTAACACAAGCTCCTCCGTAAGAGCCAAGGGTCAGCTGTCACCAAAAGCACGCTAAGTGAAGAATGGGGTAAAGCCCTGGAAGTATTGCTAGTTGTATTATTTGGGTGGGGGTAAGAAGGGCCATTAGCTGAGGGATTCTTTGGAAGGAAGGGTGTATCCCAAGTCAGAGCAGAATTGTATTTTAAGCTCTGCCTACTACCTAGTTTGTTCAAATGTAACCATAGTTCCTGAAGAGCACGTGCAAACCTGCCCAAAACCATAATAAAAGCCCATCAAGTGATGCTTTGGATCAAACTATGTACATTTCTCAGTCTTTGGATAAACAGGTTCATTTAAATGGAGGAGCAATATATAATATGCATCAATCAATGGAAATTAGCACTTCAGTGAACTAGACGTTTCAGTTAAAAAGAAGTCGTAAAGTGTTGTACTGTGTCTCTAAACTGCTACCAAGGCTCTAACCTGAAGTTCAGTTAAAAGCCTCTTTCTATTCATCTGGGAAGCTGGCTGGGCCTCAAGGTCATTACAGCTACAGAAGCTAACAAGTATCTTAGAGAAAACCATAAACAGACTGTGATGTAAAAGAGAACCATTAGCAAATAAATGCCAGATTTCTTTTAATCATTACATCTGGGCAAATACTAAAATGCATTTTCCAAAAGTGATTGCATTTTTAAATGAACTTTTTCCACAGTGCTTGCTTTCTATGAATATTCTAGCAATTGAATTTACTGGCAGGAAAGTCCATGCAACAGTAAATTTGAATTGAATATTGCACAATATTTATGGGAAGTTAATTTCAAATTTGTGTTCATACCAGAAGCCTCCACTCAGAAAACAGGAATACAACCATGTGACCTGTGTCTCCAAACAAAGCTTGAATTTCAGTTATCAAGCGCTTGCAATGAATAGCTTGCATATGAGCTATAAACCCAGAATTATTGGCAGAACACAAAAAATGGATACATTTAATATTATGGTCTTCACAGAAGAAAAAGCAAAATTAATTAAAAACTCATGATTTTTGTAGTATACCCTATAATATTGATTAAGTATTACATGAGAAGCAAAGAACTCTGGTACTGTGTATTTGTGTGAATATTTGTTATACGGTTGCTCATTTTACAACGCATGTACTACACTGCAGTAGTACACCACATGCTATGCAACAGTGTCTTTCACTGCAAGAAACTGCTAACTGCAACATGAAATGTATTGAAAAACTTGAGACTCGGGACTTCAGTAGCAGAAATAGCAGAAGACATACTGTAAGCAAAAAAAAAGGAACTGTCTTCTCCATCGTATCTGAGTAAAGAAAGTGAATTGTAACTCAGAGTAGACTAACCTTAGTTCCTTTCAGAAGGATGCTTACCTTACAGAGATCAGATATTGTAACAGCATAGGGCTGGCTCCTTGATTTTGCTACTGCAGGAGATCAAAAGAATGCTTTTCCTCCTAGCCACTGAGAACATTCACAAAGTCAGAGAAACATAGGCCAACACTTTCAAAAATGGCTTCTGATTTCGAGTGCGTATGATGCAGATAGGCACCTTGTGGGATTTTCAAAAGCACCTAAACAGGTTAGATGCCTAAGTCCCATTGATTTCAAGTATCTAAATACCATTGAAAATCTTGTCCAAAGTGTCTGAATTTGGGCACCTAATCTGAGGCACCCAAAATCAGTGGCCACTTTTGAAAAATTAACTCTTGGGCTTTTAGCACTGAGTTAAAATAGTTTCAAGATTAATTTTGCCAGTTAGGCTCTCTATACTTTGCCTCATGGCCAGTGCTGAGGACTGGGGATGGGGAGGGGAGGAAGACACTCTAGATGGAAAGAGTGTGCTAGAAAGCGTTTGCCAATCTAACTCGGCCTGATTCACTATTGCACTTTTACTCTGGTGTAATTCTGCTTATTTCAATGGAGTGGTGAATCAGTCTAATATTTAGTCAACCTTATCTTTGCATTTTCAAAACATATTCCAATTAATTTAATGGTTCTGAAAGTTCCGAGATGGACGGGTAAGTATACTTCAAATCTTTTTGTACACAGGAGATGTATAGAATACTTACCTTCCATTGCCCTGCCAATACGTCTTAACCCAGACACCTGGAGGAACTACCTTTCATGATGGAAGGTCTTCACCATACAGTCCTTGGCCTTTGTTGAGATTAGTACCAACTGTAATAGTCTTTTTGTGCCCTCTTTTAGACTTTCATGTCCAGGTCACCAGTTCAAAGGTCACCATGATGTTACCATAGTTTAGTGGCCTATGTTTGAAATCACCAATTAATTTTATACAGATCACCAAACCACAGCCAGATGGTAACCACACTCATTTTCGACAGTATTGACGAGACTTGAACTGCCTTTTAATATTTGCCTAATGCTTGCAGCAAATTCAATATGAATCTCAAATTTTCACCTGTTGTTGTCTTTCCCATGTGTTTTTCCTAGTAGAACAATTTGATGGAGTTTTTCACACCTAACTTTCCTGCCTTCTTTCCAAGTTTCTTTTTGACAATTTGTATAGATTTCAGAAGAATAATATTTTCAAATGTTTAGTTAACATAGACATACAACAGATGAGGAGACAGCAGAGATCAAAGCTTGAGGGCAGCCACCATACATTGGATTAAAGGTCTGAGAAGATTATTCATACTGCTGGCCTGTGGCCACATGCAATGAAAGTACAGTGACAAAATTAATTACAGTCAGAATTTTTCCCTCCCAATAAACATGACAAAATTACTTACAAGTGGCTTATTTCACTCTAGCCAGATGCCAGCTATTTAAGGGCCCTATTGAGCAGACAACAGTGCCAGTTAGAGCCAATGTCATTCCACCCTCTGCACAACCTTCCACGTAATGATAATGAGCACAATATAAAAGCCTAAATAGGTTAGATATTAACTAGCAGGAAAAATAGGCTCTATGACCACATTTTTTAAACCAGTATTAAAATGGGCAAAAACTGCACTAAATGTCCCGGCATTGCCATCACAGGTGCCAGGTAGGCACCTGATCATGGCAAACACAATGCAAGTTAAACAAAGACTGGCAAGTTAATTGCTGACCTGGCTCAAAGCCAGCCTAGCTTTGACTCCCATGTTGCAGGTTTGGAGTGCCTTCAACTGTTTCAGGGTTGGTCTAGCTAGTATTTGAGCTTTGCTGGGGAAAAGTTTCTGATTGTGGAATTAACCAGCATGTCATTAACTCTTTACCACTTTACTCCTACCTACGTAGTTTAATTGCAGCATGTCTAACTGGGGATGGAGCCCCTGACCAGTTGAATTGCTTGTTTCTTTCTTTCTTTCTTTGTTTCCCATGTGCATTGTGAAATATAAAAATAACACAACACTTTTTAGCTACAATGTCAGGCCTGTCTGATGGGTCTGACTTCTTTCTAATGTGGGCAACATGTTTCTTTGCGTTTTTCAAAAGTTAAAACATTAGCAGAACAAATAATTGATTTTTAACTCTGCCCAAAGCTGGCTTGTTTATGGAAAGCCTTTCTTGCCACACAGGGATAGTAATTGGTTCCCAAAACATGTTCAGTGCCCTCTATCATTGTTGAAGTTTGTCATCTTCCTTCCATAGCTATGGAAGGAATGGTGCTTTTATGGTGCTGCTTGAGGTAGGAGTGGAGTACTTGCGACAGCACTATGTGACTGGACAGGGGAGATGTTAATGGCTGCCAAGGCACAGAAGCCGCAAGGGTTATTTTCTAGTGAAACAGACTTCAAACCCCTTGTGAGCTCACTTCACGGTCAGGCTGTTGAACACACAGTGAAGAGTGTGTCAAAACGAAACCTGAACAACATGCTGATGTAGCGTTGGATGCTGATATAGACACTCGGTTCAGTGGGAACAGGGTTAGGCCAATGCTGAGAGCTTTTGAAAATCTCATCCTACACTGCTAACGATTCCGTCCCAGTTCTACTGTAAGCATCACAAGGACATGCTGTCCTCTCAAGAGGCCTCATCCCACTACCATTCTCTATCCTTGGCATGCCCCATTTTTTGACTACTGACCGCAAATGCAATGTCCCTCCAGCAACTTACAAGGCTTCAGCATATAAAGATTATTTCTGGATAATGTGTTTCTTTCCAGTCTCTCTCACGCACTGTTTCTCTTCTAAATTCCTTGTTGGCTTTAATTTAAGATTGTGCAAAGGTTGCAAGCTTATTTAGCATCTGGATAAGAATTTCCAAAATAAGCATGCTTTCCGGCACCACCACAGCTGCACCGCAGAGCCTCTATAACCAATACTTATGAAGCCTGTGCATTTTCTGTTCTGAACAAAAGATTTGCTAAAAGAATTACACCTAAAAAAGACATTTCACAAACATTTCTCATCCTGTCATGCACACACCTTACCACAAAGAGTGTAATAATAACCTACACTTACTCCATATAGTGCTTATCCTCTAAGGGGAGGGCCGTCTCAAAACATTTGACACGATATTAATTAAAAAAGACTCACACTTTAACATCACTGTGATGTGTAAATGTGTATGACTCGCATCATCCCCTCCCGCAATATATTTCTGCTGGGATCTCCTTGTAGTGTTTCCATCACATTGTTCCCTCACAAGGGCAGGATTTTCCCTGCTTTCCATAACAGACCATAGGACCTGCCCCCAACCTGGGTGATCTCTTATGATCTGTGGAAGGGCCATCTTCACAAAGGCTTTGTGCTGCCTCACTGTCTCCAGCCCCAACAGGCTCCTTTCCTCACCAGAGCCACAATATCAATGACTCCCTTTGGTTACAGCTGACCCTCCCTCCCCATACCTCAGAAGAATGAGGGAGCCTCCAGCTCTATTATTTATTTCAGGATTTTATTGTGGGGCCTAAGGCAGATAGGAATATATGAATGGGTTCCCTTTCTTATTCTTGACCTGCCCTCCTCCTCCAAGCCCAGGGTTATCTAAATGTCCTCTAAAGGATCCAAAAGAAGGGGAGATGATGACATAGAAATAGCCAGTCCCCCTCTCCTGTCTGAGAGTCGGGAGATCTGCCCTTGGGGAATGGGTCTGGGTTGACAAAATGACAATTCAGTCTTATAGTGCTTATGACTTTAATGTACCCCAAATATGCTGGACACTTCAAAGACCTAGAAAGACACATCCATGCCCAAAGAGTTTATGAACTAAATTTAAGATGTGGCTTGACAAGCAAAGGTGACAAACAGTAGGGAGGGGATAGGTTGTGGAAGGATAAGTTACTCAAAATTTGTGATCATACAGTTACTCAAGGAAGGCATTTACATATGTTAGGAGTTTAGTATTGCATTGGCTGATGTTTAAGACGTATTTTTTGGATTGGCAAACTGTGGCACAAAATGGTTATGTGATTAATAAAAAGTTAATAAAACACTCAGAGAAGATTGTATTGACTGCAGGTCAGTTCAACAGAGAAATAATCTGTGGAGCACAGAGCCGCTTGCAGACTCAGAAGCCTTACAGCTGCTACAGACTGGAACGGGGCAACCAAACATTAAGGCAAGTTCCTCTCATGGATCAGTAACTGGGAAAAAGATAGGAAACACAGGGTAGGAATAAATGGCCAGTTTTTAAAATGGAGTCAAGCAAATAGTGGAGTCCTGAAAGGATCTGTATTGGGACCACTGCTAGTCAACATATTCATCAATGATCTAGAAAAAGGAGTAAACAGTGAGGTAGCATAGTTTGCAGATGATACTAGATGATGGAGATAGTTAAGTCCAAAACTGACTGCGAAGACTTATAAAGGGATCTCACAAAACTGGAAGAATGGGAAACAAAATGTCCAATGAAATTCAATGCTGATAAATTAAAAAATAATGCACAGTGGAAAATATAATCCCAACTATGCGTACAAAATGATGGGTTTATGTTAGCTGTTATCATTCAAGAAAGAGATCTTGGAGACATCATGGCTAGTTCTCTGAAAACATCTGCTCAGTGTGCAGTTGCAGTCAAACTAACAGACTGTTAGGAATCATTAGAAAAGGGATAAGTAACAAAACAGAGCATGTCATAATACCAGTATATAAATCCATGGTACGCCCACACCTTAAATACTGCATGCAGTTCTGGTCGCCCCATCTCAAAAAAGATATTAGAATTGGAAAAAATATAGAAAAGGGCAAAAAAAATTATTAGGGGTTTGGAACAGATTCCACATAAGGAGAGTGTGGGACTGTTTATCTTAGAAAAGAGATGACAAGGGAGGAATATGACGGAAATCTATAAAATCATCAATGGTGTAGAGAAAGCGAATATAGAAGTGTTATTTACCCCTTCACAGAACACAAAGATCAGAGCTCACTCAATGACATTAATAGGCAGCAGGTTTAAAACAAACATAAGGGAGTACTTTATAAAATGCACAGTCAACCTGTGGAATTCATTTCCATGGGATGTTGGGCAGGCCAAAACTATAATGTGGTTCAAAAGAGAATTGGATAAGTTAAAATGAAGGATAGATCCATCAATTGCTATTAGCCAAGATGGTTAGGGATGCAATCCTGTGCTCTAGATGTTCCTGAGTCTCTGACTGTCAGAAGCTGGGTGAACAATAGCGGATGGATCACTAGTTAACTGACCTATTCTGTTCATTGCCTCTGAAGCAGCTGGCACTGTCCACTGTCAAAAACATAGCATACTGGGTAGATGGACCATTGGTCTGATGGTCTTAAAGCCTCCCACATCTCTATTTAGTTGGTTGGTGCTTTACACCCATGTTAGAGATCAGAAAATACAGGCTCAAAAAGGATACTTGACTTGTCTGAGCTAGACAGTGAGTTAATGGCAAAGTTGGAATCAGAACCCAGGAGTCCTGATTCAGTCCCATAGAATCCTGACTCCCAGTCCCACACTCTAAATTCCAAAAAACATTGTCAACTACATTTGACTGCAATCCACTTAAACATCTCTTAAAAAGAAATTTACCATGCAACTAACTAAAATGTATATAGAATACAGTGAAATATTTTCAATAGGTAACTGATATGCAAAATAATCTTGGTTTCTAAACACAAACAAACCTCCTAGTGCAATAGAAAATTAGTTTTTAAAGGAACAGATTTTTCAGATGAATTTTCTAGGTGCAAAATCAAATATATCGATAGAATAGCTAAATGAATACTTAATGAATACCTCTTTTTTGGGTCAGATTTTTTAAGAAAGAGATACATGGCCCATAGCAAGAATAGCATTATAACAAATTGCTAGTGTGTGCATGGTAAAAGAAAAAGAAACCCAGAAGTTTTCTGCAGTGTTACAACATTTTCAGCAAGTTAGCCAGACTGTCCATACAACAATTTTAGTGTAGCTCTACTTAGATTAGCCCAATTCAAAGGTTGAACCTTTCTCAATGTTTAACTAAATCATTTCAAAACATGTTTTATCCTTATGTGCACAGGACTGTGGATATTTTAAAACATATTGCCCTTGCAAAGTATGTATATATTTAATATTTATGCTCTCATTAACTTAAAATATGAATTATAAATGTATTAGATTACTCACTGAATCACAGTAAAGATTCCCAATGGATTATCATAAACGTCCATTGTATTTAAAGTAGATTGAAGCAATCAGCAATGAGAACTGCCTCTGGAACTCAGTAGTGCTGGGCTGGAAATCTTTGCCTTTTGTCTCTCTCCGTCTCATAGAATCTTCTTGGGTATCTCTTGCTCTGGATTTACCCTCCTCAGCTCTCCAAACCACATCAACTACTAAACTGTTAATGTTGCATTTGTTACAAAGCAACCTTTCTACTATGGTGACACACACATTACGTCCCATGTCGATAAAACAGACAAAGAGGGATCAATATGAAAATTGCTGTCCCATGGTCTATGCCATAATGATTTAGTGACAATTTAAAAACTATTTTGGATCTTAACCTTGAAGCATGCCCTGAGATTAACCTGAATAAACATAGTTATAATATACATTACTATGAGCACAACACTTTATGATAAGACAACAATTGTCATTTTCATTGTGCTTTCAAATATTAATGATGCACTAGTGTTGTCTGGTGTTCATAATAATGAAACTATGTAATTTTATAGGATTTTCCCTACTTCTGACTGGATTAATGGTTACATATTATAAAACATTAGCCTCTATATTTATCAAAGAAAAGTGTTTTCAGTGACTGCACAAAACAGGAATCATCGTAAGACATGGAATCTTAGTCAAATGAATATCACAGTATGAGCCAGTGCTCAGGAACTAGCAAGATTTTCAAAAGTTATTAATGATTTGGGGTGCCTCTGTTCTTGGGTGTCCCGTCTGAGACTCCTTAGAGAGGCTTGATTTTCAGAGGGTGGGTGCTGACTGGAAATCATTAATCATTTTTTTAAATCTTGGCTTAAATAGTGAGTAACACTTTACAGTGCCCTATGATAAATAGATCACATTTAAAACTTGCAGCTATTTCCTACCTGATTGAATTGATACAGTGATATTCACTTTAAAACATAACTTCAATAAGAGTAATACTGCTGAAAGAATAGCCAGTTGTTCCCTGGTGATGCCATATGAAAAGTGAACATCAATGAAACAACTCTGATAACAGAGTTGTTCAGTGAGTCAAACCCTCCCGAAAAGAAATACTGCCATGCTGTTTTATGAGGCACTATAATCATAAACTTGAGTGGCTAAACTACAAGTCTGAGTAGTTTATCCTAACAAATGGATCCAGACATCTTACTGTTATGCTACAAATGTTGAAAATATGGTTTAGTAAAGCTTAATTCAACAAAAGAATTGTGGGCCAGGCCAAAGAAACTTTATTGACAGAGACTCCAAGTGGGAGCAACAGAACGGAAGAAGGAGTGAGTGTTTGGAATGATCGGGGAAAGCTCATGGAAAAATCTATGCAACCACTATGAAGAAGGCTCATTAAAAATGCAAAGTTGACACCCTACTGGATTGTTATTGTACCAAGAATCTCATATGTTCCCTAAATGAAGAAAGTAAAGATCCAGAATGGTTTGGATTCTTAAAAATATGTAAATCTAATGCCAGATTCAGAACACTAAAGACTTAGGACAGGTGCTTTCAGCAGTGAAAGCTTCCTCAAAATGCCATGGCCTGGAGGGACCATCATGGCATGAGAAGGTAGTTTGGCCTCTGTCTCAGTTTAGTTCTTTGCCTCTCTCCTGAGACTGCCACAAAGGTGTCAGTGCAAATATGGGTGGTATTTTTTTCATAGCGACAATCCTCCACTAGGATTGCATTCATTGCAGAGCATTCATTGCATGTAGGCTTAACATCCTGTCATCCTTTCAGTTGCTATCCCCCTGAGCTTGGTTTGAACCAATGCTCTAAGAATGAAAGATTCCACACTGGAGAGGCAGTATGGACTAAATATGAGACTGGGTTGACAACAATACCTGAATTCTAATCCTAGTTCTTATACTGATTTAATGTCCGGTGTTGGCCAACTCATGAACAGATAACACTGGGCAACAAAGAGTTTGGATTTTGGGCTGCTGATTACGAAAATCACCATGACATTTCCCTATCACGTTCCGTGTTTTTGAAATTGCCTAAATAAGTTATTTCAATTCATAATTTAAGTCTATTAAGTTTTCTGTCTTGTGTCCAAGCATGCCTGGGCATGCAGTGACACTGCACCTAGTACAGGCCACACAACATGCAGTGGGAATGCCAACGCTTATGCAGGGCGGATGCTGGCAGGACATGTTTTAGAAAGGCTATAAAAGCATTTTGCATACACCGTTCTATGCATTGCGTTTATATCAGTTTGCATTCATGAGGATGTGCATGCTCTATGTGCATAGCATATTGTGCGTACTCACAGTAATAAAGCAATTGTATTTTCAGGAGGATTTGTGATAGCAAAATGTCTCGCCAATGTCACAACAGCCGCAATACGTTTCTTGGCAACTACAGAGCACCAAACTACGTGCAGCTGGTTGACAACATGCTTCAAGCATACAAAACCATGAAGTGCAACATGTCATTAAAGATTCATTTTCTGCATTCTCATTTAGACTTCTTCCCTGCAAATCTTGGTGCAGTCAGTGACAAGCATGGTGAAAGGTTTCACCAGGACATTGCAATCATGGAAAAATGGTAGCAGGGCAACTGGAATCCATCAATGCTGGCCGATTATTGTTGGACACTTAAACGAGAAGCTTCAGACACTGAGTACAAACGAAAATCATCAACAAAACATTTTTAGCTCAGTTGAACTATTGCAAAGCATCAGCACCATTATGCGATTAAACATATTACATGCAATAAAAGTCAATTTCTTGTTTCTCCAAATTCCTACGTGATACAAGTAGTCTGAAATTATATTGGTGTTCAGCTTCAAGTGGTCTAGCATAATCTAAAAAAAATTCTGAGGAAGCAACACTTTCGAAAAAAATTGTTGTCCAGTGTAATTATTCAAGAGTGGCTACTGATTTTTGGTGCTAAACTTGAGAAATGTTGGGCTGGATTTTCAAAAGGGCAGAGCACTGAAGATAAAGGGAGATGTGGATGCTCAGCATCTTTAAAAATTAGATATAGTATATCTCAAGTTAGACACCTGAAATCAGTGAGCACATCTGAAAATTTATCTAAAGACAATTAAAAGCAATCAGTATCTTTCCACTGACTTCAGATGACGTTGGCTCATTAGACCTTAACCTTTCTGTGTTTGAGTTTCCTCATCTGCAAAATAGGTAGTGCTTAATTTGGCTAGGCTTTGCAGTTCATAGCCCCGGCGCCTCCAGGTTTGTTGCATCAGTCATGAAAGTAAAAAAATTGCTTGAGCCCCACACCTCTTTCGTTACAAATTAAGCACTGGAAATAGGGATTACCTACCTCAAAGATTAATTGGGTAACCGTTGTATACTGGTTTGAAGGATGCTGAATGTTGTTATCCTATGCAGTCTCCTGATCCATCCAAAGTCCCCTTCAATTAAGCCCTGAATATTCAGAATTTATCTAAACTTTAAGGTCTTCTCCCCATACATATTTCTCTAGCCAGATCCTTCCCTTCTCCTAACTTCAGACTTTCTTGCTACCACACAACAGTCTCTCACTTACATTAGAATATATTGGACTTAATTCTACTGGAGCCAATGCCATTACAGTGTTGTAAAACCGGTGTAAATGAGAGGAGAACCAGGCCCTTTGGCTCTACAGGCACTTGATTTTTAGCTGCATTCCATGTGTTAAACCTTCAGATCGGCTCGATCCATGATTGGCATACCTGGGGAGAGAAAGGCAATAGGTGGTTTTGCTGCCATTTTATTGTTCCACTGATCCAGGGGGCAGTCAGAGGCTGGTTCATCCCTAGTTCAAATTTGAATAGTGTCAGGGCTGCTCTAAATTGTACTGGATTATCATGGCCCTTTAGGTTATATTATGCTGGCAGGGATCACCGAAGCACAGCACACAATGGACACCCCCCCTCCTGTACCTGACATGGTCTCTCCTAATCCCTACCCTGGGAAAGTGGCAAGGGAAAGTTGGCAGACCTGTCCCCTACACCAGCCTGGGGGATTCCTCGGGTGTCCTTTTAGGGCAGCTTTAAGCTTTGCTCAGGTAGAATGGTGTTTAATTTCCATAAAACTATGGGCTTGACCCTCTTTTCACTTGCACATGTTTTACACCAGTTTGCCTCCATGGGCTTCAATAAAGCTTCTAAGAATAAGGATTCTTTATAATTTTTCAAAGCAATGGTGTACACTTACAGAACTAGGCATGAATAAAAATAAATAAAATAGTAGCAGGAGCTAGCTGTGATTAAAGTTGTGTGTAAATCAGTTGCATCCTTCATCAATTTGTTGTAACAGGAGAGTTGATTGCATTTTAGACATGGCTGTACTGGCCCTCCCAGCGCCACACCGGGCTCTTTATGTAAACAAATTGTATGGGTTTGAGTGAAGGGCAGTGATCATGGGTTAAAATGGCAACATGGAAGTTAGGAGTATCCTGGATTAGGGGCCCCCTTGTCCTTACCCAGGGACTGTGATCTTTTTCATCACTCAGGTCAGTCGGAATATTGGGTACACGGAGAAATTCCCCGACTCTGGTGCGACAAATCCTCCACTTACATTTAGGGATAACTTACGTGCCAGAACAGAAAAAATTACAGAAAAAATCAGGCACCTTCCCCATGACTTAAGTTAGGCATCCAAAATCACTACTTGTCTCTTTTGAAAATTTAAGCCTTCAACCTTTTTCCAGAGTGATTACCACACCTAGGCTATAGGTCTCCAATGAGAGAAGCCTAAGTATATTTCATCTCAACATTTTCATTATTCCTAGCTTATGTGTAACCTAGTTTTCCGTGCTGAATGTGGTGAATAACAGATGTAACCTCATTGTCCTTAATGTCTTAGCTGAGCTATAATTGAACATAGCTTTTGGTATGCTCTCAGCAGTGTTGCTTGTATATTGTAAGTCATCCACATACTAATATTGAATTTCTTCCCCCAAAAAGTAGCCCCTAGGGCAAAAAACAAACCAGAAATAATTAAATTCATCTAGGCTCATTTGAATATCATTGCCTCATCTCACTGTGTCATGCACATAAATTAAGAATAGATTATTACCGCCTGACATCAGATAGTTGGTCTGCACTCCTGTGAATCCAACATGCTCTGCTTTGAGCTCAGGAACAAGTAATACTTAAGTGGGAGGGAGAAGGCATAGGACTTTTTTTTTTAAAGACATATTGTGTATGCTATTGCAAGGTCTGCTGTAAAACCTTCCAGTTTTCATTTGAACCCATTTTATTCTGCATTTGTAATTTTCTAAGGACCAGTATTTTTATCACTTCCAATCTGGAAGTGTTAAATGACAGGGGACTTATGTTAGCCTGGCTATATGTCTGTTTGAAATCTCTTTGCATTCTATATGCTGCTCATTAGTCCTCTTGTTTCTGTGCTGTCAGCAGGTTGAACAGTTAGTGCCTTCCTTGGAGTCATTCAGATACATTTGGAACATCATAGAGGCAAGTGCTGATGTGGGATTTCATTTAATAGTTCTATTCAGTGTGACAAAGCTCTCTTCTAGGTACATCCCATTTGCTCAGTTATTTTTCATCTTTTTAATTTGTTGCACTGCATTTCTCTTTGCGCATACTGTAATGTGGGCAGAAACCTGCACTCAAGTGGCATTTATCATGGACCTTTCCAAAATGTAGGTCTCTATATACAGTACAGGTTTGCATGTTTCCTCTTCTACATCTTTCTCAGCACCTAATGTGGAAAAGTTTTCAAAATTAACTATTTAAACCAAAATATCAATATACTTGAAGACTATAAAGTTTTTTACCATTTAAAAAACTAATCTTTTCAGCCCTATCATTATATATTTTTAACAAAAAAAAATCACATGAATTATGGACATTTTTTAAAAATTACAGATAATTGTCAAATAATACAGACAGAAAGCCTTCTTTGTAGGTTCATTAAACAACTCAGCCCCAGAATGATATAACACTAGCAAGAGGATGTTGTCTAGTAAATTAGACCAGATGGACTGCAGGGTTCTAGGCTCAGCTCTGCTAGTGATGTTCTGTGTGAATTTGGGACTCCTCAGAGTCTCTCTGTATCTTAAATTACTCATCTGTAAAATGGAAATAATACTTACCTGCCATATATCACAAGGGTGTTGTATAGCTTAGTAAATTATTTGTAAAGCTTGTTGAAGATTTTTGATAAAGTAAATGAAAAGTATTTTTGTTACCTCTTAAAAACTCTCCATATCCATGCAGATAAAGGCAGATATTGCAACTATTTTTAAAATTGCAGGTGTGTAATTGTAATTGCCTGATTCAAAAACCATTTAAGTTAATGGAAAAGCTTCAAATGACTTAAATAGACTGTGAGTAAGGCCCTAAATGTTTGCAATCTATAACAGTTCAGTGATAAACTAGGTTTTATCAAACATTTGTTAGAAGTGCTGCACACTATATTAACTTTTCTCTTAGCAGGGACATTTCCAAAAGTACGGGAACAAGAAGCCCAGTTGTCATGACTGAGGTCCTCGATATAATTTAGATAACATCAATAGTATCACATAAAAGAGCAGTTAAATATATCACCTACTGTATGAGAAAATGAATTATAAGACCATTAAAAAGATTCACGTGCATGATTTTAATAAAAACAAAGGGGAACAATCATGAAAGCAGAAACACATTCATATACATAACAATAGCCTTTCTTTATGGTACATCATTTGTGAAGTTATTTACTTTTAACAGCTGGTGGATAAATGATGCAAATGTAATGTTCAGTTTTTTCACTCACAGAATGTATTTTTCTGCAAAGAGGATTTGATCCAAAGTCCACTGAAAGTCAATGACAGTCTTTCTATTGACTTCCACAGTCTTTGGATCAGGTCCACAGTGATTCATAATGAATTACTGTGTTATGCATTAATTATGAATCTGATCTTCCTACTGAAGTCAATGGCAATGTAATGGCCCCGAGAGTCCTTATATTTCGTTATCAACGAAGTTATCTTTGAAATTCTTTCTGTGCTTGATGGCCAGAAATGTGGCAGAAACTTGGAGTCATACATTCAGGACAGATCAGTGTTTATATCTATATTCATGGTTTTTTTAGTAGAGTATCTATATGCAGTGGGATGAGGCAAGTATGCAAATGATAACACAAGAGCATAAACAGACTACTCCCAGCATGTAAAATAGATTTATTTTGTTGGATCAGAGAGTAAATGATTTTTCGCTGTTTATTCTTCTGGCTTCTCTTTTTAGTCTCGTTTTGACTGTGCTTTAATAAACCCCATAAATTGCTAGTGCATAACAAACTAATTACATGGAATACATAGAAACCAGAGTTAATTTAAAAACAAGCAAAGGACATAGTTACTGTGATATGACCATAATATGATCTATCATTAAGTTTCGAGTTCCACAGGAATATTTCTCTAAATGTTATAATCTACCTTTCTGCATCCAATAAATAAAAAAAGGGAACATAAAGGGAACATACCAAGATTCCTACCCATACCATAGCTCCTATAGGATACAATCAGCCAAATTCATCCATGAAGTAACTCTGCTGACGGTCTTCAATAAACACTAAACACTAACGACACTGGGCACCATAGGCATGGCCAGCTACTGAACAAGTGCATGCCTAAACTTCCTTCCTCTTGGGATAATGAGCCACTGCCCAGTTTGGGGTAGGAATTAAGGGAGGACTACTGGGGTGATCCCTGGTGCAGACCGTACAAGAAGATTGCACAATATGACTGGGATTTCTACCCTTTCCCCTCTCTGTAGAGCCAGGGAATGTGGTATCAGTGAACACGATGTAGGTGGTTGTGTCTCGTGGTGGTTAGCAGTAGATAGCCAGGAATTGAAGCCCAGGGCCAGGGGGCCAGAGGCAAGGGTCAGAACCAAAGCCTGAAATCAGGAATGAGAACTGAGAGTCAAGACCAGGTTACTTGGAGCAAGATAAAGCTGGGGCCAAGACATGAGCAGGGCTTGAATGAGGCAGGAGCAAGGCTGGGAACAAGCAGACATGGAAGCTATTGCAGCTCTGGGCAAATGCTTTGAGCAGTCACTGAACTACCGGTGATGCTGGTCTGCTGACTCTTCCAACCAATCAGACAGTGTAGCCAACCAGGCAGCCTGCAGCAGACCATCCGCGCTCAATACGTTGCTCGGAGACTGGATCCGTGCAGGCCCTGGCTCCCGACATGTGGGCAGTGCTTAGGGTGACCAGATAACAAGTGTGAAAAACTGGGACTGGGGTGTGGAGTAATAGGCGCCTATAAGAAAAGGTCTCCAATATCAGGACTGTCCCTATAGAATTGGGACATTCGGTCATACTAGCAGTGTTGAAGCATCCTTAAATGGAACGATCATTCACATACATGAATGACAGTAAGTCGTAATTTACCCGTATGAGCAGTCTCATTGGAGGGCATGGGCCTACTCAATATAAGCAAGTGTGGCAGAATCAAACCCAGTGAAAATAAGCAACTCATTCAAAGGGAAAGCTTGTGGAATAAAATCCATATCTCATAAGTCCTAGTCCAATGACTTAATCATACAACCGTCCTCCCTCTCTTCAATAGGTTTGCACAGCTGACTGGCTGTGGAACTGGAACCTAGTAGGGCTAGTCAAATTTTTAGTTAAAACTGTATTTCAACAAAAAAGATTGAGTTTTTGACAAACATTCTTTAAAAAAAAAGTGTCTGCTTTCTGTAGAAAATTTCCATTTTCATCAAAAACTGAAATGCTGAAACAGAATGCTGAAATGCCAGGCTCCCCAATAAGATTTAATCTCCCCAGTACTCCCTCCCACCACCAAAGGTTGAGACTGAGGAACATCATGGAAAATGTAGCCTTTTCAGGGAACCTGCCCTATAGAGGAGAATGGAAGCAAGAGCCACTCTAACTAAAAATCCCATAAGGCACTGCAGCAGCATTTCAGAATCAATATATTTTGACAGTGGAATATTTTGGTTTTAATTTTTACTGAAAACTCAAAAATGTTGGCAGAATAAAAATAACATCTCCATTTTAACCAGCTCTAGAACTTAGCAAACAGTTCTACCGATGATACACAACTGAGGAATAGAATCCAGCTCACTCTGAGCTTTGTTGATTCTGCAGGACTAGAAGGAGTTCAAATTGAGCTGGTCAAAATTTTGACAAACATTTTTTCCATTGAAAAATATTATTTGATCAAAATCTAAATATGTTTCCATGAAAATGTGTCTGGGAAAGTTTCTTAGGTCCAGGATGGAATTTCTGGTCAAAACAGGAGAGAATCAGAGAGTACAGAGACTTGAGCTTGGGCCTCACATCCCAGGTGAGTGCTCTAACTGCTGGGCTAATGATTATGAGGTACAGCTTTCGTTCTCATTTTCTGTCTGATGCAGAATGAAAACAAAATTTCTAAACTGAAATTTTTCATTAAATGGCATTGTTGTTTTCTGGCCAGTGCGTACACCCACGTTCTCTCTCCTCCTCACTACACGAAAACTTCTGTTTGTCACAGAAAGAAGCATGACTGAATAGGGAGTGGATATGTTTAGCAAGAGGGAACGTTTTTGTATGTTAACTTTTCAAGTAGAAACACTCTGCAAATGTAGCCACTCACATATTACGTATAAGTCACATTTCCCACTGTTTGCAGAAGAGACATACACATTTGTACATATACTGAAATAAGATTTTTGTGCTCTCTCCCTACCCCTTTTCCTCCCTGCCTTATGCAATCTGTCAGTCACTCTGTAGGATACAACAGTCAGAACTGATGGATAACAGGACTGCAAAAAGCTGTCATTTCAAATCTTACCCCACAGTGTCTCTGCTTTTATACACTGCATTCCCATCTGACAGTTGCATGTGTTTGGGAAAGACCCAAACCTCTGTAAAAAATTAGATGATTTTGTATGCCTCGAAACGGTAGGTGGCACAGTTATTTATAGCTGTATTGCATGGGCAAACTATAAAGAGCTGAAAATAACCCTTCCAAGGTGTCATTTGGCACATGCACCTCAGGCATTTTCAAGAGGTTCAAGAGGCAGTTTTAAAAAATATTCATTTCATATTTGTATTCCCTGGACATATCAAAGTTGAGGTTAGCATGTGTGCTGTTACTGTAAAGAAGGCATCCACATATGGGCATTCACTCATGATACTTAGGGATTTACTTTCTGCCATTTAGAATGACTGTATTCTTTCTAGAAGATGAATTCTCTGGATATTCAGTTTAGCTTACTCATTAGAAAAGGGCAACATTTTTTCTCCCTTCTGCATTTTTGTTTCTTCTGGGTGGCAAAGGATTATATTTTGCAACTATAATGAACATGTGTTTCTTCTTTATTTGTTTTTAGGCCACATAATGAGGCACGGGATAAACAAGAATGAGCTCTGAAGCTGTGTGTTTACAAAGGACGTGAATAAGGCTGGCATACTAGCTTGCTCTCTGGGAAATAAAAGTTGCTGCCATATTTGGGGTGCTATTAAAAGAATTAATGCTGTCCCTTGAATGTGATGCATTTTGGAATCAGTACCAGAAATATAGAGGGGGTGACACTGGCTTATTTCTGCATACTTCACTAAGCACAGATGGACATAGTTGCATGCTCTGGGACACTAAAGTAGTGCTATACCAACAATATAATTGTTAAAAGGGCTGTAATTTAAATGGGTATTTATCCAGTATCTGTGGGTACAACTAACAGGCTTCCTAATCTAACCGATCTCTACATTAAGTGAAAAAGCCCAACCTGGTGGTGCAAAGACAGAAATTCTCCTCATTTCCTTAGGAGGTGATTTCCCCCAGTGTGGGGGAGCTCCCAGTGGGCACAGAGTCAACATAGTCAACTCCTATTTCACTCCCGCACTGCAGCTCCCACACAGAGGGCATCAGAGCACACTCCTCTACAGATTTCTCCAAATGGTGGATAGTCCCTTCATGACCATTGCCAGCTGCTGTGGCTTCGTACTGCCTAAGAATATCGCATGGATCTCAGCCTCAACTGGCACTTTGTCCCCAGTTGTTTATTTTTGGCTCATCATATTACTCCCACTTCCAAACTTGTATGTTCGCTTCTGTAAAATTTCTTATGGATTTAAACATTCTTTGATTAACCTACAAGACACTTAAGGGATCCCTCAACCACAGAAGGCCTTGAATGCAATAGCATGGTGCTGCTCTTTCACTGTATGGTGAAACGTATTGTGTGGTGTGCGTTGGGGCAGGGCAAACTGTTGAACGCAGGTCCACATCCACTTGTGAACTAGCGCTGTGTTCTGCAAGAGCTTTTTGAGATCAGGACAGGGGAATTTACAGGGGTAGCCACCATGCAACTCCATTACTGCTCCTCAATCTGAGACAGAGGACTTCTTCATCTCTACCTGCATACCATCTGTTCACTTAGGCCCTGTCTACACTTACCTTAGAGATTTGGCAGCAGTCGACATGAGTTACGCAAGCTACACAAAAAACTTGCCTTTTGTCTTCACTAACGGCAGCAAATTTGCTGCCGTCAGATCGATTTCTTTGGATCAACTGAGCGGTCAGTAAAGACCCGCTCAGTCGATCCAGAAATTGACATATTAAGATCACCTTCTCAAGTGGCGTAACACTGTGGCGACGGAACGCAGTTCCCGTCAGCACAGCGCCTTGAAGACGGAGCGCAGGAACAGAAGCAGAGAAGTCAATGGGAGTTACGCAAGTTTTTTGCTTAGTTTGCGTTACTCCCGCCAACTGCCGCCAAATCTCCAAGGTAAGTGTAGACAGGGTCAAAGCCTTAGACTGTGCATTGGGATGAGGCTTTGACCTTTAGTTGCTATAAAACAGTTTACCTAACCAGCTGCATACTATCATGTGTTTTGCAGCTGCAGACTGAGGTCAGAATCAGATGGCTACTTAGTTTGTCCTACTTATAACCTTGCAATATTGAGAGTCAGAGTTTTTTCTAATTATGCTGGTTGATTATTAAACTTACTTTTTAGCTCTACTTAAAATTGCCCAGTCTGTTTCACCATTTAGAACTACATTAAAGAAATACATTTGTGACTGCTTTTAACTGTTCTGAAATATTGATCATTTTTAATGAGTTTTATTGTAACACACCCTTATGGTCAAGGACACTGTATAAGTGCACTGTGGTAATGTTGACCCAGCACAAATGTCTTCAGTTCTTATATATCTATGTAGCTCCTGCACACTCTTGAAAAGTCAGACAGGGTTTTATTATAAAATATGTCTCCTATGTATACTGCACATTGAAGTTGTTATGTTGTTTTGTTTTTTTAATTAAAGTCACAAACTGGAACTGAAAAATAAAGTTTCTGCTTTTAATAAAAAAGGTGATACAGTATCCTCAGATATGAGCCCAAACAGTACAATGTACAATTATGATATTTCAGTGTTTAGGGGGGTCATTCTGTGATTTTTGTGCCCTCATCACATAAGGCAGAATGTGATAGCAAGAAATGTTAATTTTTTTAGACCTGATCCAGTTAAAAAAATAGCTAGTTTCTGTGTGGCAGTGGCACACACAAAGCCATAGAAGCCAGATGTCTTTTTCCCTCCTCAAATTCAAGTATATCCTTTATAAATTAGTGTGGAGAAATAATAAAAATCCAGTTTTAATTATATGCTACAATCAAGAAGGCATTGTATACCCCAATTGGCAAGTATGTGCAAAATGTTGCTGTGTATTTTAAGCAAGATGAAAGTGACAGAAGAAAGAAGAGAAGAAAAAAACCCACATCATCTGTACTATAGGATGGAGAGAACAGAACAGCTTGATCTTATTCACTGGTGGGCTTTTTTTTGTTGTGGGTTTTTGGGGGTTTTTCTGGGTTTTTTGCAAGATTTGATATCTAGTACCACTCTTGTAACATGCAAGAAAAAGCTTTAAGGAGTCTCAAACATAGTAAAATAAGTTGTAAATTAATTTCTTTGAGTCAAAGCCACAGATGTCAAAGGGATGTTAACATATTTGCCATCCTTTTGGCACTCAATGAAGCTCTGTTAAATCTTCCATCATTAATCTTTACAAAAATGAATGAGGATAAGAGGGGAAAATGTCCTTCCACATTCTGCTATTTATAACTTGGTGCAATGTACCAGAAGTAAGAAAAATACTATATATTTGCTTTCTTCATTAATTTTGCTTTGTCAACTGCCAGATTTATACAATTGCCTTGGTAATATATCAAAACTGCAATGTGTCAGATTCCAGAATTAATATCCACGCTGTCATAAAATTGCATTTTCTACCTACACCATCTGATTTCCCCCCACTCCAAACATGGAGTGGATCAAAATAATCATCTGTTTATGCTTCACTACACTTACTGTGTAAATTTAATGTTCTGTTCCTGATTAGGAAATAGGATTCAATAACAAGCTTTTTAAATGTGCTGCCAATAGCTTTTGGCCTATAGGTCTCTCACTTGCTCTTCTTTTCTCCAAATTTTGCTAAACACAGATTGAAAGATAAACATTATCATCAATATTAGAATAGAGCAGAAAAGTTTTTCATCACGAATAAGTATGTTGACAACCAGCAATATGATTGTCAGTTATTAGCAGTACAGCTTTACTTGGGCTGAATAACAGAAAGTTAATGATTGAATAAGCTCACTCTGAAATAGCTATGATTATAGTTAACTCTATTGGTGTCCCCTTAATGATGGAGAGTATCTGCCAATCAAAGGTTTGTTAACTTGTTGTTTCATTTCTGATTTGCCTTTGAAACCATTTGCCTTATCTCACCCAGTGATTCAAAATGATCAATCTGAATTCAGATCTCAAAGATTTCTTTAATATCCCTAACACCCAATAGCCCTTGACTACCATAAGACTCTCTGACTTCAATTCAGATAAATGGAAGTTTAAAATTCATATATTTTTAAAATAAGTGTTTCAGCACTGGCTAAACTCCCCTTTATGGTCAGACACCAGGCTGATGTATTGGACCCAACCCTTGCAGTCCACTTGTCTAGCATGCATTTTTAGAAAGCATCATTCAAAATAAATAGCTTCAAAGGCCAGCTACATGTTTAGTCATGAGTCACAACCCATCTGTTGCTCACAGGCCATGTGGAACCACTAGTTATATACTCAAAGGGCCAAATTCATTGCTAGTGTACCTTCATTGTAGTCTAGCTGTCTTGATGCTGCAAATTGCTGAAAACATGACTGGTGAAAGAACTAGTAAAGTCGGCTATAGGAAAATAGAACATAAAGAAAGAGTCAGTTGCATCAATGGACAAAATTGAAGTGGGACAAACTCAGTAAATCCACATAGGATAATGGATGATAAAAGTAAAGAACAAAGGGGTTGAGAACAGTCAATAGCTGGAGCAGAGGATTAGGCATAGAGCCATTCTGGTGGATTTGGGCCAGATGTAGCCTGAGGCTGTACTTAAACCACTCTGGGGTTGGCATGTTTAGATGTTAGTTTGAATGGCTATAAAAGTTTAATTAATGTCCGAGGGGAAGTAGAGAGTAAGATGAATGGAGAATTACAATGCAAAAACTGCTTTTCCACAAAGGATTTGGCTATTAGGTTTGTACAAGTTAAAAAAAATCACTAAAATTTGTATGTAAAGATTTATTCCTTGTTAAAAGCCTTTAAAGAAACTTGTCAGAAGGTCTAGATTTTGTATCATAGTCCTGATAATTATTTCATAGCTTTATTGATTTCATTCCATTAACTGTAAGGTTTCTTTATAAATATTTTGTAAAAATTAAACCAAAAATCTTTGCATTTGCATTTTTGTTACACAGACAACTGAGAACAAAGTATTTCTTTAATATTATGTAGCTGGGTGTGCTGAACTAAATAGCAAAATGAGTGAAAAATCGAATGTTTTGTCTTGTAATTGTAAACTACATTATTAGTCCACATTTCATGACATACATTGATCACCAGCTGTGGTCAGGTAGAATTGTTCCTATGGTACAGCACTGCAGAGCTAACTGTATGTGGAACTGACATCTTCCTTCTGAAGTGTTCAGCACTATCTCAGTCTGGATACAGGATACTGTTCCAGATGAACCATTAGTGTGTTAAATATTTAATTTAATTTATATTATATATATGTTACATGTACATCTGGTACAGTTGTCTGTGTCTAACTCCACATATATGTACACACATATGAAAAAGTATATAATAAATGCAAGTCATCACATGAACTTACCTTCCCCATATGTAAAAAATGGCATTTACCATGCCCCTTTGAAAGCATTTGCCCACTGATTGATCTCCTTTGGGCCTTGCTTTAGCATTCCATAAACTCTGCACCACAAACCCTTTAACTTCAATCCAACAGTTGAAAACAATCAACCTGCCTGAGAATGACAAAATAACACTGGTCTACAGATCAGGCCAGGCAACGTTCAATCTTGCAGCAGTAACAGATTTATAAAGCTGGTACAGGATCTTGCTATCCATGAGGACTAGAAATGGGATCCATATACCATTCCGAAGACCATATTTATTGTCTTCAGAGGATGGACAATATGTCTTATTTTACATCTTCGTGTATCTCTCAGGAGTATCTGTATGTGGCTGACTGGTTGAGTTCCTGCTGAAGTGATTACTTTAACGCTTCTAGGTTTTTGTTTATTGCATTAAGGATAAAAGGGGCAAACAAGGGTGATGTCATGGGAGGGGTCTACTACAGACCACCTAACCAGGAAGAAGAAGTGGATGAGACTTTTTTCAAACAACTAACAAAATCATCCAAAGCACAGGACATCATGGTGATGAGGGACTTCAACTACCCAGACATCTGTTGGGAAAATAACACAGCAGAGCACAGATTATCCAACAAGGTTTTTGAATGTACTGGAGATATTTTTTATTTCAAAAAGTGGAGAAAGCTATTAGGGGAGAGGCTGTTCTAGACTTGATTTTGACAAATAAAGAGGAACTGGTTGAGAACCTGAAAATGGAAGGCAGCTTGAGTGAAAGTGATCATGAAATGATAGAGTTCATGATTCTAAAGAATGGTAAGAGGGAAAACAGCACAATAAAGATATTGGATAGGCAGACTTTAGCAAAGTCAGGGAGTTGATAGGTAAGATCCCATGTGAAGCAAATCTAAGGGAAAAAACAGTTCAAGAGAGATGGCATTTTTTCAAGGAGACATTATTAAGGGCACAAAAGCAAACTATTCCACTGTGTAGGAAAGATAGTAAATATGGCAATCTTCAATTATCTGAAACTCAGTAAAGAGTCCTACAAAAAGTAGACACCAGGTAAATTACAAAGGATGAATATGGACAAATAGCACAAGCATGCAGGGACAAAATTAGAAAGGCCAAGACATAAAATAAGATTAAACTAGCTAGAGAAATAAAGGATAACAAGAAAATATTCTACAGATACATTACAACCAAGAGGAAGATCAAGGAAAGGGAAGACCTGTTACTCAATGAGGGGAAAAAAACAATAACAGAAAATGTAGAAATGGCAGAAGTGCTGAATGACTTTTTTCTTTCAGTTTTCACCAAAAATTTTAGTAGCGATTGGACCCTAACATTGTGAAATCCAGTGAAAATAAGGTAGGATCTGAGACTAAAATAGGTAAAGAACAAGTTAAAAATTACTTAGACAAGTTAGATGTTTTCAAGTCACCAGCACCCGATGAAATACATCTTAGAATATTCAAAGAGCTGACTTGACACAAGGAGGAGATATCTGAACCATTAGCGATTATCTTTGAAAAATCATGGAAGACAGTAAAGATTCCAGAGGACTGGAAAAGGGCAAATATAATGCTAATCTATAAAAAGGGGGAATGAGGACAACCCAAGGAATTACCAACCAGTCAGGTCAGCTTCTGTAACAGGAAAAATAATAGAGCAAATAATTAAGCAATCAATTTGCAAACAGCTAGACAAAAATAAGGTAATAAATAATAATCACATGGATTTGTGAAGAACAAATCACATCAAACCAACCTAATAGCTTTCTTTGACAGGGAAAAAAGCCTTGTGGATGGGGGAAATTGGTATATTTTGACTTTAGTAAGGATTTGGATACTGTCTCGCATGACCTTCTCATAAACAAACAAGGGAAATATAGCCTGTTATAGCGCCTGCCTATCCCTCACTGTGAGCTGATGCCCTATAATCAATATTATATTTACAGTCAGGTCAGTGGAAGTCATTTCTTTAGCCAAAGGGGCTTTGCTACCTGACAGTAACTAGGGCCTGATCCTACTTTCATTAATTAAAGGCAAGTTTTGTCATAGGGACAAGGATCAGGCCTTAACAAGGTTTCTATGAGACTGATTCACTATAGCACCTCTAAGTTAAAAAAAAAGATACAATTGTAAATAAAAAAAATCTAGAACTCTAGAAAAGTCCTTGTTCAATCTCAGTTTTGTTAGCAGCGTTTTATGCCCATTTACTTTATAACAGCGTCTGCAATAATCATACAACGCCTTTCATTCTGAAGGAGCCCAAAGTGCTTTACAATCAGGAATCCCTTCACTCAGTCCTGAAGAGCAGCCTCCTTCGGAGAGCAACAGCAGATAAAACCACACAACAGATTCAGAGTGAACAATATCACATCTGACAAACTGCAGGGAGACTTTTAGGCCAGCAAAATACAGTTACTCAAATAGAAATGTGGTCAGAATGCCGCCCCTAAATCTTACAAAACAATTACCATGGGACAAATGATCAGCATCTAGATTTTTAAATTTCTCATCCAAAAAGAGGCATGTCCAGCAGCGATGGGCCCCAGCACCATACTTGGACATTGGGACAGCCCTCGTTCAGAAGAATTCAGCCTATTAAAGCCACCGTTCGAAAAGGGTTCCTTTTCAGAAAGTCACGTAAGCATGAGCTTAAAGATAAGCCTAAAAGGTGAACAGTCACATGCGATACTAGATGAAACTTCTGAATGTCAAGGTTAGCCACAGATACTATACAGCAGAATAGTCCAGCCTTGAGGAGACAGCTGTGGATTTCCACAGGAGGACTCAACATCTAAAAGGAATTATCCCAACCTTCTGGCAAATGAGAGATGAAAGAAGGCACTGCTGTCCACTGCTGCAGTCTTGATGACCCAGAATCCAATAAACTTCAGTGTTGCAAACTACTTTTATGATCAGAGGGTAGACACCTTCAGCTAATGGAACAGACTTTGCCTTTGACAGTCTTCACTCTGCTTTCCTTTAGTTTCCCTGGCTTTCATTGAGATCTCTACGTCTACCAGGCACTGGGAAACAGCCCTGTCTGGGTATGTTAAAAATTAGATGTAGAGCATATTGCTGAGATTGCAGCATGTACCTCTTCACAGTCTACCTAAATTTCTGTTTAAAATTTTTGTGGTGCCCCCAATGGAAAAGAAACATCAAATTTTTAGTGAAACCCATTCTACTGCAGACAGATCCAGGAATATCAGCATGGATATTAATATCAAGATATGAATAATTCATTGTCCTGAGAAGACTGTAGGGCACCATGGTTCATGTTGATTCCATGTGGCACATCTCAATCTGCACCCTTATTATATGGATCCTTAAAGACTGGGTGCTGGCTGGAAAGGTCGTTGCTGTTTACAGATGAAGATACCGTTATAATTAAAAGCCAAATCATGTATGTTATCAGGATGTATATATATGAAGTTATTACATGCTGTGTATACAATACCAAACATTCACTATTCATTTAAATTAAAATATTTGCTAGGCTTCCAGTACCATGGGAAGGTTCCATCCTGTTATGTTTGGAAGAATAAAGCCTCTCAAATAAGTATCTTCAAAGGATGAAATGTAGTGAGTGATCAATATGTAGCAGACAAAGGCCATTCCAGTTTTGTAAAAATAGCTTTCTGTTATGAAGGCATCTATACATTTTCTAACATTCTTATTAGTTACATTATAATAAGAATGATGAATAATTATTTTTGTTATTTAATAATTGCATATTAAATAATGTAATTGTCATAAGTTTGGGGGAATTCAGGGACTCCTTACAAGAGACCATTATGCAATCAAAGATCAGAGACCAAAATGCTCTCACTCTATCTTCTATTTGGCACAATGGGGCCATATCAGATCTAGCCCCAGGTCTACCAGCTCCCACCAAAATAAGGTCAAGAGCTTAAAAAAAAGTATTAGTTTGGTTTGGTTTGAGTTTCTAGTGAAAATTAAGATCAACCCTTGATATGTTAGAACCTGTGAGGCAAACCCACAGCCGAATCAAGGCTTCTCGCACACCTGCCCCTCCAACATGTCCTGCAGGAGGGTTCCCTGCCCTTTGGACCTTGCCATCAGGCCTCCGCCCGTGAGCTTCCCTGGCCACTTCTGACACACCACTTGAGCCAGTCTGCCTCTGAACTACATCTAGGAAACATTTGTAAGTGCTCGTGCTCCACACCCTTCATTTTCTTGCCTTCATGTCATGCCCTAACACCAAGTGGCAGGACCTCCCACCACCCCAAAAGGGCAACGAACCCAGCATTCCACTCTGTTCCCACGGCCCACTGGGGATATTAGTTGGTGGTTCCTTCATGGAACCGAGAACATGGGCAGTTCACCACCTCCCTCAACACTTGCCCCTTTTGTGATGAGAGGGAGACCCTGATGTATATTAATATAAGGTGCAACAGATTGCAGCTCCTCTTCTGGCTCCTCCCTTTCCCCACACCTCCTGATTTATGCCTACCCCATTTGTGGCTGCAGTGCTGGTCAAGGTGGCAATCCACCATGCTAGGAAGAGGAAGATGGATGGGTGGGGGAGGTGCTCTGTGACTGTGGGGCTTCTTTCCGATCCTGAAGTCACATCTCTGGATGCCTTTGAGGAGAAGTGGGCGCTGTCTGAGATTCTCTGCTCAGTGTCCCCTACTGGATCCCTGATTTTATCTCCATGACCTTCACTCCTGTCCCAGTTTTTTCATTTGTTGTCTCCTGTGATTAGTTGATGTCTGGGTCCAGTGGCTCCTCCTCTGAAGATGATGGGGAAGGGCTTTTCATAATGGGAGAGCCCATACCTACCTCCCAAGCACATCAATGGGTGCCCCTCCAACAGAGACAGAGAGAACCATTGCTCCAGCATGCGGCAACAATTCCACTGCACTGATTTACCCTTCCCACAGAGCCTGCAGTGGCTCAGCCTTTGGGCACATGGCAGTAGCCTATCTGTGAGCAGAGTCTGGGTCAGATGGCCCCAGGCTCAGGTATTTCCCCAATCGTGCTTGAGTTGCAAGTTCATCTGTGCAACAGCATTACCCAGCCAGGTACCCTCCTGTTGCCTCCCATTGTAATAGACTCTCTAGACCCCTGGCCTGCTCCTGATCCACCACTTGTTCCTGTCCCAGCCTTGCCCAAGCCCTTTTCCAGTCTTGTCCTTGCCCTGCTCTGACCTTGATCCAGCCCTGCCTCCACCTTCTGACCCCTCCAGGTGCTGACCACTCAGCTTTGCCCTTTGGCCTGTGTCTAGACTCCAGCTCCAGTCTGATTTGGTTTGTCCATGAACTCCGGCTATCTAGCTTCGACCTTTGGGCTCCACCTGGACTCCAGCTACGGTACTGATTTTGGCTTGTCTAGCGACTCTGATCTCTGACCCTAGCCTGTTCCCAGAGCTCCGTTTCAGCACTACCCTTGGCTCAGTTCCGATCCTTTGCTCGACTTCGATCTCCACGTCAACCACTAGGCCTGAATAGTAGGAGGCAGTGCCTGACAGAACATCTTAATCATTTCTATTAACTTCTTTGATAGTCAGGGTAGCTGGAAAGAAATATAAAAAGGAAGATGGACATCACTGTGGACATGGCTAGTAAAAGCCAGAGTCAAAGAGCTGATCTTCTGTGAATGATGGTTTCAGGCAAATATTTATTGGCATGTATTGACATCCATCTACAGGAATGTAAGCCACAATCCCAGGGAATGCCTTCTCCCTTATTCATGAAATTCATAAATGTCTGAAGATCAACTGTTTCTCCTAAAATATCAGAAGGACTAGGAGACTTATGTAGGTGAAGGATGGTTGTTGTCCCAGCTGTTACCCTACATCTTTGGCAAAGTGCCATGAAGTGAGATATTTTCAGCATTGGGAAGTAGGGAGTGTTTACAGCACCTTTCCAGAGAAAAAAAGAAAAAACTCTTGTCTTTGGCCTTTATATATTTATATATATGCTTTTTTTTCCTTTCAGCACTGTAACGTATTTAGTTTGAAATGAAAAGTCTGTTACTAGTATTGGTATTTTAATAGAAGTCTCAAAAATATAGTGCTGTGTAAATTATGAAGAGAGGAACAAGCAACACAAAGTATACAGAACTCCTCTCATTTAAGTCAGCACTTTTCAAACCACACTGTATATGCACACTAAATGCCACATAAGTGCAAAAAAAGTGCTTGTGTCAACTGTAGTTCCTTTTAAGAGATACAAAAGGCATTGTATTATATTTACCAAAAAATGAAATAGCCATTTCCTCCACCTGTGCTCACAAAGACAGATACCAACAGGGTTATTTTTAGAGGTATTTTTTAAAGTAATGCTTTCCTGCACTATATAAAGAAAACTCTGACTTCTATGTGTAAGGATGATCATTTAATAATATGAAACTCACTACACAAATGACTGCATTGGATGGGCTGAATCAGTAAGAACCAACCACTGCTGATGGCAACCAGACTGTGACAGTCTGTATCCCCATACTCACCATTTTTACAAAACTATGATGAATTTTGTACAAAGTATGCCTTGTGACATATCATTTGCAAACTCATAATTTGTTTGTCATTATTGTCCTCATAAAATATGTGTGTTAACATTGTATGTAAAGCTGTGAGATTCTACTGTATGACATTGCTGAGAGATATTCCAAGTTTAGGGGGAAAAAAAGGTTACTTACCAGCAACTTCTCTTCTTCGAGATGTGTTGCTCATGTCCATTCCGCTATAGGTGTGTGCACACCTCCGTGCATGGTTACCCAGAACTTTTTCCCCTTAGCAGACCCTCTAGGACTGGCTCTGGCTCATCTTGGAGCCCTGTGCACATGCTGTGGTATATGAGGTACTGCTGGCCCTATGCCCCCTCAGTCCCTTCTTTCTGCCAACTCCAGCAGTGGGGACAAGGGGTGGGTTGTGGAATGGACGTGAGCAACACATCTTGAAGTTACTGGTAAGTAACCTTGTTTTCTTCTTTGAGTGCTTGCTCATGTCCATTCCACCATAGGTAACTAACAAACAGTACCTTTGGAGGTGGGTCAGAGTTACTGGTGAGCTGCCCTCAGAACCACTCTGCCAAATCCTGCATCTTCTGGGTGTAGCGACCAGTTGTGATGGGGTAGAAACGACCTGCTGAGGTGATCCGCCTCATTGTTCCTCACTCGCTGAAGATGAGAGGCCATCAAGTGAAGATTATGCCTCACGGCAAAGTCCCACAGAAGGATAGCTTCCTTGCAGAGGGCTGAGGAGCACACTCCCCCCGTCTGTTTATGTAAAACATGGCCACGGTGTTGTCCATCAGCACCTGCACCCCTGCCTGTCAGGAATCGGAGGAACACCTTGCATGCTAGGTGAATGGCCCTCAGCTCTTTCACATTGATGTGCAGGCACCTCTCCTCCCTTGACCAGAGCTCCTGAGTGCCTAGGTTGGTGCTGATGTGGGCCCCCCATCCTATGTCCGAAGCGTCGGAAATTAGGGTGACCAATGGGACCAGTTCTTTGAACACAACGCTCTTCAACACTGCCTGGGGAGTGTTGGGGGAGTGGACTGTGACCACCAGGGCCAGTGGGTGCCTTACCAGGACATATACTGACGCTAACCATGGCTGAAGCAGTCTGAGTCTCAGATGAGCAAATCTCACCATGTAAGTGCAGGCTGCCATGTGGCCTAACAGCTGCAGGCAGTGCCTGGATGTTGTCATGGGCCATCAGTGCAGCTAGGAGATGATGGAGACCATTGCCTCGAAGTGTGGCTGGGGCAGGAAGGCTTTGGCCTGGGAAGAGTCCAGGGTAGCCCCAATTAACTCTATGCATTGCACTGGGGTTAAGGTGGACTCCTGCTCGCTTATGACTAGACCCAGCCTGTGCCACATCGAGCAAATGAGGGACACGCTGTTCTACACTTGGGACCTGGACCTGCCTCTGATCAGCCAGTCTTCCAGGTAGGGAAAAATTTGGACACCTTTTTATCTCAGGTGGGCAGCCACTATCGCCATACACTTGGTAAACACCCTCGCAGCCAAAGACAGGCCAAAGGGCAGGGCCGTGAACTGGTAGTGGGAGCCAGCCACCATGAAGTGAAGAAGCACTTGTGGCTGGGGAGGATAGATATATGAAAGTATGCGTCCTTGGGATTGAGAGAGGCATACCAGACTCCTGGATCCAAGGAAGGGATTATGGAAGCTAGGGAGACCATGTGAAATTTGAGTCATTTGATATATTTGTTTAGACGACGCAGGTCTAATATGGGTCTCAGACTCCCTTCGCCTTGGGGATGAGGAAATACTTTGAATAGAACTCTTTCCCCTTTCTGCCCTGAGGGACCGTTTCCACCGCTCCCAGGCTGAGGAGGGTGTCACCTCCTGTACAAGGAGTTGCTCATGAGAGGGGTCCCTGAAGAGGGACAGAGGGAGAGGGTTGTTGGGGGGTGGGGGAAGGATGTAAATTGCAGGGCATAGCCCCTCAAGACTACCCCAAGGACCCATTGGTCCAAAGTGATTTTGGCCCACTCGGGGTAGAAGGGCATTAGCCTGTTTTGAAAGGGGCAGGATGGATCCAGGAGAATGGTCAGGGTGCCACCCTTGGGCACACCATCAAAAATGTCTCCTTTGGTTGCCAGACCTCCTGGTGGCCCTTGCTGGGGGGCTGAGGACAAGCTAGGGGACCGATTCCTTCTTCTAGACCCCCTATTTCTGTCCTGTTGCCTATAGGACTGGAAAGGCCCGGGCTGAAACCTTGGCTGCTGCTGCGCCTGGGGATGTGATTGACGCCTAGAAGATTCAGGTGTGTAAAGGCCCAGGGAGCGAAGCGTGACCCTGGGGCCCTTCAGACCGTGCAACTTCACATCAATCTGGTCCAAAAACAAGGTCGACCTATCAAAGGGGAGGTCCTGAATAGACTGCTGAACGTCTTGGAACAGTCCAGAGGATTGGAGCCACAAGCACCTTCATATACAAATGGGGGAGGCTATAGACCTGCCTGCCAAGTCAGCCGCATCTGAGGACACCTGGCGCTCTTCTCTAGCTACCGTGGTACCCTCTTCCATGATAATATTAAAATCCAGGGCCTAGTCCTGGGGCAGAGCCTCAGCAAAACATCTGAGAGAGTCCCACAGGTTGAAATTTTACCTTCCCAGGAGAGCCTGCTGGTTGTCAATCCTAAACTGAAGTCTTGTCATTGAATACATTTTCCTCCCAATCAAGTCCAGCTTCTTGTTATCTTTTTTCTTGGAAATCCACCCTGCCTGACCCTGCCTATCCCGCTAGTTCACAGTGTCAACCACCAGGGTCCCAGGGGTGAGACGTAATACTTCTTGTCAGCTGCCTTTGATGTCAGAGCGACCAAGGAAGGGGTTTGCCACAGGGTCTTCACAATTTTAAGGACTCCTTTGTGGATTGGGAGGGCCACTCGAGCTGGGGCAGCCGCCGCCAGCACATTAAAGAGGCTATCTGTGGCTTCTTTTAGTTCCCCCATCTCCAGCCCCAAGTTGGAGGCAACCCTCTCGAGCAGCTCCCAGGTCTGAAGAGCTAGAAGTACCCGAGTGTTGCCTTGGCACTGACAATTTCTGGTGCCGCTTGCCCGGTGGCTCCACAGCAACCTTCAGTTACTGAGTTTGGCATGATACCGAGCCAGACTCCGACGACCAGGTTCCATGCTGCCTCCGTGAGGGCGAACTCTTCAGTGGCAGGTCTTCCTCTGACGACTGGGCTCAGTGCCGTCTCGGTGTGGATGGGCTCAGTGGTACCGGGCCCTCCTCTGATGACTGGGTTCTGCGTCACCTGGGTGTGGGTGAACTCCTCAGTGCCAGAGAGTGGGAACAGGAGCTGTCTGAACATCACCAGGTAGACCTCAATTGGTGCTGTCTCCCAGATTGAGATGCCTTTGGAGCCAGGGATCGACATCAGCACTGGAAGGGAGACCACATTCCATGTCGGAGCAGGTCAGCTTGACGACGCCAACCTGGAGTGACTCCTAGAGGAGCAGCTGTGCTCTACTCTAGGTGACTGTCTTTCTCCTTTCCGTACCAGGGATCTCCTCTGCCATTCAGAGCAGATTAACTATAAAACTAAAAACAGAATAACAAGTCCAAATAAGGGGAATAGTACTTGTAATTGCAAGCAAGGCTAGTTCCAGCAATCGTCATGGGCAGAAAGAAGGAACTGAGGGGTTGTAGGGCTGGCAGTACCTCATATACCACGGCATGTGAGTGGGATACCAGGGGGCACCGGAGGTAGCCCTACAGGGTCTGCTAAGGGGGAAAAAGTTCCGGGTAACCATGCACAGAGGCATGCACACACTTATAGTGGAATGGACATGAGCAAGCATTCAAAGAAGAACCAGGCACAAACCAATTTCTCAGAGACAAAAGGCAAACTGACACCTCAGTCAGATGTCAACAAAATCAAACGGACCATCACCTGGTTAAGCAGCCATTCTTTGGTGGAAAAAACAGTGAGAGGGGAAAAATCTACTTTTGGAAAAGAAACAGCTGGAGGTTCCCATTCCCCTAGACCTTCTGTCTCCTGAACTTCAGCTGGAGATGATTTTCAAAGAAAAAAAGAACTATAAGAAAGATGAATAGGGGGCCCCAAACACTCCTCCCTTTCTCTCTGCTCACAGCATCAATGACACCTGAAGGACAAAGAAGTAACACTGAACTGGAGGAAGGTCCTGCTTGGAAGGAATCCAGCCACTAAGCATGTGGTGAGAGAAAACTTCACTTTGAATTCATTTAGCTTATAAAGTGAGATGTTAGTTGCATTTTACCTTTTATTTCTTTGTAACCAATTCTGACTTTTATGCCTCATTATTTGTAGTCACTTAAAATCTATCTTTCTATAGTTAATAAACTTGTTTTATTGTTTTATCTAAACCAGCGTACTTGGACCAAAGTATTTGGGAAACTCCATTTGAGATAGCAAGATTTGTATATATCAGTTTCTATAAATGAAATGAAGGACTTTATATGAGCTTGGATTGTCCAGTGGCGTGCTGGGCAATACAAGATGCATATTTCTGGGGGAAAGTCTGGGACTGGGGGAAAGTTTGTTCGTGTCACCCTGCAATGAAATTCATGAGTGGTTGGCTATATCACTATACAATGTAGCTGGGAGTGATTTGCATGCCGAAGGCTGTTTGAGAGCAGGCCAGAAGTGATTGCTTTCACAGTGAAGCAATATAAAAGGCATCCCAGGTTGGAGAATTGAAGGGACAGAGCTGTCCATCTGTCTAGATTGTACCCTGCATAATGTCAATAGACTCAGCTATTATTAGGATCCATTACACAGGGTTAACATTTTTAATTAAGTGGCCAATTATTAGTGATTGTTTAATGAGGAAGATAAACATACTAGGTATTAACTGGGATGTGTTATCTAAACATTTTAATTGTAATTTACTACATCTACCATTATTTTAAGGCATTTCTTCAAATTAGTCAGCTAATTAAGACTCTAATCCTGCCATTGATACTGAGTGCACAGATGGAGTGCTGCATCCATGATCACTTCTAGGATTGGGGCCTACGCAACCACGTATGGAAATTCTTCTCAGGCTGCATAAATCTGATTTCCATAAGTTGGCCAGCAAACAGCCAACCTTTTTTTCCTTGAGTTCAACTCATACACACATAAAGAAGTATTGGACACTAAAGGAGAGGCCACCAAAGATCTGTGTATAGAGATGGGAAAAACTTTGTGGACAAATACTTTCTGTTGACTGGAAACTATGTGTGAGTTTGACACAAATTTGCCAAATAGTTTCAACCAACATTTTTTTCAGGACTAAGGTTATATACACTTATGTACTAAGGTCAGAAAAGACCTGCTCAATTGATCAGGAAGTTGATGCACTAAAACCACCCCCTCAAGTGGCGTAGCGCTGTGTCAATGGGAACACATTTCCCATCGGCGCAGTACAGTGAAGACACTGTGCACAACGGAAGTTAAGTCGACAGGAGTTACGCAAGCTACTCTGCATAGTTTACGTAACTCCCGTCGACTGCCGCTGAATTCTGAGGTAGGCGTAGACCTGGTCTTAGATGCCACAAAATGACTGGAGGAGGTGTGGTGACATCCTCCGTATAATCTTTAGGGCACTCATGTGGGATGTGGAAGACCTGGGTTCCTTTCCCCCTTCTGCCTGATGTAGAGAGGGATAAAACTTGTCTCCCACATTTCAGGAGTGTGCTCTACCCACTGGACTATGGGATATCCTGGGGCAGGTCTCTTTCAATGTTTCCTAACCCCTTTTTCTTGCTGCACCTCCATGAGCCCAGATGAACTACCCATGGTTTAAAATAATATTTTTATATATCTAAGGAATTACATCTAAACCACTTGCATTGACTTTAGACTCTCCATCCAAAGAAAACTGTATATGTCCTTATGACTGACAAGAGAACACTGGCAGACTGGTCTCCCTGGCTGTTTTCTGTTCTGGATCTCTCTCTGATTAATCATGGAATTTCTGGTTCAAAATAAACAAGATGTGTGTGAGAGAGATGACACATCTGCTAGGCATTTCACAGTGCATTGTCAATTGTGTTTTACAGGAGGAGAAAGAGAGCTTGTACAGAGTTACTGTAATAACCTTTCCATGGATACTGGAGTGTTTCATGTACTTCAAATCAAGGGTGGGGGGAAATGACTACTGCAAAATGGCAGGGTGGAGGGAAAACTCTAAGGTATCAGATGCAGAAATGGAAAAGCTTCTGCTCAGATTCTTGGAGGGTAGGACATGTTAACATTTCCAGCTTATCTATGAGGTATAATATATATATATATATATATTATCTATGAGGTATAATATATATATATATACACACACACACACAAAATTTCAATTAATTTTCAAATTTAAAATTACTAAAATGAAAATAACTTCCCATTTTCATATTCTTTTTAATTTGTCACTAGCTCTCAAATTTAAGAAGAAAAACTAGAGACCAGCTAAGAGGTCAATGATTGGGGAGGGGGAAACAATGACTGGGGGGGGGGAAAGCCAGAGCGCTAACTCCTAGATAAACTTCATGTCTAGCAGATTAGACAGTAAAATTATTTTGTTATGTTGTCCCTTATTCTCCCTATAACTCAGGAGAAACACAGGCAGCACAAACTAATGATTTTTAAAGTGTAAGCCATTATTTGTCCTGTAACTAAGGAAATTGTGATTTATTTTAGAGAAGATGAATCTTCTTTTAAAATAGATTAGTAATAATTAATTTTTGAAATGGGTTAATGAGGGGGGATATTGTCCAATAATCTAAAATTCAGCTACACTAAGTAGGTGAATCAGAGTTGTATACAGAAACAAATGGAATGAAAGTACTCAAAAGCAATTGTCTTTAAAGTGAATTACATTCAGCAATATTTGGGGGTTTTTTTTAGTTTGTATCCAGAAAATGACTGAACCTCTAGAAGACGTTTGGTGTTTTTCCAAAATAACAGCTTCTCTTTCTTTCCTGAAATGAAAGTACAGATTCACTGACTGAAAACTATATTGAAACAAATCCTACACTGCGTATCTTGTTAGGCTGCATTCCCTTTGGGTTTACAGAGTGTTAACTTATTTGTGCTCCAAAAGGATTATAAATATATATATTTTTAAAAATCTTTGATGTTCTCAGAATTTAAAAGTTACACAAAGATCTGTGTACATACGGGAGACCAAAAAAAAATTAAATTAAATAAAAAAAAAATCCAAAACACGGCTGTGGAGATGCTTAGGTAATTAGAACTGCAAATGAATAATAACGTTAACAATCATTATGTGCTGAATTTTAATTAAAAAGATAACTCCTTGCCTTAGCGCAGTGCACCATAATATTAGAGTGTCACTTCTATTCTCTCCACAGCAGTGAGTCATAGCCTGTTCAATGACAGCACACACACAATGACACACATTAGTGAAGGGGGCCGCACACTGCTGCAGCAAAGCTAGAAGCAGCTGAACAGCTTTTTCAAGCATTAACATGTGACTATACATGAGCAACATGAGTTGGAGGAGAGGGCGATGGAGAGTGGTCGTGAGGGAAGTGGGAGGGAGGGAGGGCAATAGCCAAAGATCCTTCATGGGCAGTATCTCAGCATCAGCTGTTTAAAGCTTGTTTTCCTGTTCCATTATGGAGGGAATATTTCTGAGATGTAGAACAAAAATGCCAGCAATGTTTTGTGTGTAAGAAAAAATCATCACTCTGTCTAGGCATCTTGAGCTGTTCTTTTCATCACTGAATGGTCAAGGTACTCTATATTCGTCTAATGAAGCCTAGTATTTCTGTTACTTGAACTTTCTACAGTGCACAGTATTCAATGCCATATTACTTAATGCTTCCCAGGCTGATTCTTTCCTTGACTGCACAGTATGTGTCAATCATGTGCTTTTATATGTCTGCGAAATAGCTCATTTGGTTAACGAGCCGTGTCTACTGTGCTTATGGAAAGTATACTCTATGGGCAAAATCTCTAGTATTAAATGGCTAATTCTTACCATTTAGGCCAAGTACAGTCAAGATTGCATATCAGGAAATGGAAACTGTATTATGAGAATGTCTCTTTTTAATTAACCTTCAGGTAGTGGCAGAAAAAAATGTCAAAAGAAGCCTCCATCTGAAAGTACTGAAGATTATTTGCAGCTTCTTCATAAACTGGGGACTAGATTGTGATACTCTTTGCTCAGACTGAGAGTGACCAATTTTATTGACTTCAATGAGAGTACATTAGGAGTCAGGTAGTGTGCTGTAGGAGTAAGGATATCAATATGTCCCTAAGATATTCATACCAGCCTTTTGTTAGCAGCCTACATTTTTATATAACTTCAGTGATTTGATTCCTTTCAGTATTAAGTAGGGTGCAACTGAGAGTAATTACTGTATGAAAATATCTCTGTTAATGGCTTGAATAAGTACAATTATAGCACTCTTCAGATCATCATGTTCTATCATTGTTGCATCTCCCAGCAAACTAATCTATGCTACCAGGACTAGTTCTGCCATCTTTTTTCACTGTCCCTCCGCATTTGACAAGTGCCATTGAAACCACTGGAACTACTCACATAAATAAAGAAGGACTACTTGTAGGAGTCAGAACTGCAGAATCTGGCACCTAGAAAGCTACAGTGGGTGTTTCCAAGGCTCTGGACATTACTGCACAAGATGCTAGTTCCAAGTTCTTGTTGTTTATTGTATTTTCCTCTCTGATTTAAAAGCTGGGTTTCTGAATTTGACCAGGGCTTATGGAAGACTAGATGACTAAGAGATTGGGTTGATATGCCAGATTTGCTCTTCTTGTCTCTGTCAGGTACACACCTATGCCAGGACACTTCCTTAATCACTCCTGCTCTGGCAAAGATGAAGATCTAGTTCCTAAATTGCAACCAGGTGACAAAGGACAACATGCTCACACACAAAGTGCCGGACCCTGAAAACACTGAAGTAACTAGCTAAAAACTGTCACTGGTACCAATAAGAACAGGACTGGGCCCCACTATGGCCTAGAGCAAAAATACAAGATTAATTTTGAACCCCCACTGTTACAGATATAGCTGGTACATACATTTTCAAGGAGATTTTTCTATTTGAAATGGAATAGCAAGCAGTTGTTTTTATGCTTGAGAGACAGAAAAATTAAACACAAATGAAAAATTCAAATCAGGAAAAAATTTTATAACCTGCAATTCAAAACCTATTTGACAAATTCTCTTCCAGTTTGCTTTCTAGAAACCAATGGAATGATTTTCTGCCCCAAACGATTTTCCAAGACAAACCTAAAGGGCTACTAATATAGGATTATATCATGGAAGTCAGCTTCAATTTGTATTATGGAGTGAATCTTTCCTCTCCATAATATTACCAGTAGTAAGAAATACACAAAGAACAAGCCTGTTAGCATGATGTATGGTCTACTGAACTTATTGGGACTTTTTCCATTGGACTTTTTGTTGTCTTTGCAACTGGCCTTTGCTGAGCTAACCAGATTGTTTAGTCTGTGCAATAGCATCTGCTTTGCATTTCAGCTTGTGTGGCAAACCAATCATCCTCTGTCAAATTTACTGTACACTTCAGAGAACGAATATTTGCTTTTCAATAATCAGAGATGTCATTTCAGTGAGTTTTCCTTCCCAGTCTCTGGATTTTATATTTCAAGACTTCAAAGGTACAGTTGCTCTTAGGCACTTGTGATCTCACAATCAGCCTTTGCTTTTCCCTAATTAAGTGGAAGCTCACAGTTCCAATTAATTCTTCTCCTTTATAGGAAGTGCAAATAGGACAACCTGTGAACTAACTCTCGGCTGTGATTTTTTCACTGCATTGAATTATTCACGATTTGCATCTGTTTCAGTATTCATTGCTGTCAGTTACTGCACATGCTTTTTTAGATTATGTTATACATCTGCATGAACTGACAGGCAGAAGTTTTTAGCATCTCTTCCCATTCATTCATGCAACCAGTTAACTGATCAAACCTACAGGGGAAAAAGCATATTGGATCAAAAGATATTCTTTGAAATGACTCCTTTTGACGTACATTGCATATGATGATTGGAAATCTCTTAGATGCTGAATTCTCCAGAAAACCGCATCTTTGCCTGGAAAACAGTGTATTCCAGCTTCTGGCATCCATTAATATCACAGTAAGGTAATCTTTGTTACAGCCAACAATAACGTAAGTTTGAGTTGGACACACAGGGTTCTGTTTTCTACAGCTTGTATGTGGGGAAATATGCATGAGTGCTTGTTCCAGGGCATAAGTGAGAGATGGTGTGCGTGAGATTTTTCAGATGAGTTGGGCTGGATGAGTGCAGAGAGTGCAAGTACCAGTAGAAGGGAGCACACAGAAAAAGATGGGGTATAGGAATGGCCTCAGGGATCAGCATCCACAGCCTATTTTCAGATTGGATAAGGACTACACAATCCAGTTTAGGGGCCCACAATCTAATCAAGGGCTGGTAGGTGCAAGCCATAAGAGGTACTAATACAAGTGGACTCCCAAGAGAGAAGAAGTTAAGAGACAGCACCTGAGGTACATTGGTACATAAGCTGGATGTTCACTTAGGCTGGGTCTGCACTGATGGCGGCAAATTTGCCGCCGTCAGATCGATTGCTCTGGATCGACTGAGCGGTCTGTATAGACGTGCTCAGTTGATCCAGCAAGTGACGCAGGGAAACCACCTTGGTAAGTGGCATAGCGCTATGTCGAAGGGAACAGACGCAGCTCAGTGTGGACGGCACACGGAAGAGACGCTGCAAAGTTGACGGCAGATACGCAAGTGATTTGCGTCACTTGCATATCTCCCATCAACTGCTGCCAAATCGCAAAGGTAAGTGTGGACCGGGCCTTAGAGTGCCAGTAGCAGCTCATCAATATGATGTCCAGATAGCCATTCCGTTCAAACAAGAAGGACTGAGCCATCCATGTCTCCTGAAACCAAGTGTGGTGAGATGGTCCTTTTCTACCAATCTAGCCCGGTCCACACTTACCTTTGCGATTCGGTGGCAGTCGACGGGAGATACAGTCAATTTATGCATGTTAATGGTGTCATTAGAATATACTTATGTAACAGCAAGGGGAGGAGAGTGACTACCTTAATTTGTTAAGAGATACAAAATAACCATTAAATTCAGCATAGCACACTCCTAAATAAAATCCCTTTATTCCTGTCTGGATATTGGTGACATTAAGGCAGAATTTTCAAAAGCCTTCGCCCTAGTTTTGAACCCTCAGCAGATAACCTCCCAGTGATCTGCTACACACCATCCATCCATCTCCTAACTGATTGTCCTTGCTACAATGACCCACCATCACTCTTTCCATTATAACTTTTTCAAGGTTATTTCTAGCTCTATTCCTGATGTGACTCAAAATACATAACTTTATGCCTGTTGATTTCCAACTGCAGGGTCTGTATCTCTCTAATAGCACGCTTCTAGGAAACCATAACATGCCCCCTACTGTAGCCCTGGGCAATTAGGATGGCCACTACTTGACCATTCAGTCCCACATCTATATCCGACTCACTATGAACTACAACTGTGAGAGAAGGAAGAGTAGACAACAGTGGGATAGCTCACATTTTCACAATCCCTGTGCTATCAAATACATAAATATCATACCTACACAGAGTGATGGGGAAAGATAAGCAAAGAGGAAATTACTTGCCTAAGGTCATTCAGTGAGTCAGTAGAACTAAAACCAGAATGTTTCCTAACTTTTAGTCTCCTACACTAGATTATGTTGCCTCTCCGGGTATCCTGTTATTGCCCCGTCTTCTGACTGACTGTCTCTGTCTGATGCCATCATCACACTTTGGCTGAGGGATAGCACATTTGAGACCTTGCAAGTCAGTTTCCCAGTGGAAGAGAGATCATTGAGTACCATTGAGTATGGGTATTTTATGTACCTATTATTTACCAATTTATTTTATGTACCTATAAACTGCAGTCCTCGGACTAAGAAGCTCAAACTATATGCATCAATCCCTTCTTTCAGAAATTTCAACTCATATCAATGCACGGTTCTCTGAGAGCAGCTCTGCCTCAAGAACTGACTACAGCCAGAGACCCAAAGCAGAGAACAAACTCTTCTGTTGCTCACACAGCTCCCTCAGCCCTGAATCTGCTTCTACCAGAACCTGGCATAACCAAAAACTAACAGTACAGCATGTCTTTGCAAGATTGACCATTTACTTACAAACTGAGAAACAGAATCTGAAAGATTATTTGTAACTGCACCACCTGGTGACACCTTCCGTACCAATATTTTGCATCATTTTCTGCCATTGAATGATCACCAGCCATGTAAGTCATGTGCTATTCTTACTGTTAACAATAAAGGCCATTTTGGGAGAGTTACTTCTACTAGAGGAACAAAAATAAACAAAGCAACTGTACTATTAAAAAAATCAAAGAGAATTAAAAGCTGCTTTCTATTTGCAAATGTACACATCTACAGCACTGCTCAGACCAAAATGCTCACCAAAAAGTCAAGCGGTAAATCAGTTAAAATAAATTCTGCATTTCAGAGCAAGAAACCATAATGCAATATTAATACTGAGGTTTTAAGGGCACAAAAGTAAAGTAATTGAAAGTTATGGTTTCCATAGCAACTGTACCTTGACCCCCTGGCATGTCCATTGTAGTTGGTATTAATATGGTATTCATTTTCATGCCCTAAAATGTATATGCAATGCAACCATGGATTTAATTGTTTGAAAATCTCAAAATGCTTTGTAATGAAAATTAAAGATAAATCATAAATTTTTGCCAGGGCCTTCACTGTAATTAAAAAAGTTTGACTTCTTCCTTGGTGCAACTCCACTACCTACAAAGAAGCTGCACCAGAGAGGAATTTGTCATAGGATTTGGAAGAAGCAAGTATTCAGAAACTAGTGTTATATGAACCTTTTGCAATGAAACCCAACAATAGGCAAAGCTTTCTTAGTTTGGGGGTTCAAACATGAAAATGAAACCACCAAATCTTTGTGAAAAACTTATGAGCTGCATGACAGTTAACAAGATCTGGTCTCCTCTGTCTCTTCAAAGCCTGGATTAAATAGATATTTACTGGAACAGCTCTGCCTCTTGTTTCAGACTGGTACTAATGGTACACTGAAATTCTCACTCTATATATTCAACCCCTGGGCATAAGTTTCTGACTTGTAGTTGCAATGGTTCTAGACCAGAGTTCTCAGGCCTTCACTCTCTTGCTTGTAGGATCAATACCCAGCTGAATTAGTATGCTCTGGTTCAGTACTATGTTTGGGAAGGGAAAACAAAATTCCAGTCCCTTGGCTCAGGGAAAGTGAAGCAGTCTGACTTCCCCTTTCTTAGAGGGGGAAACAAGCAATCTAAAATGCTCAAATTGCTCAGTTCTCATCTCCTGTACTAAAAGGGCAGATTGAGGGGAAAAATTGGTGGTGCTGAGCATTGTCCACTCACGACAGCAAAATGATATGGCACATGTGGGCTTGACTCCACTACGGATTTTTACCATGGCAGAATATGATTGATAAGAACCGAGTTAGCTGATGTCATTCTGACAATCATTTGTCTTGTTCGACATGATGTAATCAGTTGTGGTCACTATCTTGTCAGCTAACACAGCTCTTCAGGACTCTCTTCAAACGTGATGCCATTTTGTAACATAGACCAGCCCACAGTTGTGAAATAGTTAAAGTGGCCTACTTTTCTAAAGAGTAAGTCCCATGTGCACCTAAGTCAGCTTTACTCAATACCAAAACCATTAACTTCACTATGTAAAAGTTCAGACACAGTCACATCATTAAAAACAAATCAACACAAAAGCAGAGTTCTCACTTTACTAAGCTCTGTAGACTTGGGTTACAGCAGTGCCAATGTGCAAGCATTAGGGGGTCTAGCTTCTCATATTTATCTTCTGAAATAGCAATGTCAAACACAGCTTGTTTCATCCTGGCCTTTAGAGGTCTTTAAGTCTCTCTGGATGTGGGGTTCCATTCTCCTCAACCTGGCCACCAGGTGAAAAACATTTTGAAAAGAAATATACTAAAATTAACTCTCCTCCCCAGTTAAAATGTGCTGTTAATACTTGTCTCCTTTGGGATATGTTTCCCAAAAAACAAATCCCACACTAGCATTTCCACAATTGCTACAACAGATATAGCTGAGCCAGTGGTAGCACGAGTGGGAAATCATCATACTATAAACACAGCAATACGTTTCAGCAGAAAAAGGGCTCGGAAACCCCTCATCCCCTTTCTATCATTTTACTGGAGTGTTCAAGACTAGATCTTTGCTCTCCAAGTTAGAGAGAAGCATAGCTTTATATCTCCTCACTAACGATTTGGGGGAGGTTGGTTAATTAAAGTCACTGACTTTTCCTATATGGCATCATTATCATAGCCAAACCAGAGCTTACAAAATAAAAGCTGTTTGGTGGCCTCAACTCATCCTCTAGTAGGCCACAGGTAAAGCAGCAAACTCTTATAACATGTACTGTGGTGCATGGCCTCTTTGGTTTATAATAGTTTAAGGCAAGCACACCTGTTTTCCCCTCAGTGGCCCAGCAAGGGCACCCACTCTCATGCTTCTAGCTCCCCCAACCATCACCCTGGGCAGGCAGGAGAAAGACACATATCTCCAGACTGAACAGCTCCTGCCTTCACTATGTTATTTCCAACAGAGACCTGCTATGACAGAGATGGTTAACAGTATGACTGCCCACAGTTATAGTTACCACAGAGCTCTTTTTATGCAAGCCTATTTTCTTCTTAAGGTAAAAGCACTACAGAAAAACATATTAAAAACAATAAAAGGACATACACGCTTTCAAATAAGCAAACCATAGTTTGCTTCACCTAACATGGGCTCTGGCAGGAGCAGTCCTTCAACACCCCACCCAAGTTGTTTCCTTATGTTTTCAAATTCATCACAGCTTCACCCCAGAACAAGCATCCATGGGACCTCAGTAGGCCCAGTTCTTCCAACCCTTCCCCAAAGATTGGGGTCCTCCATGGACCAGAGGTCCTGGCCATTTTCTGGATCAGGAAAATGGCCATGAGCCAGGTTAAAATCTAGCTATTTTTCAAAACTCTTTCTTTAGCTGTTGGTTCCTAGAGAATCCCATTTGAACTAGCATATGTAGACCTCACCATTGGGTGACTTCAAAGGGCTGATAACCAAAATAATTACATTAGCACCCCCTCCTCTTAAAGAAGTTACACGCAATTCCACAAGAACACATAGGCAACTGCATTTTTAACAGAGTGGACCCCAAAGGTATCAACCTAATTCAATAAAGTTTATCTTAATTCTATAAGGTATGACCATGATAGTGTCAGTCTGTCATAATGTCAATATTAATGTAAGGATAGATAGTGACTATATACCCTCCTTAGGGAGCAGGAATTCCACATATACCCCTGCACTGGGTACCTGAATCTTGGCGCTAGGCGTGCAGCAGTAAGCAGGGACTTTGCATCTGTTTGCTGACTCTCCAAAGCAGGTTCAACCCCCCCAGTAGGCAGAGCTAGCCATAGTAAGCTTACCACTTAAGCACAGCAGACTTTAACATGCAAAAAACATACTCAGAAAAGCATATCATTGCGTATGTATTACAGGCAAAACTGTTAGTGCCCTGTTTTCAAGAGGATGTGAACCTAGCCTCTATATGTGCACATGCAGCTTCAGAGTGACTTAAATGGCAAGTTTTGCACACTATTATTTGAATACACGAATTTTATAACTGAGTGCAGAAAACCCATTTGTGAATGCCAGTTCTAGCATTTGCACACCAACGTGATGGCACATCAATTGTGCTACACAAGAATCTGCATGCAAAAACAGAGGCCCAAAGCAGGTCTTTGCTTAACTGAAAAACTGTAACTAAAACTGCATTAGCTGCACAAGCTAAGTTCAAATAACTTCAGAGTTTTGTGTCATATTAATTATACATTGCTGTATTATTATACTTTACATCACATGACTTTTACTTGATATATAAAACGAAGCCTACAAAATCGATGACAGACTGCTCCGCCACAGCCTTACTGTGTGAACTTGGGCATATCTCTTAGGCACAGATCCACAAAGGGTCTTAGGTGCTTAAATTTCAGACTTAGGCACCTAATTCCAAGTTTTAGGCACCCATCATCCACAAAACCCTCTGTCAGCTGCCATCTAGCCTTGTAGGTGTCTGAGTTCACTCAGCACCTATATTTTTGCTGTACAAGCTCTCTAGGCACCTAAGTTTGTATCTCTGAGTATGCGCACTGCTGCCTTGCTCTAGGCATCCAGATGCCTATCTCCCAGAGCAATCCAGGAACTGGCAAGAGAGGCAGTAGAAAAGTGCCTGCCTCACGTGTTGGACCCAGTCTGGTATGTGTGCCCAGAGGCCACCTACTGGACAACATCCCATTCAGAATTTGGCCAATGGTTGTGCCACTGCCCCCCTCGGAACTTGTAGCCCATAGTTAGAGCACTCATCCCTCTCAATAGCATGCTCAAACCACTGAGATATGGATATTCTGATATGGGGGATCCTCCAGTCTCTCCTATTGCAGCCCTTCCATTGTGTCTAAATAATTAAAGAGTCATTAGAGCAGTGGGAATGGAGCCTGGCTCTCCCACCTCCGAAGTAAATGCCCAAACTACCGGGCTAGAGTCAGTCTCACTATGTTTCTCTCTGGCTCATTCACTCTTCAATTATTTAATTCAAAGTGGAACAGCTTCAACAGGAAAAAATAAGTGACTTTCCACATCAGGATATCCCATAGCTCAGTGGTTAGCACAAGCTGCTGAAAAAAGAGAGACTCCTAATCAAAATCCTGTCTCCCGCTCAAGTAGAAGGGGGAATTGAACCTGTGGCCTCCACATCTCAGGTGAGTTCTCTAACCACTAGATTAAAAATTAGAACGTGAGCAGCTCCTCCTCCAGCTGTTCTGTCATTCTCACAAGAAATGGCTTAGTTGTCTACAAGAAAAGGGTTCCCATCCATGGATCACTAGCAGACATAGGTACCTTCCTGCAGCCTGGACTTAGGCACCTCTCTCAGTGAGAGAGGAGCGGTTTAGGACACACATCCTCAGCACCTCTCATTGGCTAGTTTAAGCTTAGCATGCTGGCTTTCATGGCTCACATTCCGAGGTGCTTCTCTCTCCCCATGCATTGTATAGGCACCTAACTCAGGCTTTGGGGATTGTGGTGTTGTTCCTGTGATTATCTGGGTGCATAAACCTTTGGCATTGCGATGCTCAGCACTTAAGTCCCTTTTCTGGATCCAGGCCTTAGCCTCTCTGGTCCAGATCTTCAAAGATACTTAGGCTCCTAACTTACACTGAAACCAAATGTCTAAATACCTTTGTGGATCGAGGTCCCCATGCCTCAGTTCCCCATATGTAAAATATATTAGCACTTCCCTATATAACAGTTCCCCACGCAGACTATAATGGAACTTCCCTATGTAACGGGAGTGTTGTGAGGATAAAAACATTAAAGACTGTAGGGCACACAGGTACTCCAGTGACGGGAGCCACAGAAGTACCGTAAATAGATGGACTTATTCAAAGAATAATGACAGAAAAAGGCATACATGTTTCAGAAGTCAAGACATTCCCTTTAATGTTCACATAATACCACATCGAGTACCACATCCAGTGCCTGTGGATGCCACTGCTATTGAAGGCAATGGAAATGGTACCTCCACCAATGCTAGGGCAAAATTTGGTCTGTTACATATAGTTATCAGATGATATGGGACACAATACCAGATGCTTCAGAGAATGGTTCAGAAAATCCCAAATGGTATAAGTTGCCTGTAGGGGAAACCCTCATCAGCTAGCAATTGGCTTAATGTTGTCCTGAAGCAGAAAGATTTATATCCCTTTGCATTAGATAAAATGTGGATGTTCTCATTATCTATATATCTGTCTAATCCCTTTTTGAATCCAACTAAGTTTCTAGCTTCAATACCAGCTTGTGGCAATAAATTCATTGGCTTAATTATTCATTTTGAAAAAAATACATTTCTTTTTAGAGACACTTGAGTCCAATTAAGGGCCCCAAAGACCTTTAAAAACCCCTCTTCAAGTGAGAGAAGGAACAAACTGCTGCAGGATTAGGAGTAACGAGGAGAAAAGGCTTCTTTTAGATGGAGGACTGTTCTATTCCCTACAGGGGAAACATTGAGTTTCCTTCTACTTGGGAAAGCACTGGTACCCAGAAGCCAGCATAATAAGTCAATGCTCCAGTATGGATGAGGGGATGTACTTTTGTCTTTTTTTTTTGATGGGGGGTTGCTTAAGAGAACTACTTGGGACTATCCTGAAGTCCAGCTTGTAAATAAGACTGATTTACTCCAGAACCTTCCTCCCACCCCTGCCAGAGGGAGAAACACTGAGGCGGCAAAAGAGGTGCCGTGCTGCCACTGCCACCACATGCACACCCAGCCACAAAATCTGGGCATAGTATTCAAGGTGAAGGCATACCATTAATTGAGAATATTCCAGTTTGGTTTAATTTAAGTAATTTTCTGTCATCTGCCAATTTTGCCACCCATAATAATGAATTACACACCGTTCTTACTATAGATCCTTGAATCATCCCACTGTTCATCTTTTGCCATGATGAAAATTGAGCATTTATTTCTACTCCTTGTTTTCTGACCCTTGGCTAGTTTCCAATCCTTTACAGTGCTTTACCTTTTACCCTGTGACAACTTAATTTCCTTAATAGCCTTAGGTGCAGGACTTTATCAAAAGTGTTTTTGAAAGTCCAAATAAATTGTGTCAGCCCATTCTTTATCTGCTACTTTTGTTGACATATTCAAAAATATTATTAGTAGATTGGAGGCATAATTTTCCTTTTTAGAGGCCATGCTGATTTGTGCCTATCATATCTTCATTTTCCTGTCGCTGTTTTATAATGCCCTTGAATTATCATTTCAACCTATTTATGTGGTATTGCAGTAAGACTTGCTAGTCTACAATTTCCACAATCACACCCAGTAGCTTTCTTACAGATAGATCCTATATTTGCTACTATATAGTCTACTGATTTAATAGATTGTATATTTTTGTTAGAAACTCCTCCACTTCATGCCTACAAATCGCTGCTATACAGGTTAGCCGAGGTTGTAGCCAGATCAGGGATGGGCATGTTCTAGCACTGGGATGGAAGAAGCAAAACATCGAGTGAATACCATCCAGTCTTCCTCTTACATTTATTATTGCTTAATATAGCAATTTGTTCCAGCATCTCTTCTTTGGACACTTCAATCTCATGGTGATTCATCTTTATTAGCTGAAAAAAATGAGCCATCTCCCAACATCTGTGGTGAAAATTAATGCAAAGAAATAATTTAGCTTCTCTGTAATGTCTTTAGCCTCCCTTTTTGTTCCGTTGATTCTCTGATGTTCCAACATCCCACTGATTTTGTCACAGGTACCACTTCCAGTACATTTAGAGAATGCTTTTTTCTGTTTTTCTATCTTAGGCTATCTGCTCTTCAAATTATTTTTTAGCCCTCCAGATTACATTTTACTTGCCATAGTTTATGATCATTCCTATTGGTTTCACTTAGGCTAGATTCTAATTAATTTTAAAAGTTCTTGTCATTATGTAAAGGTTTGCTTGAAAAATAGAATGGTTCAGTAGTTGGTATTTGAGCCTGGGACCTGGGAAACCTGTTTAGTTCTCTGTTCTGCCGCAGACTGCCTGTGTGACCTTGAGCAAGTCCCTTAGGACATAATTTTTGGAAGTGACTAGTGATTTTGGGTGACTAACTCAAAACACCTTAAAGTAGACTGATTTTCAGAGGCGAATGCTCAGCACTATCTGAAAATTAGGTCCCTCTTAATCATCTCAAGTCAAGGACTTGAAAAATTGAGCCATCTTAAATCACTCATTACTGTTGATCTTGGGCAAGTCACTCAGTCTCTTCCTCATGGGTAAAATTGGAAAATAGCACTTTCCTTCCTCAAACGGCTGCTTTTAGGACAGATCCATTAAAGATGGAGGTGTTCAGATCCTGTGGTAATGGGGGAATCATGTGGGTACTTTAGATAGATAAACTTGGATATGTCCAACTTTGCCAGGCATCTAAAGGAACATAATTTCAAGCCTTTCAAATATTAGCTTTTTATTTTTTTTCTGTAGTCCAGATGATGAAAGGCTTAATGTATCTCAAGAAGCCACAGAGCACAGAATACAGGCAATCAAAAAAGAGTAAGGAATAAGATCAGCATTCCTTTAAAAGAGGCCAGTTGATCAAAACATCCAGGGTGAAAATCCTGCCCTATTGAAGCCAGGATTTCAAGATTTTCAGGACTGTAGAGAACCTGCAATAAGCAGCAATATAAACCAGTGTCTGAAATCCTGGCCTTACTGAAGTCAATTGCAAAACTCCAAGAGAGTTCAATAGCACTAGGATTTCACCCCAAGTTTATCTTTTGGGCTGGATTTCTACCAGGCTTACTCATGTTGAAGAGTAACTTACTCCATTACTAGCCCTATTGAAAAGTAATGGAATTATTTGTGGAGTAAGGTATTCCTTAGCAAGAGAAAGGGTAGCAGAATCTGACCCTTAGTCTTGTTTAGCAGTGCTTGGTGCACTTCAATTTTTAGTGCTGGAAATGTTAACATACACTGTCTAGTAGTGTGTACAATGCTACTATAACTACTTAAAAGCACAATGCTGTATGTGTACCTCCTACATCATATTTTTCTTTCAGAGGGAGCAATATTGAAATTACTCCAGGGATTTCCATATACTGTATAAATGCAGACAGCAGCATTTAATATTATCTAGACCTTTGGAATTCATTCAGCTGCACCTCTTTAGCTACCCCCACCCACACAGACAGTCTTGGGAAGACTATAAATCAAGCTGGATTGTTTCCTTCATATCCATGATTCACATTTTCCCTTGTTGCAGCCTTTTCCTTTAAGCATGAATACATTTTGACTTTGTTGAAAGTGGTCTGTGCTGAGTAGGAAGTGTGCATGTGTGATTGTGACTCTTAGAGCCCCTCATTGCCAACTCACAATGGGTTCACTGTCATGTAACAGTGGCTCCTGACAGGCCTGACAAACTCACTACACTTAACACATTGCTGTCATGATATTTATCAATGATGAATGTCACGTAAGATATCAAATGAAAATTTATATAACACTGGTCAATATAATCATGGGACATGTACAGCAAGGGTTGCGTCCCTGACCATCTTGACTAACAGCCAACGATGAACCTATCTAACTCTTTTTTTAACCCAGTTACACTTTTGGCTTTCACAGCATCCCCTGGCAACGGGTTCCAAAGGTTGACTGTGCGTTGTGTGAAGCAGTAGTTCTTTATCTTTGTTTTAAGCCTGTGCCTATTCATTTCATTGGGTGACCCCTGTTTTTGTTATGTAAAGTTTACTAACACTTCTTTCTTGACTTTCTCCACACCATTCATGATTTTATAAACTCCATCATATCCCCCCTTAGTCATCTTTTTTCTAAACTAAATAGCCCCAGTCTTTCATTATATGGAAAATCTGCCATACCATTTATCAAATTTTTGCCCTTTTCCAATTCTGGTATATCTATTTTTTGAGATGGGGCAACCAGAACTGCACACTGTAGTCCATGTGTGGGCATTTTATATAGTGGCATTATATTTCGGTCTTATCTATCCCTTTCCTAATGGTTCCTAGCATTCTGTTAATTCTACTGACTTCCTCTGCATGTTGGGCATATATTCTCAGAGAACTATCCACAAGGACTCCAAAAAATCTTTGAGTAGTAACAGTTTATTAAGACCCCATTATTTCATCTGCATAGTTGGGATTATGCAATCCAATGTACATTACTTTGCATTGATCAACATTGAATTTCATCTGCCATTTTGTTGCCTAGTCATCCAGTTTTGTGAGATCCCTTTGTAATTCTTTGCAGTCATCTTTGGACATAACTATTTAGGGTAATTTTGTATTATCTGCAAACTTTGCCACCTTGTTGTTTATCCTTTTTTCCAGATCATTTCCCCCTCTCTCCACTGTGAAAACTGACCATTTATTCCTACTCTTTGTTTCCTATTTTAACCAGCTACTGATCGATAAGAGGGCCGCCTGTCTTCCCATCCCATGACTGCCTACACTGAATAAAAGCCTTTGTTGAAGGATCTTCTGAAAGTCCAAGTATACTCTGTCTAACCCCCTCAAAGAATTCTAATAGATTGGTGAGGCATGATTTCAAAAATCTTTCAAAAGCCATGTTGAGTCTTCCCCACATATGTTGATCTATGTATCTGATAATTCTGTTCTTTATTAGAATTTCAACCCTATTTGCCTGGTACTGAAGTTAGCCTTATTTGGCAGTAATTGCCAGAATTGCCTCTTTTTTAAAACCTGGCAATTATATCCACTAGTGATCTGGTATAGAAGCTCATTTAAGAAATAGGTTACATATCACAATTAGTAGTTCTACAGTTACTGTGAGTGTCCATGACAGGGGCTGGATATCACAAGGGAAAACTCTTCAAGGAAGGTTGGGGACTGGGATGCACCAAATGTTACTGTTACAAGGCAAAGTAAAGGCTGGCAGAGTCCTAAGAAGTTTGTCTGGGGTAGCTAACAGACTGGGGTAACAGGCAGCTGTCATCGCATTAGCTTCAGAGTCTCTTTTGCTAAGCCAAAGGGGTAACAAGGTCACCCTTGGCTCTGGGCAGCTTGAGAAAACTTCATATTAATATATGGTAATACTACAGGCAGCTGTTAACTAGATAACTACTTCCTCCCAATGTCTGTAAGTGAGCAGTCCGTAGGATGCTATAGCTGTTAAAGGATGGCGATGCAGGAGGGGAGAAAAATACCAGCTCCGATAAGAACAGGGAGCTAAAGCCCTCTGTGGAACCACAATAAAGATGCAACCTGGTGAGTTATGTTATAAGACATTAACTCACCTTTCAGCCACTCCCAGCCATACCCTGTCAGGAATTCCTGCAGGCTACCAAAGACCGTATGTGCCTCAGGACTTGCTGGCACCAGGAGAATCACCAGGACTTATTGATACCAGGAGAATCCCAGCGGGAGGTATAAGTGCCCAATATGTAGTAAATGACTTGTTAAGTACTGAAAAATCCACTATACGGTCCTGTATGTAATATGAAACTTTGATAAACCTACGTAAACCTTCTGCAACTTGAAACCAGTGGAGTGCCAGAGCTCAGCACAGAGACATGCCGCCTGGGCTCCCCTATAGCTATAGCTTTCTGTGTGTGTTTGTTAAGAATAAAGTTCTGCTCGATCTTCACCTAAATTAAGTTGCTGCGTGATTCCTTCCACGACACCTCCATGATAGCATAAGGACCAGGCCATAATACTGACTACAACACTGTGGCAAGTGAAAGGCCCAGTTTGGCATATGACTGAGCGTATAATTCAGTGATAAAAAAGCTCAGGCTTTGTGTGTGTGGAGCCACAGGCCACACAATCTATTAAAAACTTAAAGGTGGGAAGGGTCTATCAGACTCCCTACAAATCTTTAATAATGGTACCCTTCTGCAATCCAGAGGCCTTAGCAATGTGATTGTGATTGCCTCTCACCACCAGAAAAGGGTTAAGAGGGCACTTGGAAAGGCAGCAAATAAGAAGGAGCTGCATGGCAGCCAATCAAGGCCCAGGAGGCCAGGTTATAAGGACAGAGAAGAGCCGAACAAGGACAGTGCCTCCCAGGAGCTTGCAGGGGAAAGACTGCCAGTACCCTGGACAGAGCAGTGGCTGGCTGCTGGGACTCAGCAGGGCCAAAAACCCTGAAGCAAGGGTGGAGAAGGTGCTAGGGAAGCAGCCCAGGGAAAGTTACATAGGAGTTGGGGGAGACGTAGTGAAAGGCTGCCAGGTCCCTGGGCCAGGATTGGGAGTAGTGGGCAGGTCTGGGTCCCTCCCCTAGCTCCTGATTGCCATAGCACTGGTATCAGGACTGCAGCAGCCACTGTGGGAAATGGCCTAAATGGACTACAGAATCCCACCGAAACAGGAGAGCACAGACTGTGACTTGAGCAGAGAGCTGAATCATGAGAGTGAGGGTCGAGCAGGCACAAGACACCACAGAAAGAAGCATCTACCCATCTGCGGGCTGATTCTCCAGATAACCGGCAGAAGGTGCCAAGGTGGTGAGTCGCATTGTGCTACAGTGCTCCATGAGAGTCTCATCAGCTCTTTCTGGATGGCATCTTTCCTCAAGAGGATCAGGACTCTATGGATTGTATTGTCAGAATGAGAAAGAGCAAGTGAACAGCCCAATTCTGTCACATGGTAAACTCCTATTTAAATCAGTTTTGGGGTGTAGGCAATACAGGACGGGGGCCCATAGTTCTTATATAATGTGCAATGTCATGTTCTGTGTTTGACATCTGAACAAAGAATAAATATTAACAAATGAGGCCATAAAAAACAGGCAAAGCAAATAAGCCAATGGGGGGAGAGGGAGCATTTAAAATGGAATATTTAGAACAGTACACTCACGTGAATGTTTATAGCAAACTTTCTATCATCCCAAACTCAAAATACAACTTACACAACATGTGTGCATTTCAGACCAGTGGATAAACAAATCAAGCAACTTCTTCTATGGCATTGCTATATATTTCTCATGATGTTGGACATATGGGCTATTCCAGTAAACCATTTCATACTGAAATGAAATGCTTGCCTAGTGGCACACTAGCCTCATAAGCACTATAGTCTGAAATGAATGAATAACGACAGAGAGGCATTGAATTTTTAGCAGGTAATTTTCTGTACTGCTATTTTTCATTTCTTTAAACAATTCAAACATTCCTCATGTTTTGCTATTTTGAACAATGAATCCACATGTATTTCTACCCATTTCATGGGGCATTGCGTTTAGAAAGTTGTCTATAAATATAAACTGACAGAAAACTACAGCCCACTGTAGGGAGAACGTGGCATAGCATAGCAGATCTGCATTTCACAGCATAACTATAGCAGCAGGAAAAGCAGTTACCAACAAATAACACAGTGGCCTGAAGGTGAACATATGGTATTTGTCATAACACTCAGCAATGAAGCCTGTCTATATGACTGTAGGAAAAAACCCAAAGGAAACAATTTACTTTCTATAGAGTATATTAATAGACTGATGCAGTAAGTAACCTCTGTTTTCAAAGGTTGGATGTTAATTTCAAAAACAAATGCTGAAATTGTTCAGTGTTTTTAACAACAAAACAACCCACAGATATGTGAGTGATCCTGCGACTCTCACTGTAACCTGTGAGTTGAAATTCAGTGTGCTTAATTAACCCTCAAATTCTAAAAATATTTGTTATCTCATTGTACACTTATGAAAGATGGTGTAAGTGTTTAAATAGGCCTTAAAGATGAATAAATTAGTCACTAAGTTACTGCAAAGAGAGAGAGAAATGAGCTTTCCCCCCCCCTTTGTGCTCCACAACTAAATGTATTGTGGGAGAAAACGATGCAAATATTGGGTCTTTAAAAAGTAGCATAAAAATAAAACAGAAATAAAGTGTTTGCATAATTAAATGTGCTAAACACTATAAACCTCTTTTTTTCCCGATTGAATATTCATCTATTCATTCTAACAATAGTACAACTGGTTGGTGCAGTGGATCCAGTGAATCTTCTGCCACTGAGGCACAAGGCAAACTGCTGAGGTTGTGCTTGGAGATAACTATTTCCATTTATTACATGGGTTAGACTATGATGCCAGTTTTGTTGACCATTTTCTTAGACAATGGAAGGTAGTAACTTAGAGGTAATAATGGATATTTCCTATAAGGAAACAATTTAGTCTTTCCAAAATTTATAGGAAACTTTTGTGGCCAAGATTTTCAAGAACAGGTGCCAAAAGTTAGGGTCCAAAATCCTTATTTATGTGGGTAAATACTGCCACTGCCTGGTTTTGAAAAGCGCTGAGCAGCCAGTAACTCCCACTGAAGTGCGAGCTCAGCACTTTTGAAAATCAGGTCACTTTGAAAACCTTGACTTTGCTTTTCCGGACAGTAGCACACAACTCTATGGTTTCGTTAATCCCGTGGAAGACTGAAAACAGGTAAATAAAAGGGTGTTAGCAGATTTAGCACTACCACAGGCTTTACAGAGGCAAACTGCTCAGAAAGGTGTGATCTACGCACAAAGCTGCCCTGGTTTCACTGTAGGTGTTGTAATAGAGAGTTTTGTGGGTTAGATAGCCTAAGGCAGAAGTTCTCAGACTGGAGAGCAGGCCCCCTGGGGGAGGCACAGGGTGTATTCTGAGGCGGGCATGAGAAGCTTTTGGGAAAAAAACAAAAAACTTACTGCGCACATTTTACCCACCGCTGTGAATAACTAACCAAGCTGACCCCTCCTGACAGATCAGATCCTCAGCCAGTGCTGTGCGGTGGACTCGAGATGGCACTGAGCATTTGGACGGATTTCTGGTAAACTGGCACAGCATTATACAAAATCATTGCCATCTGTTCTTTAATCCATTTGGTACAACGCGGTGCACGCATTTAATTGCAAGCATCGATCTCCAGGGCAGTTTTGCTTTTGCTCTTATTACAATGGTTCCTGGGCTCTGTTTCAATCAATGCCTCGCTGCTTTTCATATTTAATGAGAGTTGCATGTTGGGTTTTTTTTATCAGTACATGTAATTGTGTGGCGGGGGAGGGGGCCTAAACTACTCCAGACCTGGGGTCAATCAAATAAGTTTAGGAAGCACTGGCCGAGTGGTTCACGCACCTAACTCCTGATGCATCAGGCTTACAATCCTGGTCCCCTTCTATTCAGAAGTGCAGCGAGGAGTAGAGGTGGTTCAAGTCCCTCCTGTAGGTGGAGCAGAAGTAGGGGAAGAAGTGGGCCCACCCAGTCCACTAAGCTGCAAACCATGGCCCTCACAGAGACTTCTCCAGCATGATTGTCAGGAGCCTCCAAGGTGAACCTATTCTCTCCCCACCCTCTCCTCTCCTCTCTGGGCTGAGTTGCTCCTTTTTCAATCCCTTTTCTAGTTGGAGCATATACTGCAGGGGCGGGACTAGCTGGGCCCCCATGCTCTCTTAACCCCTTCCAGCCCAATATGGGGTTTATATACCCCATCACAGAAGTGATTTTAAACTAATTAAATTAAACCAAAACAACTGTCTGTGTGAACGCCCATACACCGATTTAAATGTGGCTTGTACTGGTTTAACCAGTGCCTGCACATTTAAAAGTGCAAGATAAAGTGATAAATATAAAACCCAAATAAGAACACCCATAGTTGTACCAATTTAATTAAGTCAGTTTTTAATCTGATTCAAATTAAACTAGTGCAACTTGTATGTGTAGATATGGCCTGTTTAGGAAAAAATGCCTTTATTTATATATGTTCATATATATATGAACAAGAATAGCACATGTAGTTTTAAATTATTTTCGCTACTATAAAGGTGATCAGTCTTCATGCTGCAAGGTATAAACTAATCCCCTGTTATTGTAAGGAAGTAATCTTTCCACATTTGGGTCTATTATCAGTGTTTAATGCCTTCCAAAGTATGTTGTCTCACCAAGTGCCAAAGAAAGGGTGGATCATTGGTCTCTCTCAATTTGACAATTTATGGTCTTATGTAAAACATCAAATCTTCATATAGGGACCAAAACAAAAATAATGGAGAAAAAACACAGGTAATCCCATTCCACCTGATCAGATGCTTTTCTTATCATTAATGGAACATGGGTCAGAGAAGATTAGCTTTGTCAGCTACATGAATAATATTACTAAAGTTTCTTGTGTCAGATGTACCAAATCTTGATTTAATCCATCTGATTTACAAAGGATAGAAAAGATAATTTTTAATCCCAAAAGTCAGAATTTTAGCAAGGATTTCAGAATTTAAATCTACCAAAGAAATCTGCTGATATTTAGAGCAAGAGAGGAGAGTCATGGTCAGCTTTGGAATCAGAACATCAGGAAGACATCCTTGATAGCTGTTGCTGGATTCAAAGGTACTGAGTAAGCAGAGATTTTTAATGTCCTGATTGCTGTGTATTTAAAGTCTCAGCCATAAAGCTGTATTAATTTGAATTTTAGTACTGAATTATAAAACATGGGTTAATCAATTACACCTGAGAACCTAAACTGAGAAGCCAAGTTCCGTTATGTATGCTCCTTGCTTCTCCACACCATGTGCTGTAGTGAAGTGGTCATCAGGGGGTTAACTGGGTTACACAGCGTATTAGGGGATGGAGCCATGTTCCTCTTCCACTCCTCCCTTCTTCTGGTTTGTCAGTGGGTGATCTCTCCCCCAGTTCCATCCGCCCTGTTGTCCATGAGGTTGTTGAACAAAGCAAGAATTGGCAGCTTGCAATCCTACGAGTACAGTGTTGTTTTTGTTGCACTGAATGGTCCCTTTACAATACGAACTACTTTTCACTGAACTACTGCCTGCTTCCTTCTCCCCCACAAGGCCCCTACCATCACCTTAGCCCTTCCTGGCTCTTCTGAGCAGGCAGGACCAGGCCTTACGCTCTTCTCCCACCTTGCATGAACTGCTGGCTCCTATTCCTGTTGCTTCCACACCAGGGACATGAAAGGCTTGAACACGTTATGTGCAAGCAATTAATTAATGTTTACAATGCAATCCGAGACGCAACTGAAGCATGGATAGACGTATGCAAGCTAGCTTGGAGCTAGCTAACTCAAACAACATCAGTGAAGCTGCAGCAGCATGGGCTACACAAACCCATGACCTTGGTTATGTACCCTAGTGGCTAGTCTGTGCTGCTGCCCAAGCTGCTGTGACTTTAATGCCACTGTTATTCCAGCTTGCTGTATCAAAACTAGGTCAGATACGTCACCTCGTGCTGCAAGTAAGAAATGCAAGCATCTCCGCATTGAATGACGTGACTATTACTAGTGTTAGTTCCCCTCCCACTCAGCAGTAGTGTGTGCCATTTCCTCCGTTTTGCTTTTTGATTTATGGGATAGGTTGGGTCAGACATGCAGGTAGCATGGGGGAGGGTCATGTTATGAATCCTAACAGCCTTTCCTCAATTCTCTCCCCCTCTCTTCCTCACCAAATGCTTTTTTAGAAGCCAGTTCTAGCCCCCCAAACCAATTTGTGTTTAAAGTGTGTAATCTATAAGATTAAAAAGAAAATTTTATTAATAGATTATTGTTTTGAGCTCCCCTTCTCCCAGACACACCTCAGGAAAAATATTATTTTGCATTATAGCATCAGTCCCCCAACTCTTCTCTGGTTTCTTCCTCTATTTCTCACATATTTTATCATTTTAGCCAGGAGCATTCCTCACCCCCAAAAACCTGAGCAATACAACCTAACTCCTATGTTTTAAAGCTCATGAGTTTTGCAGGGCCAGTTTCGTTCTGCTTGCCAATAGGGAAGGTGATTCATTGGAGCTCTGCAATACAGTTACAGCTGACTGAACTTTTCTTGTCATAATATCTCAGACATTTAAGTAAAAAATGTTAACATCGTCAGATTCATTAGACTATATAAAAATGAATGTCTAGTGTGTGTCTGCGCACACTAGTTGAATTACCTCCACCTGTATAAAGTAAGTCTATATTCCAGTAGTGCTTACAAACTTAGGGCCAGGGTTATTGTATTAGAAACTAAAAGGCTGCATTCAGACTTCTTTTTCTCATAGCAAATGTTCTTATTATGTTCCTTCTGTTATTCAAGCATTATATTGCACAGAAGGAATATACAGCCCCTACTAAACTTCTCCTTTATTTCTCATTTCCCTATATTTCTCAGTACTAGTAGATGAAAAACAGCTTAATAGCTCCTCAAATGAAAATGCTCTCCTTTCCATGGGTTCAAGCTCTTGGCTATGTATCAGCTGAAATCTTCAGAAAGGGCAATATGCTTTCAGATGACTAAAATGGTTAGCTTATTGCTTTTTTAGTAACCAAGAGACCACACTGCTAAGATAGATGTCTATCTGAATATATTTATTTTCTGATTATAGAACACTAGGATAATTCCAAAATGAAACCAGCCAGGAAACCAGTGGAGGAACTTTCTGGAAGCACTAATGTTAATTTTTTAACAAATCTTGGAAAGTTCAAAAAAAAAATTGGAGGACTGCCAATGTAGTGCCAACATTTAAAAGGATAACAGATTAGCCTGAAATTGATCCCAGGTAAAATAATGGAATTGTTAATTCTGGATGCTTTTAACAAAAAAGTTGTCATTCTTTGACAAGAAGGTAATTCTTGTCAAACAAACCTGTTGTCTTTAGCAACCAGATCTTGTCAAAAAAAGAGAAATGTGCTGATATTTGGATTTCTCCAAGACTTTTGACTTTGTACCACATGACATTTTGATTAAAAAACTTGCTTAACATGGAATTCACAAGGCACTCAAGTTCACCGGCAGATCTCCTCCAAACACAGCTATCAACAGGGCAATATCCAGATGTGCGGCCATTTCCAAACAGGTTGCACAGAGATAGATTATTGGTCCAACACAATTTAATATTTTTATCAACAATCTAAATGATTATATAAAATCTTTACTGGTAAAGTTTACAGATGACAAAGATCAGTGGTGTAGTAAGTAATGGTCAGGGCAGGTTACTGTTACAGAGTGATCTCAATCATCTTGTTAACGGTCACAATCCAACAAAAGGCATTTGAATACAGACACATGCAAGGTAATACAGATGGAAACAGGGACTGCATGAGGGCAGAAGGACATAAAGCGCCTGTTGAGATGCTTATCTACAATGCCTCCTCAGCACAATGCAGCAGCATAAAGGGCTAATGCAATCCAGGGATGTATAAATAGGGGACTACCAAGTAGAAATAGGGAAGTGATCTTGCCTTAGTACTCAGCATTACTAAGAACTCTACTAGAATGCATTGTCTAGTTCTGGTGTCTGCACTTCAAAAAAGGATGTGGAAGTACTGGAGAGAGGTCCAAGGAGGCCACAAAAATGATCCAGGGGATGGAAAACATGTCTTATGCTGTGTGGTGTAAGGAACTTAATTTATTCAGCTTATCAAAGATAAGGTTGAGAAGTGACTTGATCACTATGTCTAAGTTCTTACACATGGAAAAATAGTTGATATGGGGAGAGGGTAGGGAAGGCGGGGGTCAGCCTTGCTGGCAAAGGCATAACAAGATCCAGTGTCTGGCAGCTGATGCTAGATGAGCTCAAACTTGGAATAACGTGCAGTTTCCTAGCTGTGCGAGTAACTTAACATCAGAACAGTTTAGCAGGGGAAGCAGTGGGCTCACCATCACTTAGAATCCTTTAAATAAGATGAGATGTTTTGCTAGAAGACCTGCTTTAATCTAGCTTCTGGGAGAAATTCTGTGGAAGGGGAGAGGGGAGGTAGGGAGCGTCCAGCTGCATGGTCATGGCAGTCTCTTCTGGTCTTGAAAGCTGTGGATCTATAAGTCCCCCTGTTCATCCCTTTCCTTCATGGGCCTTGTGGAGAACAGGACTGCCTGCTTTGCCCCTCAATTTGCTCATAACACATGCAGTGCTGCCTTAAGACAATGACTGAAATCAAATCCCTTGCTTCAGCCTTCAACTAGTTGCCTGCAGGGATCAGCAAGGACCCCCCTCCGTCTCCCCCCCCCTCCCCAATGCACAATTAGCCAGATGTATTCTGGGGTTGGGGGAAGGAGGAGTTTGATTTTTTGCCTTTCTTTGAAGCAACAGAGATTTGGCCGTAAGTGGAGATGGGACACTGGATGGGGAAGGCTAGCACTCTGACAATGCACGTTAAAATTAAACTTTCTTAAATGCCTGGCTGGTGTGTCTTCCTCACATGCTGAGGGTCAAACTGATCACCAGGTCTGGGGTCAGGAAGAAATTCCCCCCAGGTCAGATCGACAGGGACACGATGGCGTTTTGCTGCCTTCTGAAGCATGGGGGTGTGGATTGCTTCTTGGGATCATCGGGGCCTGTCTCACCTAATTAATTCCCTGCCATTGCAGTGGCCTCAGGCAATGGTGATCCTTGGTCTCTCCTGTTCTCTGCCTGAGGTACTTAACAGTTTAGTCTCCTGAGGACTGAAATGCTGTTAGTGTAACTAAAATCATTGGGCTCAGTATAATGGTACATAGATGAAATGTAGTGGCCTGTGTTATACAGGCCGTCAGACTACATGATCCAATGGTTCCTTCTGGTCTCGAAGTCTATGAAAAATTCAAGATGAGAATGCTCCTTTGGGAAAGTTCAGATCCTGAATGCACATTTTTAACAAGCGAGGGCAATTAACCCTTGGAATACACTGCCCGCAGATGGGATGGATTCTCCCTCACGTGGAATCTTTAAATCCAGGATGGCAGTTTTGCCACGGGTGTCAGTGTGGTTTGGGTTTCACTCTGGCTGTTTTTTGAAAGATATTGTCTAGCTCATCCACAAGTTATTGGATTCTACGCAGGAACCACTAAGTGAAGCTGTGCCCTTTTTATGCAGGAGGTCAGACTAAATGATCCTGCACAACTCTCTGCAGACTTAAAACGTCTAACCTAATGATCTTAACGCTGCAGGCAGGGTCCATTCTGAAGGGTTTTTGCACTTCTATGACACCCTCCATCTGAGGAGCTCAGTGTAGTTTACAAACATTCATGAATTTAGTTCCAAACAACTCTGTGAGATCTGTAAGTATCCCCATTATACGGATAAGGAAACTGAGGTACAGAAAGGTTAAGTGACTTTCCATAGGTCACACAGAGAGCCTGTGGCACAAGAAAGAATAGAAATTAGGGGATGTGTTGTGACTAGTTCACACCTACCCAATAGTTGGTGTAGCCATTTGGCATAATAGTTGACGTATCCACAACGGTTAGGCCACTGTTAAGTGTATGTCAAGACCACTGCCTCTCATGCTGACTAATATCGTCTTATTGTTGTCTTGTCTGATGGCATGTCCACGCCACACAAGGCATAGCAAGTTAAATTAGGTCAATTAACCTGATAGGCTGCACCTGGGGGAGTGTGAGGGATTGAAAGGCTAATTGATGATCAAGCCTATTGGAGTAGGGGCAGGCCGTCCTTATGTTAAGCTAGCAATCTGAGAACAGGTGGGGGCTGCAGGGGCAGCTGTCTGCAGCCACTCCCTAGGAGGAGAGAGTTTTGGCTTGTAAACCCAGGGAGCCAGAAAATCAAAGAAAGAAGTAGGAAGAAGCCTGAGGAAACAGCAAGAGAGTCTGGCAGCAAGTAGACTGGAGCTGCTAGACATAGGGTCCTTGGACTAGAACTCAGAGTAGTGGGGAGGCCCGGGTTCCCCTGCCAGTTACTGGAAAAGTAGCCCAGGACCTGACCTGGGCTTGGAAGACAATTTAGCACAAATGAGGACAGTGGATCTAGTGAGACTTTGCTAGCCTGGAAATAGCCACCTGGCCATTGAGCCAAGCCACAAAAATGGAGCAAGTGAGTCATGAAGAAAGAGAGAGCACCCTGAGTCATGGAGAGAGAGAGAGCGTGCGAGATGTGTGAAGGAGAGCCAGGAAGGGGCATCAGATCAGGTGGCGCTAATCCCCAGACCAGCCAGGAGCTGGTGCTCTAGTGATGAGTAGAGAACCCCATGATGCCTTGCTACCACAATACAAATAATAAAATAATAAAGGAATGCTTCAGTGCTGTAAATTGTCTCACAATGGCAGGATTAGGTCACAGGCTCACCACAGTATACAACTCCCTAGTCACACAGCCCCCTGTTCGTTAGAGAAGCTAGTCTGCTTTCCCTAATCTTTGCTTTAGGAACTGTTCATCACAAGAAGGTTAAATAGCAGGGGGCAGATCCTCCGCTGATGTAAATAGCCATAGCTCCATTAACCAGCTGAGAGCCTGCCCCCCAGGTTTTAACAAATTACTGTTAGGCAAAGAAGTGGGGGGGAAGGACAAACAATAGGCTTAGAAGCAATGCTACTTTGGCAGCTAGAGGACAGGCAGGAGGAAATATTTGAGAACAGTCTTTAAGCAAAAGCTCCTATCACAAGAAAGGAGATAACACAATAATGTAGTTACGCTGGAAAGGCTGAATTGGTGTCACTCTCCATAGCACAGACTTCAGAGAGAAAGGGAGAGGAGAGTGCTGCAGGAAAAAAGTGTGCAAATGGCTATGAAATATAAGCAATTAATTGATCTTTAGCAATATTTTAAAACTAAAATGGACATGTTCTAGCTCCATATAAATGCATTAATTCAAATGTAATAGGAACGCATGGCTTTTTATTTTGCCTTTCCTTATCAGTACATATGGTTCCACCTGGCTTCAGAGATCTATTTCATAGTCACATGCCTGACCTGAAGCACAATTAATATATATATAGAGAAAGTTTATTCTGCAGCTGACCTGCATAATCTTCTTGCTAAAGACTCAGAGATCAGGATGATCATCTAAATTATTGGTTTATATAGCATTGCCAATTGGGAGGTCTGAAAGGTTTTTAAAATTCATTTACAGTTTAGGAATGAGTCATATTGCTTCTTCATTTAATGTGGAGGAAAAAAAACACCTAATGACTTCCTCTGGGATATTACCATGTTCCGATGGAGGAACCATAAAATGTATTCATGCTGATGGTGCATTTGTGTTTTCTGATTTTCTTTCTTTGGGGTAAACATAAAATCCCACTGGAGGGCACTGAATATTCTTCTAAGCCCATACCAGCCTTGCGAAACCCATTCCTCCAAAATTGTTACTGGAAAAGGAAACATCCCATCCGTTGGGGGAAAAAAGACCCTGACATATATAGCAGTGTATATAATAATACTGCTCCAAACAAACATTTATATTAGATAGAACATTGGTATAGCAAACACCCATAAATGTTAAACCAATTACTTGTGTACATATACATAAATAACAGTGCTAAGCCAATTTCAGTGTATTTATTGGCACAACATTACTGTATCAGAAACATTGATGTTACCTGCTGCTGTGTAACAATTCCTGTTCTTAGACGCAGACTTTAAGGTCAGAAGGAATATCATAATTATCTAGTCTGACCTCCTGCACACTGCAGGCCACAGAACCTCACCCTCCTACTCCTGTAATAGACCTCTGACCTCTGGCTGAGTTCTGAAGTCTTCAAATCATGGTTTAAAGACTTCAAGTTACAGAGAATCCACCATTTACACTACTTTAAACCCGCAAGTCAATTGTGCCTCATGCTGCAGTAGAAATTGAAAACCCCCAGGGTCTCTGCCAATCTGACCCAGGGGAAAATTTCTTCCCAACCCCAAACATGGCACTCAGCTACACTCTGAGCACATGGGCAAGACATGAGAGGTCAATGTCCAGGTTTCCTAACCAGAGGATAAACTCTGCATCAAGAGAAGCTAACCATTGTAAACTGCCCTCCAGATGTCAAATTGGGCACTCTTCTACCATGTGAGTTATTGTCTTCAAAGCTGCCCACAGTCACAATGGGGAGAAGAAACCAGGCGAAGCCCTCTGCAACAGAAAGTAACCTGATGAGCCAGGACCAGGATCTATGCTCAAGTGGACAAGGAGCAGGTGCAGCTATCGACTCCTGAATTTACTTAAGTTTCTGAGATTCTCTTTCCTACAAATACTTCCACTCTATTAGACTACAGCTTCCTGGTAGTGCTGATCATCTGTGTATGGCAAAGGTCAGTAACGTTCCTGTCCAGGAGAGCATGAGCTCCCATAGCAGTGGGATATTGAGAGATCAGACATGATGTCACGCCCCAGTCTGCAGGAGTGGGATTCCACAAATACAGGTGGAGGCAAAGCAGGGTCTGAAGGGACTCTCCCATGCCGAGCTGGTATTTGCACGCGCACACCCACCCTGCTTAGGTGCTCAGCATGAGGGGACTGCTGTGCCCAAATGATCCCTTTGGCTGGTGTTGGGTTCCAGATCACTCTAGTGTTAAATGCAGGGGTAACAAAATGTTGTTTCTCTTTATTGCATGAGCAAAGGGCAGAACTGTATAACCTGTTCTGATTGACGGGTCACTATCATCTGAACTGGCTAAGCAACGGACTTGGATGCCAGAGCCCTGTAAAGGTTGATAGGGGGTAGGGACAGGCATCCCTGCCTGGAAGTGTGGGTTCTGTCCCAGGCATGGTTTAACCTCCCCCTCCCACTGTTCAAAGATAGAGCTAACGAAGATTCCAGTAGGAGTCTTTTGTTTTGTTAAGTGCTAGCGAGAGCGGACATCTAGCATGGGACAGAGCTTCTGCCTACTTCAGCACCAAGGTTCACCCACTAAGAGCTGACAATCACTAAGAGCTGAAGTCACTGAGAGCTGAGAACCAGAGAGCTGGGTGGACCTCAAGAGGCTGACCCACATAGGTCATACTGGAAAAGCAGGTGGTAGCATAAGGTGATAGGATGCATCTAAGGGTAGCCTGCAGAGCAGTGAGTGGCCAACAGGGCGGCTGGAATGTAGTTGCCTGATGGAGCGAGCAAGGTGCCATCTTTCCCCCTCCCACATCCAGGGTGGGAGGTGAACTCTGTAGCTGCACCTCTAGATTCTGGGTCTGGCCTGACTAAGGACAACACCTATCAATGGGGTGCTGTGAAGGGAGGGGCACATTAAAGGAACTTTTTGTTGCTGGACTTAAGAACCTAAGGTAAAAGGTAAAAGGAAACTGCCCCACGTTCTCTGGGGTGGGTGTTTTGTTCATGGTTTTATGCATGTGAATCCTGCTTGTGGCATTTTCCCAAATTAATTCCGGGTTACTTTTCCCCTTTATTACTACACTCAGTCTCTATCTTGTGAGAGGGGAAGTCTTGTCTGTAGAGGGCCCAAGGGGTGGTGTGTAATTGTCCCAGGTTACTGGGTGGGGACTCCAGCTGGTTTTGTGTTGTATTGTTGAAAGGAACCCCTAGATATTGAACTCAACCCTTGTAGCTACCAGCGCCGAGTGGCAGAAGGGTTACAGAAGCAGTCCTTCAAGTTGGTGCTGAGTGTTGTTTCCTATCTGAAAATGGGGCATCGGTCAACCCGAGATGTATTAGTTTGGATTCATCTGTCATAGCTCTCCAGGCAGATTTAACAGGATTGGCATCTTGTCAAAGGTCTGGCAAAGCTATGTGCACTAGCACATACAAACTAAAGGTTGGTGTATAATTCAAGCAGCCACTAACACAAGTAGTCGAATTTGGTAAGCTGGGTAAGGCAGCTGATCCCCCCCAGACTATAAAGCAGTATTCAGCTGGAGCAAATACCAAGACCAATACAGATGTACAAAGGACCTAAGGATCTGCTCCCCTGGAGGTTCCCAATATCAAGGCCGTGCGGGAAGAGATCTTCATTGTCAGGTGTTCCAGCTGAGGTCAATATGGCAGGCTGTGGTGGAGTTTTACTCCCAAGTGTGTGTCAACTGGTTGAAATACAGTAACAATCCTTTCATACAGATCAAGATGGGTTGATTTAGCCAGACAGTTTAGATGGAAAGTAGTTGCCACTGTCTTGTTTTCATTAAGTCTCCATGGCTGTAAGTGATGAAAATGTCCATGGATTGGCTGAGATTCCCTTCAATCCTATGGCTATCATTTCCAAAGTCAGCAATACAGAGGTCATCAGCGTACACACACTTCTCAGCCTGTGTTTCAAGAAGGTCGTATGTGTATAATTGAACAAAAAGGGGAGCTAAAACAGACCATAGGGAAAGGCCATTGCAGAGATGTTTAGGGTGACTCCATTTTCTCCCTGACTTGCAAAATGAGGTTTCAGATTTATTACTGCACCATCAGCCTAAAAGGAGTAACTTGCAGCAGGTTAGCAGTAAGCCTGACGTGCCACACAATATTGCATGCTGCTGTCAGATCAATAAGGACAGGACCAACTTTCTTGCCTGACACAAATATGTTTTCTATAGCTTGAGACAGACATAGTACCTGATCTTGGGTGCCTCGTCCCCTCCTGAATCCAGCCTAAACACAAGGCAGAACACAAGTGGAACAACCACTTCATTAATCCACATCAGGATTAGTCCCTCCAATCAGCTTGTAGGTAACACAGCATAGAAATCAGTGGGTAGCTCTTTAGGTCTGCCACTAGATTTCTTTGGCTTGGGAACAGCTACAATACTTGCTTTGTGCTGGACTTTTGGAACGCTGCAATCCTGGGTACAATGATACAGAAATCAATGCAGGCAGTTTTTGGTGACTGGCCCAAAGTGAGAGAGAAAGTCATGGTGGACATTGTCTAGATGAGGAGCCTTGTTATGCTGCAACTGATGTGTAACCAGGTTGAGCTCCTGATCAGTAAAAGGAACCATCAGGATCATGTCCACTTTTGGAGCCTACCATCTCTTAGAAACCATCATCTTAACTGCATGACTGGAAACTTTACCTTTGTTAGGAGCCCTGCCATTTGTCACGCAATGGATGCCCATTTTGATCAGGCATAGCTGATGCGGATTGCTAAGAAACAAATCAAGCACTTTATGCTCTATGACCCCTGAAGGGGTTATCTGGTTGTAGAAAAGGTAAGATCAGAAGAAGAAACCCAGGTCTGCCTTTTGCTAGAGGAAGGAGGTGACTGCTTAGGGTCATATACAAGCTACCCATTGACCACTGATGCCCACTCCTCTAGCCTATTCCATCCATGTCATCATTAGGATATCGTCAGGGAGAACAGTGAGAATTAAAGTTGCCAAAATTGCCACAGAAGACTAAGGGTCGTGAGAAGATGGTAAGACAGTTGGAAGATGGAGGTTTTTTAGACATTGACCTTCCAGTATCATCATCAGGTCCTTCATTTTTACAGCCTGATGTTCAATAATCATTGGGACCTGATGATGATACTGGAATTGCTGGAATGCTTTCCCTGACTTCAGATGCCATCCCATATTGCCTATGATGAAGATGAGAAAGCCAGGATAGTTAAGTGTCAGTAGTAGAGTGAGTTTCCTGAAGCAGGATATTGTGCGTTTCATGTTTCACCGTCAAGTGGATGAAAGATCTCTCTCAGGGCCACTGAGATTCCCTCAGTATTGAGATGCAAGACCTTGAGAGCAGACCCCAGTGATAAGGTTTGTAATGCCAATAGGCGACCCATTGGATGAGGACTCCTTCAGGCGGCATTTGTCTTTTGCTTTTTACAGTAAGAACTTTTGAGCTCAGATTTTTGTATTTGGTTTACTTTAGCTTTGCGTTTCGGTGCTTGCGGGGGATTCTATGTGAAGGCAGTCGACTTCCAATTTATATACTACAAAGAGAACCTGTGCAGTGCTTGATTGTAAATAACTTTGTTTCTACATAGCAATGTAGATTCCTGTGTTAACAACTGACTCTGTCACCCAAATGTGTACCTAATTGCTTTAACCTATACTTGCTGTTTGGAAAACAAACTAATGATTATTTTTTAAAAGAGTAAACAAAGGCCAAAAATACATGATCTATGCACTTCTTGGTTACCTCACATTTATTACTTTTTTTTAAAGAAAAGATTCAAGCAGAGATGGGTTCAATAGTCAAAGTGCTATAACCGCAATCTAAAAGTGTTGCAAGTTCAGTATAAAGGCTAAACTATATAGAGGATAAATAGTTTTGGGGTTAAGGCACTAGCCTGATATGCAGGAGGTCTGACTTTTAGTTTTGTCTCTGCCACAGACTTTCTGCATGACCTTGGGCCAATGTCTCTTCCCCCCCACTCAAATTGCAAGTACTTTATGGCAGGGTGTTTTTTATTTCTACTTGCTTGCAAAGCCCAATGAACCCCCTGAATTTGTTTGAAGCCTCTAGGCATTATTTCAATATGAATTAAGGATAACAATTCAGTATTGTTTGAAATAGTAGCAGTTTTTAAATATGCAGCTTTTAAAATATATACGTATTCCAAATTTATTCTGTGCTAGGGAGATGCTTACTGAGGTAGCGATCAGTCAAAAGTAACCAAAAGTATATTTTGTATTTACAGTCATGGGGCAAAATATTTACACATAATCATCATCTGTGTTTATAACTAGTGTATGAGAGATTTTATTACCCTTCATGCCCAAGAAAAAATTTGGGAAGAGCCTATGTTATCTGGGTAGAGTTGTAAATTATTTGAACCTTTTAGATAATCTAAACAAGATACCCTGTACAATTATACTGGGAGTGGAGGTAGAACTGGGAGTACATAAGACTCATTGGTACCTATACTACATACTCTGCTTTTGAAAAAAAAATGCAGTGTAAGAGTGGCCATATTAAGCATAAGGACACAGCAGGTATACAAGCTGTTCTCACTGACACTATGCTTTAGTATTTGTGATCCAAGAAGTGGTAGTTTCCAACTTTCTATATTCAAACTCAATTTTTTCAGTGATGGTCTCAAATTTTGCAGCCACAGTGTGTCTGTGTTTACATGTGCAGGAATTTGCCATTGAAAATGAGGTCATTGAGTACACAAATACCCAAACTGCATTTTCAGCTGTGGGGTTTTGTACAGTCAAATGGGCACACAGGAAAAATTAGAAACTGGTTTCAATTATTGATTGATTATTACATTCTGGAAGTATGTAAAGTCAGCTATCTCTGCCTTAAATCACAGTAAATATCAGTAGAAAGTATATAACATGGAACCTAATGAATTTTAATGGAGAACATACTAAGGCCATTTTATTGCTTGAGTTACAATACCAATTTGGAGAGTGTCTTTCTGAAGGTTTAGATTAATTTTATCGGTGGTGATAGCATCGTTCATGCACTCAGGGATGTTAGTAGCACACAAATGCTATGGGTTAAACAGGTGTATCATCAGTAATTTCCTACATGATAAGAATATAACCAAGGCAAATTTTGGAAAGGAGGTGTAGAATATAAACTGGACTGAGTTATTCTGATTCAAAATAAGGCAGTCATTTAGCCTGTTGTGTTCAAGAATGACTATCAAAAGGGGCAGAAGAGACAACTAAATTATAGAGGGCTTTGAGGGTCAGAAAAAAAATTGCACCTCAATTGCTTCAAGAAGACAAGACTAATGGAGTTGCTCACACCCACATGGAGGATTGAAACACAGTTCAACTCACCACCTTGGCACCTCCTGATGGCTATCTGCAGAATCAGCTTTCAGTTGGGCAGATACTCCTCTCTGTGGTGTCTGACCCTCTATCTTGTCTCCGCTGAACCCTCCTTCTCATCACTCAGCCCTCTGGCTGAGTCACAATCCACGTTCCCCCCTTCCAGGGAGATTCTGCAGTCCATCTTAGCCACTTCCCACTGTGACCCCACAGTACTGCCACCACTCCGATGTCAGTGGGGGACAGAGGGGACCAGGGCCCTTCCACTACTCCAGGTCCCAGTGCAGGAATGCTGTGTGTGTAGCAGCTTTCCACTGCATCTCCCTGCAACTCCTTTGTGGATTTCCCTGGGCCACTTCCCTGCAGCCCCAGTACCTTCTCCACCCTTGCTTCAGGGCACTGGGCTCTGCTGAGCCCCAGCAGCCAACCACTGCTCTGTGCAGTGTGTTGACAGCCTCCCTCTTCAAGCTTTTAGGAATAACTCTACTTGCTCTGTTCTGCAGCTTCCTTTTATACCAGCCTCCTGAACCTTGACTGGCTGCCACATTGTCCCTTCCTATTGGCTACCTTTCACATAGCCTCTCCAAGGCTTAACCCTTTACAGGCCAGTGAGGGGCAGTGTCCCTGCCACAAGGATCCTGCAAGGAACTGGAGCCAGACCCACAGGACCCTAAATACGTTTGAGGTTCTGATCCTTGATACATACAGATAAAGATAACGGGCCTCATTCTCTCTTCTGCACCGTATGTAGTCATTTATTCCAGTGCATTGTGGGTAGAAAACACTACTGTTCTGACTTTGTCCTCGTTTAACTGACTGCACAAGGTGCAGGGCAAAGGAGAACCAGGCCCAATGTACATAATTTGTTACTAATCCAAATTCAAGAGGAAAAGACTGGTGCTGAAGAGAGCACTCCCACACATTACTGACTGAACATCTTAATAATATGGAAGGTTGCTGGAATACAAAACAAATAGCAACAGGGAAAAATAAAGTCAGCTAGAGGGATTTAGACAGCACTTTGGGATAAATAATTCAAATATAATGCTACCAATAAGTATATCAGTAAAAGGTGTCCTTAAATCTATGATTAAATAGCTCTGACAAAGTATGAAAAGTTCTGACCTACCAGCAGAAAAATCTGTTCAACTCAAATTATACACATTACATGAACATGAACGGAACAATAAAACATGATGGACATGAATATGTTGGCATGAGCATGTTGGCTAATAAAAAATGGAATGGACAAATGTCTTCATTGGAGTCTTATTAACAATTTGGTTACTATCTCTTGTGCCCTTGAATAAAATATTTTTTAAGGCTAATGTATGCATAAAAGATCAGAAGGCTGACACTAAATACGTGTGTCTTGTTTAAATACTGCATACAAAGAATTAATTTTAAAGCAAGGAAAACAGTAAACTGATCTATGTTTATTTGAGTAGAAGGCTATTCCCATGCTTAAAGGCTGTAAGTGTCGCCAAAGACTCTGGCTTATTCTAAGATTAAGAAACCTCATTTGGCAATATTTCTGGTCATTATCCAATTTTCCCATCCTCTAGTATGCATTACTAATGGATCAAGCCCCAGCTACATCAATGCCTAAGTTTCAGTCTATGATTCAGACACCACCTGTGAGCCTGCCTCTGGGATGATGCAAATCACAAAGCTCACGCTGAAGCATGTGAGAACTAAGGAAGAGCATTCTCTGTCAAGGGGATTCAGCTATGGAACAATCTCCCAGACGAGATCAGGCAAATCCAGAATCTGATCATCTCTAGGAAATGTTGCAAAGCCTTCCTTTTTGAGAAAGCTTTTCCAGCATAAGTGACACCCATAACTTGAACACTCTTTTATTCCCAAACCCCATACAGCTCCCTCTACTCCCCAGACAAGAAGGACAATTTACCCCAAGCAGAGTTTTCAGCCTGGAAAGGGAGAAGTGCCAAAGACTCCATGAAGTTCACTAGGGACTTTGCTATTACTTTTTGTATGGAATGCACTCAGATACCATGGTGCTGGGTAGCAGTATAAAACCCTAAGCTAGACAGATATATTCAGACACGCTGATGGTGACATGGGGCTAAGCCAAAGATCCCCACCTAATACAGGAAGTGTTTGCATTTTTTTATATAAATCTATCAATATTCTCAAATTAGACATCAGCCTTTCTGATTTACATGTTAAAATAGCATCACTTAGTTTTCGGCAACTGGAAAGCCTCCGTGTCTCCTGAGAGAGTCACAAAAGAATCTCGTTAAGAATCATCCTGAAATTTCATGACAGTGCTTGAATTGTGACGTTGCTTCATTATGTGATGTTGCATTGTCATCATGCACTGCTGATATTCTTTCTTCCCTCCTCTACTATCAGCTGAGAGAAATCTTCTCTTCTCCTGGCTACTGGGAGAGAAGGAAGGAAGCCAGTAATGTAGTGCCTGAACTGTGTGCTGTCATAGAAGAGTTGATCATTTCTTTTTATTTCTCCACCAATTATGGCCTAAAGTCTCAGTCAAAATGTGAGGAAGGAAGTACATGATGGTCATTTCTTACATATATCCTACAACAGAAAGGGCTTCAGTATGAAGGGGAATACAGGAATATTTTCAAAAGCTTCCATGAGATTTCAATCCCGTTAATATTAATGGAGAGTCACACTACTATGTCCTCAGGCAGTGTGAAATTATATGTTAGGGTTTCTACCAACTGACTTATCTGCCTCTCCATATGATATGAGACAGGGAGGATGGTCTTTATTTAAATAAATGAACTCTCCTTTGATTACCAAACACCAGAGTCAACTGGCACGTTAGAATTCATGAAGTATTTGTGACATTTTCTCGGCTTGTCTCTCCACCCACCAGTATTCATGCAGCCCTTGTGAGTTAGGCAGTGTTTGGGGGCTGTCTATCAGAACAGACAACAAAGGGTACATAAAGATCACTGGTTGACTGCCTCTGTTACAGAGAACAAGCCTGAGCAGGGGAGACATGTCTCTCTCTGCATGACAAATGTTGGAGAGTCCCCAAAGATGCCTAGCTCACTGGCAAAACATTCAGTCGAACAGCTGTCCACCCCTTACAATGTGTACAGCTGTATGAATGCCACTGCGGTGGAGCCATCTGCAGAGCACCGCAGGCCAGTAGCTCTGCTTCTCGAGAGCTGAGAGGATTATTAGCCAGAAAATTTACACTAATGGCAATATTAAGAAACTTTCCTGCCTCCTTGCTCCACTTTAATTGCCACTTAGATTTAGGTCTGCTCTGGCATACTACGGCTTGGTGTGTGTTCCCACTTTAGCTGTCTAAGTTTTGTTTTTACTAGAGAAAGGTCCAAGCGGTGAAGTTTGGCTTTGGTTCTAAGTGGAAATTTTCTCCCATTCCTGAGGTGAGGGAGTTCAGATCCAGGATTCCAGTTCAGGCCAACCTCTGATTTTGTATGTATCTTTAAACTATCATCCCAACATTATGTGAGCATTTCTGTGTCATCTAGTCACCCGAGTCAGAACCCTGGAGTCAGGACTCCTCATGTCTATTCCTTGCTCTCTCACAAGTTTGCTGTCTGACTTTTATTATAGGAAGAGCTCTTGACACCTGGAGAGGGCCAAGCATTTGCTGAACTTTGTTACCCATGGAAGGGGACTGTATGACCTGGATGGAGGGCTGGGTCACTGAGAACTGCTGAGGACAGAGTTTCTAGGAAGGAAGCCCTGGAGGTACTGCTCTATATCAGGGCCAGGACAGACTTCAAGCTAGTTCAGATGGGGCTGAGAACTGAACTCAGAGTCAGGGCTGTAGACGTTACCAAAGGACACAGGGACCTTTTACCCCGGAAGGAGTTCATTCGTGCATTTGGCTGTGTGACTTAGCTAGAGGGCTGAGCCACTGAAGATCCACCTGACGAGGTTAATGGCAGATGGGGGGGAGGAACGGGGGTGCTGCAAGAGGAAAGAAAGTATGTGGCACCAGCACTTGCCAGCTTGGACAATTGTCTACAGGGGCTGGAGGTTCAGGGCCGCTGCTCAGGGCCTTCTGTTTGGCCTGCTGGGCACCAGCTGCTCATTCCTGCACCCTGCAAGGGGCTCCTGCTACCTGGCTCTGGCTGGCCCTTGTGCTTCCTGGCTGCTAGGTGCCCTCTTGTCCTCTCAGCTGCAGAGCATCCCCCACATTGGCGGGGGGAGGGGTCCGCACAGACAGGTTGGCATAGGAACTCTGCAGCTGGGACCAGGCAGGAGTGCACAGGTGCCAGAGCTGCCAGGAGGCTTGGGGGAGCAGGCAGAGCAGGAGGCAGGTATCAGGACCATCCTTACAGCAGAGCTTCCAGTGAGGAGCAGGATGGAGCTGTTGATGCCTGGCGGGCCAAACGGCAGGCCTTTGTGGGCCAAATCTGGCTTTCAGGGGGCGCCCACCTTGCCTCAGGCCCCTGCAATTGCATGGGTTGCAGGTGCCTAATGCTGCCACTGACAGGCACAGAGGGGCTGTGGCCACTAAAATGGCAGTATTTCCAAATCGAAATATTTGTTTTCAGACAAAATATTTTAGTATTTGAATTGCTGCCAAAAATGGAAGCTTTCCACTGGGAAAAAACAAACCATTTTTGATCAGCTCCAGTCATCACGGGACTCAGAGCACGGGACTCAGTCACGGGCATGGCCCTGTGGTACCTCTGCTTTAATCCAGGGATTCTCAGAATACATTGTTTGCTGGCCTCCGCGTGTGGCCACCCACTCCTGCTGGATGGCCACTCTGACAACTTTTCCTAAAGGACTGAATGAACTTTAGGAAAAACAACTAGATATATACATACACGTGTCCAAATCATGGTAATGTATTGGGGTTTATTTTCAGACTCCGTAATAAAAATCATGTATGGTTGTCTCTGTTCTTCACTGGACCTAAACAGAGCAGAGACACAAATAACACATTCTTGTCTTTTTTGTGGTTGTTTCTTTTATTTTTTTGGTTGCGGGGTTTTGTTTCTTTAATTATTTTTATAGCCGGCTTAGCTAGTGCATGTGCCGCTGTGAAAAACGATACTAACAGACATACAAATATCGCTGTTCACAGCAGGCTCACTCAGCCCCAGCAAGCTTGGAGACAAGTTAGGCCCTGGATGGGGTGGTGGGCAGGGTGGCAGTGGGGGCATGGAGTGAGAGCTGGGGGAGGCCAGGAATGATGGGGGCAGGATGATGGTGAGCCCAGAGCTGGAGCCGGCCACCACACAGCCAAAACCCAGGGCTGGTGGAGGCAGCGGGTGAGGGGGCAGTGGCAATAGGGGGTGGCGACTCCAGGGCCAGTGCCTGCTGCCGCATGGCCGGGGCTGGAGCCCAAAGCCCTGCCACCGTGCAGCCAAAACATGGGGTCACAGGAGACAGTGGGGGCCAGAAGTGCGCCTGGGGCTGGAGCCTGAAGCCCCATGGCCAGGGGACGCCTGAAGCTCCCCACCCCAGGGCTGAAGCCTAACCCCACCACTCTTGGGAAGGTAGGGAACTCACTGGCTGCCAGTCATCAGTGTTTGTGTCTCCAGAGGGGGCATGACCCAAACCCTGCTGGTGGCCCTCAGGATAGGGCCGCTGCTTTGCCCCACCCCCTCCAATCACCACCCAGCATGCAGTGGCCACAAGAAAAGCCCCTAGTGGCTGCATGCAGCTACGGTGGCCACATTTGAGAAACGGGGCCTTCATCCATCCTTGTCTGCTGCTGTCTTTCTTCCTTCCCCACCTGGCTGGGCCATGGGGGGGGGGAGGAGCCCCCAGGACTTCACCTCCACATGCTTGGTGTTGACTCTCTGCCATTTCATCATGGAAGAGGTCTCCTTCCTTTGCCTTAGATACATCCCTGTGTTTCTGTCACCCCACCTGTATAATGCCTATGTATTTACTTGCCTGCTATATTGGGTGCTGTGAGGTTGAGGGGTTTGGTAGTTGATGGTTACACAGCTACCTGAGACTCCCAGATACAGCGTGTTAGAGGTTCAAATTATTAGGTTCAAAGCACAGGTACCTCATACATGCCAATAGAAGAAGCTTCTGCATTAGATAGATGGGGGGGTAGGTGGAAGGGAACAAATACTATGGAGGGTAATGGAGGGTTATAAAAGATGGGGAAAATACATCAAAGGGCATGGTAATAATTCAAAAACAGTGTATTCTTATTTATAATCACTCTGATGCTAAATTCATCCATTGAAGTGCCCAGAAGACAGACCTAATTAGAGCAGTGAAACAGTTTTAAAAATATATTTATAGAGTAGAGGAGATTGCATATGGCACTTAAGTGTCTCAACAATTTTGCTAAATAGAACATGAATTTTGACAAGCCTGTGATTGTATATTTGCCAGGGAAATAGGGATTGTATAACATCAGAGATGAAACAAAAGTTCAGCCTCTGAAACCCGTGGGGGTGTGCTGCTAAAATGTTTGCTTTTGATATTCAGCTGGCTAGTGTTCTTTTAGCGAACACATGAGAAGGATGGATGCCATGGATGTAAAGTAAAGACAGAAAATTATTAAAGCAAATATTGAGGGTCAGACTTAAGCCATGCAGGGAAAAATAACGATTTCCTGGAAACTGGATGACTCAAAGGCCTAGTAAGGAACAAGATACAAGATGGCTTGTTAGTACAAATCCAGCCCAGGCTGTTAGTGAATCAGAGTTGTTACCATCTGACAGCTAATTAGTGACCCAATTAAATCAGCTGGAAGTCTGTCTAATCACAGGTCCACATTTCAAAATCATCACAACTGGCATGAGTGCTAGTAATCGCAGCAAAGAGCAGGTCAAGAAACAAAACTATCCCGTGGTTCCTTGCGGTGGGTTCTTCGACACGGGACTGCTACATGGAAGGAACAGCGCAGAGACACTTATGCTGCCTCTGCCACTGGTAGTGGATGAATAGAGGACCTCTTTCTCAAGATCTTTCAGTGGAGTACCTTCCCTGAGCACTAAAATGTACCGATACTCTGGCTTTGCTGCCTCTTCACTCTCATCCTATTTTGCCCTCCCTTGCTCAAGAAATGCAAAAACTAAAGGAAATAAAACATTAAAAAAAATCAAACTTTTTTGAATTTGAAAAATGTTGGGATCAATTTGAGTTTTGGCTGAAGGTTTGTGTCTTAGAATTCATGTGGTCTGGCTCATCCTAGTTACTAGCGACATTAGCATAACAACATGATTTTTTAAAATTCAGCGACTTCTTCCTCATTTAATGTCACAGCGAGAAATCCTACCCTATTCCGTGCTAGGGCACTATAAAGGAAAAGAAGCTATCGAAGCCATTTCCCCCCTGCATAAGTGCCAGGAAAGGATCATTACATGAGGCTTAAGTGAGCCTGGATTGTGGTTTTATGTGTGGGCATGTAGGGGGAATGGAGTAGTCCTGACCCTCCCAGCCAACTAGTAAGTTTGTTACAGTCAACTGCCAAAGGGAACATTCTTCCTCTTCAGAGTAGCAACAAGGTGTGCTCTAGAATGTGCCTCTCTTACCTGCCCCCCTGACTGGCAGCATTGCTGTAGAGGGAATGAATCAATTAGCATCTTAGTTCCTCCTTCCTTGGCCTTAGATACATCCCTGTGTTTCTGTCACCCCAGAAGTCCTTTATAACGAAGTCAGAAGGAAATAAAAGATAAGATCTAAAATCGGTGTTTCACAATATTATTTCTGAAATTTTAACTCGGTTTGCTGGCATTTGTTGGTTTACACTAAATCACATACTTAATGCCATTAATTTTGTATCAGGCTTTCAAAACTAGCCTGTTTTGGCACAATCTATCTGGTATTTGGGAATACAGTTTGAGAAGTTAGGCTTGTAAATACTCATTTGGCCACAAATGTGTATTTTGCTCACAATAAAACAATAAGGCTTTAACACTGTGGCTCCTACTTGTTTTAAATCCTTTGCATTTATGTAGTCTGTCAGTAAAACTGAGCTCTCTGTATGTGTGCTATCATTAGCATTTGAATATTAACATAAAAGAAGTTTAATCTCATGAGTAAGGCCCTGGCTTGGGACAAAGGAGACCTGTGTTCAAGTCCAGCTCCAGTCATTTATTGTGTGACCTCAGGCAAGTTACTTAATTGCTCTGTGCTTTAATTGCCCATCTGAAAATGGAGATGGCAACATGACTTCCTTTTTCTATTTAGAAGGCAGGCAGGACTTGCCTCTTACTATAATGTGTGCAGTTCATACCATAATGCATAGTTGCCATCTTTAGGCCCTACGGAAATAATAACTAATATTATAAATACAAGTGTTTTGAGTTCACCTTTTGAGCTAACATGTCATGTAAAAGGTTAACAGGAAATCGGGGTAAAAGATGCAGAACACTGTTGTCTAGACAACAGATGGTCTAATTTTGACTTTGGAATAATATGTAAATGTCCTTTGTCCTTTACCATTGTCCATCCCACTGTCCCTCATCCCAGTCCTAAATGACTTTTGGACAGTAGTATCCTTCAGCAGTGCCCAGGATAACTAGTACAGACAAGATATGTGCTTGTCGTGGGGCCAGTATCCCTTCAGGAAGGGTCAGGGCCTATGTGGGTGGCAATCAGACACTTCAGATGGAGCCTCTTTGGCTAATTAAAAATGGAGAGGCTGAGTTAGGAGACTGCTAGAACAATATAAAGAGGAAGTTGCCCAGGGGAGGGGGGAAGTGCTCTTTAGATAAGCCCCGTGACTGTTGCTGACCGGAGGAACCCACAGGAGGTGAAGTAGGCCTCTGTGGGGACAATAAGAGGCCCAAGAGAACTGTCAGAGTCCCTGGGGAAGGGAGACAGCGAGGTGCTCCTGTCAGTGAGCTCCTGGAAGACAGCAGGTGTCTGTCTCTAGACCAGAGCGCCTACAATTTGATTCTGACTCTTGTGAAAGGAGTAGGGAGATGAAATGTGCTGACAAAGATGCACACATCCTGGAGAGGGAGCCGTTAACTAAGAGTTTAGCTCTTTGTGAGGAATAGCAAATAAGAGACTGAACCGCAGTGTGGATGGCAGGCAGAGCATCTATGTCTGGGAGGCAAGGGGGGATTGCTGGCAGTTTACCAATGAGAGAAGGCAAGAAGAGGAAATAAGACTCCTGGGAAGGGAAACTGAAGCCTGGGACTATTTCTTTTGTTAGTTTATTGATTAATAATGAATAAACTCCTCCAAAACAAGGGGTTATTGAAGGTAACGTCTGTCTGAGGACTGATTTTATTTAGCCAAAAGGGGGAAACTGAGGCATGGCCCATGGTGTAGATTTGTGATAAAATGATACCAGCAGTGGGATCTGGGTCCCCTCCCAACAATGAGGGAGGACTGAGGAGAGGATTTCCCATCATGTATACAGGAAGAGAAACCAAGCAGAGACAGGATCACCCTGACAGGATCTGATGTGGGGGGAGCAATTTGGACAGAGAGGAAGTCGTGTGGGTCCTACAACAGCAGTGCATTAGGGCAGCAGAAGGTGATAACCATAAGGGAGGTGGGTACCATGGCCAACCTGCTGCTGGTGATCAAGATGATAAAGTGAGTTTAGCAAGAGCTTCTAAACATGCAGATGTGGTCTCGTGATCATGATTTTCCTGAACAGTGTAAGGATCTAGGACAACTGTGTAAGCTGGATGAGAGAGGAAACCTAGAAGGGAGTACCACCATGTACAATCTGGTTAAACAATAGGAGGGTGCCTGTTAAAAAATCAGATAAGAAGTCTTGAAAGGAAAAACCCCTATAAAAGAGGAATTCTCTCAATTAGTGTGGGGTGGGCAGGAATCAGTCTCCCTCCATGATGAAAGGGTGGGTGATACAGGGTCTAGGAGACAGTAGGCAGTACTGTAATAAGGGTGACAGGTTTCTGAATGTAGGCCCCTACGGAGGAAGATGGTGTCTGGGTTCATGTCAAACACCCAAGTAGATTGGGGAATGTAGGCAGGGGGACAAAGAGACCCTAGACCTATAGTTGGTAAGGGTGGCAGTGGAAATGCTGTTGAGAGTGCAGAAAAAAAGGCAGGTTCAAGAAGGGCGTGTAGAGCTTTGTGAGTACACTGCCTTACAGTGCTCCAATAGATTTGCAGTAGACACAGATCAGTGTGCCATGGTTTCTATCAAATTTCTTTTCCATTTGAAACACCTGCTGAGCCATATACATGGTATGGCTACAGGAAAAAAGGGCTATTACATGGAGGTTGGTGCATGGGGTTAACACACCTTCTGTTTCTTCTCTAGCTTCGTTGATTGAATGAGAAACTTAGGAGCAGACAGCCTTTTTGCCCCTAAAATCTTAAATCTGCCCTTGAATTTTGGTCTCTTAGCATACATCACTCACACAGCTACATAAACACACACAAGGCTTGTGAGCAGAGACTACAAACTGCACCTCGCTAGGAAACCTGAAGTCCACCAAATAGCAAAGATCCAGTTACCATGGCTTTTTGCCCTTCTCCTACCAGTCAAAACACTTGATCTATCAAATCACAGAAATCCCAAACCCTTCCGTCTCAATGCCCTGGGAGGATTGTATTAAGCTCAATCAGCAATTATCTGCAACACGGGATAAAAATCTTTACTCTGAAAATAAGCTTTAAAAGGTCAGAATGTAATCACTGTCGCTGAAGGGTCTTTTTTTAATGTATGTTAGGCGGTTGGCGCACAGTGATATAAATAAAATGCAGCCATAAAAGTTGAGTGCCAACCATAAAATCCTATTGTAATATCAGTCTATTTGGCAAAGTTATTGACACAGTAGTGACCAAGACCCTCAACATATGATTTAGTTTGGGTTTACCATTATTCTTCACTGGGTAAATTCCATCTTTATTGTGGTCCTGTATGATCAAGCACAAGAGTGCAAAACAAGGCCGGGAGAAATGGGAAATCATGCCAGCAAGTCCATGGACAATTCAAACTGCATGCAAGAGTCACTTCTGATTTAAAAGATAATATTCACATTGCAAATGATGTGCCATGATTAGGACTGGGCCCAGAAGCATTGGTGCCTTACACTCTGATGGAATTTCATGCCCATTTGCAGAATTGTCCCCTACAGCGTTAAGCCAACTGATCCACAGAGATAATATCCAACTCAGTCCTCTATGCCAGTCCTTCTTCCAAAGGGTGTCCCCATTTTAGCTCAATCGTGTTTAGCTTTCATTCCCAAATACATCCTAAAATCCCATGTCCTGCAGCAGCTCTCCAAGGTAGCAGACACAAAAGATTCCAGCTCTTACGTGATTACTCCCAGAAGTTCACATGACTGAGGTAAGACAAAAGTCAGCAGCTTTTCAGAAGAAGAAGGAGTAAGCAGAAATTTCACAGTAACTGTAGAAC
>ML675610.1:59959435-59980128 GCA_007922155.1 Mesoclemmys tuberculata
AGAACAGTTTGGGGGGTTGGCAGCTTCACCATACTTTGTGATTGTTTTTGGTAGGTCTGGATGAGGCCAGAAAAGTAAAATCTCTTGTTCTATCCTTATCAGGAAATGCTTTTTCCGACATTAGACCATTCAAAAAGTCACTTTTTAAAGGCCATTGAACTTAAAAACATCTCATTTGCTGCTTGAACTCTGGAAATATAAAAGCTCTAATTGGTTTAATAAGAGGGAATTTATTTTTGGTTATTCAATATCTTCTCAGTAGATTTTGAAGTAACAGTTGGCAGGTTGACAGGTAAAATTAATTAGCAGAACTTGATTCTCAACCTGAAACAATAAATCTCTTGCTGGAACACATTTCTGATGGATGCAACTAAGAGGTATCCCAACAATTTATTTATTGCAAAAAGTGGACACTGTGAAACTCAATAGAAAAAATGCTACAGACTTGCCAGGGCAAGAGAGAAAATGGCAATGGATATGAATGTTTGCTTATATTAGAAATGAATATGGTATACTGCAAACAAATGGTGAGTCAATCAACAAAGTTTAGAGTGATTATTTTGAAAGACTAATGAATGAGAAGATCCCAACTAAGAGGAACTAAGAACATGTAACCCTAACCAGGATGTAAAAGATTCCATACAGGAGGAAGAGGTTGCAAAGGCACTAAGGAAAAGGAAAAAGCACTGGGCATATGAAGGATCAGTGGGTGGGGTGAAATCATTAGAAAGGGACGGCAGCAAGTATCTGACAAGTTTGTTCAATTATATTCTTAAGCAAGAGAAAATGCCAGATGAATGGCATTAAAGCTTGATGGCCTATTTTTAAACAAAGCAGGTATTATACTGTGTGCTAATTATTGCCTAAATAAACTGATGTCACAGGCTAAGGAAGTATGGGAGAAGATTATTGAAAAGAATCTGTATGGAATGGCTGAAGTTTGGAATGGTGAGTATGGATTCATACTGGAAAGGTGTGTAGTTGATACTATGAATTCCCAAGAAGTTCAGAAAAAAGATATGTATATGCTTCTTATTTTATTGTTAGTTAAACAGATTCTCATTGTGCAGTATGGGTTCAAAAGTTTAGTTGTGATGGGTAGGGAAGAGCTAGTTTTAGAGACTGTTTCAAAATATTTTCAGGTATTTTGTATGTCTTTGACCCTCTCCTCTTTGTCCTTTCCAGACAAATGCTCAAAGGAGATATTAAGAAAAACAAATGCCTGTGTCAACAGATTTTTTTAAAAAGTACAGGGAACAAGACTTCCTGGAGATTTTCTTAGGTTTCTTTTGCCTTAGATTATGAAAGTTTATCCTGTTCTGAGGAGGAGTCATTGATTTATGTCTGTGTTTGTGAGCCTCACTCCGCTAAGATAGAGGACTACTAGGAGAGAGGGCTGAGGATTTGTAGTCATAAGAATTCAGAGAAGAACACCTGTGTCTGTACTTTATACTTTATGGCTTCTGGTGGGTATGATCACTTCATGGGGCTGGGGGTTAAGGAGAGGAGGAAGAAGACATAGCTGTGTCTCCTATGATCCTTCAGGTATCTGTTCCTGCACTTTTTGGATCCTTTTTTCCTCCCACGTGAGCTCCAGGGAGGAAAAAGAGGAAGTGGATGAGGAATGGCTTCCTGTACCCTATTTTTTCCATTGGATGCAGCTGGAAAGACTGTAATATGAAGAGGCAATGCCAGGAGCCTGTTCTAAAATGGCTTCCTGTACCCTATTTTTTCCATTGGATGCAGCTGGAAAGACTGTAATATGAAGAGGCAATGCCAGGAGCCTGTTCTAAAATCTGTGGAAGATGAGCACCCAAAATGGCTATGACCCCGTTATGCAGGGAAGAGAGGGCATTGATGGAAAACTGATTTCTCTGTGCCTGCAGCAGCTCTTGGGACCCCTGCAGAATGGAGAGGGTGACCTTGACTGAAGCACACCCATGGGTAGAGGGGGTATCCCCTGGTAACATGTGTAGGCCTCTGTTGTGCTACTCTGGCTGGCAAAGGGGAGGAGGGAAGATGACCAGGGCCCCTGGGGGTTTACCTTGCACTGGATCTACTGACTAGAACTCCTCGGGCCACCACATTATACCCTCCTAGAGTGGGATTCCCAATGATGAGGCCTGGTCCATGTCAGTAGCCGATGATTGAGCCCTCCAGGCCTTTTCTTCAGTGCCTTGCCTTTCTGGCACTCTTCTTTGTCCATAGCTGTTGCCAGGCTGTCCTGATGGGCCAGGCTGGCAGCCTGCTTTCTAACCATGGTAGCAAGACTAAGGAAGCAAAAAGAACACCTTTTCCCTTCAATGCACTTTGGTCAAGGGTTCTGAGCACAGGGTACAGACCTTGCCCTTTTTCTTTTTCTTTTTTTCAGTCAATACCAGGGATTAGTTTAGGGGGAAAGCTTGGCAAAAGGCTCCACAATGGCCTGGAGTTTCATAAAGTACACTGAAATAGCCAATAATGCCAAACTAAAAAAAAATGGAGAGCTGAGGAAAACAGGACCTGCAAAAAGAAGAATAAAAGTAATTGGGTTATGAACAGTGTTCAGCAGAACAGATTCTTATAGCCCGCTTCACCTTTGGAGGCAGAGACGATTCCGGCGGGGCTCTTCAGCTGTAAGTGGTATCTGGCGAGTTCGCCTAGCCAATCAAAAACATATGACTCTGCCTCCTACAGAATTGGGGAAACACTTGGAGGGTTATCTAGACACCACATTCCACAGGGCCTTCCTCTCCAGAGTCTGGCAGGCATAGATTCTGGAGCAAACATACAAGCTCCTTCACAGATCATACTCATGCATGAAGGACCTACTTTGTTTTTTAAGCATATTTGCTTCATGCATATACAATTGGAACAACCACAGAGAGACGCCATTAGGACAGATTCCAGTTTGGAATGATGGGGAGCTCACATTATGATACACGATACAAAGTCAGTGCTCATGGATGGAATATCTCCACACTATACATCATTTTGAACTGAGAGCAATTCACCTAACCTTTCAGGCACTCCTCCTTACCTTAAACTCCAGACACATACTTGTATTCACAGACAGCACAACTGCCGTGGAATACACAAACAGACTGTTGAGCTCATAACAAGTGGAAGCCACGGCGTTCTTCAGATGTGCCAAGAGAAACAGTATGTCAGTTTGATCTACGTGTATCAAAGGGAAAAATGCCATAACGGTTTGGCTTAGCGCACAAGCATGGACTGGGAGGACTGGACCAGAGGGTGTTTGACCATATAGTTTGGACTTTTGGGGAAAAAAATCGGGGATCTCTTTGCATCTGGTTCTAGTGCCAAGACAAACAACTTCTATGCTACTGAATGTATGGGCCCATCCCCCTACCCAATGAAAATTTCTTGGTGACTGAGACAAATTTTCTCATTCTTAAACAGTAACAAATATATTATCTGAAGGCTACGCTTAGCCCTGGTCTACACTTACCTTGAAATTCAGCAGCAGTCGACAAGAGTGACACAAGCTATGCAGAGTAGCTTGTGTAACTCCTGTCGACTGCTGTGCTTCCCTTCTGCGTGCTGTCTTCGCTGCACTGCACCAACGGGAACCATGTTACCAATGACGCAGCGCTGCACTGCTTGAGGGGGTGGATTTACTACATCGACTTCCTGATTGATTGAGCGTGTCTACACTGACCGCTCAATCGATCCAGAAAGATCGATCTGATGGCAATGACTTTGCTGCTGTCAGTATTAACATACCCTTAGTGAACAAACAACCACATCACAAGTTCCCTAAAACTCCTTGCCCCTCTCACAAATGGTAGCCTCATTAGAGAGACCAAGTGCTGCATTAAATTAATTATAACCATACTCTCCCTTCTAAAGATGATCCCCTCTCTGCTGTATATGCTCAGTTGATCTATAGAGGACTTCACTCTTATAGCTGTTAAGCTGACACCTTTCAGAAGCATGCTACTCAGTTTAAACACAAATTTACATACAACAATTAATGAACAAACATCACGTTTTTTGGATAAACAAAAGGGAACAAAAGGCTATATTTTGAGGCTGAGCTGGTCTTCAGAATAAATTTTGTACCAGAAGCCCCACTGCTGCAAGCTTCTGAGAACCCTTTACTCCCACTGATTTCACAGAATGCTTAATGCCTCACAGGATCAAGCACAGACTTATCAGACAAACCCATGTGATGAATAAAGTAACCAACTATATTTTAAGGAAAGAAAAGACAACACTATGACACATAGGGATCAAAACTTATTTTTAAGGGGACAGCAGCCTTAAAAATCATAGAATCATTGAAAAGGACTTCAAGAGGTCATAAAGTTCAGCCCTCTCTGATGAGGCAGGACCAAGTAAACTTAGACTATCTGTCTCAGGTGTTTGTCCAATCTATTCTTAAAAGCTTCCAATAGTGGGGATTCCACAACCTCCCTTGGAAGCCTATTCCAGAGTTTAGCTAACTTTATCATTAAAGTTTTTCCTATTATGTAACATAAATCTCCCTTGCTGCAGATTAAGCCCATTACTTCTTGCCCTATCTTCAGTGGATATGGAGAACTACTGATCACCATCCTCTTTACAACAACACTTAACATATCTGAAGATTTATCAGGTCTCCCTTGAGTCTTCTTTTCTCAAGACTAAACATGCCCAGGTTTTTTTTTTTAAACCTTTCCAAATAGGTCAGGTTCTCTAAACCTTTTATCATTTTTGTCTCTCTCCCCTGGATTCTCTCCAAATTTGTCCACATCTTTCCTAAAGTGTGGCACCCAGAATTGGACAAAAACCACCAATATTAAGCAGTACTTATCAGTACTAAGCAGAGAGGGACAATTATCTCCTGTGTTTTACATACAACACTCCTCTTAATACACTCCAGAATGATAGTAGCCTATTTTTACAACTGCATCATATTGGTGACTCATATTCAATTTGTGATCCACTGTAACCCCCAGATTCTTTTCAGCAGTACTCCCACCTAGGCATTTATTCCCTATTTTGTAGTTGTGCATGTGATTTTTCTTTTGTAAGTCCAGTACTTTGCACTTTCTTTATTGAATTTCATCTTGTTGATTTCAGACCAATTCTCTAATTTGTAAAGGTTGTTTTGAATTCTAGTCTTGCCCTCCAAATCCCTCCCAGGGTGGTGTCATCCACAGATTTTATAAGCATACTCTCCACTCCATTATTCAAGTCATTAAAGAAAATATTGAATACTACAGAATTCAGGATTGACCCCTGCAGGCCTCCACTAGAGCTATCCTTTCAGTTTGACAGTGAACCATCTATAGCTAATCTCTGAGTATGGTCTTTCAACCAGTTGTGCACCCACCTTATAGGAATTTCATCTAGACCCTGTTTCCCTGGTGTGCTTATGAGAATGTCAGGGTGGACGGTGTCAAAAGCCTGACTAAAACCAAGATACATCATGTATACTGCTTCCCCCCATCCACTGGGCCAGTAACCCTGCCAAAGAAGGAATTTGGGTTACTTTGGCATGCTGGCTGTTGCTTATAACCTTATTATACTCTAGGTGCTTACAAATTGATTGTTTAAGAATCTATTGCAGGTGTCCGAGTTAGGTTGCCAGTCTATAATTCCCTGGGTCCTCTTTGTTCCCCCCGTTTAAAGACAGGTACTATGTTTGCCCTCACTTTCCTTCATGAGTCTCAAAGAGAATTGTTATGGATTCTGGACTTGCTTCAGCGACTTCCTTCATCTTTCTCTTGCTCCCAAGGTATCTAAAGAACCTCTTCTTATTGCTTTTTATGTCCCTGTCTATTTGTAACTCATTTTAGGCTTTAGCCTTTCTGCTTCTGTCCCTCCGTTCTTGAGTTATTCTTTTGTACTCCTCATTATCAATTGGTCCATGTTTCCATTTTTAGTAGGATTCCTTTTTAATTTTCAGGTAATTAAAGAGCTCCTGATAGAAAGAATAGTAAGAGGCCAATATGGCTCTATCTTTCTTTTGCATCAGGATAGTTTGCAGTTGTGCCTTTAATACGGTCTCCTTAGAAAATCTCAGTCTCCCAAACTCCTTTTTCCCATGGATTTTCTTCCGATGGGACCTTACCTATCAGTTCTCTGAGTTTGTTAAAGTATGCTTTTTTGAAGTCCAATATCCTTCTTCTGCTGCTCACACTACTTCCTTTTCTTAGAATCATTAAATTCATGATCACTTTCACCCACCCCAATTACTTTCCAGCTTCAGATTCACTACCAATTCCTCCCTTTTGATCAGAATCAAGTATAAAATGACTTTCTCCCTGATTACTTCCTCCATTTCCTGGAAAAAAAGTTGGCCCCAATGCATTCCAACAGTGTATTGGAAATTTTGTGTTTTGCTGTACTGTTTTTCCAACAGAAGTCTGGGTACTTCACCTGATTGGGGCCACATTTTTCCTGGTCATTGTACAAACATATAGTAAAATGACAGTCCTGCCCCCAAAGAGAGCTAAAATCTTTTCAAATGCTTCTTAGTAATTCCATTTTGGATGCACGACTATACAGGAGAGGTGATCACATTTTGAAGACTTTTAATAGGATACTTTTATTTTGAAACTGCTTCATAAAAGAAATTAGCCCACATGTGTACATATGGCATAAACATATTCATGAACTGTGGGGGAAGTCATATCCAGATCCAAACTATGGGCAGATCCTGAAATGAGCAGGGTACCTTCAATTCCCATTCATTTCAATGGGAGTTGAAGATGCTTTGCACTTCTTCAGATTTGGTTTGATCCATCTCAGGTCTATCCCTTCAATAAAGCAGATACCTACATCAAAAACAAGTGGAAAGCAACCTAAAATGTTTCTAAATCAATTATTTTTATGGCAAACTATAAACGTGTGGAAAAAAATTACATCTTTACCATGTACATAAATTGCTCATAATCAGCCTGAGTACTGAACAACTTGTGTATAAATAATCATACTAAGGTCAGGCAGCTACTGAATTTCCATCCATGTACAAAGTGAATTAATAAAACCAAGATTAGTTAATTAGTTAGTGGTCTCTGTAGCTATGATATGTGTGTATGGGTGCATGTGTACTGCACCTTCTAAATTTATGAAGTGTTACTGCTGGGGGCAGGGCTGTAAAAATATGTAAGAGAGTGGATCTTCTGGAGTCAGAGATACTGCTTGAGATTTTACATTTTTTCTTCCTTTGTTGTTGTCTTCTTCATCTAAAGTCATATAGACTGAAGGTATGTGTTTTGCTTTATGTGTAGGGAAAATATAACGAGACAGAAATTTGGTAGTATGACTGTTTCAATTTGAAACTTGATCCTTTTTCTCTTATTTCTTCCCCTTCCCTTTCTTCTAAAGTAAATGACTAACCAATATGCATAACAGTACAATAGACCTGAGTGGATAATTTGAACAAATTATTTACTCAATGAGTTCAGCTTCTTTTTCCGCTTGTATAATGTCCACAGCAGAAAGTGATATTCTCAAATTATTTTTTTTAAACACGCGATATTGGTTGATCATGACTGGTTTTCTGTGAGCTTTCAATACTCGATTTCATCCAACGGGCCAGAGCCTTGGTCCTGTTTGACGATGAAAAATTGCCTTAAACCCATTTACTCCTGAATGGGGGAATCAGGCAGGTTCCTGGCAACCTCTCTCACAGCTCCCTCCATAGAGGGAATGGTGGGGGAAACGGGCATGTCTGAAGAACTCAGACTCTAGTGATCCCAGTTACTGGAAAGATTTCTTGCAATTGGTGCAGCTTAGACCTCTGCAGCTGCTCTAAGAGCAAATTGGAACCAAATCAGTACCAAGAATCAGGGGACTGTAAAGGTGGCTGGCAGCCATAAATGAAGGGTAAATTTTATCCTAATTCCCAGCTTGACTACACAAGCTCAGCACAAAGGGACTGCAATGGATGGCAGGAGACTCAAAATTTCTCCTCCACAAAGATGGTTGAATCACTGCAGTGCTGCTTTGCAGTTAATACTGAAGCTCAGTGCTGCAGTATCCCTCTCTTCTGAAAGGGCGAGGGCATTGGCTGCTGGATATGCATAACAGCAGATCAGCCAGACTCCTTCTAGGTCACCAGGAGACACCACCGAGCTCTGTTCCATATCCTATAAGGTGTACAGATCCCTTGCCCAGGTTCCTTGCTCCCCAAACCTCATTACTCTTAAGTGAAGCTGCACCAGTTTTGCTTTGTTCCAGGCCTTCAGTGCCCACCAGGAGAGAGGAGGGGCTGAATGTACCTCTAGAAAATAGATGGCACCATTAGCAGAGATGTTAAATATCCGATTTCATGTGACAGCTTCTATATCTGAAAAATGTCCACTTTATTTAAAAATTGTATTCCTTAATACACATATTATTGATTTTAAAGTGCATTTGAATATGTTTTGTATTGTCTAGCAGTTTTAGATTTTGCTAGAGTCCAATATTTGTACACTGATGAAAAGAGACACCACCAATTACTACTGAAATTCTGCTAAGATTGCTCATTTTATCAAGACTAAAACGAGAAAAACTTGACTTTGCCATTGCATCAGGCTAAGATAGCATACTGTCAACATCCTCTCTCTCTCTCTCTCTGTCACACACACACACACAAATAAATTCATATTTTGGTCTTTAATTTTGAAAGATACAATATTTAGATAAAAATAATTATTCGTAACTAGCCTATTTCACAAGGGTATTTGGACCTTTTGAAAAAATAGACTTTCATTCAATCCTTAAAAAATATCTGCTCTCAAACAATAACATAGCCTGGAGCATCTGTACTTGCTATTTCAATAGCTCTAATATCTAGATTTATCTTCCTTCATTCTAAATTACTTTTTAAAATTTTATATTTATTTGGAAAGTCTACGTGTGCATGATTGGAGGAACCTTCAGAGCTGTACATGGTCCTTTGTTCTCCTCTGCCTAGATCATCCTTTAACTGTGCTCTTGACCATTTAATACACTTACATATATGACTGCAAAGTGTCAAATGTGCTTTGTTGTTCCCTTATGTAACCCAGGAGCAGTTCTCAGATCTCCTAACGTGTCTTCAGTATCTTATGAATCCTGTAAAAATCATAAAATGGAAGCTACAGAATTAATCGTTATTACTCACGGGCAAAACTGCGCCTCCTCTTCTTCATATGTGACCTTGCTAATGTCCCAGGAAATGCAGAGGGTCTGCTGGTTTTTCTCCTCACCAAAGTCCCTCTCCATGATGAAGAACAGGAATAAACTTGTTTTTTCCAAGGGTAGAACTATTCTTTCTCCTCCCAAGCAAACAGTCCTGCTTTTGGTTCTTTTCAGGAGGAGGAGGATGGTGCAAGCAAGAGTTACTTTGTCAGTGCAACAACGGGAGAGGGGGGAAAAAACTAGAAAAGAGATTGTGTGTTTGTGTAAGAGACAGGGAGGAGAGTGGCAGTAAGTGCTTAGAGGCCAATCATATTTCATCGTTCTGCTAGTTAGAAACAAGATATGCTTAAGAGGTCATGTGCCCTGAGTGATTTACAGAGGCAATGACTATCAGAGAAGCCATATGAGCTTTTCTCTTTAACAGAAGCAGGCTCTGTATTGATATTCAGTCTGACATTCAGGCTTATAGACTTCCCATCAAATATCCAGGACAGTGTCAAAAAATGTTGAGCCATGTAAATATATGTAAACATAGTTTAAAAACCATAAGAGATTACTTTCCCCCCATCTGTGAGCAAAGCTTAGGAGTTATCAGTTTCTGTAGCATCCTTGAAGCCTCTCCAAAGCAGTAAATAGAACCTTAGTGTAATACTCATACCAGATAAGGAAAGCACTCTCTTTTCAGGGCAAGACCAACTTACTCCAGGAATAAGGAAAGGGCACATGGCATTTATATATTGTATTTCCAAGAGTCTCCTCCAAGGAAAGGTACATCAGCAGTAGCAGCCTTCAGCTGTATATAGAGTTAAACTGCACATCAGAACGGGGGAATATTACACAAAACAGGAAACAAAACATATATATTTCTTTATAGAGACAAAGTGAGCGAGGTAATATCTTTTACTGGATGAATTTCTGTTGCTGAAAGAGACAAGCCTTTGAGCTACACCGAGCTCTTCTTCCAGTCTGGGAAAGATACTCAGGGTATAATACAGCAGTGGAAAAAGCTAGTAATATGTATGTATGCATGTGATGTGGAAAGGATTCCCCCTTTACAGAAGACAGGATATATGTAATATCATATTCTGGGTGTCTATAGGCATACCTAAATGGGATTCTTTCAAGGAGTGTGATCAGAAAGAGATTTTAAGGTAGTTCAGGTATTTACAATATCACAAACCAAAAGACAGAGACAAGACAGGAGCAGGCCAAAAGCCCAACTCATCTGGGATTCCATGATTATGGACTACAGTGAATGATTTAAAGGGATGCTGTAAATTCAGATGAACTATTTTAAATAATGTATGTTTAGAATCTATGTCCCTTGAGCAGTCTGTCGATATATTGGTCTGCATTCTCTAGCCTGCCTAATTCATTTTGCACCACTTCTCTGGCACAAAGTCAATTTAAAGAGGCTGGAGGGTACCACTGGAAAATTCACACTATGTAGGGGGAATCTTTGATGGCATAAAGCAGGCAGAGGGTGTTCCATCACTTCCTGCTACAGAACTGCACTTCCTGTCACAAGGGGAAGCAGGGGACAAGTCAAGGGAAGGGAGGGAGCATGCCAGAACAAGACCATGCCCAGTTCTGCACTGAGGTTAGGTCCTTGAGACCTTACAGAGGAATCAGTCTAAATTAAGATGCCCTGCTGCAGCTTAAATTTACACTGAGGCCAACAGCTGAGAATTAGGGAGCAGTACCCTGCTCTGCGACAGCATCCCTGTTCAGGCACAGTGGATATCAAGCCCACTATTTGAAATATCTATATTTTTAAACATGTAAACATAAGGGACCTCCTACACCCAGACTTGACAGCATACCCATATGTGAAGCACAGCGCATTGGACTGCTTCTCAAGAGTGCTTCAGACCTAGGCTGCTGTCACACTCAGGGATTTCCCAGTACAACCAGAAGAAATGCTTATGGTGGGAAAATGAGACCTTCAGGCAACCCACCCGTGCAGGATTAGGGCACTTCATAGTAAGCTGTTGATCATCTTCCCAAAACCTGAGTATCAGAGTGAAAGTCACCTTCCCTCAAATCCTTTTCTACTTGTAGACCTTTTTAAAAATTGTCCATGGACAATCTTCCTAATATTGGCAAATTCTGCTGTACAATGGGAACCCCTCCAACCCCAAATCCTGTGTGTTGGTGGGCTCTACCCTAAATCCTGCGTGTTTTGAGGGGTTGTGTAGGTGGGTGAGTGGGTGGGTGCATGTACACATGCGCACACATGCTGTATGCAATCATGAGGGACCCGCCTTTAAAAAAAAGAGAGAGAGAGAGATGATGATGTTCTCACATAATCACCAGGAGCTGAAGGCTCTTAGTAAAATACCAGATATCACAAGATTTATGTTAAAATCATGAGAATTGGCACCATTGTGGCACCTTTGTGGGAGGGGTGATGCAGAAATACCATTGCCATCTTGTTTGGGTTTTATAAAGGAAGGTGGTGATTGGTGGGATGCCAAGAAAACTGATGCAAATAGGAATAAATACGAACAGTTAACTTTTTTAAAAAGCTGTCATGACAGAAGTGTAATGAAATTCTTTTACTCACATTTACTTCTCCAATACACAGATGGGAGCAGATGTCTGTTTGATATGGCCCTCATTCGCCTAATATCTGAGCACTTCACAATCTCTTCATGCATTTATTCACACAACACTCCTGTGAAATAAAAAAAAGTGCTACCATCCCCATTTTACAGATGGAGACCTGAGCCATAGAGACCAAGGCTATAGCTACACAACAAGCTTAAGGGTATGACTAATATAAAACTCACTGGTGCTAGCTCTCATTGAGCTCTCATGAGTTTAAATAGCTGAGTTGAGGCATGGCTGAGCTGTGCACCAGGAACATACCCACCAGTTTCAGGCAGGTTTGTGCTCAGCACAATTCAGCCATGCCTCTACATACCCATGCTACCATGTGTATACAAGCAGGGGAATCATGCCCCTAAGCTCACTGTTGGAAGCCCAGTACAATCTGAGTTGCTTGACCACTGTCCTACAGGCCTAGCAAAGCTTCAGTTGCTTGCTTGGCTATTCTGACCCCTGTAGCATGACATCTTCCAGTTGGCAGAGATGAACAGGACTACTGAGTAATCTTGTAGATGTCTCAACTTCTGCATACCACAGCACATAACAAGACAAACTACACAACATGTATGCTTGCATCCGCACATAGATAATGGTGATGGGAACAAGTTATCCTTGGACGTCTGGGGGTACACTGTTTCATTGCCAAGGGGCATATTTTTACACTGCCCCTCCTATCACCAGATGTTGTTTTGATGGCCCCAATTATCATGGTGAGAATGGAATGTAGTTAAGGGTGAAAATTCAATGTAGGTAATTAGCATATATGATAATGAGTAGAGAGGTAATTAGGTGAAAGCTGTTTATGGAAGGATACAAGTCGTCACTATTTAGATGAAGTGGCGTGCTCCATCAACACCTGACTCCACTGGAGGTGCTGCTGGTTGGACCAGAGGACCCACTGACTCCCTGACAGGCCCCTGAAGAAAGCCATTCCTTTATCCAGCCTTCTGAGTAACTGCTTAGCTCTCCAGGCTTAATGAGGATGATAAATTGTAGTTAATTTTAGGCTTTGCATTCAGCTAGTATTGTAATACACATTGAATCTTATTGATTGGCAAATCGGGCGTACCATGTCTCACTGGTATCTACACTGATCACTAAGTGTCTAGGATCAATACTCACAGTGTAGACATAGCCTAAGTGATTTCCCCAAGCTCACACAAAAACTCTGTTGTAGAACAGAGAATTGAACCCAGTCTCCAGAGTCCTAAGCTATTTGCTTAACTACTGGCCTTTCCTTCCTCTCGCTAGTTTTCCTCACAGGCTTTGTCTTTAGGCTTTGCTTACACTAGAAAGAAGACAAGTCCATGTAATAGAATCACTGTTCTGGCTGAGTGAGTGAGGTTTCTTGGCGCACACACACACACACACACACACACACACACAGGCAGCCCTTCAAGGGTGTGGTTACTCCTATGTCTCAGGAAGTAACCCAGAGGAAGTTCACGGTTGTGTCTATTTACCCTACCCATAGTAGAAAGGGAAAAGTTTGGGTAACAGCAGGAGGGGCCTGTCTCTGTGTCCTTTTCTGGTAATCAAAAGAAATGTTTCTTTGATTTACTCATTTTGTACCAGTGTCATTATTCCAGGACTGTGCCTGTGTGGGCTAACATACCAACAAGTATATTGCAAGGTCACTTCACACCTTTGCAGAGTACATGCCTTGTTTTTTTAAGTGAAACTAGTGAAATTAATTTGATGGCTTCAGCCAAGCACCTGGTGGGCTTGATCACATCACAGGACTACTACACAGTTTGCCAAAGATTGGCAGCCTCTGTTCAAAAAATCTCAAGATTAGAACAGCAGGATAGAAATGAGATTGTCAGCGATCCAAGGGGAAAGTATTCCACAATGTTAGACCACACAATACTTACACTTAGCTACTGCTATCAGTCTTTCATGGGCATGAGTATTAACTTTCAGCTACTTACAATACATGAATGGAATACCACCTAAAAAAAAAAACTCACAAAGAAATGCACCTTCTTACAGTTCTGTCTCAGCACTGTGGAAGACAGGAGGAATTTTTTATAACAGGTTAGAGTACACATACTTTTTTTTTTTTTTTAGTTCCAAATTATGTCAGTCACAAAATATTCATTTTACCTTCTTTCAAAGAAGATGGAATATTTTTCAGGGAAGACTTATCTTCAGATACTGACACACCGATAACAACAATGTGAAGATCCAGACAACTTCTACAGCAGAAAAGATAAATGTTTCTATTAAATATACAGACAGGCCTCTGACTGTGGCAGAGTACATCTCTTTTTTAAAAAAACAGACAAGATACAAACTGTGAACTCATCATCTTTAGAGCTTGAGGGAAAATATGAAGAGTACTTGATGCTGCTGAGACCATAATGTGTGACAGTAGACAGGGGACTGCCAAGTAGTGGGGAAAGAGAGAGGGCAACATTTTCTCAGGCCTTGGAAAGGCAGAAGTCAATGAATAATCTAATAGATGGAAGGAGATGGACATTTCCCAGTCCTTCTAGAGGAAAAAACCAAACAGTCTTCAGAACACCCTCTCTCACCTCTCTGCAAAACACCTGCAAGGAGCAGATGTTAAACAAATGGTGGGGGTCTAGATGGGTCCTAGCAGATGAACATTATTTATGAAGCCTATCATACTGAGTGATGTCTCATTGTTTCCTTGCACTCCCTATAAGCCTGTTTATAACCAGCTGTAGTTTCTTGTCTTAAACTAAGATTGTAAGCTCCTTGGGGTAGGCACTGCCTTTTTGTTGAGTCCTGGTCCATGACTTGGGCACCATAGAACTGAGGAAATGCAAATAAGGGAGTGATCAGAGTGCACTGAGCTCCAGCTCTTCTGTGCTGACAGAAAACTCCCGCAGCAGAGGGTAAAATTACAGAAACCTCAGGGCCAACTATAAATTACAATGGAGACTGATCTCATCCCCAGAATATGGAGATGTAAAAATGCTGTAAAGTCTTCTTTATCCTCTCTCCTCTTCCCCCATTCCTGATCTAAGGTCCTGTCCTTCACCATTTCAGCCTAAAACAAAGTTGTCGTAGATGCTCTGCTGTCTGAAGAAATTCCTATTTCTCTCCCTAGCTGGACTGCACTTGGTGTTCTTTCTGCATACCACATCTAAAATAAGCACATTGCATCCATTTTGCCATTTTTATATTGAAAGTCAAAATAAATATGAGTGCATTTCAGAAAACACTTTAAGGAACTATGGCTCTTCTATTATTTATGAAAATATTATACATCCAGATTTGCTTTAATATAAATAGTATCAAGCAGGAACAGATGGGAATAAAATATTCAGACTTATTTTTAATACCCCTATCCCTCTTCAAGAGCCACGCACCTCCTTAAAAATGTATTAATTCCATTCCTGGAATAGTGCAATCTACAGTGATAGATCCTAGACAAAAACCCTAACTTGGATAGATTGAAGGTGGCAAAGCCAATTTAGAAAAGTTATCTGCAGCAAAACATCCACTAGTTGTCTCATTAAATTGAACCTCTGATCCAGAAACTTCTGTTTTATTATCTTTAATTTAGCTAGGGTGTCACTGGCAGGGCCAGTGTATCTGTGTCTGGTCACATGCAAACTGGGCTGTAAGAGAAGACAAAATGGGCTCTAAAGGGGAGAAGCCTAGATGAATCTGGACTAAGAATCAGTGAGGAAAGAGGCAGAGACAGCAGCCATGGGGCTTTCCATGTCAGCTCCCTGGGAATAGGGTAAGAGGCCAGAAGCAGGAAATTCCCTGAGACTGACTGCCAAAGTCCACCGGTGGAAATGGGAAGGCAGTGGGAACTGGCTGGGGAAAAAGGATGTCAAGGGAGAAAACCCTTGGGTGGCAGTCCTCACTGAACAGAGCATGGAAGGACTGAAAGATAAAGAGGGAAAACCCTAGAAGTTGTAGCCCAGGATGGGCAGGAGAACTGTTTTGTAGTGATTGCCTATGGCTGGAGAAATAAAACTGTCTGGAAAGATATTCTGGGTGTGGCACAGGGTCCTCTGTAAACTGAGAAGAGGGCCAGCTTATTATAGGCCCTATATATTATTCAAATGATCAATGATCCCATTGAGAACTGGAGTTGATTGCAGCAGGTCACAGACAGGTACGTAGGGCACCAAGAGTGCAACCAAGCTACTCTTTCAGTCTCACCTCTGATGCTAATGGTGTATTTCCAGCATTCCCAAAACTCCCATTGAATTGGCAATAATTTGGGATGCACAGCAGTGTATGGTCAGCCATTTAAATGACTGGTATTTGATGTCTTTACTAAGTGACTGGTGAACACCAGAGTCTGACTAATATATGAAAAGCTGTACCTGCCTGTGTGTATTACAAAAGATAAATAAAGATTTCATTCCATTTTCAATGCACTTAAACCTCCCTCCCAGGGTACACTGAGGGTCTTACGTATTTGGATAAAGGATTTAAAATAAAACCCTACAATTCTGGAAAGAACTTATTGAGATGTCTACCAAATTAAGAGTGACTCTCCCATTTGAGGGGTGTTTATTTTTAAATGAGGCCTGGTGGCACACACTTATAGAAGTCTCTTTAGATAAAGCCCTTTGGTTTGAAGTTTATGAGAAATCATATGATTTCCCTACAGACAAATTTCCCAGATGTTCTGCTCCTTTTGATCCAGTCCTACCCACAGGGAGATAAATAACAAAACTCCCATTAACTTCAATGGGAGTAGAATTGAGTTCTTCATTTAGTATGGTTTGGATTTTTCAGCCCCAGGAAAGAAGCAATAGATCTATGTTAGATTACTTAGGAGGAGATTTTCAGAGGCACAGAAAGGAGTTGGTACCTAACTTCCCTTGTGCCTTACAAAATCTCCGCTTTACTTAAAAATAGTAGATTATTGTTAACAATATCGTACAAATGATTTTAGGTAATGAGCAATTTCCCTAATATAGTGTATATATTCCCTAATATATTGTGTGAAATACACACAAGATCAAATCCTGAGAAAGTATGCATATGTGTAATCTTACTCACCTGAGTAATTCCACTGAAGTCCATGGGAGAACGCATAAGAGTAAAGTTACACACATGGTTCAGTGTTTGTGGAATTGGGCCTATTCTTTGTAAATTTGCATATATTTTAATTGATCAGCTTTCATGGGGGTGTGTTTCCTTGCAGCTGTACTCGTTGTGAATTTCCAATTAAAGTTCCTGAGAGTTCTGCACGCAGAGTGGCTATGAGATCAGATCCTTTGTGTATTTTTCATATGTTGTGCTGATACAAGAAAAACAACTGTAAAAAAATGATTTATGTATTTTGATGGATAACTGACAAGGAAAAAAATAGCTCTCCCATGCTATAGAAACCCTTTGCAAAACTTGACATAGCACAATAAATACCAGTTCAGCTCATTGCTCATCCTTCCTTCCCCCCCACCACATAACGAAATAAGCAACCGAAAGAGGCTTTAAAATACTCCATTCGTCCTGAGCCTACCAAACCTAGTCACCCACATCCCTTCTCTTCCCAAGAAGCTTGATAAAACATAGGCTTTGCAAGATGTCTACAAGGCCAGCAACTTCAGGCTATTTCAGACGGGGAAGGACTGAGTTTATAAAAAGGTTCAGGACTGTCACAGGACACTCTGCCAAGATCTCCTTTACGTTTAAGCTCCAACTCAAGCGTCTCTGCTGATTGCAACTACAGCAGTATCATGTAGGTAAAATCATTGCCCATGGCCTGTTCACAAAGTACAATACCCATGGTCATCAACTCCAAGAGCCCTTGGAGTTCTGCTTGGGTCGATCCAATAAGCTTTCCATTTCAACATCTAAATGAGGCCGCTGAGGGTATGTCCATGCTGCAGTCAGGAGGCATGAGTGCAGCACCTATAGAAATACCTACTAGCAGTGAAACCGAAGCCCCAGTGGCACAGATGACAGCACAGGCTCCTGCCAGAGTACTAGGATGATCAGATAAGTGTGAAAAATCAGGATGGGGGGTAATAGGCGCCTATATAAGACAAGGCCCCAAATATTGGGACTGTCCCTTTAAAATCAGAACATCTGGTTGCCCTACAGAGAATAAGCCCATCTGGGAACCTGGGTATGTACTTGGGTACCTAGCCCATGCTGCTGCTGAGGTTTTAAACTGCTATTTGTAGTGTGTTAGCTCAATCACAACAAGTTCAGATATGCCTAAGTGTGCTGCATTCATCTCCCGATTGTATAGTAGACATACCCTAAAGCACAGTGTCTTGGGCGACTACTGGCCTGGGTTCTGACAGCACATGGGCACCATTCACCTTTGCATCCACCTTCTTAATCATTAATGCTAATGACAGAGTAGAGTAGGGTCTGGGTGAAGAGCCACCTGGCTCAACCCATTATCTTTTGTGAACAAAAGAAGAGTACAGTTTGTAAATGAAAGGGAGAAACAAAACACATACACCTGACATATCAGAATCACTTGGGAGTTTTCGTATTAGACAAAGGTGATATTCGGTGAAAGGCAAAAAGCATTGAAGAATGAGCGAAAACTTGACTTCACCATTCATAGAAGATTTCTGATCCACTAGTGGTGAGCATTTTTATAGTGTTTTAGAGTGCTCCTGGATTATCAGGGAGATGTGAAGACCCTCTAGAAACATTTTCTGTTGCTTTGGAGTTTGCTTTTTTCATGCCAACCCAACAACACCAATTCATGCACTTTTCACCTCCAGACTAGAGTACTACAATTCACTATTTTGGGGATTGATGCACTGGCCAATCTGAAGTTGCAACCTGCACAACAATCCCCTTTCTAAGCCAGGCTAACCAGAGCTATTCACTCTGCACTGGCTACCATTCGAATTCTGCATCCATTTCAAAATCTTATTCCTTGTCTTCAAAGCCTCAGAAGGACTAAAGACTGATTATCTCCAGGACATTCTCTGCTTCCTACCACAGCACTCAGTCAGGACAGAAACAAGGCTTCATTATAACCAAAGCCAGAGTGCACACCCAAGGAACAAATCCTCCAAGATATCAGACTGAACCCAAGTCTTCACCAATAGAAGGAACTGCAGAAACAAGTATTCCTATTTAAACTGCATTGATTACATCACCCATCCACACTCTTTCAAGGCCAGAGACCACTTTCAAAAGAAGACAGAAGAGTTGCATCAAGAAGTAAAGGAAGTATTTTTAATATTCAGCATCACAAGTACTAAGAGAATGAGCCCCATCGAAATACCAATTAACTCAAAAATCTATACAGAGATTTTTTATTCTTTTATTTTAAGAAAATTAAATTTGGTGCCAGTGGATGTATTCTTTAAAAGAATAAATTTGAAGTTAGTTCTGGTGCAATTTCCGTTATCTGTGCTCTTATCTATATTTCCATTATCTTTTGTGAACAAAAGAAGAGTACAGTTTGTGTATGAAAGGAGGAAACAAAAAGGTATCACATATACCTGACACATCAGTGTAACTTTGTAGCTTTTGTATTATGCAACAATATGGAAAAAAATACAGAAAGAACCCTTATCTTTTTCTCACCAATAAAAAAGAAAAGGAAATACTTTTGTAATTAATCAAAATGGTGTTACAGTTTTCTTTTAAAAATATAAATCAAATGGGAAATGTTTCCCAAAGAAATTATTTTTATGCATTAAAATGCTTTCGTGATAGTCAGGATTTACAAGGTCACCACTAAATTAATGAGTTTTTCATTCACAGGTAGACTTCAAAAGCTTGCTTTCACTGTCTCAGAGAACTTAAGAAAGAGGCTGTATTGTGCCTGGATATTAAAAAAGTGGAAATTAAAGGCCTTCTAAATTCAAAGAGATCAGGAAAGCATTTTCCAGAAAGCACATTCTAGTGTCCAGAGTCTTCTCTGCTTACATCAGCCTCATTACTTGCACTCATTGAGGCACTAGAGGTGATATTGCTATAATTTGCTAGTTAGATTCTTGTCACTACTGGCTGATGAAAGCCGGCAGAGAGGTGTGGGGCCCATTATTAATAGTAATGATAGACAATACCTCTTTAAGGGAGGGCAAGGTGTCAGCTTTCCTTAAAAGAAATTGTTAGACCTTTGCTCTGTTTATGTTTAGGCCTCAATATGGTATGGAAACTGCCCTATTCATATTGGTTGATGATCTCCTTTTGTGATGGATGTAAATCAGGTACAGGCTGAGTCTGACATCTATCAGCAGCTGATGATGCTATTGATCAAAAAGTGGCATTGATGCAACTCCAAGTCCTAGCAAGGGTTCACAGTGCTGCTCAAACTGCTCTTATTCTGGAGAAGGCCCAGAATACAGAATTGCTTCTCTCTCCAAGGACTTCCTGAAGCAGGATTCCATTCTGTCGCTGTGACACTTCTAGGGGTTTACCATGCTACCCTGCCTCCTTCTTCCTTTCTTGTGGTAGATGGGTGTCAGCTCCATGACACTGACAACCCTTCATCCACCCAAGGCACTCTCTTCTGGGCTCTGCTAGCCACCACTTTGCCTTGCAGGTGAACACTTAGTGTACCCCAGTCTCCAAACATCTCAGAAGTGTCCTCCTGTAGTATCCAGCCCCTGTTGCTGGTCACTCACATTAATTACCAGGTTCACTACTTTCAAGGGAATAGTAGATACACACCCACTTGTTTGAGTCAACTGAGTTTCTGCCCCAAGATAACAACACATCCCTGTAATCTCGTTATAGTGAAACAAAGTTTAAGTTTACTAATGAAGGTTAAGATATTAAGAGATAGTGAGCAATAGCAATAAGAACCACAGGTTACAAATAAACCAAAAGCATAAAGCCATTCTACTAGACTAAGACTTAATTTTAACAACCTTGTCTAAAGTAATTTCTCACCTACATTTCTCACCTTTCTTGAATCACTTGAATCAAGATTGGTTGAAATCCTGTTTGCGTGGACATAATCCCATTGCCCAATTACCCCATCAAGTGCAGGATAAAAGAGGGGTCCTGACATAGACTCATAGACTCATAGGTCAGAAGGGACCAATATGATC
>ML675610.1:59980528-60032667 GCA_007922155.1 Mesoclemmys tuberculata
TTCTCTGCAGTAACTCAGTTCCCATCCCATCCAGCATTCCCACATCTTCCTCTTATACCCCAAGTCCATTGTTTTTGTCCCCAGAGTCAGGATGACCCATGCGGTTTCTTTTCTGGGGTTCTGGCTCCAAGATGTCTCCCATACACCTCTTTGTTTCACATTGCCCCACCTCAATCAATCTGCTTTTCCTGTTGGCTTTCACATCTAAACAGGGCTCTCTTTGTGCTGACTTTACAATGCTTAATTTACACATGCACCAAGGCAGGTGATTTCACATCCCTTTGTCTAGCAAAAGCTTACCAATCCTGCTTGGGATACAGATTCTAAACATGTTTCCAAAATAAACCCACGATTTCTTGAATCTCACCTCTACATCTATCATGCAATAATTAGGAGGATCAGTATGACATAAGCTTTCATTAGATACTCACACGACCCTTTAGGGTAAATGTTATGAAATCAGTGTGTTCAGTATAGTGAATTTGTCAGGCCAGAAAGGATTCGTTGTTGCAGAACAGTGATCTTTTGCCAGCTGGCATTTAGCAGTTCTTAGGGTCACAGTCACCTGTCCTGTTCATCAGATGTAGGGGTTCTTATGGGAGTTAGTGAAGAGGTGCAGATTGGAGCATCTTCAATATGCTAGTGACATATAACTTCGTATCTCCATCTTTTTAACTCTGCTAGTCTGGTGAAAAAAGTTGTCCAATGCCTTTTGAGTTCTCTCTTATGGTTTAGTATTTGAATTATAGTACTGACGTTGGGGTTGTATTTGGGTAGACACTGTACAAACATTAAGAGACTGTCTAATCCCCAAAAAGATTGCAATCTAAATAGACCAGACAGAGAAAAGGGTGGAAGAGAAATGAGACAAAGGGAAGGGATGATTTGCCAGTAACAAAGCAAGGTCGGGACTAAAGCACAAATCTCTCTTACCCTCTCAGTAAAAATCAATCATTTATGGTTTTACATGAGCTCAGTTGCAAACCTCACAGGACATCTCCAAGGAACTAAAGTGTTCCTCCATTTTGAACTACTTCCTGAGTTTCTCCATAGCATTGTTCACAGAAAACAGTAATTTTCCTGATCCAGAAGAGGATGCAGAGTACACAGTGTTGAGGAAGATCAATGAAACAACTAAGGGATATAGATTCCATCTGCTCTGCACACAAATTTTACATATAACTGCACTGGAGTTGAGTTTTAATTTCTCTTATTGAACTACATGGTCAAATTATATCAGTGATAGTATGGTGGTTTTAGTCCTTCCCTGACTTTGAATTCTGTAAGTGGGGGGAAAAATCCAGCACTTATATCTGACAATTTTATAATTTTAAAAGAAAATTCCCACATCTAGCATTAAAAAAACCTGCATGACAGATTAAGACTTTACATGCCAACTCTGTACCCAGAATAATATGTGAGAGCCAAGCATGAACATCCATAAATCAGAGCTTATCATGGAAATATTAGCACAGCTTTAGCTGTAGCATTATGGACATGCACATGAACATGGACAGCACACTGTGATATTTAAAATGCGGACGTTAACATTTTACTTCGTCTACATGGGCTACTCATATCATGGACCACAATGTTGTGGAAAGAGCAGCATCTGCATGGTCTGCTCTCCCTGCCTCCCAAGCAGTTGAGCAAGAAGTGAGCAGAGCCTGGACTTTGCACCCCATTTGTAGGTAAGGCAATATGGAGGAGGAAGTGATCTGGGCCAGATGTGGTTTATTTCTTGCCCCTCAGTTTCAACCCTTTCCTAACCCCAGAACAAGAAGAAGGGAGTGAGGACTCTACCGAGCGTGTCATAGTCTAGTTCCTAGCCTGTTTGTGGGACAGAACAGCAACATGCTGTCACTTCTGAAGGCTTGTGGTAAAGTCACAATCTAGCTCTAAACTAGCATCTTCGGGTCAACAAAGCAGAAGAGTACGTTTTCCTAACGATTCGCTCAAACATAGTGGAATATCTAGACTACTTTATTTTCAGAAACACAAAAATACCAGGCCAAGTTGCAGTACTGAGACTGGCAGACCCATTGCTAGTTATTGAATTTGTGACTCAGTGTCCAGTTCTGTCATCCTCACTCAGGTTGATGACTCTGAAAGGAATGCCCAACACTTCATATAATGGGGGTAGAACTAAGCATGATACATCATAAGTGTACTTTGCTCAACTTAGTTTAGTTTTAAGAATAGTTTAGCAGTCAATGTAATGTAGTATATTTTCCAACAATAACGGGCTCTTATTAACATGGGACCTCATTAGGTCATGCTCTATTAAATCCTTGAAAAGTGAGGATGGGCCTTTTGTGCAGTTTATAAAGTGTTCAGGTGTAGCAAAGTGGGATTCTATTGTAATTCCTGTTAATACATTGTATTCTCTGTATCTCTTCACCCAGTTTTGTTTGAATATGGACACTCATGAAACTAGATCTTTGGTTCAAAAGAGTTCATCTGACTGACACTTACTGCTCTGCTGAAGTAATTGTGCTCTGCTTATAACATCACAATTAGCTACTGAGATAATAATTTTGTTGCATACAGATGAAGAGTATGACTTCAGGTGAGGAGTGAAGATGACGGATTCCTAAACAACAAATATACTCTTTGTATAAAAGTGCCCTTAGCAAGGACAGATTCAGCTCCACTCACTCCTGCTGAGTATTAATTTACTCCATGAGTAGCCCTATTAAAAAAAATGATTATTTGATCAATGCACTACTCAATATAAACAAGGAGAGCAGAACCTGACCCTTATTCAACAACAATTCCCCCCTCTTTTCACCACAAGAAAATATATGAAAAGTGGTTCCTAAATAAAGTGTTTTACAAAGTTATTTCAGCAGGCATCTTAAGTTTTTTCAAGTCCTTCATCTGTTCACGAACAAATTGATCTAAAAGATGAGAAAAGAGTATCAAGGTAGTCTGATCAAGTGAAAAGGAAGTAATAAACACATTTCAACTTCTAATCCATCTATCAACACTCCATATGCTTTCTGGGATAAAAGAAAAAAATAATGAGCGTTTTTCAAATGAAAGTTAGATGATTATTGTCCTTTTTCCTCTAATGACATTGATTTTTAACCTTTTCTTAAGATATAGATTTTGTTTAACTTCCAGCTAAGGAACATTTATTAAACTGCTTTTTCTGCTTTTTCTCATTGTAAAGTTAGCACATGTAAATGGGTAATTCAAATAAACTATTCTAGCCACACTGAAAAATGAGAGAAAACGGTACTGAAGAACAGAACAAATGAACAGATCTCAAAACACGCTGCATTTGATAAGCAAAAGTGTTCATGAATAGGGGATAAACTGTTTAGCCAATAACTTCTCTTTCAGTTTTGTCTCATACTGTAATGTAGTATATAAAAGATCATACATTGCAGTACATTTCCTTTTGGAGAAAATCTACAAGGTATGAATCTAAAAAATTTATACCACAGACATTCTAGTTCTGGTGTTGGCTTCCTTAGAAGGATAAAAGTACTTCCATTCAAGGTAAAATATGTTTCTCCCACAAACTGTGTATCAGGAAGCCCAGGATGTCATTTTCATAGTTTGTAACAATACCTGCATTGCACAGCCTTACAATTGTTAAAGACTGATTGGGAAGTCTGCTAATTGCCTCACAGAAATTGACAAGCATTTTAAGATATAATTTGTGGAAGTGATTGGTCCCTGAGAAAAGAATAGAATGTTTTTCCATCACCAACGGTTACCATCTCTTTTTTTTTTTTTAAATGATGAATGACATTTTTAACAGGCCAGTTCTTTCCATATATTTAAATCAATCCCTGCATATTCACTGACCCAAATAAGATTGCTTCCATTCACAAAAACCAGCATGAACATACCTTTGAGTGTGCATGTGTGGACACATCTTCACAAGTGGCCACACTGTCATCTTCTACTCCTGCTTTGGGTCATGAGTCAGCAAGGTATTTGTCTAATTTGAGTCATATGATTAGTCCCATTGATATCAATTGGATTTACAGGCTTACAATTTAAATGTGCACTGAAGTACTTTGCTGCGTAAGAGCCTGAATGAAATGGCTGATCTAGGTACTCCAGCATTAAGAATTCAGACCACACAGACACTCTCTTTCTGGTTCTGTTGTCTGAATATGTTGGTGTGAAAACATCATCAGTACAAGGGAATGTTATCAGGTGGACTTCCCCACCTATAGCTATTGCCACCATAAGGAGACTTCTAGAATCTCCCGAATACAGACTGCTGAACTAAAGAAAAGGTGGGGAGGGGTGCTAATGATGTTTTCTCCACTGAAAACGCCTGATTATCAAGGCTGGGAAGGAAAGGGAACGAACATGAGAAAAAAACATGTTCTTGTGGATAAAGCACTAGATTAGGACTCAGCAGATCTCGGTCCAATTATCAGCTCTGCCACAGAACTCCGGTCTGAATTTGGGCAAGTTACTTAGGGCTCACAGCTCAGACTTCAGGGGTGGGAATAGCAGTACACCCCGAAGTGTTGTGCTTTAACTCCTCTGTGCAGGTGTGAACTAAAAGGTTCCTAGTTTGCATTCATGTAATCCTCTTCAAACAGGACCACGTTCACGTGAATGTTTAGTTTGCATCTGAAGTGGGAAAGCCAGCCACAAGAGGGAGTTACAGTGCAGCACTTCAGTGTGCACTATTCGCATGCCTATAGTCCAAACAGTGGGGCAGTGTAGACATAGAGTACGTCTCTGTCTCTGTTCCTCAGCCATAAAACAGAAATCTATTTCCTTTGGCTGTCTTGTCTATTTGTAAAAGAGCAAGGGTTGCCTTTTACTGTGCATATGCTCAGCACCTACCACTGTAGCCTTAGAACTATTGTAATACAATTACAAAACAGAGAGACATTGGGTGTATACTGCACTATCTGTAGCAACCATTCAGCTATATCAAGTGTTGTTCAAAAATGAGAGGGAAGGAACTTCCAAAGCAGTGCCTTAGTGTCATGAAGTTACATTGCTGGGGTACACGAACCAGGAAATATCAAGATGCCAACCAAACTATCTCCATTTTCAGAAATTAGGAACAAAAAAAATCATCATAAATTACATAAATGGAACAAACCTGAAATCTGGTCCCAACTCCAATTTAAGTCTGTTAACAGGCAAGCCAAGACTTAAAAAAAGTAATTATATAGAGCGTAATCCTGCAGCTCTAAGATTCTCAACCTCACATGGAATATGGTCTTTTGTGTCTGTAAAGTACTTTGAGATCATAGGATAGAAGATGTTATAGAAATACAAGGAATTATTTTGGGTAATCACACTACAATGACAAGTGCCATAGAAAAGTCAATAGCAATTAAATCGTAATACTCTTGATTATATTGTGTAACATATGCTATCTTAATGCATCCACTGAAGTTCATCAGCTGATCAACTCATTAGATTGCGAGGCTACATCTAAAGCCTAGACTCAGAAAAGCACATGCTTAGCTTCAAGTACGTGCTTAAGTACTATTTACTGCAATGGAAATCAAACACATGTTTAAAGTTAAGGATGTGTTTGAATGCTTTCCTGAATAGGGATTTATTATTATTATTATTTGCATTGCAGTAGCCAGTAGAGGCCAGGACCCCACTGGGCTGGGTACACACTCAATGAAACAGAGCCTGTCCTACAGAGTTACAATCTGAGTAGAGGACTATGTGCAATAATTGGATACAAACAAATTTGGTGGGAGGAGAAGCACAAGGGGATGAGGAGACAGTGCTGGTCAGCATGATAAACAATGGTCACAGCTAACAGCTGCTTATCTGTTGTTGAGGTGTTTTCCCACAGGCATCATGGAAGGAAAGAGTTGAAAGGAGAGATTTGTAAGAGGAGAATGAGGTGCCCTGGCAGATATTTACAGGACATTTCTACCAGGCAAAAAAGGAGCAACAAGAGAGAAAATGCAAAGGTGCTTGTTGGAAAACTACTTAAATGGGCAATCAAAACTGGCATCATTTGAAGAATACAGGTGGGGTCGACATCTGGATAAGAGATGACAGACAGCACAGGAAGCTTCAAGAAAAACAGCTTGAGGCTAGGGTCTCTCTGCAGCCCATGCAGAACTGCTGCAAGCATCACCGTGTTGCCAGTCCTCCTCATCCAAACATTCCTGGAGGTGGGGAAAGGGGAAAATGCAGTATCCCTGCCACTCAACACTGGGGGCGAGTACTAAGAAAAAAAGGCAGCCATTCGAAGAACTTTGATGGGCAAGACTTCTGTGCATTCACAGAAGCTGCATTTGTTTCTCCTCTCCCAATTTTAACACACCGTTTGCCCAAGGTTGTTATTTTCTTGTTCTTTCAGATTCTTTATGTTTGTGCAATAAAAGTCAGTGTTTCACAAATGAAATACTCTTTATTTATGCCAATCATGGAGGTTGGGGGGGAGGGAGGTGCAGGGAAACCGATGCAATGGAGGGGAAGGTCTGGGAAGACACAATGCAGGTAAGCAGCACACATTACTGGGGCTCATTACTGAAAAGAGTTTTCAAAGCCTTCTCAAGACACAGAGCTCTTTGCTGGGCTCTCCTTATTGCCCTGGGATATGGCTGCACAAAATTAGCTGCCAACCTATCCACCTCAATGCCCTGCACGTTGCCCTGAGGCACTGCCCTTCTTAGCAGAAGTTGATTAATGGCCCTGCTTACTGGGATCACAACAGCTCCCGTAGTGGATTTACCAACTCCAGCTTGATTCCTCACAGACTGGTACCAGTCTGGGATTGCAAGCTTCCACTTCTCCACCATCAGAGCAGGTTTTAATGTTGCCGTGTGTCAGGGCTCAACACAAAGCTCCTGGAAAGTGGCTTTCTGCATTCAAAAGTTCTGTGGCCACTACTTGACACCTCATAACTGCAAAACTATGTGATCCCACTAATCAGTGGGATCCAGCAACCAGAAACAGCGCTACTGCCAGCAGCAATCAGGAATGGTTTCATTCTCTGGCTTGCAGCAGAGCTACTTGAACGACATTGCAATGTTCCGTGCAGCGGCTCCTGTCTTGGCTCTGGAAATAATGCAGGATAAGGCGCCAGGTATTTGTAATGCTCACAACAAGACTGCACAGCTGAGTGGGATCCATGCTTCTTGGGCCATAGCGTGTGCATGGCTAAGCCAGGTTTTAAAAAAAAGGCATGAAAAAGTATGGGTTGTTTGCCATTGATATCAGGGGATGGGAGGAGGAAACTGTATCATGGGAAGCCAAAGCCATGTTCCCATTCCCCTCTGTGGCAATGTTTTGGTCCCATGAGGCTTTGGAAACCCTTCCCAAAACCCCCTGCAGCTAGTTGCACTGTGGGATAGCTGCCCATGGTGTGCTGCTCTGTGCATTCATGGAAGCACTACTAGTAAGGATGCACTCCATTGGTACAATAAGCATGGTGTGGACATGCCCAACTGACTTAAGTGCTGTGGCGACTGGATGTGGACTTAAATTAAGTCAACCTAAATTTGTAGTGTAGATGTGCCCTTAGACTTCTGTAAGGCATTTGACTTGGCACCGCACAACATTTTGGTTCAAAAACTAGAACGATATAAAATTAACATGGCACATGTTAAATGAATTAAAAACTGGCTAACTGATAGTTCTCAAAATGTAATTGTAAATGGGGAATCCTTATCAAGTGGGTATATTTCCAATGGGGTTGCTCAGGGTTCTTGGTCCCATGCCATTTCACATTTTTTATCAATGACCTGGAAGAAAACAAAATCATCATTGATACAGTTTGTAAATGATACAAAAATTTGAGGAGTGGTAAATAATGAAGATGACAGGTTACTGACACAGAAGAATCTGGATCACCTGGTAAAGTGGGCACAGGCAAACAATACGTGTTTTAAATATATACATTTAGGAACAAAGAATCAGGAAGCAGTGATTCTGAAATCTTGAAGAGTTAGAGAAAAATTATTTTACTTCTATATTTGGCATTGGTGCAACTGCTGTTGGAATATTATGTCCTATTTTGGGATTCACAATTAAAGGACATTGATAAACTGAAGAGGGTTCATAGAAGAGCCATGAGAATGATTAAAGGATTAGAAAACATGCCTTTTAATGATAGATTCAAGGAGCTCAATCTATTTAGTTTAAAGGAAAAGTTAAGGTGTGACTTCATTACAGTTTGTAAATATCTACATGGGGAATATATAAAAGTGAACATATCTTCAACATAGCAGATTAAAATACAACATAATCCAATGACTTGAAGCTAGACAAATTCAAATTGGAATAAAGCATAATTTTATAATGGTGAGGTTAATTAACTACTGGAACAATTTACCAAGGGTCATGGTGGATTCTTGATCACTAAGTGTATTTAAATCAAGATTGTATGTTTTTTTCTGAAAGATCTGCTCTAGAAATTATTTTGGGGAAGTTCTGTGGCCTCTGCTATACAGCAGGTCAGACTAGATGATCACAGTGGTCCCTTCTGGCCTTGGAATTTATTAAAATGATCTTTGTTGCAGCATTTTGAATTGATATACATCAGATAAAAATGGACTATTTGCCGAGACCAAAGAGGAAGAGGTTGCAGTAGTTGAAATACAGAATGAGGAGACCTGGATTTAATTGTGTAGATGGGGAGGAAAGGCCAGTCTTAGAGACGTTACACAGCAAATATCAGCAAGATGTAGATATGGCCTGGATGCAAGAATCTAGAGAGAGCAGAGTCAAAGTGGTATTCAGATTATGAGCCTAATGAGAGTGGGGGTAGTATTGTTGTCTACAGTGACAGACAAAGTAGGGAGGAAATGGAAATGGAAAAGTGGAAATATTAAGAATTCTGTTTTGGCCACATCTAGCTTAACTGATGGCTGGACATCCATGAGGCAATGTTTAGAAGAGACACTGAGATTTTAGTTTGGGCAGAAAGAAACGTGTCCAAAGCTAAATCGCCAAGCAAGGTAACTCTGCAAGACATTAGCATGAAGATGATAGTTCAAGTCATATTTATCAATGAGATTCCCCAAGAGACTGGGCGTAGAGGCAGAGAAGAAGGAGGGGTGGTCGGTCTGAAGATGGAGCTCTTTGGATGCTTTCCTGAATTGGGACCCTAAGTTTCCCTAGACATTTCTAAAGCACCTATTAAGTTATGGAGAGTGAATTCTATTTTCAATACATAACAAAATTATGTAACACCATTTTAAAAAAGAAATTACTACAGCCCTGGAGCAGATTTCTAAAGCATCCATTTCCAAAGACAATGAACAACTGATAAAGATTTTTACAAATTGCAAATGACATCTGTGCTAACAAAATGCTGATACAAACAGCTTTTTTCCCCACTGTTCTCTAGATGCATTCACTGTTTTTTATAATCTTCCACATTTTGTTGCAAAGGGAATTTCATATTCATTAGCAAGCTCTCGCAATGTAGAAAGACAGTTGATGATTTAGTAAATATGCTTATTAATGTGGAAGCACAGAACAGAAGGCAGCACTTCATGGTTACATTTTAATAAACAACTATGAATAGTTTATTTTTAGTACGTAGCTGGCAGGAACTAAAAGACCCATTTTTCTTGGTGGAATGATTTAGTTGATAGAACCCAAAACTTCCTTTGTTATTGCAGAAAGAATGAATTTATAAAGGTCCTTTTTGTCCTCTGCCTGCCAACGTCAATCTGCCAGCTTTGTCAGTACAAGAATCTTGCCTAGAAGAGGTAGTGGGGCTGTGGCAGATTGGACCCAAGACTGAGATCCAGGCACTCCTAAAAAATAACCCCTGCCTCTGTCACTGGCTCTGTACCTTGAGCAAAACATGTAGCCCTCACAACATCCTTCTACAGGTGCAGAAACTTAGATTACTTCATATATTCAAAACACCATACAAATATAATACCTGACATAAAAACATAATCCTTCTGTGAAGAGATGCTGGAACAACAGGGGCCAGGTTCAAAGAGCTAGGACTTGCTTTAAAATGAAAACAAATGGCTTGAGCCCCATCTGAAGTTTCTGAGATGGCTAAATACTTTCCTTAAATTTGACAATTCAGACCAGTGGGGGGCTATGTCATCTCTGCCATGCACCCTTGGGTGCCTTACACAAAGCCTTGCTGAAGTAGCTCCCACCTGGGCCGCTCACATACAGCCTTCCAGCATGCAAGCCACACTGCAGCCTGCCAGTCACACCCTCGCTCTCCCCAGCCTTGGTTATACTTCAGGGTGACCCCAGCACACATCCCATCCCAGATTTCCCCCCAGAAATGTATGTCCTGTACTGCACAGCCTTCTCCTGGACAGTACAAATATATTAAAGCAACTATTCCTTTAAGGGAATAATATGCCAGGTTATTATCTTAAATGGAATTACCTTCATCTTGAAGACACTGGATTAGATAAAACAGTAAAACAGGTTTATTAATGACAAAGAGATTTTAAGTGAGTACAGGTAACAAAGCATAAAAGTCAGAAATGCTTACAAGAAAAAAAAAAACAGATACAATGCTTACCAGTGCCTAACAAACTATAGCAGATTCAAGCAAAATTTCTCACCACATTTTTCCAGCAAGGCTACTGACCAAACCTCTTTGAATCAGACCTTCGCCCCCCCCAACCACCACCAAAAGTCCAATGGCTGTTTTCCTTTGCCTTCTTAGGTGGGAAGCCAGGGGCAGACCAGAGGGTGGGGAGTCTCTTTGGGTGTTTCCCCTTCTTTTCCTAGTTTCAGTCCCCTTCTTGAAAAACATTTCCAGCTGGGAACTAGGAGACAGAGTCTGTGTGTAAGGATGTTCCCTGCTGTTTTTTCCCACCTGTTTGAGCTTCCTTTGTTTTCCCTTCTTGCTTGATGTCTACGGTAAATGCAAATTAAGGCAAACATGCACTCCTTTGTTCAAGACAGGCATCTTTGACCAGTTTGCTGCTGTGTGAGTTTTTAACATGCACTCTTGACCAGGGAATCTTATAACTTCACATATAGTGTTGCCACATGTTTTATCAGGACAATACTGGCCAGCCAGTTATGTTTTCAAATGACAGCTTAGAAGGTTTATCTTGTAACATATATTACAATAGTGCGTAGGGTAAGAGTACAGGAGAGTATTCCGTCACACTCTTAAATAGACAATACTTCCCCATTTGCCATCACTGAGTATGTATGAAACTAGGAACATTTTATTATGGGGGAACTGAACACAGCAACAATGTGTGTATTTTCATAACAAATAATACATTCCCCACAGTGACTTTGGCAGTAGTCCATTAACCCTGTTCCCAATATCCAATATTCAAGTGTCCCTTTTCCACTTCTCTTCTTCCTTCCCCCTGCACTAAACCCCACTCACAGTTTGGTGTCAGGGGGTAGCATAGTCCTAGAGTCCTGAGGTGCAGTTGGGCAGGTCTGGCTCCAGTCCCTAGGGAAGTGCTGCCTGGTCCTGTCATCAGTTTCCACCATCTACAAGCCCAGCCCGAGTGATTTCAGCTTTATTTAGCAGCCGGATAAAAGGAGCCTCACCCGAGTTTGCTCAGCTCTGCTGCTGTCCTCTGAGAGTTCAGCAGAAAGCCCTGCCACTGGCGCAGGTTCTTCAGTGGAGGAGAACTAATAGTCTATAGGACCCTGAGCAGAGTCCTTGCCACTGGGGATGCACTCTTTGCTACCAGGCTGGAGCCCTTTTTCCTCTTTTCAGGTCAGTCCCACTACCTAACCAGTTCTGAGTTTGTATTTAATTATGTGTCACTGGAGGAATTCTGAGTAGAAAGCTTATGCAAACGAACCTCTCTTTGTTGGCATAATTCCCCTTTGAGTGCATAGTGATTGTCTAGTTCTACCCGCAGAGCTGCTGTTGGGGCATCTGGTGCACTGGATGAGGTATGCCACATGTTGTGACAGGCATGCATAGGATCCATGGATCCTGAAAGGTGTTTTGGACCACATATTGAGCATTGTAGCAGTGGAGATGTCTGGCAGGGTCTGGTGTCACTTTGAGTTGGTGTGTCCTGGTCTGTGGGGAGCTTGTGTCTGAGGATGAGCTTGGTAAAACTGGGGTGGGCGGAGGGAGCTGTCTGAAGACCAGAAGAATGAACACACCTACATGAACTCACACAGAACAATGTTATTAGGAAAAAACCACCCTATTGTCTATTGGCAAATATTTTCAGAAACCTATCCCTGTGCATCTGACCTCGCAGTCCTTGTCCTTAAAGGAAACCTGCACAACACCTTCAAAAGACAAGCCTGGAAGCTTAAATTCATAACTCTGCTGGACAGTAAAACTATAGACTTAACAGAGACACCGGTTTTATGGCCCTTTACAACAACCTGTAACATTCCCTGCTGCCTAATAATCCTCTGTTATCCTACAACTCAGAGTTGTTAATTGCCCACTTCAACATCTGTAAACCCCTTATGTTTCACAATCTGTTCCACCTTGTATTTAGCTTGAACACTCCAGTTTCCTTCTCCGGACCTGTAGTGCTTCAGTGTAAACACTCACTACAGCAACAAGAAGGGCTCTCCCCATTGCTGAAGGTAATCCACCTCCCCAAGAGGCGGTATCTAGGTCAATAGAAGAATTCTTCCGTCAATTTAGTACTAGCTACAGCAGGACTTAGGTCAGCTTAACTACCTGGCTCAGGGGTGTGGAGTGTTTACATTTCTGAAAGACATAGCTATGCCAGTCTAATTTTTTCAGTGTAGACCAGTCCTTAGGCTTTAATCACTAGCTTTTAGAATTTTGGATCTTTTCCTTGCATCTCAAAATGAAATAGTAGGATAGACACACAAATGCTGACTTTTGGTTCTTGCTATTATTCATCTCAAAGAGGGGAAAAAACTTCTTAAATAGCTAAAGGCTTTTAAAAAGGAATTTAAGAGAGGCACCAGATAGATAGACAGACCAAGACAGAAAATTGGATGTAGGGGGATTATGTTTTCTATGTTCAACCAAATTAAAAACAACCAAAATCTCCATGAAATGCCTAATTCAAAGCCCACTGAAGTCAATGGAAAGACTGTAATTTCATTGAAGTCAATGGAAAGTTTAAAGTCAACTTTGGATCAGGGCCTAAAAGTTTGAAGTGAACCCAAATGTCTTCTGAAATTTGAAACCCCACATTAATTGAGGCACGCATTTAAATTTTGTTTTAAAATATTTATATATTTTTAAATATGTATACATTTTATTAAGAGGTGTTTTAATTGCATTCCTTAATTTTTGTTTTCAAAGTGCCAGCAATGTTAAGATTTTATTATTCCCTCCACAGCATGTGCTGCCCATACATTGATGGATTGTGCTAATGGTTGAAAACTAGAAAGTGAAAGCAACTGAGCAATTTTCATTGTCCAAGCTAAGCAAAATGGTAAACAAACAGTATATGTAACTGATAAAATATTAAAGGATTTTTTTTAATCAAATTGACTGCTTTTACAATATTATTGGAAAACAAATAGAGATGTTTTTAAATATGATTCAACCTCAGAGTTGAATGCCCCAGAATGCAATATGACCTATTTGCAGCCAGGAATGAAAAGAGTCCAACCCCCCCTTACCTCCCCAAAAAAACCCCAAAAAACCAAACCCATAAGAAAAGCCAAAAAGCCATTCACACAATGATCTGAACACACATGACTCCTAGCAATAGGATGTACCAAAGAGATACAGATAAACCTGAGTAGGCTTTAGAGAACCAGCTGACAAAATGTGGACTGGGCCAAGAAAGTTCCCTAGCAGCATTAACCCTGTCTACAGATAAAAATCAATTGTTAGGATAGTTGTAGCAGTCCGAAGGTATTCTATTAATAATATCACAAAGCACGTAAGGGACCTTTAGCCAATTAAATCGCATCCAAAAATGTGGTCTCTCTCACCCATATGTAGACAGAATGTGCGCCAAGGACCTTGACGAAGGATGGACTACCCTATTAAGATTAGTCCTGGGGTGTTCACCTACTACTTTCTCCCGGGCCATCAGTTTCCCAAACAAAGCCCCTTGCCTCATCTGCTTTGGCATGTCCCGTCAATTTGCCCGCATGGCTGACAGTTCTGCTAAGAAAGTGACGCTGCTCCAGATCAACTACAGAGGGTGCTTGCAAGCAATGGGGAACAGCCTGTTCTCTTTGCCATCACTCTGATTTCTCACAGCCTATTGTGTCCATTTGAAATGCTTACATTGCCTTCTCAAGGCTGTGATTACTAAGATTTGGTGTGTAGCACTGTTTCTCTCTCCAGAGCCCGGGGAAGAAATTAAATCAGGATATTAGAGCAGAATCAGCAGAAGGAATCTACAAGCAAGTTCCCCAAAAGACAGATGATTCATACACTTCATAAACCTGCATCTTTCCCTGAGCATTTGCTATCGTTTTCAAAAGCATTATTCTTGTAAGCATTGTTATATATATGTCCTGCATTTATCTAAACTGAGACTTTACATTTCTGCACTTCGCCAGGTTTAACCTCTGTCATGAAGGAGTTACAGTAGCAATGCATTATATAGCCAATGCAATTGTTTTTATTAAACTTAAGAAGGCTAAAGATGGAACACAATTAAGGAGGGAACTTTCATCATCATTTCTAGCTACACCTGTGTAGCAGATGGCTTAATTCTTCTCTGGCTGCAGTTTTCCTACAGAACTCCAGAAGTACGGACCAAGAGTTTCAAAAAGGAATAGTGATTTTGAAAGCCTCCATTTTTGACTGCCCAAAATGAGACACTTTACCCAAGCCTGATTTTCAGCTTTTCTTTTTCTTTCTGCCTTTCTAAATCAGGTCTCTTTAGGACTTTTCATTTGGGCACCGCAAAAATGGAGGTGCCCAAAATCACTAGTCACTTTTCAAAATATTGGTCTTAGTAAATTAATTAGAAGGGAAAAAATAATTTTCATGAACTAAAAGATCATATTTGACTTATATCATGTGAAGTACCAGATTTCAAAGGAAAAACCCTGTGGGGTCTCCATTGAAGGTAAAGAGGATAAACTTCTTAGCTGTTCCACACACATGGAAAGTTGACTAGAAAGAATCAATTTCTGTGAATATTCCAATACTGGTAACCCCTAAAGCTTAAAATAAAAGCTATAGCATAGACTTTTTTTGTACATGGCAAAGCCTGGGAAATTTCTTTTTCTATGCTTGTTCCATGGCACTAAATATTCAATAGCTTCTCAGCCAAATTTACTTTCCCTCGCTCTGTATGTTTATCTATGGTTTTCATTATCTATTATTTAATGTGAAAAGTCACTTACCTTGGTTGGTGTCTTCATGACGTGTAAAGCTCTCCTCCTGTCCCACTGGGAATTTCACAGATAAATCACTGACTACATTAGGAATACAGCAGAAAGCCAAACACCATGGGAAACATCTTCATTGCTTCTCTAAAACTCGACTTCCCAATATTTTTTTCCATTTGTTCACAAAAGCTTTAAGAAGAATTGGTTGCATGTTTACTGACCTGACAGGCTAAAGGTGTATTGTCAGCCTGCTTAGGCCCTAAGGTTTACTTCAGAGAGCTCTGTTGCTTAAAATAGAATACAGCAAAGTTATAGTCAAACTTTCAAATATCATGTATTTGATCCCAACAGAAGTTCTGATAGGACCAGTACACGTAATGTTGAAGAAAAACCATGTCATCATTAACTAGCGCTATGCCATGTGCACCAGCTGCACCCAGATCTGCCCCCAATACCTATATAAAAAGCGTCATACAAAGGATCTGTTGCAACAAAAGTAATAAAACGTTTCTGTGTACTGAAGATGGCAGAAAAGGACAAAAATAGGGACAATCCATTTTCATTCTTTCAGTCCCTGTTCTTTTAACAGTTATTTAACAGTCATTTTCAAATTCCACTCTGCTGACCCAAGCTTCCTAAAAAGATTTACAGAAACATAGGAATTGACATACCAGTGGATCAGACCAGCAGCCCATCATCTTTTAAGGTCAGGTCCCTGTCTTCCTGTGTCTTTGTGTAGCACAATGGGTCCTAATGCAATACACGTCATACTAGTAATTGTCACAAACTTAAACTGACTCCTGCAGTTACCCTTTTATTTTTTAACGTCTCTAGTTGTAATTCATATGAGCTGTGTTCCATCATCTTAGATGGGAAAAGCTATTGATGTAATTTGCTATCCACACTGCTTGGCCTTTCAGAAACAATTCAGATTTGCTGTTCCTTTGTTCCCATCAAGCAACAAGGAGAATCAATCCTACTCCTGCCCTTTGTATCTTGATAGCTTGTGATTGAAATTTCTGAACTCCTCTCAAGGCAGATGAAAAGGATAGGCTGTGACACAGAAGCTCCTTAGCAAATAACTTTTACCTCAAACCTGACAAACACATCTTCGAGGATATTTATCCATAAAGAGTAACATGTAAGGTAGCTGCAGAAATCTCATGACTTGCCAAGATTCATAAGCATTGTGAGATGTATATATAGGCAGTATCTAAGGCCTAGTGCATTTATATTGAAAGTACATTTAATGGACCTAGAGTAAAATATGGTCACCAGGAGATAATGTGTCTTGATAACAGCCCATTCAGATAGGAGGGCTATTTAGCTGGAGATGCAATGCAAGGCTCAACTGTTCAGCCTTGCACAATGGTAAGACTTCCCATGGAAAAACCATAGGAGGCAATGACAAACAATCGAAAGTGCTTAAAAATATGAAAGGAATATAGATAGGTCTTCCCTCTCTATAAATAGGAAGAAAAGACTGCTTCAGTATAACACAGAGGGAAGCTCTCTGAATCCATTCACTGAGGAAACTCTTGTGGAGCAGGGGCCTTTTCATCAACATTTGGATCCTGTTTTTTGCTAAACCAGCCAACCCCTCAATAGATTGAACTTGGTGGGTGTGAGGGACCTTCTTTATTAGATAGGAAAGGTAGCTATTCGTAAGTGGAGACCCAGGTTTGTGTTTTGTGATTTTGGTCTGTACTGTAACTATTCATTTCTACCACTCTCTCTCATTTCCAGTCCCATCTTTAATCTTTCTTGAATGAACCTATTTTTGCATGGCTGTAAGTGGTCACAAGTGCTGTGTGGTTTACAGAAACGGTGATTTAAGGTAAATCTGGTAAACTGGGGATTACGGTTTCTTTGGGAGTAGAGGGTCTGCGATTTCTGAGAGTAGCCTGTGTGGAGGGCTGGAAATCACAGGAGAATGACTGAAAGAGACTCAGAGACTGGGATAGTCCTATTGTTAACATGTAAGGCAAAGACAGGGCAGGCATAGCCCAGAGGAGAGTGCTTGAGTGGCTGAAAGGCTAGTGGTGTGAGGGAGCTGACACCCGGCCAGAAACAGGCAAGACTCCCTCATTTTGAAGGCAGGGGGTAACAAGGTGATTCACAGTCCTGGGAACTCTGACGACCACCACATCGGTCCCTGAGGCTGTCTCTACACTGGCAAGTTCTGGAGAATCAACCAGTGTTGCGTTACCAGTTGGACAGCTCCACTGGCAGCAGCAACAGCAGGAGCATTGGTGTGGGCAGGAGTTAGATGTTATTACTGTATTGTCTAATCCTACTCAAAGCCAGACACAAAGATCCAGTGGTAAGAATTCCCAAGTCCTATCTACACCAGTGTTCCCAACATTTCTACCACCTGTGGAGCTGCACAGGTAGAGTGCAACAATGGTAGCTTTCACAAAAATGGTCAGCGTACACACAGCCCAAGACTTGGGGTCAGATCACAAAGGAAATACAATGTGGTGATAAATCTTGTTTCTGTTTTTTGCTTTTTTCCCTGAATAAAGGCAGGCAAGAGAGCTCCATATCACCTTGTGGGTTACACACCCAAATACAGGCATGAAACAAAACACAAAATTTAAAAATAAAATCTGAAGCTCTCAGCATCCCATGAATTTAATTGCAAAACACAGGCCTAGGAAATGTATGAAATATCACAAAGCAAAGGACACAGGCTGAAGGATCAGAGAAGGATCTAGATATAATGTTGAGATGATTTCTTTCTAGTTTATCTTTGATGATATGGCATTTTCTGAGGTGCAGATATTACATAAATAAAAATTGAATAACTACAGGATGCAACAATACATAGAAAATTATGTTATGGAAATGTGGGTCTAAAATAAAAGCTTTTGCTTGCAATAAAAGATGGCTGAGAGCATGTAGATGAACTCCCAAAAATATAACTCCCCTTTCTTGTAGCTAAATTAAACTCCGCCCCTGCATAATTTCCTTTTGCAAAACGATGCATGTGCCAAAATGATTTCCCAGGGATGCAAGCGTGTAAGCCAAGTTCTGCATACAGGACAATTTCTTTTCACTTTTAGAAGTTATCATAGCATCTGGGGAAAGCATTTAACAGGTAGTATTAAACATTTTACTGTTGTATGGAAGTGCAATGCAAATCAACTGCCCACAGGACTTAAAGAGTCAGAGGTAAAGCAGGCATTAAATATCTGATTGTTCGCTCTCTGTTTTGAGTGGCAGTTCTTATTCATTATGGCACTTTACAGAAGAGGTCTGCCAATTCTCATCTTCAGATCAATTTCTTTCTGTCTTAGGTAGCTTGTTCTTATAAATGAGTCCTTATGGATTTAAATATAGCTGCACATCTTTGTGTGTGACTGCATTGTTTGGGATTGTCTTTTTGTTCAGCATTTGCAGTGTCTGGAAACTGGAAATCCGTGCCTACAATTCCATCGAAAGAAAAAAATGTTCACTGAAAGTTGGTTGAAAACTTGTTGCTTTTGTGCCAATGATACCGCTTTGGCTCCATCCCATTCCCACACACATTCTAATAGCAAACCATTCTACTAGAAGAATGGGTGCCAGCCTACTTTGTTCTCCTGGCCAGCCTTTTACATCTCTCTGTAATAAATCATCTTCTCTCAGTCTTGGATGAGCTGGTGGCACTTTCAGATCATTAGACTGTTAATCTTTAATATAATAAGTCATCTAACTAAAATTCCTAGTTAAACACATTCATGACGATCAAAAAGTGGCATGTGTTTAGTTTTATTGGGTACCTCACTTTTTTCCCTACAACGGTCTAAGAGTTCTGATCGTAATGTGCAATTACATTAGGCACAAGTGGGGTGGTATTAAATGACACACTAGTGTCTCAGGAGCTGTCTTCTTTCTCCTGAAAGTTCACTTAGAGGCTGGAACTTTAATCTCCTCTTATGACAAAACACGTTTTATAAGATTAGTTTATGTAGCTATACAATTTTATTTCCATTGGTTTTAGTCACCTTGTTGATGCCCTTCAATGTAATATCCAAGTAAGGCTTATTGTTTGAATTATTACTGTGCTATTACCATCCAGCCAAAACTTGACGCACATGCAATGCCATCTGAATATCAAAACTCCTAAATATACTAACAAACTTTGCAGCTCCAAAGCAAACTTCTAAAGTAGAACTCTTCCCCAACATGTGCATTTCTTTTCTATCACACTAAGACACATTTCCATATAGTATAGAACAAGTAGCAGCAAAATATTGGACACCTCTCATGCACAGAATTTTCAGCCCAGCTAAAAGAAGGAAGTATTTGAAAGAAACCTGATCATGTGAGATTTCCAGACCAAAGAAACACATACATTTGGATAAGCAGCTAAACCTTTGCATGCTGAAACTGATAGAACCTCCAAGCCTTCTGAGGTTTGCTCCTCACTCCCAAAAGTCATCAAGAGAGAGACATGAGAAGATCTAGAGTTTGTCTTCATTACAAAGTTAACTTGAGTTATAACTCAAGTGTTGCCACTAACAACTCACGTCCACTCACAAAATTCCTAGTTTGAGTGTAGTGGTGCTTTTAGCTAAAGTTGCTAGCCCTCCCTAGCCCATCAGGGAGGCCAGGCTAAAGCTTTAATGAGCACAAGTTGTTAGCTGCTAACATGACCACCCTGAAGTGTGGCTGGAGATTAGCACCATTAAAATGCTGCTTTTCCTTCAGTCCCTTCCCACAACTACCCTCTTCCCCTGCCCTATGGGCCAAGACAAATTTTTCCACAATACACTGCAAGAGAACTCAGAGTGGATCAGTTTACTGCAGCAATAAGAACCATAGAATATGGCCACAGAAGTCTTCGCAACGCATACACAACTGAAAACAGAACCCGTGTGGACATAGCAACAAATGCTGCTTCACAGTGTGGCTGCTCTGCGCTCTTGTTCATGCTAGGCTAACTCAAGAAGAGTAACCTGAGTGTAGATAACTAGAGTTAACTCTACAGTAAAGACATAATTTCAAGGAGAGACAAAAATCAAAGAAATGGAATCTTGATGACTTCAAGGAAGATGAGTCTACGTGCTATCAGTATAGCAAAAGATGATGAAAGGCCAATAACTGTCAAAGAATAGAAACCAATAGTGATTAACAACTCTTATTGTGTTTGTTATGAACGCAAAGAGACAAACTGGATGTCTTGACAGGATATTTGTGACTGTGTTTAGTCCAAGAGGGCAGTGCTAACAGTGCTGCTGTATAGCTTTCATTATGCTGGGGCTAAAAGGATGAAGATGAGGTAGGACAGACTACATTGGCTTGTTATAATTTTTATGCACACAATTGGTGTTTTCTTTCTGATAAACTACTTACAAGAATGCATTGTTCAGTGAGATCATTAAAAAGTGAAAATTTCTCTGAAGCGGAAGGGAGGCAGTGCTCATTCTTGGGAACTCATGACTAAATCTAAACTATACATAATTTTAGCTTCAAGTGCATTAATGCAGCAACACAGTTAGAAACTAAAACAGCCATTTTCACAACATGGAATAAGAGTTACAGCAAGAGAGGAATGCGTGGAATGGCAGGATGTGGTTGTCTAAAAATTAGGCCACAATTTATTATTTTAAAAAATGTAATGCTGTAGTTCTTTTGAAGAATACAGATCATATTAACTGAAGTGTTTTAAGGATTCATATGGTCATCATCCCATCTTACTACTATTTTAGATGAGAATCCAGTAAGTTAGCAAAATGATTTACAAAGTGTGAAGTACATTTCACAGTGCTGATAAAGTAATTGGACACTTATAATTATGGTCTCCTTATTCACACAATACAATTAACTTCTAAGTCAGCCATTTAAAACTTGTCTTAAATGTGAAAAGCCTGTCATTTCAGTTTAAAGAAATCTGACTTTTCACAGCAAGTGTATGAAATAAGTTTCTTTGTTGTATTCTAAGATGCCTATAGGTTAAGAAACCATGTTGCCCTGCCAAATGCAGACACTTAATTAAATTTAAAGCAGACTTAGATTTGATACGATCACTACAGAGAAGCAAAATATGAAAAATGAAGCTGCAATAAAAATGGCTCAAGGATGAATTATTTATCAAACTGGTGATCTTGAAGTCCATTAACAGCTGCAGGCCTTAAAAGCACGTGAAATTACTCAAACTGACAGTCCTAGCAGCAATCTTTTATAACTAGAGGTGAAACTGCAATTCAAGCAAGACACCAGAAATTACATTAAAAGACTCTTATTGACTGCAGTCAAAGCAGCCAAACTTTTCCACAACGCTAGCAAGCTATCTTAAATACAATTCACTCAACCCTAGATATTTAAAAACAAACTAACAAATCAGCTTTGCTCTGAGAGGTTTGTGGAAACACAAGACATTGTCCTGTTACACAGATTTTTAAGAAATATATAGACAGGGTGCAACATGTTAATATACTTTGTGGCTAGCCAAAAATATATTAATGGCATTGGATGCCTTTTTTCCAATTGACTGTAAGACCATGCAGCCAGCATAGAGTCAGTGGTGTAGCTAGGAATGGAAATTTGGGTGGGCCCTAAAACATGGTGGCTGGGCAATGAGGCTGGCACTAGCCCTGCTCAAACTAGCATGTGAAAAAATAATGGTGTGGATGCTGCAGCGCAGGTTAGCCACCTGAATCCAAGCCAACCACCCCTCTGGATCTGAGGTAGGGAAGAAGCAAGAGAAACTTATCCGGCTAAAGGAGATGCCCGCCCCTGGTACACACAGCTCTGGCACTATTTTCCATTGTTGTCCTTAGCTGGTAGAAGCCATGAGAACAGCTGTCTAATTAAGGTGTTCAAAGTCTCAAAATCACATTTCTGGTCATGTCTCTCAGAGGCTCCCTCAGTGCACTCTGCCACATTATTACACCATTGATTGTGATCATTGCAACAAGCCTTCTTGAGTGCTTGTTCAAGATACTTCTTTTCCTCTACTACCCATTTCCTCCTCCTTTCACTGACTGGCCTCTGACCTTCCAGTACATACATTTTGCACTGTGCCTTTTTTTCTTCCCCATAATTTGAAGATGTCTGTAATCCAGTGTTGTTTTTGTCATTCTCTTTAGGCCCAGTTGTTTTCCAGGAATCTCTGTGGTAGAATCCCAAAATAAAATCCTCTCTTCCTCCATGATAAACAGCTGGTCATCCAATATAGAATATTTGTTGGTAATCACTACTGCTTAACTATTAGCAATTGTTTCAATACTACATCCAGCAGCATTACACCCCTACTCAGATTTAGGCGGTCCTGAGCGCTCACAGTCAACCCAGGCCCACTCAGGGCCTGCATAGGACAAAGAGAACAGTTAGAGCCCCACACTACTTTGCACATATTTTCCATCTAACTTTTCTCTTTAATTTTTACAGTCTACTGATTAAAGAGTATTTTATCATTATATTGTGGATTATGTGTTCAATAATCAACAAAACTACATAAAGCTTAAGTTTATTGGCAGACATTTTTTAAAAATGGGGAAGGGAAGGAGCTAAAGTTGGCATCTAACTATGGATTTAGGAAAACATAGTTACTTACCAGTAACTGTTGTTCTTCGAGATGTGTTGCTCATATCCATTCCACTTAGGTGTGCGCGCCCTCGTGCACGGCCAATCGGAGAACTTTTACTAGCAGCCCCTGCAGGGGCCGGTCCAGCGACCCCGTAGTGTCGCCGCCCTGCGGCGGCTCAACGGTCGCTGCCGGCCCCTCCCTCTTCAGTCCCTTCTTTCTGCCGACTCCGACAGCGGGGACGGAGGGTGGGTGTGGAATGGATATGAGCAACACATCTCGAAGAACAACAGTTACTGGTAAGTAACTATGTTTTCTCCTTCGAGTGGTTGCTCATATGCATTCCACTTAGGTGAATAACAAGCCTTACCTGGAGGCGGGTAGGAGTCATCGACGGGCTGTCCCCAGCACTGCCCTGCCCACGCGGGCATCGTCCCTGGCCTGCTGGACGATAGCGTAGTGCGTGGCAAAGGTGTGTACGGATGACCAGGTGGCAGCCTTGCAGATGTCTTCCAGGGGAACCCTCTCCAGGAAGGCCGCCGACGCGGCCTGGGCCCTTGTCGAGTGCGCTGTCACCGGTCCGGGGAGCTGGACACCCGCACTCTCGTAGCACAGCCGGATACAGGCGGTGATCCACTTGGCGATGCCCTGTGATGACACTGGGGAGCCTCTCATTCTCTCTGCCACCGCGACGAAGAGTTGAGTGGTCTTGCGGAGCGGCTTGGTTCTATCGAGGTAGAACGCCAGAGCCCTCCTCACATCGAGGGTGTGTAGCCTCCTTTCGTCCTCGGACCCGTGCGGTTTTGGAAAAAACACAGGGAGGAAAATATCTTGGTTACAATGAAACCTGGAGACTACTTTAGGTAGAAAGGCTGGGTGAGGCCTAAGCTGCACCTTATCCCGGAAGAACACCATATAGGGGCGTTCCGAGGTCAGGGCCCTCAACTCGGACACCCTCCTGGCTGAGGTGATGGCCACAAGGAAGGCTACTTTCCAAGACAAGACCCGTAGGGGGCAAGTGGCCAAGGGCTCAAAGGGGGGCCCCGTCAGTCTGTCAAGGACTAGGTTCAGGTCCCAGGGAGGCACCGGGTCACGGACCTGCGGGTACAGCCTCTCGATTCCCCTGAGGAACCTCACCGACATGGGGTGAGAGAAAAGAGACCTCCCCTCCACCGGCTGGTGGAACGCCGAAATGGCTGCCAAGTGGACCCTTAGGGAAGCCAGCGCCAACCCTTGTTGTTTGAGCTGCAGCAGGTAGTCCAGGACCGCCTGCACGGAAGACGTACCGGGGGTTATGCCCCGCGATTCCGACCAGCAGGTGAACCTCCTCCACTTGGCCTTGTATGCACTCTGGGTGGAGGGCCTCCTGCTTCCCAGTAGCACACGCTGGACCTGCTCCGAGCAGGTTCTCTCCTCCTCTGTTAGCCAGAGAGCCTCCAGGCCGTCAAGTGTAGGGATTCCAGGTTGGGGTGCAGTAGCCGACCGTTGTCCTGAGAGAGAAGGTCCGGTCTCTTAGGTAGCTCGATCGGGGGAGCAACCGATAGGTCCTGGAGCAGGCAAAACCAATACTGTCTCGGCCACGATGGGGCGATCAGGATGATGTCCGCTCCGTCCCTCTTGATTTTCAAGAGGACCCTGGGCAGGAGCGGGAGGGGGGGAAACGCATACAGGAGGCCCCCCGTCCAGTCGATCAGGAACGCGTCGGAGACGGAGCCCGGCTCGTGACCCCTGAGCGAGCAGAACCTGAGGCACTTCGCGTTCCAGGCTGATGCGAACAGATCCAGGCGGGGAACACCCCACTCGCGGAAGATCATGTCGACCACCTCCGGGTGAAGAGACCAGTCGTGTTGGGGGAGAAACGACCTGCTGAGGCGATCTGCCTCGTCGTTCCTGACCCCCGGGAGGTGAGAGGCGGTTAAACAGAAGTTGCGTCTCACTGCTAGGTCCCAAAGTCGAAGCGCCTCTTGACACAGTAGTGAGGAGTGCGCGCCCCCCTGTTTGTTGATATAGTACATCGCAGTGGTATTGTCTGTCAACACCTGAACCATTTTCCCGAATAAAGCATGGCGAAACACTTTGCAAGCCAGTCTTACTGCCCTTAGTTCCTTTACATTGATATGTAGGGCAGTTTCCCTCCGGGACCAGAGGCCCTGAGTGGTCAGACCACCAGTGATATGGGCTCCCCATCCCCGGTCTGAAGCGTCTGTGATCAGGGTGACCGAGGGGGTGGGGGCCTTGAAGGGAATTCCCTTCAACACGATTCTGGGGTCCATCCACCAGTTCAACGAACCCAGAACCGCAGGGGGGACTGTTACCACCCTGTTCAGGGCATGCCTGTTGGGCATGTAGACTTTCTTTAACCAGCTCTGGAGGGGCCTGAGCCTGAGGCGGGCCAGCTCCACTACATAGGTGCAGGAGGCCATGTGGCCTAGCAGCCGTAGGCACTGCCTGGCTGTTGTCGTGGGGCACCCTTGGAGCTGCGATATTATCGCTGACATGGCCTCGAACCTCGAGCGTGGGAGGGAGGCTTTTGCTCGTATCGAGTCCAGGCGGGCCCCTATGAACTCTATGACCTGTACCGGGTGTAGAGTTGACTTCTGCTCGTTTATGAGCAGTCCCAGGGTATGGCAGGTAGTTTGGGCGAGAGAGACCGCCTCGCGTACCTGCGACTTGGTCTTGCCCTTTATTAGCCAATCGTCCAGGTATGGGAAGATCTGGACTCCCTTGCACCTCAGGGAGGCTGCCACCACTGTCATGCACTTTGTGAACACCCTGGGGGATGAGGCCAGGCCAAAGGGAAGGACCGTGAACTGGTAGTGGCCACCAGCTACCGTAAACCTTAGGAATTTTCTGTGGGCTGGAAGGTTGGACACGTGGAAATACTCATCCTTCAGATCTAGGGCGGCGAACCAATCCCCTGGGTTCAATATTGGGATGATGGATGCAAGGGAGACCATGCGGAATTTCCGCTTTTCTATGCACCTGTTGAATCTGCGCAGGTCTAGTATAGGTCTGAGGCCTCCTTTTGCCTTGGGGACAAGGAAATACCTGGAGTAGAATCCCCTCCCCACCTCGAGTGGTGGAACCACTTCTATCGCGCCTTTGAGAAGTAGGGTGAGAACCTCCTGACGGAGTACATGCTCGTGAGAGGGGTCCCTGAAAAGGGACGGGGGGGAGGGAGTGGGGGGGGTAGTCTGTAGTTGGAGGGCATAGCCCCAGCGAATGGTGCTGAGGACCCATTGGTCCGATGTAATCTCCCGCCACAGGCTGAGGTACGGTCTTAGCCTGTCCCGGAAAGGCGGGGGGTGGCCCAAGGAACAGGGAAGGGAACCACCCTTGGACACAATGTCAAAATTGTCTTTTGCCCTTAGGTCCCCTGGAGGGGCCTTTGAAGGAGGACGAGGGGGTCGCGGTTTGGTCGCGCCGCCCTGCGCCCCTGTTTCTGTCCCTACCCCTGGAGGGGGGGTAGGGTCTAGGCTGCGGCCTAGCCTGCTGCTGTTGCCGCTGGGGGATTTGGTGTGGCTGCTGGCGCGTCTGCAGCCTTGCCGCCTGGGGTGTGTAAAGGCCCAAGGAGCGTTGCGTGGTCCTTGAATCCTTTATGGCGTGCAGCTTCTCGTCTGTCTTTTCTGAGAAGAGGGCAGCTTTAGTGAACGGCAGGTCTTGTATGGAGTGCTGCACCTCTTGAGACAGTTCAGTCGACTGCAGCCAGGCTGCCCGCCGCATAGCGACAGCGGAGGCCATAGCCCTGCTGGCAGTGTCTGCAGCGTCAGAGGCAGTTTGTAAGGCTGCACTGGCCACTGTCACCCCTTCCTCTAAGACCATGGCAAAATCGGCAGCCTGGTCAGGCGGCAGGGACTCTGAGAACCTTTTCAGGGAGTCCCATAGATTCAGATTATACTTGCCCAGGAGAGCCTGATGGTTGGCTATCCTGAGCTGGAGCGCCCCTGTGGAGTAGACCTTCCTGCCGTAGAGGTCTAGTCTCCTACCTTCCTTGTTTTTTGGGGTGGCGCTCTGTGCACCCTGCCTGTCCTTTTGGTTGGCAGCCTCTACCACTAGGGTGCCAGCGGCAGGGTGCGCGTATAAGTATTCGTGCCCCTCGGCTGGCACATAATACTTCTTCTCGGCACCCTTAGACGTGGGGGTGACCGAGGCAGGGGTCTGCCATACGGCATCGGCCAGGCGTAGGACCCTGTCGTGGAGAGGGAGGGCAACTCTAGAAGGGCCTTGGGTGCCCACCCGGCCGAAGAGGGGATCCACCTCCTCCTCCAGAACCTTGACCTGTAAGTCCAGGTTCGAGGCCACCCGTTTCAGGAGTTCCTGGTGGGCCTTAAAATCAATGAGTGGGGCCCCTTGGTCCCTTGTGACCGCCTCGTCTGGGGATGAGGAGTACGAGGGGTGGGGTGGTCCTGAGGAAGGGCCCTCCCCAGGGTCCTCCTCTTGTGAGGAGAGGGATTGGTCACCTTCATGCACAGAGGGTGCCTGTATGGAGTGGGTGACCGAGGCAGGGGCCGGCATAGTTCCCTGCCCCATCTGAGCTGCCCATTGGGCCCACATTGGCCACTGCCAGGGTCCTTGGGGCCAGGTCAGAGGCGGCGCCGGTGCCGAGGGCAATTCCGGCGCTGCTGTCGGCGGTGCCGGTACCATGGGGAGAGGTACCTGCGGCACCGGGGTCTGCGGTGCCGGGTGCGGCACCGAGGTCTGCGGTGCCGGGGGCGGCGGTGCCGGTTGTTGCGGTGCCGGTTGCGGTGCCGGTGAGGGTTCTCGCTCCTGGCGGCGGGTCCGGGATCCCGAGCCAGGGGTGCGGGGGAGGCGACGGCGGTGCCGAGAGGAGGTGCTCCGCGACTCGGAGCGATGACGCCTGCCTCGCCTGCGGGACGACGCCGAGGATGAGGATGATGATCTGCGCCGGGAGGATCTCCGTCGTCTTTTCCTCGGTGCCGGAGAGTGGTGACGAGAGCCCCGGCTCGGTGCCGGGCTCGAACTGGAACTTGAGCTGAAGCGGCGGCGGGAGCGTTGATGTGGGCCTTCCGGCGACGAAGGGGAAGAGTCTCTGGGCTCGGGCCTTCGGTGCCGGGTGATGGCTAAGATGGGCGGCTGGACGCTCGGTGCCGATGCCGCCCACCCTTCGGGGACACCCGGTGCGGGTTTGCCCCGGGAAGCAGACTCTGGGGCCCTCATGCGAGAGGGTGCCGGAGGCGTGGGCAAGGTCATCAGGACTCGTGCCGCCTCGTAAGCCTCCGGTGTCGACGGAGTCTGCAAGGCAGGTCCCTCGCTCACGCGAGTCGGAGAGACCTCCTTGGCTGGAGCCGGGCCCGGTGCTGGGGTCGGGGGCCGGTCCAGGGAGCGCACCTCTGTGCTCGACCCCGGCCGCTCCTGCGGTGCGGGGGAGCTCTCCACAGGCGAGTGCCGCTTCTTCTTCTTTTTCTTCGGCACCGTGGCCCCCGGTGCCGGAGGTGCACTCCGCACCGAGGATACACTCGGTGCCGAGGTGGACCGCGTGGGCTCGGACGCCGGACTAAGCGCGGTCTCCATGAGGAATGCCTTCAGCCTCACCTCTCGGTCCTTTTGTGTCCGAGGCTTGAAGGACTTACAGATTTTACATCGGTCTCGCCGATGTTCTTCCCCCAGACACCGCAAGCAACTGTCATGGGGGTCGCTAGCTGGGAAAGCCTTCCCGCAGCTAGCGCATGGCTTGAAGCCCGACGCGCCGGGCATGGCCGCGGGCGTCTGAGCCCGCAGGCTCCCTAACTAACTATAAAAACCCTTTCTAACTGTAAAACTAACTTAGTTCGAGGCGAACTACTAACTAAATACTCACTTTTTAAGGCGAAACAACAAACTGAGAAGAGCAGGGGTTAGTTCTCGACCGACCGTCACGGGCGGAAAGAAGAGACTGAAGAGGGAGGGGCCGGCAGCGACCGTTGAGCCGCCGCAGGGCGGCGACACTACGGGGTCGCTGGACCGGCCCCTGCAGGGGCTGCTAGTAAAAGTTCTCCGATTGGCCGTGCACGAGGGCGCGCACACCTAAGTGGAATGGATATGAGCAACCACTCGAAGGAGAACCTTAAATAAAGAGACTGATTTTGAGAAGTTTTGTGTACCCAGCAAACTGCTTCTTCCCCAGGGGAGCCTGACTGTACAAGTGAGTTCCCCACTGTAAGTGCAGCACGGTGCATTTGCATATCACATTCACCAAAAGACATGGATCAAGCTAACAGTCTTAAACAGAAAACTGCTCAGACACGTTGAAAACTTACATCACTTCTAAAGTGATGTGGCTTTCTTCTAATCCTTAAGATTTTCCTCAGCTGTGGGGAAATCAAGCAAAAAGGAAGGACCATAAAATACAAGCAGAAAGTGAAAAAGAACATTGTGCTAATGAGAGACAGGTCAAAATCTCCCCCAAAACAGTGCTTTGCATAAAAATAAACAGAAAACATCTTTTAATAGTTTGGGTTTAAGTGTCTAAGAAGAACAGGGTGACCAGATGTCTGATTTTATAAGGACAGTCCCAATATGCCTATGATTACAAAAGCGCCTATGATTTCTCACCTCCTGTCCCGATTTTTCACTCTTGCTATCTGATCACCCTAAAGGAGAACCTTTTCGATTTGTGTCCATATGACATTATGTAAAAGCACCCCAGCCCACGTAATGGGACCAGCATTTCAATTTAACTGTCCATACCCATGTTAGCCATCACTTTGAATGCAACTGCCATGTCAGCTAGAGCAGCAGTGCGTGCGCTCACCTTCCCCACCCCCAAAAACAAACAAAACCAAACCAGAAGAGTGGGTTGCAGGAGCAATTTTTATTTCATATTATTACATTTTTTTTTTTTTTTAAAGATTCTGCAACCCACTGTCTTGTCCATCAAAATGCTTTCAGCCCTGGACCAATTCTAGAAGGGGTAGCTCATTCTGGGCCAATTCAGTCTAGGCCTTCATGGTTGGACTGTCAAGTAGGGATGGCGGGCATTTTTTTTTTTTTTTTTTTTTGTCTTCTTGCCTTGCCACACTTTTGTACAGGCACTTCAGTTCTTTCACTGCTTGCTAACATTTGGAAAAGTATCCAAATATCTATTGTACCTATATGTCTCCCCCCATGCACCCGTTACCATAATATCTGAGCACTTCACAATCTTTAGAAACACCTGTGAGGTAGTGAAGCATAGTTAGCCCCATTTTACAGATGGGAAACTGAGGCACAGTGAGACTAAGTGACTTGCCCAAGATTGCACATAATGGCCAATGGTCTTTCTGACAGCTTGTTTCTTGTAAAGTGACAATATTGCATGGATCACAATAACCTCAAAAGCTTTGGATGGCTTTGTTTAGCAGCTTGATCTATTTTGTGCTCAACCTATTGTATATCCCTAAGCCCCTAACATCCGCCACATACAGCAGTGTGAGGATTTCTCCTTCCCAGACTTATCTGCAGTATCACTTGTTTTCAGAAAATTTGGAAGCACAGCATCCTCCTCCTCTGGTTCTGTGCAAAGTCCTCTTCCACAAAAAGGGTTTCAGGTTGTTCCATTTACTTTTTTTTGCCAGCATCAGTTTTCTTCTAAGTAAAGCTAGTCAGAATATTTTTGACTAAAAAATTTTTACACTGAAATGTTTCACTGGGGTTTTCAATGGGAAGGTTTGAAGTACAGGGTGGACTCCTTGGTCAATTCCAGAGAGACACAGAGACGCACCAAGACACAAATTGAAAATCTGACCTTTTCAATGTGAAAACAGACATTTCAACACAATTCTGTTTTGTGAAAATTTTGAAAATATTTGGCTTTCATTCCAACGCAGCACGAAAACAAATGACAAAAGTTGTCACTCACTGAAACTTGTCCTCCAGCCAGCTCTACTTCTGAGGAAAAGAGTATGACATTCAACATTGCTGTTGAAGCCTGAACTGAACTGCCTGGCTTATTATATGACATGAGGCAGAGTAATAGAAGATTTAGTCTTGTCAGCTGACAAAAGTAGGTATCTACCAACTACAGTGACTACTTACATTAGTGTTACCTTAACTTACAAAATTGCCTTGCATTTGTCAAAAACCACATCTCATCCTCTTTCTTTAAATTGTCTAACACACTGTGTAGTTTGTCTCCAACCACCACTTTGTGTGAAATCATTTGTTATTTGGTAGCATCTGTGAATCTGATTCATATACAGGTTACTTCTGTTATTTTTCCAGATCATTTATGGAGAAATTTAACAGGACTAGTTCCGTTACTAATCCCTGATGAGCTGCACTTTGCTATTTTTACCATTTATACTTGTTCTCTGTTTATTGTTGTTCAGCCAATTTTGTATTAACACCAAAATTATTGTTTATTCAAACAATATCATTTCAACTTAGACTCCATGTGGCAACCCATTGAACTTTTACAGAAATCTAACTACGTTATGTCCATTATCTACTGAAATTTTAATTGAATCAAAAGAAAACAATCAAGTATGTTCGGCACATACTGTTTATGAACTCATATTGCCTACAAGTCATCAACTTAAGTACCTCCAAGTGCTATATAACGACTACCTTCCTACTTATTTAAGTAAGTTAGCTAGTAATGAGAGCTTAGTCTCATTGGTTGGAAATATTTTTGAGCTCCCAATTAGCCTTCTAAAACATTTCAAGCTATTAACAACAATGCCACACAGCTCAGGTACGACCTGACCATGTGTTAATTATTGACTCACTATAATGACAACTACATGCTTTTGCATATTTAAACAGATTTGCACTCAGCAATTTTACTAACAGAACAAATATTTTACTTTATTTCTCATCTTATCGGCTTCCAAATTATGAGAGAGAAATCTCAATATCTGCATGTTCATTTAGAATGTTATCTTATTATAAAAGCTTGAAAAAGTAGTAGTAACTTATCAACAGCTCTTAAGACTAAGAAAGATAAAATAAATTGACTTCACCTCAAAGCTTCTGGCCACACACCCGACCTCAGTTATTCTAAACATAAAAAGTATTCCTATCATGCCATAAACAGACATTTAGATGTCAGCATTAAGATATCATACATTATAGGTTGACCAAATGCATGTTTTTTCCATTAGAATATTATTATACTAATATAGAGGTGGAGGGATGCTGTACTATTACTAATACATGACTGCACAGATTAATTAGGCAATCTCTTGCAGTCCAGTCAGTCTATTGGTGTCCATCATGCTGCTGTTATATCTACACAGTAACCACAGGATGTAAATCTCTGTACTCTAACTAGATGATAACCATTATGGACAGAATATTTAGAATAGAAAGACTTGCATAATGTGCAAATCTGATTGGCTACTGCTGTTCCTCATCTCCCAACAATTCTTCTACTCATAACTGCCAAGCTATTTGCCAGCAACAAAAAATGCTGCCTGCTGCAGTGCTTCAGTACAGACTCTCACTACACTGAAGGGAGAGATTCTTTCATTGCTGTAGTTAATGCACCTCCCTGGGAGGTGGTAGCTAGATTGTCAGAAGAATTCTTCTGTCGACCTACCACTGCCTACATCAGGGGTTAGATCAGCTTCAGTCAGTCAGGGGAGTGGATTTTTCACACTCCTCAGCAACATAGCTAGGTAGACTTAACTGTTTAGTGTAGACCTCGCCTAATCAGCAGGGATTCTAGTTTTCCCATGATTAAAAAAACCCCAAAATTCTCTGATAACCTCCCCGGCCCCCCATAAAAATCCATGTGTGACCGTGATGCCTGGAGGGACCACGCTAAGGGTATGTCTACTGACAGCGGCAAAGTCGCAGCTGTCAGATTGATCTTTCTGGATCGATTAAGCAGTCAGTGTAGACCCACTCAATCGATCAGGAAGTCGACGTTAGTGGATTTCACATGTATTGCAGCACAATATGAATATGATGATGAGTCCCTTTTCACCTTTGTAAGGACTGGCACTACTTTTGCCCTTCCCCAAATCACTGAGATATCTATGGTTACTAATAAAATTGACCACTAATTATACAGCAGTCTTCACTAGTTTTTGTTTTATATGAACCCTTGGCTGTATCATCTATTCTGTTCCAACTGATAAACTAGCAGTCTTGATATCTTTCTTTCACTAGCATCTTAATCCTTTCCACAGCTCACTGATTAGCTTTTAATACATTTCTCATTGTTATTTGTCTGAAATTGGGTACTGTTGGCTACCTTGAGTCCAATAGTTGGCTTTTGTTCCTTTAGTGCTAAAATTAGGGCTGCTCTATTATTGGGGCATGTGGGCAAAAAGAAACAGCAGAGATCCCATTCTCCATTTGGTTTTGTGCAGCCAGCAATGCATCTTGTGTGCGTTCCCTTAGCACAAGGAGATACTACTATCAATATTTAGCAGTTCCATAGAGGGTGGATCTAGATAGATTGGAGCCACATGACAAGTAAATGAGACTGGGTCTGGGAATCACCACCTACAACTTTCCTAATGGTTGGAAAGGATTTGGTACCAGGGTTATCTGAACCCAACGCTATGGTAAACTGTTTTCCAGGCAGTGTCAGGAAATATATCAGTGGGGGACACAGCACCTCCATCTGATGAATGATTGGTACATACAAGACTGCTTTCACTCAAAAATCCTTGTTTTTAAGTCTAAGACACACATCAAAACCGAGCATGAGGCCACCAGTGGGTTTGTGGCCATGACAACCTACAGAGCATCAGTGGAGATTGGAGGGAAGGGGGGAAAGAGGGAGAAAGCAGAAGCCCCTTCCTGCAACACCCAGCTGATGCTCCTGAATAGCTCTTATCCAGGGCAGCGAGATGCACTGCCTTGATGTTTGTAGTCGAAGTGTGCAGCACCAGAGGCAGTTGTCAGTGGAGGTGTCTGCAGTGTTCAGTCTCTGGGGTGCCTTCTTGGGCAGCTCTCCTGCCCCTGCCAGGGGCACTGGGAGCCTGGGACTCCACAGGTGGCCCGTGAGTTCCCAACCCACCATCCCTCGGGTGAGCTGTCGCCAAAGGATGCAGGAGGCAGGGACAGACACACGCCTGCAGTGACACTTGGGGTTTACAGTGGTGTAGCTACTGCAGCAGGTCAACAGTGCCAGGCTGCTGCAGGGCTGAGCAGTTCCCCCATCAGGATGAGGCTGAGCACAAGAATAGGAGCAAAGTCCAGCTAGAACTGTTGTACGGACACCCACCTTTTACCAAAAAAGCAAAAGAAACAAGTAAAAACAAGAATGTGCAAAGCACCTTATTTGTGGTTAGGTCCAGTAAAGAACAGAGACAACTGCACATTATTTTTATTGAAAGTCTGCAAAAACCCTACATAAATACATTACAAATATTTGGACATGTGTAAGTGCATATTTATTTGTTTTTCCTAAAGTTAATTAAGTATTTTAGGAAACATTTTCAGAACAGCCACCAGCAAGAGTTGGAGGCCACACTCTGAGGACATAAAAAAAAGTGTTGTGAGAACCCTTGGTCTAGAAGTATTCCAGAACATAGTTACCCAAAGTCTGAGGTGGTATCAAATGACAGTAGCAGCTCTCAGATGGCCAGTCTTTTTCCACACTGATGGGGAGAGGGGTGTCAGTGAGGCCTTACTCACAGAAATCCAAAACTTCTCTACAGCTTCTCTACAGCTGAACCAAAACAAAACCCACAAGGGCCTCCTAATGGGCTAACAATCTCCTTAACAGTCTAGCAAGAGCGAATAATAATTCATTATTCTATTTAATCAGCAAATCAATTTCTGCAAGAAACTTACAAACACAGGCACCCAAACCAAGGTCAACCATTCACTTTCCTCCTCCCATGAATCTGTCCTTTCACTTTATCATCTTAACTAGGAACTCTTCAATTGTGCAGATGTTTTTGTTCTATCTACTTAAGCCAAGGTCAGATTTTCTTCTGACTCTGTGGTGTCCTTGCTTCCAGCTTTTGGTGGCTAAGTGCACAAGACAGTTGTAGGTTACATTACATCAATCTCTCTCGTAACACCATAGAGCATGCTCCCCAACCCAGCATCTTTTAAGACATTATACTTGCCACCTGGGCTATACTTGCATAATGCCTCTGGTCACTAGTGCATGCATCTCGTACCTCATTGCTGGGAACTGCAGTTGAATCTGTGGGACCAATCTTATTCCCTTCCTAGTTTTCCTTTACACTCCTTCCAAATATTTCTGTACATTTACAATAAGTTACTTAAAGGCACAGTAGATAATGTAGTATTTTCATTAGACCAACTTCTATTAGTAAAAGACAAGCTTTCAAGCCACAAAGCTGTTTCTTTCTGGGCCAACACAGCAAGTTACTTAAACAGTTATATGCCAATTTTCTCTATACAAGTTTTATGCTTCTTCCATGTTCTGGGCATTTATTTTTCTTTTTAGCCTTTGTCCTCCATTTAGAGACATTGTCTTTTTGGTTATTCTTGTTTAATAATATGGTGGTGCAAATGGGCATCTGTAGTAAGTTTGGTGCAAGGGCAGAGGATTTACGTTTACTGGGGCTCTGAAAGTAAGAGAGGCGTCTAATTCCAGTATCCACAAGCAACTGGAACTAAGGCTGTGTCTACACTACAGCTTAAGTCAACAAATTATGTCACTCAGGGGTGTGAATTAGCCTCCCCCGAGCAACAATTTATGCCAATTTAAGCACTGGTGTGAACAGTACTATGTTAAAAGAAGAGCTTTTCCCACTGATACAGCTACCACCTCTAGTGGGGGTGGAGTAATTAAGCCGACAGGAGAGCTCTCTCTCATCGGCTTACAGCAGCTTCACAAAGAACTTACAGTAGCACAGCTGCATTGGTGAAGCTGCACCACTGTAAACACTCTCGCATAGCCATAGCCTAAGAGTATTAAGACAGTACCACTAGGAAACATATTTTCTACTTGTTCTTATGATAAGCAAAGGAAACGGAAATATTCAGGAGAGGGAAGGAGCATTATGAGTAACAATGTTATCACTGTATCAGAGATTCAAGAGTGTCACAAGGTCATCTTGTTTCCTTCTTTCTAAAGAAGTGTCATTTCATTCTGATACACTGTTTACCTAGACAGTGTATTTTCCTCTTGAGATTAATATTTATTGCAAGTAATTTTCATTCATAAAAATGTATTGTTTGCTCCTTAAACTATAGATATATCTTTTTGGCCATTTTATGCAGTACAATTTTGTTTAAGCAACTCTCTCTTGCCTGAAAACCCTCGTATCGGAAGCTGAGTTATGTCTCTCATCTGTTTTCATCAGATAAATTCAACACACTTCACAGATTAATGGCATTCTGCTACAATACAGTGTTGACAACTCACAATTTTGCCAATCTTGTGATATTTTCCTAAAGTCCCAGATCTTGGAGGCCTGTGATTAGCTGAGAATCTCAGATTTCATTAAAAAAAGTTTCTAATGCTCAGAGTTGCCTAGAAAAGCTTGACAACTTGACCACGTATACTCTAGAGACTAAAAAAACAGAAGGGAAATATCATTTTTGAGCCAATCTCATGACTTGTGGGGGCCTGACTCATGATTTTATAACAACTGAAGGTGGCAATACTACATATATACTATGTGTGTCATACCACCCATCTGTCAGGGACTAAAATCCTAATGAAATATCCAATCAGTTGCTGCTTATATCAACTGTACGTTTCAATTTTTTTAATTAAAAACCGCAGATATTTAATGACAAAGTAATTAGATGACTGTGCACTAGCCACCTACCCATAGTAAATAAATAAATAAATAAAATCCATTATTAATTTTTTATTAAAAACACACATTTAGGAAAAACTATTCCTACTTAGCCACACATGTGAGATCTACACATAACCAAAGTATTTTGTTTGGAAGGATTTTTTTAAAAACAAACAGCCTACAAAACATAAGTAACCAAAATTCTCACTAACCTTCAATTACAGCAGCATTTTCAGTTCCACTATAATTAAACCATAGGTATAAAAAGATAACCTACAACCCTCTCTGCTCCACTTAAGGAATATCTGGTAATGTGGCAAAGAGCCCTCATAATCTGATGATTGGGGGCATTCAGCACATATTGCTCCAGAGGAAGAAATTCTGTATGAAGATTTGCAGGTTGCCATTAGTGTTATACTCAACATAAATCAATGAATACTTCAACCAGGCTCAGACATACTGCAGCAGATTTATAGCATGCAAGAGTTCGTTTTTATACCTGGGGAGCAGGGGGAGAGCGGGAGGGAAAAATAAGTTGCTCATACAACTGGTTTGAACCAGGCACAATGCATGCAGGTGCTACCTAAGTTGCTTCTCACATCATTGCCAATGTGCCACAAATAAAACCTGGAATGCTCATTCCTGCCTATCGTAGGAACGTGTGCACTTGTATTCTATTATGCACAGAAATTTTTGATATGGTCAAACAGCCATTTTCAAGCTTGAGCTCTTCTTCTGGTCTGGGTTTCTTCTTACAGAATAGATTTGCTATTTGCATGTAATAAGATGGCTTTATTAACTCCCAGACCTGCAAGTTCAATTGGGGTCTTTTTAGCTCCAGAATCACAGGTAATCATTCTCTAACTCAGGTGCTTCAAGGGAAGAAAGGCTGACCAGTGGTTGCGGCACTAGCCTAAGATGTGAGAGACCTATGTTCAACTTTCTGATCAGGTTTCCTGTGTCTTTGGGCAAGTCACTTGCCTTTCTCTGTTTCAGATTCCCCATCTGTAAATTGGGGATAACAGCACTTCACCTCACAGGGGTGTTGTGAGGATAAATACATTAATTATTAGGCACTCTCAGTAATGGAAGTACCCAAGATAGACAGAATTGGATTTTAGTTAATTCTGCCAAGTATGTATCATTAGAGGGATAACAGAATCCAGCTCATTCTCACACAGCTGCATGAGTTCTGCAGTGCCAAAGTAAAATTTTTCAGTATAAATCTGAGATATGCCTCTGCTCTATGGAAAGGGAGCAAAATTGTACAGTCGCTGCTCTGTACATAGTAATATTTAGTGAACATATACTGTGAAAGCCCAACCAAAGCCTTATTTTTGAGCTCAGCCACCCAAACATCACACCTTCAATTACCAACTACTTTTACTTTATTAAAAAAAAAAAATTTGCCAAAATAATTGCTGTCACTTTATTCACTCTATGCTTACTCTCTGGGAATTTGTTAGAACATCATGTTCTTCAATGCCTTAGAAATCATTCACAGACATGAGTAAGATGAATCACTGGTGAGGTCTGCATTCCTTTTAACTGTGGCAACCTACTATGGGAAAAAGACTAATACCTTTTTAAAAAGAAAAGCAAGAAACATTTTTCATTAAGCCACAGAAAACTACTTTCTTGAGGCAGAGACCATTCCAACAAAATAGCTATGCAATTTTCCTTTATATCGAGCACTTATCCTTCCGACCATGACCATTTCACAAAATGAAATGAGGGTTCTGTGTGTAAAACGAAATCCACAAGATGCCAGTTATGCATTCTCCTTACATAAGAGTGAAGCCAGTTTTACTTTTCATGCTGAAAACAGTTCATATTAAAATGAAAGACAGCATGATCAATTTGTTTTCATGAAAACGTCCCACTGCTAATGCATCTGCTTCCCCCCCACTTTTTAAGAAGAACTCTTTGCAGTCCTGTGCATTAGAAATCAGTGCAGGGCTTCTTCTTATATTTAGATGTGAAGCTTACATGCAACATTTGGAGCAATTCAGAATGCAATCTTTGCACAGCTCTGAAACAAGAAGTGGTCCATCTCTGCTAAGAAATCCAGCAGTTATAGAAGAGACTCCCTTTTTCCTATCTGAAAAAAGGCCATTCAAATTCCAATTCATCTTCATCTTTGTAGCTATGTGACAAAGGAGCAATACCATGGTCTATGTACAGTAGGATTTATAGTTCACTAAAAGCTTCAGTAGATTGCCCGAGGATTCTTCATGCTATAGTAGGCCTCACATGCAGCTACATAAGCAGACTCTGGGAAGAAGTCGTCATGGTATTCTGCTAGAAACCTGGGAAGAAAGCACACACATTAAAATCATGCAAAGAACAAAAAGACAGGTTTAAAGATGCAGTAAAATAGGCAGTGTAATTCTCAAAGTATTTTTAAGTTTAGCAAAGCATATGCTGACAGACGTAGTCCTTTATGCACAAGTTTCAAAGTGTAAAAGGTGCTAAAGTCTTACACACATAGTGAAGATAATAGCCTTTCCCCTTATACTTTCCAACCTAAAGGAGATGGAAGGATATTGCTCAAGCTTCACAAACAAAATCCCCTGGCTATGTATTGAAAATTTCAGTGCAAAACGGAAGTTTCAGGAAATAAACATGTGAAAACAAGGGAATACAGCAGAAACGTGTTTGCAACTTTACCTGTAGTAGACACCACATGTGCCTACTATGTGCTTTCACTTATATTTATTTTAAAAGGAATCTAATCTCTATACAGATATCTAATAAAAGCTAATAGTCTGCTTGTACCCTTGAGAGTAAGTATAATCCCATTATCTGTCCTGAGAGCATTAAGTGCCCTCCTTCCTTTATGGCAGGGATGTCAAACTCAAATATACAGTGGGCCAAAATTAAAAACTTGGACAAAGTCACGGGCCAACCTTGATATTTATTGAAAAAATGTCTACAATTGAGGAAGTTTTTCCTTCTCATTAAATATAACAATGAACCTTTTCATGTGGAAACAAACTTAAGTTTTGCTTAAACACTGAATCTGGAACAAGCAAAGCTTAATACTATAAACACATGTGAAATCAAATGTCAAATAAAAGACATCTGTGGCATTCATTTCTTAAATAAAATTTTTAAAAAAATCTTATGCCTCTTTCTCTATTTGTAGCCTTCTGAGTTAAATTTCAATGGTAACCTTTTTTTCACAGGCTAACAATAATAATAATTTCCTTCAATGAAAATCCAACCATTCAAGTCCATGCCTTGAAGTAGCAAGGAAAAGTGCATAAAGAAAACATTAATTCAAGCTCAGTTTGCTACACTCTGATCTACTCTGATGCACACTGGTCCAAGCCAGATACCTGGCATCTCTTCTTGGATGCTAGTTCATCAATGTTTGGGGTCAGGCTCTGAGCTGAGGAAATCCTCAGGATTGAGTGAAGGTGTTCATCAGTGAGACGACTCCTGTGCGATGTTTTGTTCATCTTCATCAAGGAGAATAGTTGCTCACACAGATATGTGCTGCCGAACATAGAGAGCATTTGAGCAGCTTGGGTATGGAGCTGGGGCATTGTGTCAGGGATGTAACGTGGAAACTGCAGCGCCCACAGCGTCATACTTTGACTTCAGCGTGTCACTACACTGGAGTTCAATCAGCTCCATTTGGAGGTTAGTTGGTGCGCTTTCCACGTCAACTGCAAACGGATTACTAAGCAGTTCAAACCTACATTTGTGGGCATCAAAGTCGGCAAATCGCTGGGTAAACTCGGCGCTAAGTACGCTGAGTTCTTCAGCAAACTGTGCACTTGGGAACACAGCGGTAGAAATCTGCGTTTTTATGGTTTGGCAGCAAGGAAAATGGCCCAGGTTTCCTTGCAGCATCTGAGTCTCCCACAGGCACAATTTCGTTTTAAAAGCCCTCACTGCAGCGTACATGTCTGTGATGACATGGCCCCGCCCCTGAAGCTGCAGGTTCAGCATATTGAGATGGCTCATGATGTCACAGAGAAATGCCAGCTCAGACAGAAACTCTGTATCCCGGAGCTCTGCTGTGTCTCTCTCTTTGCTTTCTAGAAACTGACAAATTTCCTCACGCAGCTCGAAACATCTGTTCGGTACTTTTCCTCTGCTTAACCATCTCACCTCTGTGTGATACGGCACGTCTGCGTATTCCGAACAACACTCCGCCAGAAAAGACTTGAACTGGAGGTGATTCAAATCTTTAGCTCTCTTATAAAGTTAACTACTCGTGTTATGGTGCTCATAACATGTTCCATCTTCAGGGCTTTGCCACACAACGATTCCTGATGTATGATGCAGTGATAAACAAACAGTTAGCTCACCTGCACAGTTCTCCCCCCACATTTTCTCCCGAATTCTGGCCACCAATCCACTCTTTTGACCGCACATCGCGGGCGTACCATCTGTCGTCAGTCCCACAAGTTTATCCCAAAGTAGCCTCATTTGAGTTACACATTTGGAAACCTCTTCAAAGATTTCTTTTGCTGTTTGTTGTGCCATGCATTGATTTTAATCCCAAAAGTTCCTCTGTAACGCACAGATTTGAGTCCACTCCACAGATGAAGGCTGACAGCTGGGCAGTATCAGATGTGTCGCTGCTCTCATCCACAGCAAGAGAGAATGCAATGAAATCTTTTCCATTAGCTGTTCATGTAGATATGTGGCAAGATCACATACACGATCAGCTACTGTGTTTCTGCCAAGGCTCACATTTAAAAATGCTTGCCTTTTATCTGGGCACACGACGTCGCAAACTTTGATCATGCACTTTTTGACAAACTCTCCCTCATTAAAGGGCCAGGCTGATTTTGCAATGTCTGCTGCCACAATAAAACTAGCCTTTACAGCAGCCTCACTTTGTGATATGGCTTTTGTGAACATAGTCTGTCGTGAAACCAAACTTCTTTTCATCTCCTCTACTTTCTGGCACTTTTGGGCTATGTACAGGTCCTTGTACTTGTCGTGGTGTTTCGTTTCATAGTGTCTTCTTATGTTATATTCTTTGGTTACAGCTACGTTGGCTCCGCACACAAGACAAACAGGTCTGTCCTTTACATTTGTGAACAAATATTCTGCTTCCCACTTTTCTAGAAAGCTTCTGTTTTCCATCTTTCGTTTGGCCATTTTTGGGAGGGGTGGCCCGATGTGACTGGTAGCATGAGGTCGCTAATGAATGTCAACAGAGGAGGGGGCGCTTGTGGGTCCTGATTGACGCGCCAACGCACCAGTAGAGCATTCTGGGATTTGTAGTATTAGCGGTGCATGCGCTGTCTACCGGCGGGCCAGCTCTAGTAGACATTTGGTATTTTCTCGCGGGCCAAATATAATTACACTGCGGGCCAGATTTGGCCTGCGGGCCTGAGTTTGACATCTATGCTTTATGGATTCTCAATTCAGATACACTCCCACACCACTCCCACACAGCCTTGTCCCTTTGCAGATACTGCAATTTCACAGCCATATCCATTTTTGTCTCCCTGCTCTTCTGCAACCTCCCTCTTGTTCTCCACCCTTCCCCATAAGAATAAGCCAGTTAACTTCCAGTGCACTTTCCCTTCACTCTTCCATGAAGTTGTGCAAAAAAAGGGAGCTGGGAGCCACATCTGGAACCCAGCTTTAATACAGAAACATGAAAAAAGCCCAAGCAGTGTAGCCTGGAGAACTGAGCGATCCAAACAATGGTGCAGCCACAAGCACCTGGGGAGATAGCTGCTAAAACTGACAAGACTTCTCTTCTCTGGGACACATGCACATGAAACTGGGGTTGGGGAGTGGGGGAGTTTAGTAAAAGAACTCATCCTCAAAAATAATCCCTGTAGAAAATAAACACATTTTATCAATTAGTATTTGCAATTATAGCCACTTTGCACATTTGTGAGGAGGAAGGGAAATTTGGTCCCACTGTGGTTGGCTGTTGGACCTGAATTCTCTCTTAGGAACCAGAACACCAGGTCAGTCAATTTAGTATAATAAATACTTTTGTATATATGATCTAGATTTAAGTGGTACCAATGATGTACAGTGTATGGTCCATCAAAACTGTACGATGTTTCTTCAACCTAAATTGCCTTAAATAAGAATTTATTTTGAACTTATATGTAAAGAAAACTGGAGCAGCAAAAAATACTGATAAAGATATTGCACACGAGGAATCAAAATTTAAACAAGAATACATTAATTGCTAGAAGCTCATAAGCTTATCTTTCATTTTAAAATGAAAATAGACTACAGCAACCATGCAAAGGTGTTCTCTACAACACTTGCATTTTCTTCAAACTTTATTCAGACCAGGATGTTCTTTCTCTGGTTTTGCTTAAGCAAGCCCACTACTTTAATAATTATAATAAATAAAATAATGAAAGTAATAAGAGATATAGACATTTTATCTTGTGCACATTTCTTTGATTCATCCCTATTTGTTTAGAGGGGGCTCTGCCATCCTCTGACATTTCATTCATTTTCACAGGTGTTAATTACAGAAAGTCACCAATGTAGGCTGGCTATTTTGGACACAAAAGTCCTGGTTTTAAATCTTTTGATGAGCCAAGACAGGGGGCTCAAGATGTTTCCACATGATAGGACTGCACTTCTGGGAAAGTAGAGGTGAAAAGGCTTCTTGGGAAAGTAGAGGGGAAGAGGGAGTTACTTAGGAAGCTACCTACAGAAGGCAATTTTAGAATTCGTCTAATGTAGCTAAATTACCTAATGCCAGAATTAAGGTATTTGAGCAAGAGGGTTACAGAGGGGGAAAAAGGATGTTCCTTTGTATTTAAAGCAAGGATTCCAAAGACTTTGTCACGGACTGATGCTGAGCAAGACTATCAAAATGCATCTGTATAAGGGCCAAATTGAAGGGCAATCTCCATTATGCTATTTCCTGACTTATGAATACTTTACTGTGCACGCTATGTTTTTATCTTAGCTTTTTGTATGTAACGTAATATCCATACTCTACTGGTTTCACACTGGTTCCTATAAAAGCTATCAGGTGATTTCACTCAGTATGTAACAGGCTAGCACAAAACAGAAAGGCATATATAATTAGGGGGTAGATAGACAGGATTGAAGACTACTATGAAAATTACCCTCAACTCAGGTTAAGAAATTATATTAAATGGTTCAGCATAGTTACAGCTCTATTATTACAGATTTCTGTTCACAGAAATAATGACAGTTCCTTATGTATCTGGTCTTGAAAGAATAAAAGGCTGTTCTTCACAATCAGAGAAACTGAAGATACTTTATAGTATATAAATGGGGTTTAAAGTACAGTATTTTGGCAGTTGCCAAGATGAATAAAAAGAGTAGGAACACTTTTATTGGTGAATAAAAACTAATACAGAACCAGAACTCTACACAGTAATCAAGATTTGAGTAATCTATGTCTCCACCACACCACGTTAGTGGATCACTGGACAAGGCAGCTTCCTCTCTGCTAACTTTACCAGGTTGCCCAACTAGTTAAAGACTTTATGCAACACTGAACACAGGACACATGATGGCAGTTTAAAAAAATACCCATTTGAAGGGTCAAGGGAAAAACTCTTCCTGTGCCAAGGAAAGTGGTCAGTCATATGTACTATGCACCTGTTTTACTATAGGAAAATTACTACAAAAATCCTATTATAAATATAGTATTTTTAAAGCAAGGATGCTGAATGATAAAACATTACTGGACTTGGCTAAGCTTTGTCTCTGTCCCTGGGATAGTTGGGTTGAGTAAAGAGTTGTATGAAGCACTTAAACAGAACTGGGCTAATAAAATTCCCTCATTAACTTTTATTCTGAATGTACGAAAGAGCAATTAAGTTTGCAGTCCACAAACAAAACAGGTGAACAAATTTCTAATGTAAGTGACATTCCCTTTGAATCCAACACCAAGAGGTAGATACTAGGGTGAAGTAATTTTAAGTTACATTAATAAAATGGGAGCATCTGTGAGGGGGATCAGCTTGGTTGAAGTATTCCAGACAGTAACCTTAGAAACTTTACTAGATGGTCAATCCCCTCTTCACAAAGCTTGACTTCTGCTTAATTAGATTTCCAATCCTCATTTGAGTTCTGATTCTGCCACATTTAGGCCCAGGAAGCTCTTAAGCATGTGATTAATTACTGTCCTGAATAGGTATACTTTCTTGAATTAGAGTTTTTATACTGAAATTAAAGAGATTATTTACCAAGAGGAAAGTGCTACTCAACATGAGAAATGGCAGCAGAATCAAGCTCCTGACAGAGTTCATATTTGTTGGAAAACCACTTTTAACCAGCTCTTATTTTGCTATGTTTCAGCTCACCTAAACTTCCCAGCTCAGTAGCAAACATCTTTTTTTAAAATATCTACAATATTTATTCCACATTTATTAGCTCAGTATCTGAAATCTGTAACCTTATCACACTTGCATGAGGCTAGAAGCAGCATAACCACTTAACATTAATTGCATATTAGCACAGACTAGCGGTCACAACTGACTACTACAATAAGTAACAAAATAACTTGTTACTACCACAAAAAGTATGGCTGCAGGAGCCAGGGACATTTTTTCTTAAAGTCACATCTTCTGCAACTGTTTTGATTTTCAACACAAAATAACCACACAAGATTTTTCTCATTTGTCTTATAAGATTAAACTCCTTTATACTTTTGTCAAATATTGATGTGACTCCCTACTTGGAAAATATTCAAAAAGCAGTAAAGTTCTTTACTGCCATAATGCAAAAGGTTCGAGACTGGCACAGGAGGTAAGCTGCTTTAAAATATCTTTTAAAAGAAAGTTTTAAGGGATGCAATGGAATAGCCTGCCTACAGGATTTACTGAGAGTTTTAATAAGATTAATAGCTTCTAACAGAAAAAGGTACTGACTACTAGGAAAGCACTTTTTTATAATCTGAAAAGCCACATGTTGGACCTGCCAAGATAAATTTGAACTTTTTACAAGTGTTATTTTAGGAACTCTAAATCCTAATGAATAAATAAAAGAAAAGTCAGGAACAGGAGAAATGGTGAATAGCTGTAGCCATCTGGAAGCTGTTCAAAGACTTACATGAAAGAAACAGATTTGACTGAAAAGCCATTTCCAGTAAAGAGGATCCACAACATGGAAGACTAATTACTACTGGTTGACATACACCAAGAATGTAGGAGGGAAGAACATGAATTTCCCCTTTTCATCAAGAGATCAGAATTATGGCAAATGGGGGGGTAGCTCACACTGATGCCATCTTTTATTATTTAAACAGCATATCAAGGTATAGTAGGTGTCTCATACAACACAGGCAAAAATCTGACACATCTGCTCCAGAGTTTACAGCCTAACAGCTCATTGTATTAAACATACATTGAAATTACACAATGGGGAAAAAGTAATTCTTACACTGTACCCATGGTATCTGGCAGGATGATTTCAGGTAGCTGTCATAGGTGATGCATACTACTGATCAGTACGTCATGAGTAAAAGGAGTTCTTGCACCAGCATCCACTACCTTACATTCATTAGCTCAGAAAAACTTTGAGCAAGCGGAGTTACATCCAGTCCCATTCTAGAACCATCAAGTCCACAAGAGAATTCCTGGAACACATGGAACCTCACTAATTGTGCTTATTTGACAACAGCTGTCAGCCATTGTTGTGCTATTGTCAGCACAACATCATACAGAATAATTCAAAGTATCTGGCTTTCACAGGTTATGTTGTCCCTCAGATGGTTATGGAAAAATAAAGTCCAATACTAATAAACTCACCTCTCTCAAGTCACTGCTTCTCCTAGCTCTCCATGTATGAAATGCCTAATCTTACAAGCCTAATTTCAGTGCCCCAAGTATATATGCACCTCCATGAATAGGGTCCTACCAAATTCACAGTCCATTCTGGTCAATTTCAAAGCCATAGGATTTGAAAATTGGTCAGTTTCATGTTTTCAGATGTTCTCATCTGAAATGTCATGGAGTTATAACCTTGTGACCCCAAAAGAAAGTCGTGGGGGTCACAAACCTGTTGTACAGGGGTCATGGGCTAGCCACCCTCACTTCTGTGCTGCCTTCAGAACCCAGCTACTGAAGGAGGCAGCTGCAGAGCTTCCTGCAACTAGAGGCTCCTCGAGGTGGAGATGGGTCCTGATCTCTCTTGTGCTGATGGGAGGACCCCAGCAGGGGCTCCCAGCTACTAGTCCTGGCCATTATAGGACTCGAAGGGACCTCAATAGGTCATCTAGTCCAATCTCCTGCACTTAAGGCAGGACTAGGTAATAACTTGAGTATCCCTGACAAGTGTTTGACTAATCTGTTCTTGAAAACCTCTGACAGAGATTCCACAGCCTCCCTAGACAATTTATTTCAGTGCTTATCTACCCAGACAATTAGGAAGTTTTTCTTCATTTCAACCTAAACCTCAATTGCTGCAATTTAAACCTATTGTGTCTTGTCCTATCCTCTGAGGTTAATGAGAACTTCCCCCCTCCTCTTTGTAACAGCCTTTTATGTATTTGAAAACTGCTGTCGTCGTCATCTCCCCGCCCCACCCCTCACCCCGTTCACTTCTCCAGATTAAACAATCCCATTATATCCAATCTTTTCTCATAGGTCGTGTTTTCTAAACCTTTAATCATTTTTGTCACTCTGGACTTTCTCCAGTTTGTCCCAAAATGTGGCGCCCAGAAGTGGACACAATATTCCAACTGAGGCCTTATCAGTGTGAGTGGAAGAATTATTTCTCGTGTCTTGCTTAAAACATGTCTGTTAATACATCTCAGAATGATTGTTGCAAAAAAAGCAAACATATTTCATTTTTGACTCATATTTAGCTTGTGATCAACTCTAACTCCTCAGATCCTTGCTGAATTATTCCATCCCAGGCAGTCATTTCCCATTTTGTGTTTGTGCAACTGATTGTTCCTTCCTAAGCGGAGTACTTTGCATTTGTCTTTATTGAATTTCATCCTATTTATTTCAGACCAGTTCTCGACTTTGTCCAGATTATTCTGAATTTTAATCCTATCCTCTAAAGCACACTGCAATTCCTGCAAGCTTGATATGATCTGCAAAGATTTTAAAGTTCTGGTCTACGCTGCCGATGGCTGTCAATGGGTGATACACAAGTTTCAGTACGTAGCTTGCGTATCTCCTGTCGACTTACTAACTTTCGCTTACTGTAGCATCTTCACTGCACTGTGTTGACAGGAAACACCCTCTGCTTGACGCAGTGTTACTTTTTGCACGAGGGTGGATTAACTGCAGCGGCCAGAATGCACTTCCAGGATTGACTGAGCAGGTCTCCACTGCTCACTCAATCAAACCCACTGCATTGATTTGTGGAGCCCAATACAGTGCCCACAATGTAGACATATCCTAAATATACTCTTTATGCCATTATCTAAATTGTTAATGAAGATATTGAACAGAACCAGACAGTACCAATCCCTGAGGGACCCGATTAGATATGCCCTTCCAGCTTGACTGTGAACCACTGATAAATACTCTTTGGGAATGGTTTTCCAATCAGTTTTGCACCCACCTTAGAGTAGCTCTATCTAGGTTGTATTTCCCTAGTTTGTTTATGAAAAGGTCATGGCAAGAGAGCATCAAAAGCCTTACTAAAGTCAAGATATACCAAAACTACCACTTCCCGCTATCCACAGCTTGTTACCCTGCCAAAGAAAGCTATTAGGTTGGTTTGACATGATTTGCTCTTGAAAGAGCCATGTTGATTGTTACTTATCACCTTATCTTCTAGGTGTTTGCAAATCAATTGCTTATTTCTCCATTATCTTTCCAGGTATTGAAGGTAAACTGACTAGTCTGTAATTCCATGGGTTGTCCTTACTCCCCTTTTTAGAGATTGGTACTGTATTTGCCCTCTTACAGTCTTCTGGAATCTCTCCCATCTTCCATGACTTTTCAAAGATAATTGCTAATGGCTCAGACATCTCCTCAGTCAGGTCCTTGAGTAGTCTAGGATCATCATTTCATTAGATCTTGGTGACTTAAAGAAAGACAGAAAGGCTGCCTGGCCCCTGTGCGCTCAGGGTCCCCCTGGCTCCCTAGATGTGTGCCACTTGCCCTGGCCAGGAGCCATGTGGCATCCTCTCCTCCCCACCCCTGCCTGCTTTGTGCCAGCTCCGGTCAAGGCACCATTGGGCTCACGTGGGAGAGGGGTGGGGTTGGAAGGGGGAGGAGCGGCCACCATGCAGCCCTGCTTGGGGCCATGGGTGGCCTGAGTCCAACCAGCAGGGCACCGCTGGGCCTACTTGGGAGAGGGGCGGCCACTAAGGATGTCAATGTGGGGCAGCTACTCAGGGGGGCCTTGCCGGCATCCCCCCACCAAGGTACGCCACTGCCGCAATGGGGATGGAGGGGGAGCAGGAAATGGGCCTGCAAGGCCCCCCACACCGAACACCCTGGCCAAGGCACAATTGGGGGGGAGGGATTTGGCATCCCCCTTCAAAAGGTTGCTGACCCCTGTTCTAATGTTTTTGTAGAATGTTTTCTTGTTACCTTTTATGGCTCTAGCTAAACTCATTCTGTGCCTTGGCTTTTCTAGTTTTGTCCCTACCTGCTTTTTTTTTTGTTTTGTTTTGTTTTTTGGTCTTCATCCTTCATAATTAGACCTCACTTCTACTTTTTACAGAATTTTTTAGTTTCAGATCATTGTCAATCTCTTGGTTAAGCTACAGTGGTCTCTTACCATAAGTCTTATCTTTCTTATGCAGTGGGATAGTTTGTTCTTGTGCCCCTTAATCATGTCTCTTCGAAAAACTGCTAGCTCTCTCAAGCTGTTTTTCCCCTTAGACTTATTGCCCAGGGTATTTTACCTACCAACTCCCTAAATTTGCTAAAGTATGCCTTCTTGAAATCCATTACTTGATTCTGCTGTTTTCCCTTCTACTGTTCCTTAGAATCATGAACTATTATTTCATGATCACTTTTATCCAAGCTGCCTTCCACTTTCATAGACTCAAAGAAGGGTAGGACTGGAAGGGAAGTAGTATAAGACTAGAAGGGATTACTAATAGATTACTCTCAGTATAATCACAACCAAGATATGGCAAGTTAGGCACTAGTTTCAATAGCATCCCACTGTTACCTTCTCACAGCATTTTCAACTGTTTCAGGACTGGAAAGGGTCAGTGTTCTCTCAAGTGCCAGTTTTAATTTGAACATTTTCAAAGAGTCCCATACTTCATTTCTCAACAGTACATGAAATTCTCACTACTGTCTGTAAGACTGCTGGGCTGAGCACAATAGGTACAGTGTTCATTTAATGAAAAAACTGTCAAGTGTATATTTTCTATATTTCTCATTTCTTAGTACAATATATTTATTCTGGAAAATTGAAATCAATCATGTCTAGAAGCAATCTAAGGTTTGCCTGAGAAGTATTACAGAGTAGTATCTCATTTAGCGCATCCATCAGGCTCTGGGTAAATGTAGTGTAAAATAAGCTTCCAGACAAAAGCGATATATCAAAGAAAGTTTCTAAATCCAGGCTAGACTGCAATAGCCCAAAAACTTAAGTGAAACTATAAATTTAAAACAATAAATTCATGTCTCTAAAGTTCAGAGATTAAATCCCTGTCTACATTAGAGATCAAACCATGTTTGTTTAACTGATTTTTTTCTTCAACAAAATTTAAACATGGTTCATGCCAACAGCATAATAGCAAACTACTTATGCCTGATCTATAGTGGCTAGTTAAAAACAGGTTCAGGAACACTTTTGTATTGATAAGGAAGAGACAGCCTAGATCTCCTCCCTTGTATCACCCACAATTTAAAGAAAAAGGAGAGAATTTCAGCCTGCTACTCTGAACTGTGCAACTTCTCACAGATGTTCACTAAACTGTTCTCAGGTGAATAGGCTGCTTCTCCCTAACAAACTCAGCTCCCACTTCTTAAAGGGGAAATAAATTTCACTCAAAGTGAGGGGAAGAGCGAGAGATGATTCCTTACTGAACATTTCACTAATCATCTTCCAACGCAAACATGGAAAGGACAGCTTATGCAATATGAGAAGGCCAACCTAGAGTTAAGTTTTCTTGATTCAGAAATTCTCTTCTGTTAAGGAGTAATTTGACAAATTAAAAAAAATTTTACCTTTAAAATTAAGGTTCTGAAGTTCTGAGTTGGTGTGGATTATATTCCCTCGTGTCTCCCTTCTCTGTCCCACATACAACAGAATACAAGATGTACCCCAAAATTTCTTCCCTTTAAATCAGGAGATAGTATTGGGGGAAAAAAGATCCACTGGATTACAAGTACTCTAGCTGAATAGATGCTAGTATACCTACTAAAAAAAGCACTTTTCATGGCTGGTTAATAAAGATAAAGGTCATTGCTACTGGGAGAGTTACACCACAAGTTCAGAATCTGTTTTACAGAAATTATCAGAAATTCATCTGGAGGAGTGAGAGCTTCCTATAGCAAAAGCTATACTTAGGAAACTCTCCTTCACAGGGGCCCACAAATTAAAAAACAAACACTTCCAAAAGTCTACAGAGAACACAGTAGTTCAGCGTAAGAATACTAAAAAGTACTAAAAAAGTATCCGTCTCCTTGGTCTGGGAAGCACTTCACAAAAATTGTTTAAGAAGCACCATGACACAATTAGTTTTCTTTAAAATCTTGTAACTGACTACAGTAATAGGAATGGGGTTTCATAATTAAGGAAGACAGAGGCCTTTTTCTAAGATTTTGAGTTGCAATTTGAATGCACCAGCAGCTTGCTGATTCTAACCCTCAACAGACAGGCTAAAATACATTGTGATGAAAGTTCCATCACATATGAGGGCCATAACCATGTAGTGCCTTAAAATGTAATAAGACTCAAGTTAAAATGGAATTGGATTGAGAGCCAAATGAAAGGATTTTCAGGAGCAATGTATTAACTCAATTGAATAACTTTAAAAATATAAGCTCCTGAACTCTGTCAACATATCAAATTGAGAATGCCTGTAAAAACAGGATGATAGTAGGTAAGCCTTGAAAAATGAAGGCACTTCTCAGTGATGCCGTTTGTTAAGCAAAGGTTTCAAAATATGAATAGCCTATGGATGGTAGAAAGACTATCACTATAAGACACTAATACACATTTGATGTCAATATATTGCCCCAACTTTTCAAATAAGAACGCAGTGTCAAAGAGATTTTATTTTATCTTTAAAACAGTCAGGAGATGCTTAGATACTTTGATGATTGAGACTGTGGAATCTCAAAAAAATTCAGGCAGGATGCCTTAGACTGGAACTACAATAGAAACGCAAAATCACTGGCTGTGTTATAAGACATTAACTACCTTTGCAACCGCACCCAGCCATACCCTGTCAGGGATTCCTGTGATAGATAACCAAAGACTGTATGTGACTCAGGACTTGCTGGCACCAGCAAAATCACCGGGACTTGCTGGCACCAGGAGAATCCCATTATGTGTTATAAGTGTCCAATATGTGGTAAATGACCTGTTAAGTATTGGAAACTCCACTGTACAATCTGTATGTAAAATGTAAAGTTAAACAAATCTATAAGCCGTCTGTATCTTGAATCCAGCAAAGTTCCTGAGATCAGCACGGAGACATGCTGCCTTGGCTTCCCTATAGCTATAGCCTTCTATGTGTCTGTCAAGATTAAAGTTCTGTTCGTTCCAACCCGAACTGAGTAGCTGTGTGATTCTTTCCACAAGACCATATATGAAAGATGGAGGAGGACAGAGGTACAGAAACTATTGTGTGTGTGTGTATGTACACACACACACACACACACACACACACACACACACACACACACACA
>ML675610.1:60032677-60083479 GCA_007922155.1 Mesoclemmys tuberculata
CACACACACACACACACACACACACACACACACACACACACACACACGAGAGAGAGAGAGAGAGAGAGAGAGAGAGAGAGACCAAAGAAATACTAGGCTAAAAGCTCTGCTCAACCATCACTACAAACCAAGAAGCAGAGTTTAAATTTCAGCATGATAAATTGATAGAAGCCTAAGACAGATAGGGATATTGTCTGTATAAAAAAGTGTCTGGTAAAAATTCTAGTTATCCACTTGTGAAGGGCAATAATTTCCTTCTCCTCTATTTCTGTGTAAAATACCTTTACGTTTTTTGCCCCTTGGTAAGGATAAGCAAAGATATTGTGCCTTGGCTGATAAGTGTTTATGATAATCTTTCAAGGACACTGTAACAAAATGCAGACTGTAAATATGGAAATAAACAATTGTCATCCAGACACACAACTGAGGTACAGGACAACAGTGGAACCAGAACAGAAATAAACTAACCCACGGTGTCTACTAAGTGTCAAATAATATTCAATACAAGCAAAAACAATATCCAACTACAGAATAATGATGACCCTGTCACAAGTGTATCATGGTAAGAAAATATTGATTACTGTAGGAAGATCTTACAAAATAAAAGTAAGCGATCAAAAATCTGACTCACCAGGACTTTAAAGTTATACCCTTTCACAGAACAACCTTGTACTGTGGTAAACTATTACACTTTGGATTTGTTTTCAATAAACATAGCAAAAGTCATTTCATATGTTCATAAACTATATAGACATGATAATCTTGAACAATTTCTGATATATTAGTTGCCATATAACCACTTTTCAATGGGACTACGTTGAAGACACACACAAAGTGACATTAAGAGTTTCATTCATTGTCTTTCAAAGATTTTTATAGCTACCAACCTTGCCAAACTTATTTTATTTGGGGCCTAAAATACAAGCTAGTTCTTTCCTTTTAATAAATTAACATCTTTAACAAAGATTCTGGAGACCAAATTTCTTCCCTCAGCTATATATTTTGCAACCTCACTATCTTCAGATTATGATATCAGTGCAAGCGTAAATTTATGTTCATTTATAAAATTATTTCCAGGCCAAAATAGATGGGATATTATTGTATGTGTGATGGTCAAAAGAGGTTACTCACCTTGAGCAGTAACAGGTTCTTTGAGACGGTTGTCTATGTGGATTCTCCACTTTAGGTGTCCATGCACCCTGCATATGAGATCAGAGATTATGGTACAGTGCCCAGCTGGGTCACACATGCGGTCGCCATCTTGTGCTGTTTTAGGTGGTTTCGTAGCACCGTGCGACCAACCGTCCCTGTGTTCCTTCTGTACTGCAGAGCGTCTTTTATATCTATATACTCCAAAGCAGAAGGGAAGAGGGAGGGTAGTAGAGCACCATCTTGAAGAACCTCAGTTATTACACAAGGTAAGTAATTTTCTCTTCTTCATCCCCGTATGTACATCCCCGTATGTACTCCCCTTTAGTTGACTATTGAGCAATGCCCCTCAATAGAAGGAAGGGGTTTTAGAGTTGTGTTACGTACAGTTGATAAGACAGTAAGGCCAAATAGGGCATCTGAGGCTGATTGTTGTTCTACAGTATAATGTTTTGAAAACGTGTATAGATGCCCAAGTGGCTGCTTTACAAATGTGCATAATGGATACATTGTTGAGGAAAGCAATGGATGTTGAAACTGCTCTTGTGGAATGTGTGCAGGTCCCAACTGGGACCTGTTGGGGTTTTTTTTGGTAACAAAAGTGAATACACCCTGATATCCACTTAGATAGTCTTTGTTTGGAAATAGTCTCTCCTGTTGATCGCTCTGTTGTACAGATGAAAAAAGTCTTAGTGATTTCCTAAAGCTTTTTGTTATATTTAGGTAGAAGGCCAGTGCTCTTCTGACACAGAGGGTGAGAAATGCTGCTTTTCTCTTATCTGCATGTGGTCTAAGGAAAAACGCAGGTTAGTGAATGAGTTTAAGTGAAAAGCAGATGTGACTTTGGGTAGAAATTTTGGATGTGATCTCAGGGTGACTGTCTTTACAGAAAATTGTTTATGGATGGTAAGGCCATTAGTGCACCCAGTTCTCCTACTCGCCTAGTGGATGTGATGGCAATGAGAAAGGCAACGTTCCTGGAGAGGTATAGTAGGGAACACATGGCAAGAAATTCAAAAGGGGTTCAATGAGTCTGCGTAAAACCAGGTTACAGTCCCATGTAGGAGCTGGGGTTCTGGTCTCTGGGTAGGTGTTTCTAATGTCCTTGAAAAATTGTTTAGTTGTTGGATGGGCAAATATAGTAGCTCTGTCCACTTCATTTTGAAATGCTGTGATAGCCACCAGGTGTATTTTAATGGAACTTATGTAAGTCCCCTGTTTTTTTTAGTTCCAATATGTAGTCTAATACTCATGATAAATAGAGGAAGTTCGGTTAAGGTGTTTATTACAGCACCACATACAGAATCTTTTCCACTTGTGGATGTATGCCGTCCTTGTGTTTAGTCTTCTGCTGGTTAGTAAGACTTATCTTACTTCATCTGAACAGCTAAATTCACTTTCTGTGAGCCATGGAATAACCATGCTTTGAGGTGCAGGATCGTCAGGTTGAGGTGATGGATACATCCCATGTCCTGTAAGAGGAGATGAGGAATTTGCAGGAGATGTTGCAGTGATCACCCTGCCATTTGCGAAAGGTAGGGAAACCAAGCTTGTCTGGACCACACAGGTGACATCAGAATGATTCTGGATTTGTCCCTCCTGATTTTAAGGATGACGCTGGCTACTAATGCTATGGCTGGAAACGTGTACATTAGGGGCACATCTCATTTGATGAGGAGATCATTGCCTAGTGAGTTCAGACCCAGTCCTGCTCTGGAGCAGGATTGTGGGCACTTGGTGTTTTGCGATGTTGCAAACAGGTCTATTGCAAGGAATCCTCATTGACTGAATATGGTGTGAAGGAGTCTGGGCTCCATTTCCCATTCATGGCTTTGTGCAAAGTCGGTGCTCAGTGCATCCACTGTTGAGTTCTGGCAGCCTGGAAGGTATGATGCCATTATGTCAATCTTGTGGCTGATGCACCAATTCCAGAGATGTACTGCCTCTGTGCATAGGGAATGCAATCTTGTGCCCCGTTGGTGGTTTATTTAAAACATGCGTGCTGTATTGTTCATTGGGATCCTGACTGATTTGTTCTTGATCACTGGGAGAAAGTACTTGTATGTATTCCATACCACTCTTAATTCTGGCTGATTTATGTGGATGTGGACCAACAGCCTTGGATCTTGTTGAGTAGATGCGCTTCCCAGCCTATTAGGGAGGCATCTATGGTGATTGTCAATGTCAGGGTCCTTTGGAAAAAACAGACTCCTACACAGACGTTTCCTGGGTGGGTCCACCATTTTGGAGATTCCTTCACTTTGGGTGGTGTTGTGAGGAGTTTATTGAGGCTGTGCTTGTGAGGTGTGTAAACTGTTCGAAGCCATGCCTATAGAATTCTCATGTGAAGTCTGGCATGCTTGACCACAAAAGTTGTTGCTTAACAGTTGTAGGCATGGTCTGGTGAATACCTGAGGACTGATGATATTAGATTGAGTAGAGTGATAAAATGTTGAGGTGGTGTGTTGAGGGAGGCCCCAATAAGTTTTAGCTTTTGAACAGGTACCGCTGTTCATTTATTTGTAACCTTAGGTTCGTAAATACAGTTATAGTGCTTTGTGTGGCCTCTAGCACTTCCTTTAGTGTTGACATCCTTATCAGACAGTCGTCTAAATATGGTAATATCATGACTGTTTCCAGAGGTGTGTTGCCACTACTGATAGAACTTTTGAAAAGGCCCTCAGCGCAGTCAATAGTCCAAACAGAAGTACCCTGTCCTGAAAGTGTTGGCTTCCTAAAGTGAACCACAGGAATCTCTTGTGTAATGGATGTACTGTTATATAAAAACATGGATCTTGGAGGTAAAGAGCAGACAGCCAATCACCCTTCTCTAGCCCTGGAATAATTGTTGGTAGTGTCACCATCTTGAAATGTTAGGTTCTAAACAATTTGTTGAGTTTTCTTAAATCTAGGATGGGTCTCCACCTGCCTGCCGTCTTCTGTGTTAGCAAGTAGTGTGAAAAGAAGCCCTTCCTGTTGAACTGTGGTGGTAGAGGTTCTACTGTACCTAGCTGTATCAGGTGTTATACTTCCTGTTGTAACAGGTTCTCATGAGAGGAGTCCCTGAAGAGGTGTGGGGAAAGGGATTGGGTAGGTGGGATAGATATAAAGGTAATGGGATAACTGGTCTCTAAATAATTTCTAGAACCCATCTGTCTGTTGTGATGTTTCTCCAGCCCTGCTGGAATGGTGACAGTCAATCTCTGAATGGTGTGGAGATACGTGTTTCCAGCGGCAGCATTTTGGGGTGTCCCATGCTCTCGACCATACCTTCAAAATTGTTGCCTAGGTGTGGATTGCTAAGGTGTTGAGGGCTGGTTTGGCATGATGTCTCCTGGTCTGACAACACTGTTTACAACTTTGGTCGTATTGTCTATTTGTCATATTGTCTGCATACGGTAGGCAGAATCTTTGAATATAAAGCCTGCCTTGTTTCTTTTTATTTACAGGGGTGTAGATTTTAGTCTTGTCTGAGAGTCTTTGAGGGAGTGAAGAGACTTCTCTGTTTTCTCAGTAAATAACTTTGGGCCTTCAAACGGCAGGTTCTCCACTATTGACTGCATCTCTCTGGGAAAACCTGACAGATGGAGCCATAATGCATGATTCATGATTAACGTGGCATGAAACGTGCAGCTGTGTCAGCGGAGTCAAGCGAAGCCTGCAATGCTGTGCGAGCAATAAGGTTGCCTTCCGTGATGTTGGTCATGAAAACATTGTTGCTTACCAGTAACTGCTGCTCTTCGAGATGTGTTGCTCATATCCATTCCAGTACAGGTGAGTACACACCACTGTGCATGGGTTCCCGAAACTCTTTTCCGCCTAGCAGACACCAGAGGGTCGGCTCAGGCGCCTCCTGGAGTGCTGCGCGCATGTCGCGACACATGAGGCACAGCCAACCCTACACCCCCTCAGTCCCTTCTTTCTGCCAACTCCGACAGCGGGGATGGAGGGTGGGTATGGAATGAATATGAGCAACACATCTCGAAGAACAACAGTTACTGATAATTAACCATGTTTTCTCCTTTGAGTGATTGCTCATATCCATTCCAGTATAGGTGATTACAAAGCCATGCCCTGTAGGTGGGTAGGAGTCACCAGTGAGCTGCCCGCAGCACGGCTCTGCCAAATCCCACATACTCTGTCGCCTGCTGGGTGATAGCGCTTGAGATCTGGTTGAGTGTGCTACGATGGTTCTTGAATGTGGCACTTTCGCCTGCTCGTAGCTGAACTTGATGTAGGACATAACCCACAAGGAGATCGCTGGGTGGACACAGGTGAACCTTTCATCCGGTCCACCACTGCAACAAAGAGCTGCGTAGATTTCCAAAGCGGCTTTGATTGCTCGATGTAAAAGGTTAGGGCTCGTTACACATCCAGCAAATGTCACCTCCTCTCCTCCTCTGAGCTATGTGGTTTGGGAAAATACGGGGAGAAAAATATCAATGGAACTGGGAAACCATCTTGGATTGGGAGGCTGGATATGGCCTGAGCTGGACCGTGTTCTTACTGAATACAGTATGAAGGGCTCCGAGGTCCCAATCTTAATTTTGGAGACACTCCTTGGGAGGTAACGGCCATCAGGAAGGCTACCTTCCATGAAAGCATGAGCCGGGGGCATAAAGTCATGGGATCAAAAAAGGGGGAACCCCGTGGGTCTCAAGAGGGCCAGGCTGAGATCCCCGGGAGACACCAGATCGCGTACTTGTGGATGAAGCATCCCCTGATGCCAAGCAAGATTTGTTGGCCCTGCTCCGATCAGGCTCTCTCTCCTCCTCCGTCAGCCACAGCACCTCCAGGCCATGAGATGCGGGGAGTCCAGGTTCAGGTACAACAGGCAACTATGGTCCTGGGAGAGAAGGTCACGCCGCCTCAGAAGCTGCATGGACAGGGCGATTGAATGGTCCAGCAGCATGCTGAACCAGTACTGCCTTGGCCAGGCCAGAGCAATGAGTAAGACATCTACCCTGTGCCATATTACTTCCAAGCAGAATATTGGGCCAGATTGGAATGGGTGAAACGCGTACGAGGGTCTCTGTCCAGTCGAAGAGGAGCATTTCAGAAATTGACCTGGTCTTGAGACCTCATAGTGAGCCGAGCCTTGGGCACTTCACATTCCAGGCTGACGCGAATAGATCCAGTTGGGGAACACCCCCTTTTTGGGGGACCGCAGACACTACCTACGGGTGCCACAACCAGTCGCAGTGGGATAGAGACGACCTGCTGAGGTGATCTGCCTGGTCACTCCTCATTCCGGGGAGGTGAAAGGCAGTTAAATGGAAATCGTGCCTCACTGCCTAACCTCACAGGTGGATCGCTTCCTCACAGAGAGCCAGGGAGCGCACTCCTCCCTGCCTGTTCACATACAACATGGCTGCGGTGCTGTCCATCTGCACCTGCACTAGTCTGCCTGTCAGGAATTGGAGGACACACCCTGCACTCTAGGTGAATAGCCCTCAGCTCCTTCCAGTGTAGGAAGGCTAGGGCGGGCAGGAGAACTATAACCACTCGATTCAGTGGGTTGCTGCTCAGAACATATACCAAGGCCAACCACACCTGAATCGATCTGAGCCTCCAGCGAGCCAGTCTCACTATGTATATGCAGACCGCCATGTGACCTAATGGCTCAAGGTAGTGCCTGACTATTGTCGTGGGCATTGGTGCAGCTAGGAGATGATATAGACCATCGCCTCAAAACATGGCTGAGGCAGGAAGTCATTGGCCTGGGAAGCGTCCTGGATGGCCCTGATGAATTCTGTGTATTGCACTGGGGTCAGTATGGACTATAGCTCATTTATGAGCCATCCCAGCCTGCTGCATGTAGAGCAAGTGAGGGTCCTGGTCTCCTGCACTTGAGGCCTGGACCTGCCCCATATCAGCCAATCATGCCGGTAAGGGAATATTTGTGCGCCCTTCCGTCTCAGGTGGGCAGCCGCTATCGCCATGCGTGAAGTGGAGTAAGCTCCTGATGCCGGGAAGGACGAGCACCCAAAGTATGCGTCCTTGAGGTCGAGAGCAGCACACCAGTCTCCCAATCCAGAGAAGGGATGATGGAGGCTAGGGAAAACCATGCGAAACCTGAGTCATTTGATCTGCTGTTTAGCCAGCGCAGGTTCAACATGGATCTCAGATGTCCCCTTGCCTTGGGCGTAAAGGAGTACTTTGGATAAGACCTCTTTCCCCTTCTTGAGGAACCATACCAGTTCTCCCTGGTATGAAGAAAGACGTGTGAGGCAGAGGTATAATTAAGAAGTAACAGTCATTGAGCTCTACAAAGAAATTGGGTAGGGTCATATTTCATTAATCTGGGGAGAGTGGAAAAGTCCAGAATTAATTTTAGGAGTGAAACCAAAATATGTTAATTGGGAGAGTGTGTCAATATTGATTTTATTTAGTGGGAGCTGATTTATTAGTGGGGGTCCCTGAAGAGGGACAAAGGTGAAAGGCTTGGGGGGACAGCATCGTTTGCTGCTTCAGGCAGATGTGAACTAGGGGTGGCTCATACCCACTGAAATTTGAGTCCACGCCTAAACCACATGGCCCTCCTGGTGAACTTCAGGAAAGGGTGGGCAGATCCATGACAGCAGTAGGGGCACCGCCCTCGGGCATGCCACCACCAAGGCAGGTGCAAACCTGCAGCTCCCACAGGCCAGCAAAGACTTGTTAGGCAATCTTAGGGGGCTTCCTGTGTAGTCTATCTTGGGTGCCCCTGCTGGAGGCAGAGGATGAGATGAGGGGTTGATTCCGTGCTCTAAAACCTTATTCCTGTCCCTACTTTTATAGGGTTGGAAGGCCCTAGCGTAGGCCTCGGCTGCTGCTCTGCCTGGGGACGTGACTGCCGCCTAGAAAACCAGAGCATGAACAGGCCCAGGGAGCGAAGCGTGGCCCCCGGGTCCCTCAGACCATGCAGCTTACAGCGATCTGATCAGAGAAGAGGGCCAACCCATCAAAAGACAGGTCTGAGGACTGCAGCCACAAGCACCTCCTCATGGAAATGGCAGAGGCTATGGCCCTACCTGCCGAGACAGCAGCGTCACCCAGCACCTGGAGCACTGCCCTAGCCACCAGGATTCCCTCATCCAGGACAGTGGTGAAGTCTATGGCCTGGTCCTGGGGCAAGGTCACAGCAAACCACCTGAGGGAATTCCACAAAATAAATTTATATCTCCCCAGAAGGGACTGGTGGCTGGCAATTCTGAACTGCAGGGCTGCCATGGAATACATCTGTCTCCCGAACAAATCCAGCTTTTTGCTGAGCTTGTTCCTGGGAGTGGAACCAGGCTGATCTTAGCCGTCCCACTGGTTGACTGCATAAGCTGAGAGCACAGCACCAGAGTTCCCGGGGCTGGGTGACTGAACAAATACTCAAACCCTATAACCGAGGCATCGACCTTCCTCCAGGCCACCTTAGACGTATAGGTGAATGAGGAAGGGGTTTTCCACAGGCCTTAGCAATTTTGAGAGCCCTATCGTGGACAGGTAGGGCTTCTCTTGCTGGGGCAGGCGCCGCCAGTACATTGAAGAGGGTATTATTGGCCTTACTAATTCCTTGACTGCAAGCTCCAAGTTAGAGATCACCCTCTTGAGCAGCTCCTGGTGTGCCTTGAAATTCTCCAGTGGTGCCATGAGGTCCTGGGAGACTGCCTCTCCTGGGGAAGGGGAAAAGGACTGCTGGGGCATATCCTGTGGGTGCTCCCTTGCATGCCAAAGGCATACGCCCACAGAGCGTCCTTCCATGGGGTCCGACTCCTCGTCTGAGGAGCAGTGGCTATGAACCTTCCCCTGTGCCAGGAACATGGACTGCACCCCCGCTGACAGAGTGGGTGGGGCCCTAGTCCCATCTAGATGCCCATGGGGGCCACTAAAGCCATTGTTGCGGCCATGCTGTCTCAGTACGGAGGACTCTGAGGTGCCGACTGCCCCTTGGTAATCGGGACCGGTGCCACTCCAGACTCCACGGTGCCGAGCCTTGCTCCGGCGACCAGGTTCCGCATCTGGGACTGTGCAGTGCAGGGTATTTGCGTGGCGACCAGGTTCCGCACCGGCTCGGTGCATGTGGACCCCTCGGTGCCGAAGCCTAACAGTAAGCAGGTTCTGCGTCACCTGTGAGCCAGAGTAGGAGCTGCCTCAGCACCACCTGGCGGCTCTCGACCGGTGCCATCTCTTGGCTCGTGCTGCCTCCGGTGCCAGGGACCGACGTCGGCGCCAAGAGGGAGACCCTACATCCTGAGTCAAAGCAGGCTGGCTCGATGACATCGACCTGGAGTGACTCCTGGAGGAGTGTCCTCACTGTGCGCCTGCTGGGAGATCTTCCTCCCCGTACCAGGGGTTTCCACTGCCCTTCGGGGGGGACTCAATGCGTGCTTGCCCTGGGACACTAGCCCCTTCTCCCTCAATGAAGCGCGCGCGCATGCGTGCGTGCGTGTGTGTGTGTTGGGGGGGGGGGGAAGGGGGCGGCAGCATAAGCAGGCCGAAAAGGCTCTTGCTGCCTGAAGCCTCCAGTGTCAACGGCATTGGCACTCTCTCACTCCCAGGAGACGGGGTGGCTCCCTGCTCAGAGATGCAAGCACCAGAGAAGACTCGATGGGCCGTGGCCAATGCATCTCTGCACTCGACCCTGCCCATACCCATGGGTCAGGGGAGTTTCCGCACTCTATGTGCTGCCTCCTCTCCTTCGGCACCGGGGGCTGTTGCTCAGTGCTGAGCCAAGGCCAGTGCTGGCGACGCACTCTACACTGAGGTAATGCTTGGTGCAGTGGTTTGCGGACGAACTCCACGGTATCGGGGATGAGGAGTACGAGCTGAGAACCTCCTGGCGGCCCTCGACCAGTGCCACCTCATGGACTGTGCTGCCTCCAGTGCTGAGGACCAACATCAGTGCCGAGAGGGGGACTCCGCTTCCCGAGTTGAAGCAGGCCAGCTTAAAAACGACAGACCTGGAGCAACTCCTGGGGGAGCATCCTCACTCTACCCCTGGTGGCCGTCTGGCGGGAGATCTTCCCCCCTGTACCAGGAGTCTCCACCGCCCTTTGGGAGGACCCAACACAGGCTTGCCACGGGACACCGGCCCCTTCTCCCTCAGCGGGGGGAGACGGGGAAGGGGACAGAGGCAGCATAAGCAGGCCAACAAGGCTCTTGCTGCCCGAAGCCTCCGGTGTTGACAGTGTTGGCAGGGGCACTCTCCCACTCCTAGGAGTCGGGGGTAGCTCCCTACTCGGAGATGCAGGCACCGGAGAGGACTCTACAGGCCGTGGCTGGTGCATCCCCGCACGCGACACTGCCTGTACTGTGCCACGTCGAGCCCAGTGCTGGTGATGTGCTCTACACCGAGGTGATGCTTGGTGCTGTGGAGCTCGGTGACGAGCCCAGCCCAGACCGGTGCCGCCATGGAGCGGAACAGCTCAGGAGCAGAGCGCTGCTGCCATGAACAGGGCCTTGATGTTTTAAAAGCCATGTAGATCTTGCAGCAGTTTTTTTTGTTTTCTTCTCTCTTCCCCTTTGGCACTTAAGGTACCGATGGGGGAGGGGGAATCCTAAATCCAGGTGGCCCTGCCTGACCACCTTAAGTCTCTCAGGGACTTCTTATCTAAAAACTACGTAAGCTAAGTACAGTGCTTAGAAGAACAAAGAACAAATAAAGAGGAATGGTACTTTCAGGAGAGCAAGTGCTAGTTCCAGCAACCCTCACAGGCAGAAAGAAGGAACTGAGGGGGTGTAGGGTCAGCGGTGCCACATATGCCGCGGCATGTGCGCGGCACTCCAGGGGGCGCCTGAGCCAACCCTATGGTGTCTGCTAGGGGGTAAAAAGTTATGGATATGAGCAATCACTCGAAGGAGAACTGATCTTTTTTGTCTTCTGGTAAGCTGTCAATAAAAAACTCTCCAGTTTGGAAAAAATTGTGTGGGTGTATTTCAATAAAAGTGCCGCATAACTGGCTATTTGAAATTGTAGTGTTGTGGTAAAGTAAGCCTTGAAGCCGAAGAGATCTAGTCTCTTCTAAACTTTATCATACAGGATTGTTCTGCCATGATGTTGTTTCCCTCTCTGCTTCGCTGCCTGCACTATTAAAGAATTTGGTGCAGGGTATGAGAATAAGAGTTCACTGTCTTTAGGAGGGACATAATTCTTCTTGTCTGACCTCTTGCATGAAGGTGGTGCTGTTGCAGGTGTCTGCCAGATAGTTTTGGCAGGTTCCATGATGGCATTGTTAATGGGTAATGCTATCCTGAAGGAAGCAGCAGTCTGCAGAATGTCACAATTTGTGTCGTGACTCAGATACCTCTTCAAGGGATATTTCGAGAGCCTCGGACACCCTTTTGAAGAGGTCCTGGAATTGTTTGAAGTCATTCCCCATGATGGAGGCATTACGGTTTCATCCGGGGAGGATGATGCTAAATCCGGTGGAGAAGAATCCTCATGATTGGAGACTTCATTGATGTCTGACTACTTCCTCTTGTGGCTTACAGGGAGGTGGAGCTGCTGTTGTTGGAGTGTGTAGTGCCCTCCAACTTGGTGGACTTAGGGTCCTTGGATGTTGAGCTCTTTACATGGCCCAGGGTCCCAATATTGCCATTGAAGTGGAAATGGGAGGTGGCACCCAGAGATGCCCATACCAACTTGGTGCTCAAGATGAAGAATGATGGGATAGCCACGGACTTGGTAAATGAATAGAGAAATAAGGAGGTGAGTGTATTTGTCCTTCTTCCTCCCCATCGCTGGATAGTGGAGAGGCTGATCTGGGCATTGTAATGATGTGGCTCCATACCGAGCGTGATGAGATGGCATCGGTATCGAAGAGAGGGGATGTCTGGAGTTGCTGAGACTACCAGTTCTCTCTGCCTCAGAAACTGCTATGGTACCAGAAGGGATGGTACTGCTGTTGGTGTAAATGGTGGTACTGAACTGGTTGCTGTTGAAGGTTTCACCAGTACCGTAGGTGGAGGCATAGATTAGCATACCGTTGATGTAGCTGGTGCCGGATGTCTTTTTGGCTCAAAAGGTACAGAGGCTGAGGGCTTTTCTTTGGTCTTAGTGCCCTTCTCCAAGCTTGCCCTCTTAGGGTCCTTCGCTCTATGCATACCAGCAGTACATGGAGGTACCAAAGTCTCGGCACCAAGCGCTTTGGACTCTGACAGTACCAAAGTGGTTTCTGTGGCTGAAGAATGCTTTTTCTTTGTTGGTTCCCTCTGAGGCGAAGTTGAAGAGCGCTCTTTTGTGGTCTTTTTCAGAACAGACCCTTTGTTAGATGCTTTTGTGGCCAGCTCTGTGTCAGAAGCTGCCGATGGTGAACACCGGCTGGGAGGGGACCCTGGCTCTGGTTCTGACGTGGGTCTCAACGATTTCTCCATCAACAGGTGTTTTAGTTGAAGGTGTCTAGCATTCCTTGCTCTCACCTTTAAAATGTGATAATGTGAGCACTACTGGTGAATATGTGATTCACCCAGGGAACAGAAACACTGACAGTGACCGTCTGACAACAGAATGGAGAGCCTGAAGGTCGGGCACCGCCTGAACCCTGGGGAACCAGGCATGTCCAGGTTTAGTCAGTTTTGGTTTTATGCTTTAGTAGGAACTCTAGGCAATCTATTTCCTAACTATTCACTGTCGGGAAGAAGGGAAAAGGGAAAAAGAAAAAAAAATTTTGAGGATAGGGTAAGGAAAAAAGGGGAGAGAGTCAACTATTTACTAAATTCCTAATCCCAATAACTATCTATCCAACAACTATCTGCCATCTGAGAAAGAAGAGCACTCCTGAAAGCTCCGACTCAAGCCAAAGCAGTAGAGAAGGAACTGAGGGATGATTGGTCGCACGAGATGGCAACAGCACACGTGACCCAACCAGGCAATGTTACCATAAATCTCCGATCTCACATGTAGAGTGCATGGACACCTAACGTGGAACACCCACAGGGACACGTCTCAAAGTTTTGTGCGCTATAATTCTGAACCGTTGTATATCCATCAGATACAGAATACAGATGAATATTTTGTTTTCCCCTTTAGTCTATGAATTACGAAAGTGCCTTAACAAAAGTAATGACAAAGTCTAAGGATGATAATTAAACTCTTGTAGTTAGTCACACACCAGATGGACTCAACGGCCTGAATTGTCAAAAGTGAACAGTGAATTTTCAATGGTACTTCGATCTTTTGGGGAAAAACAATAAATCAGACGTTTTAGTGTATTCCTTCAGGCACACAAAAATCAAGGCATCCAAAAATCACTAGTTACTCTTGAAAAAGTTTAGACTAATATAACCTCATTGTTTTACATGTAGTATATGATGTCAAGTTACCTCAAGAACAGTTCAAAATGCTTTACCAAAGCTTTTAGATTTTTGTCAGGAAAGCACATCTTCCCCAGTATCTCTGGAAGTTTAACTGTAAATAAGCAGAGAAATAAACAAAAATACTTAGTCTACAAATTAAACAAGTTTAATTGCTTCTACCCAATATTTGGTTTAATACTCATAGAGGAGGAATATAAAAATCTTTCCTCTAGCAGCTTTTCACCTCTTTGGAAAGTATTATACTCATCAACACAAAACCCTTAATGTCTATTAGACAAATGTCCAGAATGAGAAAGTTAATACTGTTACTTTTGTTTCCTGACCTGCACTGGAAATATTTTTTTTTTTTAAATAATTTACTGCTACAGAGCCAAAAAGGTGAGATCAGAACACTGTCTATGGCTTCAGCACCAAACAGGCAGATTTTAAATGCTGATATAAAGAACAAATTTGTTTTAAAATGTATTTGAAATCTAATGCACTTTTTCAAAATATATTATTGCAACAAGACAACTGCATTAAACATAAAATTTTCCATTTTACAATGTTGTGATACCAGTGTGACGTATACCAAGTTTTTTTAAATGGCTGTTCTGTAAAGTGCACATGGGACCTAACAGTTTTAAATTATGAGCCAAATTTACCTGACCCCAGGAAGCCTAAGGCCACTGTCGGAAAATTTTAAAAGAAGAATGTAAATTTAGATGTACAGCATACAGATTGTGTTTCATAAAACAAGGGTTATGTTTTACCAAACATCCGCAGCAAATGCTGAGATCCATAGATGTAAGAGGGAGGAGGTGGCTGGTCACTTTGGGGATAGTTCTCTGGCATCAGTTTCCAAGACAACACCTAAATACAACATTTCGGTTACAAAAACGTATCCAGGCATAATCAAGAATAGTACAGCCTATAGCCTGACTTAATTCACACAGATCTAGATTGGAGGACAATCATATTTTTAAAATATTTTCTTACATTCCTTGTCTACTTTCTTGTTTGAAAGTAGCTTACTGTACACATTACTATGCCAAACGTACATTCCAGGCCCTCCAAACACACGCAAACATTGGAATGTCTTGTGAATAAGACTATCCAAACAATGCTAGCACAGTTCTGGGAATAAACATTTTGTTATGTAACTAATGCTACAGAGTTAATAGCAGAAACGTAGAATACGGTTTTTCAACAGAACCTAGAAAAAAAAACCTAGTTCTCTTCTTCCCAGTTACACTAATTTCTTAGAGTATTAAAAAGTTATATGAAGTATTTTGTTTAAAGTTTTACTGTGTATGTGTCACACACAGACACACATACAAGTTTCAAAATTACTTCATTTTTAAGACAAAAAGCCAACTTGACATCAGAATGGTAAAAAAATACTTGAGGTTGATGGGTGAACTGGAAACTACGCAAATAAACTAGTAAATAATTAAACTACTATTTTACTCTGAACTATAGAGATGCTACTGCTCTGCTCTACTAAAAAATGTTGCATTTTACAGGGTCCTAAGTTATTCCACCTAAATCTAACATCAACTGGGGGCACCAATTGTGGAGATGACTCTTCTGTACTGGAGTTCTTACCTCATTCAATTCGTTATTTCTTCTACCTTCAAAACCAGCAAACACTGCACTCCCTTCTTTGCTAGGAGTCAGAGTGATAGGTGATGATGATCCACTATGGACTGGGGTTTCTTCAAAAAGTGAACAGAAAAACACTTTACACAAAGATCCATTAGATGTGGGGTTTATTTCATTCAGCTACAAAGGTCAGTTTCTTATGCAGTTATTAAACAGTCAAGCTTTCTGCTAAAACCTTTAAAATCTTAAACACAGGAACAAACTGAATGTTATCTAATTCACTCACCATAAGTTTATCAAATCTGCCCACAATAAAAAAAATTACTCCTTCAATTCTGGCCAGCACCAATCAGTAAAGTCTACAACTTTTGTGTAAAGTTGTTAAGGGGGAGGCCAAGTGGGATAGATGGGTTTAAGTGAGAGGAGGTCCAATTCCCCAGTCCACCCGTTGGCCTTTCACCCTTCAGCCCTGAAATGCTCTTGTCTTGAAAGACACTTTATGCTAGAAAAATAAATTACTTTGTAAAACTGATACTGGAAGATTGTGAAAGCCTTGCGTCCAAATAAACTTCCAGATCAAAACTGTTCAAGTTCACAAGTGTCTTCTCGCAGACAGCGCTGTAATCTAAATCAAAATGTTGAAGTCCAATTGCATTCTTTCTGGTTCATAAGTTCTCACTACTAAAAGAGCCTATCGGCCAAAAACTGCTTTTTGTTGCCTTCACTGGGGAGACAGTGGTCTAACAGAAGAAAGAATGATGGGTTTACACAGGTGGTCCCTGCCACTGGAACTGTTAATAATTCTGGTCATGTAGGAACCAGAAAAGTATCCAATTCAATCTCACAGCTGCGTTGGTTCATCAGGGGTAAAATAAAGTATGCTTATATGACAGAATATATACAAGAGTTAGTTTTTCAGAGTAAAAATATGACTTTGTGACCTTGTTCCTCCATTTTGCTTTGGGACTGACAATATGGAATCATTTTTAGAGTAATTTTTCAAGATGACTAGATCACATTTAAACGTCTGAATTAAATTAACTACAAGGTCAGAAAAGTCACAAATGCTCATGGACAATGTGAAAGGAAGTTTGTGCAGACCTAAGTTAAGAGAACTGTTCCTGTGAGTTACGCTCAACCATCAGAACACCCAATCTGAAAATCTTTGCCCTGATTTTCAGAGCTGCTGAATGTCACTTATGAAAGCCAGGCAACCAGTTTTTAATTCAACCACTTCAGACAAATCCTTGTAAACCAATTCATCTGGAGTGGCCTATATCCCATACAACAATCCTAGTGGTCCCACACCCACCATCTGATGGACACAGAGCCATTTGTGGCTGCCTATTACAGGCACCAGACCCTCAAAGCACCTCACTCTACAGCCAGCCGAAACACTGGAACACTGACCGAGTATCGATTGGTCTGCAACTATTTTTCCCCCAAGTTCCAAGACAAGCCAAAATCTGCCCAGAACACGGAGTCCCAAAGGCCTCCCCACATATCAGTGGCAATCAACTGGGACAGCCTACAAGAACAGTAATACATCTATCGATTTTAATGACCTATAAGATGGCCTCTATTCATTTTGATATAGCAAGTGTAGAGTGCAGTAGGAGAGTGGTAGAAGGGAGGTACGTAAGCCCCAGAATGCTCAGGGCTCTGTTCCCCAGGGAGACGGGTAACTGGTCATGTCCTGGCCACTACAAGAGGCAAAAGCACGAGACCCACTAGGGCAAAGCTGGCTGTTTGCCATATAATGCACGTGTGAATAGGTAAAAAGTTTCGTTTGTTGCCCACAGAGGGGCATAAAATGAAGTGTTCCTACTATTAGTTTTAGAAGCCATACTGAGCATAGTCGTTTTTAGCTAAAAAGGACAAAAGTAATTAGTGAACAGAAAGAGAGGGAATAAAAAAAAATATCTTCCAACTCAATTTACAGTTCCTGTTTCTGACACCGGGGCATCCTGGATATTATTTTTTTATGGTTGAAGGAGAGGCTGGGAGGAACAAAAGTAAGGCAGGATCCTTCATACTATGCAATGGACTCTGCATAATATGTGAGAAAAGTAAGAAGTTTTAGAACAGAAACTATTCTGTGAATACCGCAGTTATACTGGAAAAAGTATGTGTAATTCAGCACATTGGAAAGAGCTGGCTAATAAAAATGTTCCAGTACTTCAGTAGTGCTTTGCCCCTTCACTAAATAAATGAAACATCCCTGGCCAGCTATTCTCCCTTCACTTCCTAAAAAGTTACTTCTTAACAACCACAGCATACAGCTCCATCACCTTTTCTCTGCCATGTGTCACACCTGCAGCTTCTGTGTGACATTGGTCAGTCACCACTCAGGGTCCTCCCACCTACCTGGCTCTCCCTTTACCAATCTCACCTCTCCATTAATGGTCCTACCTACTTCCAAGTCTCTCCCATGACTTGCACAGAAGCCATCCTCTGCCCAGTTTCCCTTACTAGCTTAAACTCCCTCACAATAGCTACAGATTTTCCCTTGCTGCATAAAACAGAGTTAAGAGGTTAATATGACGATAAGGAACTACTCAATGCAAACCTATTTGTTCTGTAGCCCACAAAAGTATTGTGAACATAATATCAAAACTGCAACCTACTCTTTTCCAGATGCAAAAACAGTTTTGGCATTGAAGCAGGCGTATCAAGATGCCGTCGTTTAGGTTGTGGAGAAGCACTACTTTCTGACAACCTGTCACAGTTCGATGTATGACGTGTAGAACGCCTCAGAGACTGTAGTATTTCAGGCTCAGCTTTTCGTCTCTTGGGTGTTGCTGGCTCTCCTGTTGTAGGCTGACTGTCTGTGGACTGAGGAGTTGGTGGATTCAGCAGAGGTGGACTTGGGGATAACTCCTCTTGATTTCTAGGAAATGAGGGAGAAAATGTCATCTATAATTATAGAAGAGAACAATGTTGCAGAGTAATAAAAATTCTTGTCTTCACAGACGTAGCTATATAATTCTCCAAATTAGGGTTAAAAAGTCTCCTTTAAAAAAAACTAGGGGATAATGTAACTTGTTATTTTAAAAAAAAATTGTATTCTCCAAATATAAGCATTTCTTTTTCAAATATTGAAGCACTTTACAGCAATAAAATAGATTTTAAAATTTTAATCTGTTTCCAAGATTTCACTCTTCTTCACCACTTAATTTCTTTCCAAGGGTAAGTTAACCTTCTGGTTGCAACAGAAATTTCAAACCAGAACCCAGAAAATAACCACCACAAACAATTCTTGGAAGAAAGAGTTCAAGACTTCATAAAAAGCCATTTTCAAATACAAAAGTAACATGTTATGATTAATCACCCCATCTATTTAAAAATGTGTTTTAGTGCTCAACAACTGCATATGCTGTCTCATGAGGACAGTGACAAAATTCAAAGTCTATCCAAATTACCTGTTAGTGTTTGTTGCATTTTCTTTTATTGGAAGAAAGAATTTGGAAGAAGTCACCTTCTTAAACTGTGTTTGCTCATAGGGATAAAGCAAGATCAATGGAAGAATGAAGTCAAAGGTTATCCTCAGTCCATCCACCATTTCTTTACATAACTCAACACTAGCAAAAAAGGTTGAAAAAGAGAGAGAAGAGGATCCAGTTCTAGATTATTCAGCCTGAAGTTGCATGGCAAGATTTCATGATATAATTATAGGAAATCCCCTTTAAAAACAGACCATGAAGAGACAACTAATACACATTCCAAAATTCAATCTGTTTTGTCCCAAAGGTAAAAGTGATATCTGAATTTTAACGTTTAAAACCAACGACTGTTGCTGATAAGTTAAAATACAAACGAAAGTTAGTCAGCATTTCCTGAAATACCACCAGAGGGGACTCTGCCTCAGCAGTTGTATGCTGTACATGGGGGGCAGAATTTCCGCAGTGCTCAGCATTAGCTTGACTGTTCTCACAGAAGGCGATGGGAATTTTACCATTCAATTCTTCTTCAATTAGAAGAGAATTATGACAGCAATTGTCCTTTTGAAATTTGTAAACACCTAGATGATAATTGAATTATAAGAAATAGCCAGCATGGATTTGACAAGAACAAATCATGCCAAACCTACCTAATTTACTTCCTCAACACAGTTACTGACCTATTAGACAAGAGAGCAACCACAGATGTGATATAGCCTGATTTTAGTAAGGTGTTTGACACAGTTCCACATGCAGACTTCTAAATAAATGAGATCCATATGAAATTACTAAAAGGTGGATGTACAACAGGTTGAAAGACCATATTCAGGAGTAGTTATCAATCGTTATCTGTCAAACTGGGAGGGCATATCTAATAGGGACTCAAAGGGGGACCTGAACAGTCTGAAGATGTGGTAAGAGCTATTATTAAAAAAAAAAAAGGACGGTGACCAATTGTACTCCATATGCAATGAAGGTAGGACAAGTAGAAATGGGCTTAATCCGCAGCAAGGAAGATTTAGATCAGTCAGTACAGAAATTTTTTCTTAATATATGGGTAGTTAAGCTGCTAGATCAGTAACTGGTTAAAAAGATAGGAATCAAAGGATAGGAATAAATGATCAGTTTTCAGAATTGAGAGAGGCAAATAGTGGCGTCCCCCACAGGTCTGTACTGGGACCAGTACTGTTCAACATATTCATAAATGATCTGGAAAAAGGGGTTAACAGTGAGGTGGCAAAATTTGCAGATGATACAGAATTACTTAAGATTGCAACTCTTCACAGCTTTGGACTTAACTAAGGGATCTTGCAAAGCTGGGGGACTAGGCAACAAAATGGCAGATGAAATTCAATGTTGATAAATGCAAAGCAATGGAAAACTTAATAGCAACTATACATATAAAATGATGGGGTCTAAATTAGCTGTTACCACTCAAGAAAGATCTTGGAGTCACTGAGACAGTTCTCTGAAAACAATGTACAGTGGCAGTCAAAACAGCTAACAGAATGTTGGGAATCATTAGGAAAGGGATAGGTAAAACAGAATATATCATATTGCCTCTATGTAAATCCATGGTACTCCCACATCTTGAATACTATGTATAGATCTGCTCATTCCAGCTCAAAAAATATATATTGGAATTGGAAAAAGTACAGAAAAGGGCAACTAAAATGATTAGGGGCATGGAAAAGCTTCCATATGAGAAGAGATTAATAAGACTGGGACTTTTCACCTTGGAAAAGAGACGACTAAGGGGGGATATGATAACAGTCTATAAAATCATGACTGGTGTGGAGAAAGTAAATAAGGAAGTGTTATTTACTCCTTCTCATAACACAAGAACTAGGGAGTCACCAAATGAAATTAATAGGCAGCAGGTTTAAAATGAACAAAAGGAAGTATTCTTCACGCAACGTATAGTCAACCTGTGGAACTCTGCCAGAGGAGGTTGTGAGGGCCAAGACTAGAGCAGGGTTCAAAAAGAACCAGAAATAAAGTCAATTATTTTTCGGAATCCATCCCCCTCCCCTTTTTCCTCCCTCCAATCCCCACTTTAACACACTCTAACAATTGTTAAAAGGTCTAAGCAGCCATCAACTTAAGTCTCTGCCCAACACGTAGGCAAACTTATCTAGCAACACTAACGTGCAATTTGAAGGACAGAGATACATATTTTAGAGATTTTAGTGAAAGAAAAACCACGGGATATTCACATTAGAAGACATCAACTCCTGATAGATTATCAAGAACAAGCTAAGTACTGTTGCAATTTGAGAAGGAGAATATGTTGTGTATACGTCTCGGTTTTCAAATATCAATGTTACTAGCTTTTTCCCTTTAAACATCTCTATTTATTAATGTAATTAGACTGCATGTTATTGTTCTCAAAAATTAACTTGTCTATTTGACCTCACAACTATTTCCCTTTGCAGACTGTCTGATTAATATTACACAACTACTGCTGTGCAACCATGGAATTTATTGTAGAAAAGCATGGGCATAAGGGCTTAGTGCATGGCAAGCCAGTTTGTGAATGTACAGCTGCTAGCCTGCTCACTCTATAATTTACCATGTGGCCCCTAGTACCATGCATTAGAAATTCTGTAGTGTGTTTTGACATACCCCTATTTCAAATAGTCATATAACAAAGTGAAACATGGTGGAACTTTAGTGCATGGTAGCAGGGTCCATGTGGCCAGATCATGCTCAGTAAGCTAGTGTACTGTAGATTTACTCCCCAGCTTGTTGCGCACTAAGTCTTCATGTAGATAAGCTCCAAGACATCCACTATACAGTACCACTGTCAAATTTACTTTGTGTAGGACCCTCAAAGTTTGCTGAATAATTTGTATGAAGTCCCAGGTGACTGTGGGTATCAATGACAGAAAGAAAAAGTGTTGAACTGGTCATTTCCTAATAATGATTTAATGACAAAGTTTAAAGATTAGCACTATTTCTGTATTATTTACCTCATTTGTCTAAATCTGGATACTGACTTCTAACCAGTTGTTTTAACTACAGCCCAGATGTGTGCTTAGTGATCCCAAATCTACTTCTTAACATTTAAATCCAAGAAATACATTTAGATCTGGAAAGCAGCCATGAGTATGCTTTTGGTTCCAGAAAGCATATCTTGTGTGCAGATATTGCTTATCAGCTCTGCAAATATATTAAAAAGTATGAGTAACCCACTCCAGTGGCTATGTGATTAATGATCTGCAACATAATAGGAAGTTGGCAGGTTTGATATCCGAGCTAATGTCTCTTGTTTCCAGGTTAACACTAAAACTGCTGTGTGCTCAAGTACTATGAAATGGAACAACATGCTTCAGTATGGTGATAGAAGAGTAGCACTGAGAGGAGTCCAAGTAAATACCATTTAGTTCTCCTTGTCCAAAGGAAGATTATTGAATACGGAGTTTTGAGAAGCATAAGCAATAAAGTGTAAGATGGACGGGAAGTCCTTTAAAGGACACCCACCACCACCACCACCCTTAGCAGTTCTCATGGGTCCTCACCCAAAAAGGAAGCAGGGCTGGGGAGGGAATAAAGACTTTTGTGAAACACCTTCTCTTCTAAATAATTTCTTCCTACATGCTAAATCTAAAAGAAAATATCTAAAAAAAAAAAAAAGCTGCTGTGAGAATTAGCTAATTGTATGATAAGTATTGTGCGACTGCATGTATCAGTGCTTTATAATATTCCTAAAAATAAACTCAGACAGGGATTTTCATAAAGTTAATCAGTGTAAGGGTAATATTTGCATTATGAAAAACAACATATACAAGACGACAGGAACTTTATTTTTAACTTTTAGTTACAGAATAAACTGCGGTTGTGCTAGCCGGCTTTATGGTCTGTTAAAAGATTATATTTACTTGCCAATGTAGTGAAAGATACTTTTAAAAGAAATTTCCACGTCGTCTCCAAATTAAGAGTTTCCTCACTACTCCTTTTTAAAAGCTGGAACTACTAGTTAATTTAAAAACTCCATTAAGGTACTTGCATGGAAAGAAAAATATATGAAGTTCTCATCCATCTTTCCTCCTTTCCTCCCAAAGAAAAAAGATTTTATTTAAATAACTGCTGGGGGAGGAAATCCATTTGCACTTTCAAAATTCCAACTAAACCTGAAGTAACAATTAAACAAATTCAATTCCAAATGTTCCAGGCTGTAATTTGTTTTATCAACATTTAAAAATCTAATACATTTTTAGGGTTTTCTTTTTAATAGTCTCAATTAGTACATACACACTAGTTTAAATGAATAAAAAAGTACGTGAAGTTCTCCATTTGTATTTCTAATGTCTATGATAAGCATAAAACTTAAGTATCATTATCCTGTCAAAATAGTGAATGATACACTATAGTACAAACTGAGGCATTGCAGGGAGTAAGATAATTATGAATTACAGAAATAAGTGTGACAAAATTTAATCCTGAAAAGAAAATAAACTTTAAAGACTCCACCCCAATGTTACTTGAAATAGGCCAAGCCATCCATTTAGATTGTTACTTCAAGAGGAGTTAATCCCGAGCAGGAGGGATCATATGCTTTAAAACCCACAAAGATGGATGGATGGTTTTATCACTACATATATTTATCTTCATGCATAGTGATGCTTGAGATCAAGAGCATTCAGCAGCCTAATCACACAAAAGAGTGACTTGCCTGTAACTGGTGTCCTCTGGAGGTATTTTGTTATATACCTGCACTTTTGCAGTTTGTGCTCCTATAACTTAACAAGGTGTCAACACATGAAGTTCAAAGTTTAAACTTTAATTCAGCAGGGGTGTCTCACACCAGCCCCTGCAGTGGAAGATAGGTACCTCCTAATGCACAAAGTTAGATTCCTGTAATGCAGAGGTGAAAATGTCCCCTATACACAGAAATTCTTAAAATGGCTAAAAAAACCCTACAGTAACTTCAATTTATGTGACAGAAGGGGAGAGTGATGCTTTATCATAATGCAAATGTAGATATGAAATTAAAGAAATACAGGATTACCTTAAATTCAGTTAAGGAAATATGTGTTGTAAAGAAAGGCCCTAACCAGCAAGTAGAAGGAAGGCCTTGAAAGTAATAATCTAAGGCCAAAAGGAATGAACTAGGGACGATGGTGGTTCTTAGAATAACTAATAAGGTAAGGCAAAGCTGCTTAAAAAAAAAAGTCTCTGAATGATGGGGTGACTGCAGATGGTTTTAAGGGGAAAAAAAGAGAATCTGTCTAAGGAGGAGCCAACACGGAGCTTCTCACACCAGTATTATTTTAAAAAGCAAAGCCCTATGTGAATCTAGGTGCAACAAAAATGCTATTAGTCAGCAGGAAAAAGAGGCCTTGGGGAGAAAGGAAGTTGTAAATCTTTTCTGGATTAAGACTGGAAATGAGTGAACTGTCTCAAACTGGTTGATAGCTAAAGCAATAAGGGCTATGACATCATTTATTTGTTGAAGGGTATAAAGAAAGTTATGAATCTGAAGATTCCTTATTAGACCCTACCTACGTGATCATGTTGGAGAATGCCAAGATGAAATAGTTTCCCATATTTTTGGCCTATTTGAAATACTGATCATATGTTTATGAACACATTGCTGTTGTATTGAGTGTAGTGACTGCTCACTCTTTAGGCTGTCAGGCATGTTTAGAGCAATTGTATAGAATACCATTTAGCCTTTGGTCTTAATAAAGAAATTTTTGATTAAATTAGTGTTGTGTTAACATCTCTGTATTATATTAGTAATTCCAACATCAGCTCTTTGGATAACAGTAATTTTCTCACCTCTAAACATAAAGTTGTCTTGATACTGTTGTGTTGTCTTACCAATCAGAACACGGGTACATTTTGGTGTACACACTGGGGTGTGAGGCCAATATAGATGGACGGACACAAAAGCACACATCATCTAAAACCTGGGATTGAAATTCAAATTGCTCTTCCTCTACATCCAAACAAATGGCAGACGTTACTTACTTCTTTTCTGGTGGGACATAATGAAGGTTCATGTTGACATGTGAAGTCATTTGATGGTGCCGAGATCTTTCATTGGCTGAAAATGCTGCATTAATGGCAAAATGCTTCACGTATGACTCCAAGATAGTTATGATGTTTCTCTGACAAGGCAGTTTCACTAGCTGAAGAGGATACAATTAGATAACTGTCAAATAAATACAATTATAGATTTAACCAATGAACCACAACAAATTTGTGACCCATTGCCTAGCCTAATTAGCTAGTATCTATTCAGCACTTTATAAATGTTTAAAATTTACACCTTAAATTATACTTTTGCTCAATCCCTTAATTGCCCAGTCTTGGGGAACATATAAATATGATAGCTAAAGAAGATCAGCTCAGTGTTCTATTCCAAATTTCCCAAAACAAAACCAAATAAAGATGTGAAATCCTATTTTACAGATTAATATATTGATAAATCACTACTCTAATAATTTAAAAGCCTTATTCCATGTAATCTTAGAAGCTTTTCTTTGCTGTAAAAGTAAGTTAGCTAAAACAATGGAAATCCTACATGCAAATTTGACTTTTGATAGCCTTCACGTTTTTTTCATATACCCTCACTCATTAAACCAATCATACCCGCTTTCTCCTGTTAATATAATAACAGTCTTCTTCAAGCTTTTTCTTCAAGATTTCAGGAATTTCTATGCTTATTGCTCTTTCTTCCATGTCCCTTTTTGTGTGAGTCTCTTGCTCTTCTTTCTGCAAAAGCACAAACCAATGTTGAGAAAAAATTATTAGTGTTAACTAGTTAATTATTGAAGTACTCAGGCAAAACTGGATCAAACATTAAAATTTCTGCTAAACAGAAACTGAATTCAATGACTTGTATGGTAAAATACATGTTACAGTATATTTTGTGAATTTAGATGGACAGTGAATTTGAAGAATTTAGTTCCTTCAATTTATTTAAAAGTCCTGTTTTAAAAATTCTGTTTATTTTTTCCTATTTTTGCTCTTTCACGTTAAATGTAATAATTAATTCATTGGTTGGGTCAGTTTTTCCATTTGTTCATAACCTATTCCACTTTCAAATGATCTCTACTCCAATTACAAACAACTTTATCACACCTGTTTCCACTGACATTTTTGTACAGTGGAAACACTTCTACCAATCTTAGATTCTTACAAATAGGTCTAAATTTTAGCCTAAGTTGAGTTGGAAGATCCTCATTGAGATCCTGACGGCATTTGAAGTCGCTTTACCTGAAGAGACTAATAACATTTTACACTAACTATAAATTTGGATAGTGCTGTTTGCTGGCAGACCTGAAGAGTGGAAATAGAGTAAGAGAAATACATCTAAGTTCATATATTTTGTATTGAGATCAATGCCATGTAAGGGAATAAAACATCTTCAATGGTTTTGAATGTCTCAACCACAACAAGCACTCTATTAAGAGAGTTCTAGTCCTGGCCTTATGACTACATGCTGTGTGGCCTTGAGCAATTAATTCTCTTAACCTGTCTCAATTTTCCCAGTGCTTCAAACAAGTAAAGTACTAAGTATTATTAAAATTCAGGGAGCTCATAGGAATATACCATTTCTGTCCTCTCTTCAATGTCACTTTCTTCACTTTTTATTTCTTCATCTGTTCCTTCATCACTGTCATCAGAAGAACTACTTATAGCTGTTTAAGAGAAAAATGAGTTATCTTTCATATTTCACAAATTTATTCTGCATATTACATTGGATATAGATTTATACCCAACAATTTTTCACTTTGTAACATTTAATTCAAGGCTGTCAGGTTTTTTTTTTGTAATGAAGTACAAACTGGAATGCTGAAAGCACATTTTAAGTATTTTAGCATACAAGAGTTAGGAAGCTCTAAACAAACAGCATTCATATATCAACTTTAATTGATGAACATTCACTAAAATATGCAAATTCACAATTTTTCAACCACCAATAGCTCTTTTTAATTTTCACTGGACTCTAGTTGTGAGCAAGAGGTTAGAATATTCAGCTAAAAAGGCAAAAAGAAAAAGCTTTTAAAATCAATCAGTATCACTTGATATGCCCAAATGCAAGTTGTAAGCAAGTTATGCTAAATGCTGAAATTAAAGTGGCAAATAATAATGGTATAAAGATGTCTGATCGGAGGAGTGACAATGGCCAGCATTCTAGTGAGGAGTTAACACTGCAAAAAAAAAAAAAAAACAACAAAACACAAACAGACTTTATAATTACTAGAAAAAATGCCATGGGAGAGATGGCTGATGGAAGAAAGAGGCCAGGAATGACAATCAGCATACTGCAGGCAAGAAACAGACCTTTTTACAAGGCAGGTTGGGAAAAATTCTGTTGCCCAGAAGATCAGGACAAGCATACGTGGTAACTGGGCAAACATCAGGTTTCTTGCCCTGGACAACAGGGCAGGACACTAGTCACAGCTCAAAAGATAGAGGCCTAGATTTTTAAAGCTGCTAAGAGCAGCAACAACATCTAAACATCGCAATGGCTACATGCCTAAGTCCCTTTTGAAAATGAGATTTAAGCTCCTAAATCAGTTAGGTGTTGTGATACTGAGAGCAGCAACACCTAAATAGTTTTAAAAATCTATTTTTTGGCAGAGTGCCCAGAAGAGCTGAGTGAGGGTAAAGTGAAGAGTATTATCTGCCTTTAGGGTAGGAAGAAGGGAAGGATATTTTGGTGTAACATCTGCTCACTTTTTAAAACAAAAAGTGTATTCATATATTTAGTATAGTGTATTAACATTCCAGCCAATGCTACTATGTGTATAACACCAAACCCAAAAGCAAGTCAGATTGTTCAATTTGTACAATTACAGTAAAACACTTGTTTTATGAATGCATGAATTCATAACACTGAATATCTCAAAAGTTACAGTAGATACAGGGCATAAGATGCCCTGCATCGTTTTCTTCTTATCCTTCAAGTCACTGCAAAATGATTTCAAATACACTGAAGGCATGAAAACGTAAAAGGGATGTCAACTTGTTCATCAACAACATCACTTTCATTGTGTGTTCCTCCCGCACCTACCCAAGAAAAACTGTTGTAAGAACTGGTTGCTCATGACTGGTGTTTGCAAAATTGAGGCACTACTGTAGTTTAATAATTTAACAATTCAGTAAATAGCATGATCCAAGTGTAGCCATCAAATCAAGCAGAAGATAACTCACAATTTTCACTACTCTCATTGTTTTCCTCAGCAGTAAGGCTTTTCAACACAGAGTCAACACCAGGCAGCCGGCAACGTCTCTTCTTCCTTCCCTTTCTTCTCCTAAAGAAAAATGTGAGTCAACTGTTCAGTCTGTCATTACTCTACTTGTTTACTACTGCTGTCAAAGCATAAGAAGAAATGCTCCATGATAAAGCAAGAACAACATAGACATAGGGGATGAATGTTTGTGATTGTATTTATTATTTCAAAAATAATTTACTTGAGAGATAACATTTGGTGGTGGATATATCCATGTTTTTACATTTTACTATACTGCCACCCTGTTCTCTGTGGCCATAAAAGGCTAGCAAGTACTAGAGACAGATACTCCTTTTTTGGGAAAAGAGCAGTGCTTCAAGTCTCCTCAATATACTTCTCAGTGATGTTTCTTCACAAGGATGTGGATCCAGTACATAAAAAATTTATAACAATAAGTCTTCTCTTTCAGAATTAATATATAGTTATTTTGGATGAGAGAGTCAAGAGATAAACATGTTCCTTACATGCGAGCCACAGCTTTTCTTGCCAATTTACGTTGTAATCTGCGGTTTTCATCTGTATCACGAAGAACATGATCTTCAGCTGCCCATCTATCCCAACTAAATACAAGACAAAAGAAAAATATTAATAAATTGAAATTGACTTTACCCATAAATACTGAATGACAAATGTAGATTTACAACCATCCACAAACTAATATTTTGGAGCTCTTCCGAGGCAAAATCTGGAATTAAATGGTGCTATGATTGCATCTTTTTCTATCATCCTTATGATTTTTCTTTTTAAAGGAAAAATAAAGGCTTTTTCCTCTTAACTTCACAAATTGAAATACTTGAAGACAACGTTAGGGAATATCCTGTCAACATTAGACTGTTTCTAGACTTCACCATCAAGCAACTCAGTTTCCAATCACACAGGAGCCACAAAACAATGTCAACATAAATGAATTAGTCCCACATAAAGCATATATTAAAGGCATTCACAAAATAAAGATTAGTGAAGTCCTCCTTTTTCATTATAGAATTACTTCTTCCTATGAAGGCATTGTAGTCTTTATGTTGAAATGTTCCAAATTAATATAAAATTGTTAAAGATAAGCAGGCAATAAAACTCAACTTTGTTTTCAGGTTTGAGCCTCTAGATCAGTTACAGAAAATGTAATTAGTAGAAAACCATTAGGAGGCACTGAATGATAAAACCAAACTTTGCTTAACTAATCATTTTCCTTTTAAATAAACAGGCATGCAATTACCTCTTACATAATACTACAATTATAATTGCACTCAAAGATGAAAATAGCATATCAATGGGTAATCAGTGCACCAACAACAGAGTGAAGTACAGCTTTATAATCCTGCAACCTAACAGTACCCTTTTGATGTTAATTGGAGGTCTCCTGCAATTTAGCAAGGTTCCTCCTTTTATACTTCATTATACTACAAATTAACTTTAAACTGACCTTAACCATAATTATATTCCCACCACCTTCTTATTGGCTCTTTATATTACACATCATTTAAATTAACATCTGCACCAATGTCCTTCCTATACTATCAATATAGATAGTATTTTAATAAAATATTCACACTCATTAAAAACCTTGCTCAAACCAGTTATACCCAAAACATAACAGCAACATAACCTACGTCATGTCCTTCCGAACTCTTCAAGTTTCTCACACTAGCAACTTCCATTTCCCATACTCCTCTTAGGCTAACTTAGGCTCAAAACCTAAATTCTACTTATTTCTTACCCTGAACCATCCTGTAGGCTACAGCATGCCACTGAAAAGATTTTGTATATACTAAAACCTTTTAAATAAAATGGTGCAATGTATAGTCTCACCTTCTGTTCCAACCATTAAAATGGATCAGATATTCTGGAATCTTTCTGCCCTTCTCATCTTTTTCAACAACAATATCAACAATCTGAAACAGAAAACACTGAATGTGGCATAACAAAACGATTACAGTGCACTTTCTATAGAAATTAATGTCTAGGGAATGGGATTGTGGGTGCAAGAAAGGAATGGATACTTATGAGCAAATGGAAACCTAATGTATTGCCTTTGAACATCCATATCGTAGGAAATCATGCACCCATTCCTAAACCCATGGAACTACTAATTGCACCCAAGATGATAGACAAAGCTTGTGTACAAAACTGAGATCTAAACATTGACGAGACTAACAACAGGCCCTGTCCAGCCCCATCATTTCCTATCCATCTCAAAGCATCCCAAAAAGTGCTCTGAAAACGAGGGATGGAACAGTGTGGATTTGCAGAGGTACTATATTTGGACAAGTAGCCTTCCTATCTCCTTTATGAGTTGCTTTCTAAAGACCCTCAATACAGATTGACCAGCAACATCACGATAGAGAAGAAAGACCAAATGCTTAGTTAAAACTACTGAACACTCTTCTCATGAACTGTATGTAAGGCCATGCTGCGGAATTAAGTAAACAAAGCTTTGCAGATGTCTGAATTGAACTCCAAGTGAGTTTGACAGATTTTGAGGACTGAGATATCCTTGATACTAAAAGATAACACAGACAGCCACACCCCCTCAAATATTACTGTATTTCCAGGCTACTCTTATAAACAGACTTGGATTCAAAGTGCTTTTGCTTTGATATCTCCCCCAAACCAAAACAACAATCAGAAAGATTTAATGATTGCCTTAATTACTGTCAAATAATTTAAAATCTAATTCGAACAATTGTGCCTCACATAAAAGACTTAAATACACACTAAACACAACCCATGTACCAAGAGTGTTATATAGTGGTTCTTAGGAAAAAAACCCTTCGGAAACCTCATCTCTTTCACAATTCTCACAAATAACCACGTAAACCATATTAAACTAGAGCTAGTCTGGAATTTTCTGGTTTTTTGGGGGGCACAAAATGCAGCTTCCACAACTTCAATGTTGCTGAAATTTTTCTATTTTTCATTGAGTAAACCAAAACTAAATTTTTCATTGTAATATTTTGGTTTGTGGAACTGTACCAAAGTATTTTGTTTCAGGTCAACATTAATCTGTATCGAGCTGTTACAGTGTTTCATCTGAGTTGTAATTCAGGTGCTTCATGCCCCCATTCTCTTCTATGGGGCCAGGCTCTCTCACTGGATTTGGACCACAACTCCTGTGATGCATTGTAATCTCCTCACCAGTTCAATCAACTCAGTGTATCCTAGGAGATGTAGTCCAGGTAAGGAGCCAGGATGACAGAAGAGAATGGGGCATGAGGCACCCAAATGACAACTCTCATGAGGCACTGCATCAGCTCAAGAAGACACAAATTAATATTGGACAATGCCAAACTAAAAGCATCAGTTCAAGTACGTTGAAACATTTTGAACACTTCTGATTTGGAACTTTCAATTCCTTGAAAATTTTAGATATTTTTGTCCCAAACGAGGCTAAAGAGACAAACTGTCAGAATTTTCTATGAACTGGAAATTATGATAGTTGACCAGCTGAAAGTAACTTATTTCTTTTCAATCAATGTATTTAAAACACTGGAAGTGTGAACAATTAGCTACAGGATCCTACTGTTGGAACACTTATTCTTCTGCAAGGCAGACCCTGCTTCATCTCTGGTCACCTTCTCATGTCATGTTTTTAAATTCATATTGCTAATTCTTTTTGTCTCTCTACATCTTTTGCGAAGCCTGTGGAACATATGTGGGAGCATTGACAAAATGTGTAACTCCGTAACACCCATTTTAACGAGCTCCTACAGGTAACTAACCCTGTGGAACACTAACAGAGCAGGTCGGCCATACCAAGCCTGGCTGATCTCTCGACAACTAAAAGGACAATCTTCAAAGAGAGACACTGATCAAGTCCTCTCCCACAGAAAACTGGGCTTTGTAGTTTCAGAGGGGTGTGAGGATGCAGAACTATATATATCAAAGTTGCTGAAGTCTCTGAAACTGGAAAGTCAAAAACCAGCACCATTACACAGCCTGAGTTAAGGTTTTATTTAAAGTGTTTCAGTGCTGTTAATACCCAAAAGCATTGCATTTCTTTTTCAAAATAAACAAAAATGAAAGAAAAAGCCCAACCAAAACTGCACCTTTAAAAAAAAAAAAAAAAAAAAAAAAAAAAAGAGAGTGGAAAGGGCTAGAAATTGACCCCTCCACTGCCCAGAAATTGACCCCGCGGCCAAGGACATGTCATTCACCAGGCACCGCCGCTTCACCCCCCGTCCCAGGGGCGGGCCAGCTCCTTACCATCCTGGTACCGGGCGCTCCCCCGCCCCACGCGCGGACGGCGGGCCGGGCCGGGCCGGGCCGGTGCGCAAGGCGCTGGTCACCGCCCCCGGCTCAGGACAGCCCGGTTCGGCGCTTTATTGCCGCCCGCGCCCAGCCCAGCCGCGCCCTTCTCCCCGGCCAGGGCCGAGCGGAGGCGGCGAGCGGGGTCTAGGCTGGGCGAGGCGCGTGACTGGGGCCTCGGGCCCGCTACCAGCTTCCGGCGCCTCACCCCGACCGACGCCGCGGGGACTTAGGCGCCGGGCCCCGACCTCCCACAGCCGCGTCCCAGGCGCTCAGCGCGGCGGGGCTGGCGGCGGTAACGGGCTCAGGCCGGGCAGGGGCGGGTTGCGCGATCTCCCCTAGCCAAGGGGGGGGGTCGGGCACGGCGCCGGCGGGCGGGGGCTGCGCGGCAGGGCTGGAACCGGCCCGCCCGAGGCTTCCGCAGGGGGGACCGGCTGGAGACAGCGGGAGCCCCTTAGGGCGGGGCCTGTTTCCAACCGTCACCCCCACCGGCCGGGCGGCGCCGCGCAGGTCAGGAAGCCCCTCCCCCACCCTCTGGCGGTTGCGGAGGGCGGAGCTGCCGGCTACTAATAGGGCGCGGGCCCGGCCCGAAAGGGAGGGCGTTCGTGCGCGCGCGCGCGCGCTGTTGGCAAGGGAGCCCCGGAGGCGCGCACGAGGAGCGCGCGCGCGCGGGCGGGTCCGGGACGGTTGGTCGGTCGGTTGGTCACCTTGGCATCATAGAGCACTTGGGCCTTGGTGGGGTCGGGCTCGAAGCAGAGAACGCGCTCCCCTCGCTGGAACTTCAATCTCATTCCCCGCGCGGTCATTTGTTCGTCATGGCGAAGAGGGGAGAAAACCCCGCCCCTCTCCGTGGGCGGGGACCTGCGCTAGCCACGCCCTCTCCCGGCCGGGGATCCTGAGATGGGGGAGGGGCAGCACAGCCTAGCGCGGGGAAGAAGCGGGCGGGGCCTTCCTGTGTCAGTGCCGAGCCTTCCTGGGAGGGAGGAGCCCGCTGGGCGCAGAGGGGCAAGGGATTGGCGGCGCGCCTTTGGTACGTAGTTGCATGACTGACAGGGGATGCAAATGACTGAGCTGCTTTGCATAGCTGCACGGAACGTGCCGACAAGCCGATCGTAGCTCGCTTGTGTCCTCTTCGGTCCCCCTGCTCAGTCCCCGCCCCCGGACCCTCCGTCCCCGTGGTTCGGGGACGAAGCCCTCACTTAGGGGGGTCAGATGTCCCAGCTTTACAGGCCAGTCCTGGTATCGGGGGCTCTGTCTTACCTGGCACCTGTCACCCCACACCCGTCCCCATTTCCCACACGTGTTATCTTGTCACCCTGCTCTGGCTCCTTCCCTGGAGTCCCCTCAGAATCGCCTGCAGACTCACCAGCTGGCTCAGCTCCCTGCCTCTGTGGTGCCTCCCGCCAACAGTGGTGTTCTTCCAGAAGTCACCTGTGTGATCCGGCACAGGTGTGGCCAAACCCAGCCACTCTTAAAAGACCAGCTGAACCAACATGTAACAGGAGCGCTAACTTCACTATTAATGTCTGCGGGGATGAGTCCATTATTTTCATCTGCAGAAATTCAAAAAATCAGCATCAGTTCTTGAAAACTAATTATCTCTAGCAAAACAGCGAGAGTGCTGGGGCACCTTAAAACACACATTTATTTGGGCAGAAACCCACTTCGTTGGATGCAATTCATTGGGCTTCTGCCCAAATAAATGTGTTAGTCTTTGGGGTGTCACAGAACTCTCCCTGTTTTGCTAAAACCAGACTAACACAGCTACCTCTCTGGAACTAATTATCTGTAGCATGAAGATTATGTAGAATAGAGGGGTCTGAAACACTAAATAAAAACAAAATTGTTGGCAAGTTCAGGTTTTCTGTATAGCGTTAATTGTAAGACTGTTTTTGGTCAGATTCAACATTATTATATATTTCATGAAAGTCTTATATTTTAATTTTTATAATTTTAATACTATATAAACAAAAACATCAATAAAACAATTTTTTTAGGGGTCTTCCAAGGAAAAAAGGTTGAAAACCATTGAACTAAATCATATCTTTTAGAAAAAACAACCAATCTTGATTTTAAAGTTTCCAGTGATGGACAGTCCACCAAACCTTTGATAAGTTTTTCCAATGATTAATTATATTCACTATTAAAATGTGCACCTTATTTCTAAACTGAATTTGGCTAGCTTCAACTTTCAACCACTAGATATACCTTTGTCTGCTAGATTGAAGAGCCCTGTATTAGAAAATTTTTGTTGCCTTCTAGGTACTTACAGGCTGTGATTAAATCACCTTCCCTTTGAAAGCTAAATAAACAAAATATTCTGAGGTCTGTGAATCTCTCACAAGCAGATGTTTCTTGATCCATCTGAGGGCTCTTCTCTGAACTCTGTCCAATTTTTCACCTCTTTCTTGAATTGTGTACACCAATACTGCACAGCATATTCCAATAGCAATCGTACCAGTACCAAATAACAAAAGGAATATATGCACAATCAACCTAGGGAACTCATTGCCAGGAGATGATGTGAGAGCCAAAACTATAAGGGGGTTCAAAAAAGAACCAGATAAGTTCATGGAGGTAAGGTCCATCAGTGGTTATTATCCAATATGGTCAGGACTGCAACCCCCTGCTCTGTGTGTCCCTAGCCTCTGATTGCCAAAAGGTGGGAGTAGATGACGGGATGGATCACTCGATGATTGCCTGTTTTGTTCATTCCCTCTGAAACAACTGGTATTGGCCACTGTTGGAGGACAGAATATTGTGCTACATGGACCATTGGTCTGACCAAGATTGGCCATTCTTATGTTTTTTCTTCTACTCAGTATTCCCTTTATGCATCCAAGGATCACTTTAGCCCTCTTAGCCACTGGGAGCTCAGATTCAGCTGATTGTCCACCATCATAGCCAAGTATTTTTAGTCATTGTTTCCTAGGATAGCGTTTCCCATCACGTAAGTATGGTCCACTTTCTTTGTTCCTAGATGCATGTTTGCATTTAGCCTTATTAAAATGCATATTGTTTGCTTATACCCAACTTACAAAGTGATCCAGATTGTAGACCATGAAATTTCAGCGAGGCTGCGCCTACTTATAAAATGAAGCTACCAAATATTACTAAGATGCATATTGCAGAGTATGTGAAATGATGGCTGGAGTCCCTTTTCAAAAGGGGTAATTGTTTCTTATTGCAACACACCTATGCTGTCTTTCCATTCTCAAAGTATGTCTGGTATTTCATTAAGATGACTGTTTATTAATTGCCTCTCTTGATTGGACCATCTTCCCTAATGAATTTATCCTCTGGGAGTAACTCATCTATGCAGTAAACAGAAATGTATTAAATACAGGGTGTGCCACACCTCCTTGGCTCCAGACCTCTCAAAATACCTTATGATCAAAGCCCATGGCTGTGCGCCACCCTAGGTATTGCTCAATTTAATCACAACAACCCCAATACCCCTTTGTTTGAAGGGTAGAACACTGAAACTGAACAACAAATCTAGGTGGCTAGCGCCTTTTAACTAAGTAAAGCACATGGGTCTCTCCCTCTTGTATTGTTTTCTGGAATTCCTGTGTTTACTCGTGTAAATTACCAAAATGCTTTGAAAAACATTGCATGTAAGAATATAAAAGAGAAGCAATGGAACTGGTAAAACAGAAATCACTCTTAACAAGAAACTGACAGGACCTCACATCTTGCTCAGCTGTCTTCTGAGACCACAGATCCAAGAAACCATCGCCGCCTCTTGCCTGTATTGGTGAGGATAATTGCTTTTGCAGCTAAAATATACTGGGCTTTTAGTTTGGGGGCTCATTTTATATGTTTATAAGTATAGTAATTAAAGCCTTTCTGTCATTATCGAATGAGAATCATGTCAATTCCTGAGCACACTAATGGAAGATCCCAGGCTGTGAATTAACAAGATCATGCTGACCTGTCCTCTTGATTATTTATTACTTACCAAATCCTTGTTTCATATAAATTTATCAGCAATGATTTTATGTTTTAGTGCAGGTCATTGCTAAAAATATTAAATGGTTTATATAGGGCCATGAACCAATCCCTGGAGGACCTCACTAGAAACACACCCACTCAATGATTCCTCATTTACAATTACATTTTGAGACCTATCTATAAGCCAGTTTTTAATCCATTTGTCATAGATATGACCAGTTGGGCTTACCATTTTAATATCCCCTTGGATCAGTGTGTGAGGTTGCCATTATCCTTGGCTCCCATACCTACTGCAAGCCGACTCCCTCTCAGTGTGTATTTTGTGTCTCAGCCTTCTAGTCAAGTCACATAAAGTCCATACCACTTTCAGGGCAACAGAAAGGTCCAAGTGAAAGTCCAATAAATAAATTTCCAAACTAATAACTTCATATGCCTTACCTTTTGGGCTACTGAAGTCTTCCGCTTCTGTGCCGCCTTTCCTGGCCCCTCCAAAGCTTCACTTACATCTATTTCTTTCCCAGTAGGATTCCTCCACTGCCTCCTTTTGCCAGAGGCAGAGCAAGAAAAATTGATCACAAAACTAAAATTAGTGGTTGCTTGGGGAGAAATGAACATGATGTGATTATATTTGTTATTATGTGCAAACAGAATAAAGTCCCATCCAGTAATATAAATACTTGGTGCTTTAAAGGGACCAGTTCACAAAGCTGAAACAATTATGAGCCAAATCAACTGAGAAAAAGAATTTAAATGAAAAAAGGGAAGCTAATTGGGAATGGTTTAAAAACAATGTACTAAATGCCCAAGAAGCCACAATACTATAATCAAGAAAGAAGACTATGCTAGTTTTAAAAAACAAAACAAAACACGATCTGGGTTAGTAGGAAAGTGAAAACAGCTGTAAAAATAAAAGCAATATATAGCAGATGGAAAAAAGTAAGAGGTTGATAGCAATGAATAAATATAAATTAGAAGTTAGGAATTGTAGAAAATTGATAAGGATAGTGAAAGAACAAAAGGAGAACTCCATGGCCTGCAGAAGGAGTTATTTAAGTACATCAGGAGCAAAAGGAGCTCTAACAATGGTGTTGGTTCACTACTGGATGGGAATGGGAGAACTGTCAATAATAATTCCAGGGACAATGTATTACTAGAAGCATGAGATCTCTGGCATATTGCTCTGATTGAAGTCCCCCAATACTATGGAGTTTTTTCCCTACACCTTATAGGTAGGTGCTTAAGGATCTGCTCACCCTGTTCTCTGGTGTGATTTAATAAGTCTGTAGCAGACATCAACCAGTATCCCAATTTGTGCTTTACCAGTTAGAGATTTGATCCATAAGAATTCAAGATAATTTGCTTCTGAGCTGTCAGTGACTCAGAAAGAGGCATACCATTTTTGGAAGAATCCTATTCCCCCCTCTCTTTTTGCCTCCTTAATCCTTCATAAAAAGGTTACAACTAGAGCCATGCAAATCCACGGATATGTGCTTTATATCTGCAGACCATTTTTGCAGATTGCTGATTGGATGCCAAAACAAATTTTGTAACTGCACAGAGCTCTAAATACAGGCTCTAAAAAGGCAGGGAAGCAGCTATCTGCAGTTCATAGCCTATGAGGTTGCCTCCACACCTTCAAGATCCTATATCTCTCCCTCCCCCCATACAGAGAAAGGGGAGGTGATCAATCAAGACAGGCTGCAAAATCCCCCATGCTCCTATCACCACAGTTTAAGCAGCCAAGCAATTTAGGAAACCTTTCCCAACTTCATTATTTCCATAGCCAATGAGGTTGCTTCCCCACCTCCCCACCCTCCATACAGGTCAATGAGGAGCCAGGAGGGGAGCTCTGGGAACAGCTGGGCATAAAGTTACTACCATTCTAAATGCTGATAACCAGATGCCTGAAACCCCGCCCCTGCTCTGCTCTTCCCCCCAAGATCCTGCCCCTTTCTCCATCTCTTCCTTCGAGACCTCACCCCTTCTTTGCTTCTTCCCTCCCCAGGCCTTACCCCATGGCTTGCTTCTCTCCACCTCTTCCTCCCCCGTTGCTCACTGGACACCTGGCAAAGAACTGACACAGAAGCCAAAAACTGGACTGTCTGGATAAAACCCAGATGGATGGCAATACTACCTTATCTCCTCCTCTGCCCCATCCCCCTATCTCCTTCCTCTCTCCACCCCATCCCCTTTCGTCTTCCCACTGCCCTTTTCTCCTTTCTCCCATCCCACTCCTCCTTCCCCATTCTCTTATCCCCTTCTCTTCTCCCTGCCCTATCTCATCCCCCTTCCTTCCACACTGCCTCTTCCCCCCACCTCACCCTCATGCCCTGCTCACCCTCAAGCACTCACACTGTACAGAAACAGGACCTAGCACATATATAGAAGAGGGTTACAATGAACACTAGGACCCAGAAGGCAGCATCCCAAACTAATGCTAAACTCAGCCAGGGAGAGGGGCTGAGCCAGCCAGTGCAGTTTGGGAAGGACAGACGGAGCAGAGCAATCCTTGCTTGGTGCTCACAGAAATTGGGGGTGGGAGGCAGTGGGGGTGCAATGCCCCCCCAAACTATGCCCATGGCTGGCACGGGTTGATGACCTAGTGCCTCCTCCCACCTGTGGCAACTGGATTTTTAGTGTCTGGTCAGCAACACTGCAAGGTTCCCTTTCCAATTGGAATTTCTGGTCGAAAACTAGACACCGGGCAACTCTACCTGGGCAAGACGAGTGGGACTGGGTGTGGGGAGGGAGAGAAACTGGGAGTGGGGCAGGGGGAAGATTGGGACTCAGACAGCAAAACCTGAAGAGGGAGACTAGGACCGGTTGGGCAAGGAGATTGGGCCTATAATGAGAAGCCTGAGGAGTAGAGAGCGGGACTAAGTAGGCAAGGAAAATGAGACTAGAACAAGGAGAAGAGACAGGACTGGGACAGGTTGGAAGGGTCAGGGCTGAAGCATGAGCAGAATGGGCAGAAGAGTCTGTGCCCAGTAAAGCACACCAGAGCCAACAGAATCCAAGATTCCTGAGTCTGTATGGGTAGGGTTTTGTGGCCTGCCTTGTGCGGGAGGTCAGACTAGATGATCATATTGGTCCCTTCTGACCTATGAGTCTATGAGAGTCTTACCCTTCTTTTGCTGTCAGCAAATATCTGTGAAACCCATGGCAAAGCATCCTATCCCCTTCTGGTCCGCAAAGAGGGGCTTACTGATAGCAGTAGTAAACTGTTGTCAAGTGACAGACATGCGTGTGATGGAGCTGAAGGTTCTAACTAGCTAATAACCCATAATGGAATTTCCGTTCTTTTCATTTGGCTTTTCTAAAAGCCTTAGAAATTGAATACAAAAACCTAAAAGAACTTTATTATGTTGCAAAGTCAAGCACTCAAAAGTTAGGGTGAAATGCCAGAATTAAGGTAGCCTGTGCATTTTTAATGTACGTATAAATTAAAAATGCACAGGCTACCTTAATTCTGGCATTTCCCCCGAACTATGCTACAGTCTTTAACTACATGTTATTTTTTTCCATGGAACCTCCGGTTCACTCAGTGCACAGGATAGATGGTGCTCAATTAATAAGCAGCTGTTCAATATTTTGTTTTCTCCTCATTGTTCAGTTTATGGCTCCAGGCCTTTTTTACTGCACATTTTTCAAACCCTGCTCTAAAGACAGAATTATTCATTTCCTTTTCTGTGGCACTCATCAGTGACGGAGGTAATGTGGCTAAAAGGATAGAGTACTGACTGGGATTCACAAGGCCTGGGTTCCCAGCTTTGTTAGGTGATCTTGTGTTACCCTAAAAACTTCACAATGTTAACTGGCAAGGAGGCTACAAGAATATCATGATTCTGGTTCACCAAAAAAGTCACTTGAGGCCCTAAATTAAAGTCAGGATCACAATAGTCACTGATATCAACATGAAATTTATGTACAGATACTAGGTAAGGCGTTATGTATGTATACTGAAAATATGTTCTTAGATTCTTTACCAAAACAGAGGTAGAGAAACAGGTTTCCTGTCAGACAAGCGATTCACCCATCCCTCTGTCAGATGTAAACTAAGAACTATAAGGTAACGCCATGGTTTCCCTTTACATACAAAATTATCAAAGGAATGTGAAGTCAATGGGGCAACAACACAGAGGTAAGCAAGCCACAGATGTTATACTGTCTCTGAGTACAGACAATGAATTTTGGAGGATAGACGTAGAAGGCAAGGAAGATACCTCCTCATCTTGGGCCTACAAAGTAAACGGAGAATACATACATGAAATTGGGATCTCAACCAGGCTTGGTTGAAAATGCAGCAGAAAGACATCTGGGGTGAGATCAACTGCTTTGGACAGGAGGTTAGGCTGTTCAGTTAAGACTCTAGAAAGCATGTTATGATTTTATATGTAACTCCTTTATCTCCATTATCCTTACTCGCTATCAATTGAATCTTTGATAAACTTATTCTTATTTTCACTATAATTATATCTCAGTGTGGCAGTATAAAACAAGGTGCTGATCTTGAGTCTCACTCACACCGGTGGCAGGCCGGTAACTAGGTGACAGTTCTGGGCACCCTGAAAATTATCACACTTTGGGCAAGGCACTTCACCCTTGTGTCTAGTAATACTTACGTGTCCTTGTAAACGGCTTTGAGATCTAACTATGAAACATGCTATATGAGAACTAGGTACTATTACTATGGTTACAGTGTCTGAGGGCTGGATTCACAAGTGCAACCTAGGCACCTAACTGCCCCTTTAGGCATTGAAGTCCAACATACTGATGCGACCGGTGTTCACAAAACCCCTGCTCAGCTGCTACCTAACTCTGTAGGCGCCTAAGTGTCCACTGGTAAATTTGCCCACATTTCTACTGGGAGACGTGATCAAATCACCACTGGGCAGCTTTAATTTAGAAACTGAAGCCTGGGACTTCCTTGTTCCAGGCTCCACCCCCCACAGCTAACCCCTTACTCCAGAGTAGTGAAAGTAGAAAAGATATCAAAAGATCATTTTAAAACAATATATTTTATTGTATATTTATTTTTATGCTCTGAGGTCACCCAAACAGTACATTCTATTCCTCGTTTGGCTTCAATATATGTATACTAAACAAATTAGACAAAACAAGGCTCCAAAAAAATCATGATATACAGTAACAACGAAATATGGTTTAGAATTTTAAAAAGAAGGTTTATGTCTTCAATACAGGTGGTCTTTGACTTGTGCAATCTCTGGGAAGCAAAACACGGATCCAAAGCAACCTTAGTGAAAAGTCACTTATAACGCCAGGTGTAATGAAGATATATTTCCAAGCAGTACTTTTGAGATCCTTTCATCTCACATGACCCGACTAAGTTCGAATCACTTCTACACAAATTGAATGAGCAAAAACCCACCTTGAGGAGACTGGTCTTTAACTGAATCTATATTTATTATAGCATTGGAGAAGCAATGTTATGGTTTGACATTTTTCATGCTTGATTTAGCCCATCTGTAGAAGTTTCCCACAGGCCCCCGTGCTGGTCAGGTCCTCTGCATCCACAAACAGGCCTCAGCTTTGTGCTCCTACCACTGCTCTTTATTTACAGGCTTCCCCACCACCAACTATATACAGCAACTCTTCCAGGCTGGGGCCATACAGCCTTAACTCCTTCATTAGGGCAGCTTGCCTCTAGCTGCCACTTCAGGCTGAGTCCACTCCCTTGCAGCTCCCTCCAGCCCTAGCCTCCTCTAAGCCTATATAGGGCTAGGCTGAGTGAGCCTACCGGCTGCTTCTCGCTAGCCCTGACCCTGCAGGCTCTCCCAGCTGGCTTCACTCCCCTCTGAACTAGGGCTCTGGTGGCAGCAAGCTGGCTTACCCCACAGGGCTCAGTCAGCACCCTGTCACACCAGACGTGATTAAGTGACTTTTTTGTCTTTGGGAAAGCTTCACAAAAGTCTGTTAGGCCTCTTCTGAGTTATTTAAACATTTAAAAACTTGGGTTTTCTGTTTGTTTTTTCTGATTCCCCCTCCCCTTTTGGCTTGGCTAACCCCAAACTTTGGTTTTGAACACCAAAACTTGGCATGCACTTAGTTGTAAATAGTGAAATGTTCCTTTAATTGGTCAATAAAAATTTGGTTTTGAAATAACTAAAGTCCATCACCCGATGGTCCCTATCACGTAAGTGCAGAAGGAATCCTGTGGATCCAAGCTTGGAATGGGAGTGTCACTTCCATGGCAAATACTCTCCTCTCTCCAAATACACAGAAAACCCCTCAACTCAGGATCCACGTGATTCTAGTTTTATGATTTTGGAAGGGACAGATCAGGGTGCATATTGCAGGCTGGTAAGTCTCCACTACATCTTTTCAACTCCACCCAGATATGTGGGAGAAGCTGGGACAAGTGACTGCAGACAGAGAGTCTTTAGTGTTTTAACACTACTTCATCCTCCTAGGCCACAGAGCCATACAGTGTGAAGGAGACTGGGGCAAATATGAGTCAGGGGTAGTCCAGGCTTCATGGGTTCTGCAGGAGCCATGTTAAACGGGAGGCAAGGAATTGGTGTGGTGAACAGCAGACCTCCATGTGGAAGATACTCTTGTAGTCACATAGAGAGCAGGCAACTCCAAGTTTGCAGAGAGGAACCCCGCCCTCTTTGTTCTTCTGACAGAGGTTTAGGGGATTAGAAAGCCCAGTTTGTGGTCTCACCATTTACTTTCAAATCAATTGCTATTGCAGAAAAAAATGCCCAAAATATTGCAGGTTTTGGTATGGCTTATACCATAAAAAGTAGGGAAAAAAATGTTTGAGGCCTCACTTTGCAACTAAAAGGAGCTTAGCACTTGGTGGGGGCACAGGAAGTTTAAAACTCTGAAATTTTCTTCTCAAGCTGCTCCTTTTTTTCTCCCAGCTGCTTGTCTTCTTTCTCCCATACCACCCCATTAACAAAAGGGAGAGAAACATAAAAAGCAGAAGCAGCAGTGGCCTAAAACTAAGATTTTTTTAGTGATTGATACTGAATGAAATGTTACTGAAAAAATAATAAATAAAAATTTAGTTATTGCATAAAGACTATATTGTCTGCTTAATCTCTGCAAACTTATTAATATGAGTGGGAGATTTACCATGGACTGGAGTGGGGGGAACTATGAAATCCTGAAATTATATCTCACCTCCTTAAACACCAGTTTAAATAGATGTAGAAACTGATTTAGTTAAATCTCTGCATCCCCTCTAGTGCGGGGTCTTAAATGGATTTAAGAGTACTACTGTTACTCCTTAGCTTAAGAAAAGGAAACACCATGCAAAACATTTGTTTCACCATTTGCAACTAACAAGGATCAGGCACCCTGTAAACAGAACGTGGCAAGACTTCTTGTAAAGACAGATGCACAGACTTCCACGAGTTGCTTTGCTGGAAGACAGTAAGGCCTGGGGAATTCTGCAAAGCACTTAAGCACATGTTTTTAGTTAACTTTTAAGTTAAGCATGTGCTTATGGCCATCCCTATTTAGTAAATCACTTAAGCACATCCTGAAAGCTTAGCACCTGCTTAAGTGCTTTGCTTAACCAGGACCTAGAACATTAAGATTAGGGAAAATATGCAAATTAAATAGAAAGATCCAATCTAACATCCTTGGCTTTAAATACATATGTATATTTTGGAAGAATTTACAGATTAATTGGGTAACGGGAAATGTGTACAACGTGGATGATCTAGATTTTCAGGAAGGCTTTGATATGGTTCCATTTAATGGACCTGTTAAACTAAAGGCAGCAGGGATCCTGCTTGAGCCATGGGAAAGAATAAAAATTGGTGAGAGAACAAAACAGGGAAAATGGAGTTTTGCCCAACGTAGTGGAGAGAGAGGCACTGAATGCTTTTACCTGTGCTTTTATTTTGCTTACATTAATGGCTATGAACTAGAAAGAGAAAGTGAACTATAACCATTAAGTTTGCACTGATTTATAAACCCATGCAATCCCATTCAAGACAGTGGGTTAGCATAAATCAGCGTAAAATCTGGTCCAGAAAGTTTAAAGGGACACTGCCACTATAAATCATATTTCTAGATGTAAATACTGTATCTGTGTAGGCCTCTAAAAATTCAAGAAATTAAATACCTGACCCATCAAAATACTTCAACATAATCAATCTTAAAAATAAAAGTATGAGTTGAGTGGTGAATCTAAAAAAAAAAAATTGATTGAAAAATGTATTCCTGGGATTGCAACCAAGTGTTTTCATTGCCATTTGACTGAACTTTTATGTTAAATCTGGGAAGAAACACAGGAATATGAGAAGGAAGGAAATAAGATCAGTGAAAAGAATTTTTACTCAAAGGTTTCTTGACTGAGCTGTGAACTTTCTTTTGCCCCCACTCCCTCTAAATTACCCCATCTCCAAATTCACCCCAAGTCAAACATCTAGCTTGTGGTGTTTTCTGCAGATGGTTTACCAGTGACTCAAACACATCTATGTATGTCTGGCATACAGATGCTTGATTCAGAATATGCCAGATTTGGAGGGCAAGGGTGCATGCACACACGCATGTGCAGCAAAGACAGTTATTCTACAGTGCTGTTATTTATTGTCCTGAGAGCCTCACTGTTCATTCTTATTCTCTGAAGTGTATATTAGAAAGGCGAATGCATACCCTGGGAAGTTTTCCAGATTCATTTTCAATCAGTTAAGTATTCAGCAGTGGCTACTCTATATAGAGTCCTGAAACTATGCAACTGTGCACTGAAGGTGTACTCCAAATACACAAAAATGATTGATAGTCAAGCAGATTGAATATAGCAGGTACAGTATTTTATTCACTATTTGCAAACTTTCAAGCAAAAATTTATTTTTGCATAAATATTTAGGCTCCCCAGCCTCAAATTGGTGCCCTACAGATTAGTAACTATCTAAGGACAATTGTCACTCTCCCCAGGGAGCAGAGCATTCAGACATTCAGTGATGTAGACATCACTACAAAAATGTCTCCTTCCTCAGTCAGTAGTTATGTAGATACTAATGTTCATCTTCAGTCTCAAAGCATTTGGTCCCAGCCATTTCTGGTTGTGACCCTGACCCAAAAACAGCATTCCACCTAGTGAACATATCCATAAAAAATGCCCATTTCCAGCTATGGATGGCATGATTGCTACAGCAATAATTTTGTGCTGGTCTTGGTCCCTGACATTACTGTAGGAATAAACCCCACTACCTCACTGGAGCCATCAAAGATACCTTGTGATTACTTTTCAAAAGCTACAGCCTTTCTTGATGAACAAAGAATGATGAGGCATTCATCCTAGCTTCCATCTTGAGAAAAAGACCTGGAAAGGGGGCTGGTTTCTGGGAAATTATTGGAGTTTCCCAGACAATTATGGGAATTTGACCTCTTCTTCCACATTGCCTTTTGGTTCCCAGGCCTTTTTGAATCTTCCACAAGGGATATGTGCTGGGAACCATAGGATAAGTACACAAAGAACAGTGCAACTGCAATGATGAGCTAACACATGTGAAAACTACAAGCTGCCTTGTCTTCACTAGGATTTTACCAATTCTAACCCAGGAACCTATCCCTGCAACAAACCCCGTTGTCAGCTCTGCCTGCACATTGACTCTAGTGACACCATCACAGGTCCTAACCACATCAGCCACACCATCAGGAGCTCATTCACCTGCACATCTACTAATGTAATATATGCCATCACGTGCCAGCAATGCCCCTCTGCCATGTACATTGGCCAAACCGGACTGTCACTATGCAAAAGAATAAATGGACACAAATCCGACATAAAAAATGGGAACACCCATAAACCACTTGGAGAGCACTTCAATCTCCCAGGACACTCTGTAGCTGACTTGAAAGTTGCCATATGACTACAAAAAAACTTCAGAAATAGACTTCAAAGAGAAACTGCAGAGCTGGAACTCATATGCAAACTTGACACAATCAAACTGGGTCTGAATAGGGACTTGAAATGGTTCTCTCATTACAAGAAGTAATTGTCACTGTTTACACATTCTCACCTTCTAATCAATGGTTGTAAATAGGCCTCATCTACCCTAACTGTATGGACTTTCCTACACCTACCCTCCCCATCGTTGTTCCTTACCTTTGGGTATATATATATACCCCCTATCTGATTTCTATTTCTTGTATCTGATGAAGTGGACTGCAGCCCACGAAAGCTTATGCTTGCAGAAATTAAATTTGTTAGTCTTTAAGGTGCTACAGGACTCTCGTTTTTGCTGTATACAGACTACCCCTCTGGAACTTTTCACCTTTTCTTTGTTTCCCTGGTGCAGATGCATCCACAGAATGAAGTTAGAAGCACAGCACAGACCTCAGACCCTGGGAATGGGGCCAAAACTATGACAGCTTTAAACCAACTTTGCACACTCCCTGTTCTGAGCTGCACTCAGCATACCATGGACAACCCTATGGGCTTATTTAAGTCACAGCAGCTTGTCCCTGGTTGGCTATGAGCAACAGGACTGCCAAAAATCTACACAGCATTACATGTTGTGGCCTCATGCCTGACATCCCCATCCTCCCACCAGCTCCTCACCCATTCCAAAGCTTGCAACAGGATCCTCAGACTTATGTGAATTCTCCCCTGGCCATATCCAAAGCTTTGAGAACCCCTTTATACAGCTCTGGCATTTCTACCTGGTGCACAGGGGCCAGAGCAGGGGTGATGTTCTCACCCAGAATTATTATATGAGTGGTAACTTCTCCAAAACCAGGAAAAAAGACTACGTCAGAAACAAGTGCTGGACCCAGACTGCCTAACTACCAGTGGATGCTTTCCTCTTGTCCTTTACTGTGACTATAAGTTGATTTTAGAACAAATGTTCTAAAGTCTTTCCAGGGTCTGACAGTCAAGTATTCCACCACGGTTATGAAGATGAGTCTCTACCCTTCTTCAGGATTCCGTGACTTTTTCAGGGAGTTTAAATATCTGATTTACAGCATGACTTGTTGTGGCTAAATCATTGCCCTGTGTTTCCTTTGTAGCTGTTTCTATGGGAATAGAAGGATAATCAAACAACCTATAAGACACTAACTAGCCCACCTACTTAGCAGGGGTGAGCACACCATCTGCCACAGTTATCACTGGCAATCATATATATTCACCCCCATCCAAAGCACTGTGTTTGCTTTCACATTTAAACATGCTATTTAAACTTGCAATAAAGTTCCCAGAAACTGGGACTGTCTCTTTATATCTGATGTTACTGTAACTAAGGTAACATTTGTGTTTCTAGTAGGTGATTTCTTCTGAGAATAATTTGCAAGGAGACCAATTTTGTGGAGGCATATATGCCAACATTCTTCCTGACCTTTGGCTTCTTCTCTTAAAAGAGCTGCTAGTACAGAAATTCCATACAGTGGCCTCTGTATATTTCCAGGTATGCCTCAGATGCTACTGAGGTGCAGGAACCTTTTTGAAAGTGGTGCCTATTGGGGTGGTGCAAGTATGATCCCATGACACTGAGGCAAGGTCTACACTAAAATGTACTTTGACGTAAGCCGCCTTGCATCAATCTATTTGTACACGTGTCTACACTCAGATTTGTCTCCCACTGATGTAAGTGCCCATTTATGGGCACAGTAACACCACCACTCCAAACTGTACAGAGAGATTTTGATAGACCAGTAAAAGGGCCAGGGACCACTTGAAAGGGTAATATTGACTATCATATTTGTTGCTAACAGCAGCCAAACTTGGTAGGCCTTTCTGCAGACCTGTGCAGCCTTGGCGTAACTAAGCCAGGAGGGAAGGGGAACCTCTTGCTCAACCTTTGCCTAATCCTGCACCCCCTCTCTGATGGATGTGCTGGAATCTGTGTGACAGGAAAAAGACCAATAAGTTTATTGAGAGATTTTTGTCCAGGGGCCTCAAGATATACAAAGTCTGTAGGAACACATCTAGTTAATTAAGGAATTAAATACTCTGGTGACCTTAGGTCTAGCTTTTGAAACTTTTTTTCCTCTTCCTTGACCTGTGATTGTCTACTATCAAGGATAAACGTGGGGGGAGGGGGAGCAGAGGCTTGGACTCTCTGGTATCTCTTCTTGGACACAGCTTCTGGATTCTCCAACAGCAGCTGGAAGAACATTCCAATTGGAAAGCCATCGCTGTTTCCACTCGAAAGCCACCCCAGACTTTGATAATTATTAAGGGTTGAGGGTTGGGGTGTTTTACTAACCTGTTGCAGACGTGTGTAAGTGCTTGACCCTAAATAAAAGTAAGAGCATTCTGGTGTTGTGTCTAAGCCTAAGCAAAGTATAGCTTTGTAGTAAGAGCACTTTTGTGTTATACTGTTTCTGCCAGTCCATCTATTGGCTGGATGACCATGTCTCCCTTTGACTTATTTCCTGACACCACCTCGCACAAAGTAAAGTTACCATGAGCTTTGGTTTGGCAGAACCCCAGGTAACAAAACGTCATTGAGCTGTGGTTGATGTACTGTTAATGCAGTGCAGCGGGGTGTGGGGAGGTCTAGCTATACTGCGAGCCAGATTCTTTTCTAGACTTCACTGTAGTCTAGTCAGTCCCGTGAGCTAAGCATGGATGAGCCTGATGCAGGGCCCTAAATCTTGTGAGTGCGAACATTCTCTCTTACAGTATTTAAATGTGAAGAGGGCACCCACCCACCCAACCCCAGCTTAGCAGGACACAGGTATCAACTGTTCATTGTTTTACTCATATAAGAAGAGGCAATGGTACAACAAACACAGGTAGAGTTATCATCTGTTTTTCATTCCCATGTAGGATCAGGCACAGGGGCGCCATGCAAAGCAGTTTGTATATGTCTATAGGGATGTCCCTTGTATCCGCCCGAGAGATCTTGATGAAACTTTCATGGGGGTACTCTGTGATCCTCCCCCTAAGACTTCTAGGGAAAGCTGCCTTATTTCTTCCTGTCCAGTAGGACTCATTCCCCTGTCAGCAGGCACCATTGCAGTGAACAGCTAGCAGTATAGGGACCCAAGCAGCTTCGGGATGCCAGAAACAGCTTTGTACTCTGTGCCTTTGGAACCCTTGGGAGTGAGATAGTATCTACAATTACCACCTCATGTGGAAAGTTTTGTCAGTACTTGGTGCCGTTGCGCATTCCATATCCATGGAAAACAAGGCCGAAATTTTTTTGTTTTACACAGCTGAACAATTCCTTCCTCATTACCACTCCCACCTTGTCCCTGGCAGGCCATGCTCATCCCATCAGTGATGCTGGAGATTGGTGCTCTGCTGAAGTGTCAATAAGCAAGTCTCATTTAAACCTCATATGGCAATCAGGGAAGAGAGGTTCTGAAATGTATTTTACGCTTTCCATTTTGACTGTACATACGATACATCTATCTGTTTTATCCGTAGCTGGTGCCATTGCAATCTTGAGTGGTTCTCCCTTCCACACCTGCAGAAGGCCTGACCCTGAGGAGAAGGAGAAAGAAGTGGATGAGGGAGGACACATTCACCAAGATCCTGCAAGCCAGTGCTTCATTGGATTTTGAGTAGAGGGTTTGGAGGGTGAATACAGCAGACAGTTTGGAGAAAGAAGGAGCAGACAGGAGAGAGGCCCAGGAGTCCCAGCAGAAGAAGGAGAGGGAGATGCACCAGGATATAATGGGCAGCAAATACAAATGCTGCAAACTCTTGTTGAATGTACAGGTTCAACAGTCACAGGTCAACAGATTTGGTTACAAGAAAATAAAAGTAAAATGCAACTAATGCCTAACTTAAGCTAAATGAATTCAAAGCTAAAGGCTCTCTCACCTCATTTCAGCAGCCTTACTGGCTGAATTTCTTTCAGTCAGACTCTCTCCCCCAGTCCAGTGCTGCTTCATTGTTTTTCAGGTGTTGTTGATGCTGTGGGTAAAAAGAAAGAGGGAGATAATTTGTGAGGTCTGATCTCCCTTCTTATATTCTTCTTTCGATATATCTCTTCTCTGAGAATCATCTCCAGCTGAGGTTCAGTTTCTTTTTCAAGCTGTAGATTTTTCACACACCCTCTGTCCCAACTGCGCATTGTGAAGAGCCAGCCTGGCACCCCCCCAGGCCAGGGGGCGAGTCCACTCCATCTGAACCGGGCTGTGGGCCTGGAGTGGGAAAGCCAGGCAGCACACGATGGGTAAGTGCGGGTGGGAGAGCAGCACCCCTGTAGCTAAAGATTTCTGTCTCAGTTGTCTGAATCTGTTAAAAAGAATAATGTAAGGAAGGTTTTAGTGGAACTTCCCCCTGCTCAGACAGTCTGAGTGGTGAGTGGTGCTCCCTCATGCTCAGTCTGCTGAAAGGAGGGGGGGCACTTTGTAGCATGGGCGTTGTATTTGCAAATTAGCACACCTAGGTGCTGAGCATAATGGGAAATGGTTAGCATGGCTGGTTTTGGGCTACAAACCACTTTTGTGTTAACTGCTGGGGTAAGGAAATGTTGTCCTTCAATTGTATGAACAGATGTCAGCAAAACTGTGCCTAACTTGTTATGATAAAATACTTTACCATAAACTAAATAGAGTGCCACAGAGGTGGCGGACAGATGTTTTAGCATTGTAAAGGGGGGGGGGAGATATGATGAATTGCCTAGGGGGACTGCACCAGTCCTGGGAAAGGGCTGCTCCCAGGCATGGAGTGATGATCTCCTCCCATTGTTAAAAGGTAGAATTAATGACTCCTCTTGGAGCCTTTTGTTTCCTGAGAACAGGGACATTGCTTCTGTGCCAGCAGAAGGTTTACCCATGAGCTGAAAGTCACTAAGAGCTGAATCACTGCAAGCTGAGACTCACTAAAGAGCTGAACTATTAGAGAGCCTGGAAAACCTTGCCTGATGACTGACAAAGCTGAGTCAGTCGGCACCAGCGGTCAGCGGGAGCCTGGCGCGGTCGGCGCCAGCCAGGTGTGGTCAGCGGGAGCA
>ML675610.1:60083489-60110711 GCA_007922155.1 Mesoclemmys tuberculata
GCCAGGTGTGGTCAGCGGGAGCAGGTGCAGTCGGCACCAGCGGTCAGCGGGAGCCTGGCGCGGTCGGCGCCAACCAGGTGTGGTCAGCGGCTGGGGACTAGGCAAGCCCCGGAGGCAACAGAAGACAGCTACGGAGGAGGCCTGGTCAGCCGGTGGCCAGGGGAAGTTGCAGAGGGGCAGACTGAGCCCCCAACTGGACATTGACAGTACGATGGTCAGTACAGGGGAAGGCATGAAGGGGGAGGCGAAGGACATGCCCTGTACTCTGGGGTGGGTTTTAGCTCATTGAGTTCATGAATTCTTGTTCGCACTGGTTCCCAAACCAGTGCTGTGTTATCTCTCTTCTGTTATTAAAAGGTTTACTTTCTACACTCAGACTCTGTGCTTGCGAGAGGGGAAGTATTGCCCTTCGGGGCGCCCAGGGGATAGTGTGTGATTTCCCAGGTGACTGGGTGGGGGCTCGAGCCAGGTTGTTGTTGTATCATTGACAGGGATCCCTAGATATAGAACCCGGCCCTTGCTGCTGCCGACTCTGGCAGAAGGGTTACAATAATCAGGTGAAAAGGTTTGCAGAAAAACCTCAAAAGGGGTTTGAAAATGGCGAAGCAGCATATTAATTAATTAATTAAACAAAGTATCAGTGTCTAGGCATTCTGTGATGTTTAAACAGTAATAAGTTTTAGGAAAATAATTTTTAGCATAGAAAATGAATGGTGAATCTGGTAATGGCAGTTGAAAATGGCTCCCTCAGACCCTTTCCTTTTCTCACTCCTTTCTGATGTAACCCTTCCATTTTCTCCTACGCAACTCCCTCTTTACGTGACTCCTCCCTTCTCAACTGACAAACTGTATATAAGGCCAACAGCTGACAGGCTGCTTTGGTACCAGAAGAAGGAAGAGATAGAAGAAGGAAGGCGTTAGATGATCAGAGGACATGAAGAACCAAGAAGGAGTCAAAAGAATGGACCAATGAAGCAAAGAAACAACCTTAGAAAATGAGAAAGCCCTGCTAAGCAGAGGAATATCACAGGCTGTATGCGACAGGCTAACTCAGTCTGGGGTAAGCCTCTTAGCAGCTGACAGAGCAGAAGGACCCCCCGGACAGAGCAATAGTAGGAGACTTTTTAAGTTCTACTCCATTATACAGCCAAAGAATACATGAATATACCTGTCAATAAAGCGGACTGTTTGGAGCAAGTGTGAGACTCCCCTCCTTCTAGTACCCATTCAGTAACCGTCTAGCTATCACTTGCTTTCTAAATATAGTGTTAAGTGTTACAGTGTTTGTTAAGAATATAGATGTATTATTGTTATAATATTTACTTCTCTCTCTCTCTATTCAATGTAACCACTCACTTCTAAATAAACTTAACATCTGTTTTAGAAGTAACACAACTTGTATGTTCTACCTTGAATGGATGGCTGTATCTGTGTCCTTTCAAAGGAAGGCAAGTTTTCTCCCTGGAAGTTCCAATAGGGTGGTCCACCACACCTGACTGGCAGTTTTTAGGATAATGCCATATTCTAAAATTCTCCTGGTAACAAATTGGTGTCCCTGGGTGGGCTTAATATTTTAAAATTGCTTAGTATCTTAAAATTGTTTGGGCCTGGTGTTGAAATTGTTTAAGCTTAGAAGTAGTTGGAACTTTTAAGGTGGTAACAATTTTACAACCCTGAATTGGGGTGGCAGTGACCCAAATTGTTGCATAGTAGGAGTCTGGGGTCCCTGACTAGTAAGTAAAGAAATGTTGTTAGAATTATAGGTTTAACAAACCCTTGGACAGGGTTGAGCCAAGTTGTGAAGAAAGTAGCAATTTTGTATCCCAGGCCTGTTGTCTCTAAGAGTACTGTAAAAAAGTAGGTCAAGGTACTGTATAAAGTAACTTGACATACAAGTCTGGTGTTTTTTTATGGCATTGATTAAAGGATAGTCAGAGGGTATAGTGCTCTGAATTTAAGACACATTCAAAGGCAAGATAAGAGGGAATAGTGCTTTTTAAAATACCTTATCTCACTCTATTGGATAAAAGGACGCAAAATACAAAATATTGATATTTCTTCTTCTTTTCTTTTTTTTACCTTTCTTTACATACATATGCATTTAATCTTGATAAGGGAATTACTGTATTGACTATCAACTTAAAGATGCATAATAACAGTAATATATTAAGATTATATTTCAGAGTGGGAAAATATATTACATAACCAAGTATAAAATATCTTGATATTTTGCACCTAGGAGTGGGAAAATATATTACTTGACCAGTGTTATAGGAAAGATCAAAAAGGTGTTAATAGGAAGCTAGGACTGGCTTCCTAATCTTACAGTCCTAAAACATTTGGACTGGGGAAAGGATTAGTATGATACAGTAAATGATCCTGTAATCACAGTGAACTCTGCTTAGGCTGATCTAGACTAAAAATAGTTCTATGATCAGGGATCAACGATCATAGAGATTGGACACTGAGAACGAAGTAGAAGGTCTCAGGAGGTCAGACCTTGGTCAGAATAGACACAGTGGATAATTCTATCGTTATAGAGGTTTGATGCCAGGAAGGAAGCAGAAGACCTTAGAGGTCAGGCTTTAGTTAAAATATTTTAAGCACTCAAGGGAAAACAGATATGCTTTGGAGTAAGTACTTTTGTTGGGATTTGAATCAGGAAGATCCAGATCGTTTGCCATTCATTAGTTTGGGCCTTCATACCCAAACACAGGGGCTGTCATACTCCAATGAATGGATTAGTTGTTCATTAGTTTGGGTCATCATACCTGAATGCAGGGGTCGTCATGCCCTGGTGAGCAGCTGAGATACCGGTATATAGTTAAGGTTAACCTAAATTGGGGTCGCAGAGGCCAGCTGTAAATAGTCAGGCATCAAGGGTGAGGAAGCCCCAGAAGGCAAACTATATTTTAAAGAAAATTGTAGGAACCTCTGAATAAGAACTCAATTCTGAAGAAAACAGTACAGTGGATGGATTGAAAAGGGGAAATTGAGAATTGCTACCTGAATTTCCACCTAATTAAAATAGCAGAATAATTTGGGGTCACCGAGTCCCCCAACTTTAAATAGTAATTTGGGGTCATAAAGTCCCCCAATTTTAAATAAGTAATTTGTGAACATAGAGTCCCCCAGTTTTAGAAAGGAATTTGGGGTCATAGAGTCCCCCTGTTTTAAATAAGGGCTAGGAAGCCCACAGTGGTTAGTTAGGCCACGAAAGACAGACCATATCAAAAGAACAGAGCTGGAAAACCAGTGGTCTGTGTGCTGAGGCTCATTCACAACCAAGGCATCAGGGAAAGGCCTGGTGGGCGCAGTTGCAGTCTCAAAAAGGTGCAGTTGGTATCCTCCATCTGGAGAGTGCGTCCAGTACTGCTACTGAGCTGTTATAGCTTGTGAACTTTGATGTCCAAGTTAATCATTTGAAAGTAGGTAGTTGTTGTCTCATTAGAGAGATAGAGGCATGTTGGAAGTAAGTTGAGTGCAGCCTGTGAAGGGTTACATAGTGATTTAGGGGCGTATAGTCCTGCAGTAATCTGGAAGCAAGTCCTGTAGTATTTGAGGAAGGCCCCTCATGTGTTTAGCTTGTGTCTAGGAGGAGTTCCTAACCTAGTGTGTTGGAAAGGCAGCTTTGTATGCCAAATAAAGAGAATCAAAAATGTTGGTTAAAAGGGAAACTGAGGCACGATAATGCTTCGGAAACAATGCTAGGAGATGGCTTGGGAGATTTTCCTCAAAAGATAAGACGAGGTCCTTGGAAGGAAAATGCGTTCGTTGGGCCTAATGCTTACCAACAATCGTGTGAGCAGTGGGAACAACAGGAAAAAAAGAGTTTTTTTTCTCAGGAGACCCCCATTAAGAAAGAGAAAAAATGAGCTGCTCTACAAGGGCTATATATGGCAGCAAGTGCTCTAGATTTAGAAGTAGGAAAATTAATAATAGAAATACAAAAACTAAGGGGAGAAAAGGATAAAATTAGTAAGGAGTTAAGTAACGTAAAAGCGGAAGCAGATACATTAAGAGCAACAATGCTACCTCAAACCACTCAACTAATTGCACCACAAAATGAGTTGAATGAGGAAAAAAAGGGAGCAAGAAAAATTAATTCAGGAAGTTGAGGAATGGAAGCAGAAAGCAAAAGATAGACAAGCTGCAGTAAAGGTTATGCTTTCAGATGCAGGAGAAAAAGGGGAAATAAATCATGCATCCTGTAGAAGGCAGATTAGTGCCCTGAAAGAGTAATTAAAAGCCAGTAAAGAGATAATAGCAGCAGTAAAAACTAGTGGCAATCAGTGGAATAATGGAGAAAAGGAATTAAAGGAGGTAGACTACTCTTAATTATTCTCCAGAGGAGTTCCCTCCAGGACCTTATAGTCCATTGAGAGAAGAATTAGAGGAACTCCAGAGACCACCCCTGTTGCCCAATAATAGCTACAAGTCACCAAAACTACTGAAGCTGTTAATGTGGGAGGACCAGAAGAGTGCACATAGGAAAGACCTTATACCTCTGAACAAATAAGAGCGTTAGGGAAATCCATGGGCTCTTTAAAGAAGAACACAGTAGTTGGGTGATTAGCTAAAACAATAGGAATGCCTGGGTTGATAAGCGGAGATCTTTCAAGTCTGATAAAAGAATGTATGCGTGCAGAAGATTTTGCTGGACTTGCCTATGAAATCCAGGGTGGAAGACAGAGAGATGGGAATCTATTGAGGAAGAAGTATTAAAATTCTTCTTCCCAGATGAAAATATCAGTTTTCACTTTTCAGGATGTTAAGAAAAAGTGGGAGTTAAAGTATAATTGAAATGGAGAATAGTAAGAGATAAGAAAATAATTTATCAAAGTAAGATTGGTTAAATAAATAAGAAATAAATTTAAAAAATTAGAAAGTAGACAAATAAATAAAGATAAAATATGTTTAAAATAGGTAAGATAAATAGATAATTGATAAGATAAGGAAAAGAGACAAGTAAATCATTAAAAAAAAATCTCCCTTGGAATACACAGGAAAAGCGAACATGGAGACAGACAGATAGAGTGGAACTTGAGAAAGGAATAATTGTGAGATTATTTCAAGATAATAATCAATGACCTATGATGCCATGGATAGTGGATTTAATTAACAAGAATGTGGTCTTATTCTTCTACCTCAACACGGGAATACCCTTCTTAATATTAAAAACAAACATCGAGGGCATAGACGTAATGATGCTCCCCACTGAAGATCAGTATGCAATTTAAGATCCAAGTGGATGATATTTGGGAATTTGGGTTAGCCAACCTATAGCCATCCAAATCGGAGAACATTTAATAACTAATAAATTTGGACATGTGGATTTGGGAAGAGAAGGTTTTGGAATCACTGGAATAGATATAATTATCAAATTAGATTGTACGGTTGATCTTAATAATGGGGTATAATGGGAATAAATGTGATAAGTTAATAGGTTTAGAAGAAATAGTATAAAGTAAATACTTAAATATTGTATAAATAGTAATGTTAGGTAAATAGTGTATTGGGGTATAAGAATTATTAAAAATAGACAGTAAGTAATTAGAAAAAATTGTTGTTGATAGAAGATAGAATATAAATTGTTAACAGAAAGAAAAAATAAGTAATTTAAGGTTAGTAGGTATTTTTAATAAAAATAAAATGTAGTTGTTTTGGAAAAGGAAGGGTCTCTGTGTGTTTATGTATTTCAGAAACAATTGATGTAGGATGCAGTTGTCTTCGTTCTGGCTCTATTGGGTGTTTGTGCCTATGGGATTCTACTATGGTGGTGTGAATTCAAACAAGATAATTGAAACAATTCAATGGCTTAGATTGTATGCTGATAATAATGTTCCAGCTGACAGCATTTTCTCAGTTTGTTTTCTCAGTTTGTACATTGAGGAAAACATTGGTCAAAGTAGTATTGACCTGTTCGGATCATTGAATTCATGGCACAAAATTATATGGGTAAAACACTTATTACAAATTATGTCCACAGGTATAATATCTTATTTGATAGTCAAGGAAAAGGAACGTTGATGTGGCAAAGATCTGATGAGAAAATGCCACAACCCTCTAGGCATAGGAAGCATAGTAGTAAAAGTAGTCAGAACAGGGTCTTGGCAGTGTGCTCTGTTAGAAGGGTTTAGAATAATTGCACACACATCCACCAAGATACTTAGTGAGAAAACTATAATGAAGACAAATGTAGAAACTATCCCTAAAGCAATGGCAATTGTGGGAAAACCAGTCATAAAAGCAGAAGCACAGTGGATTAAACCTAATGCAACAGTTACAGTTGGTATTATTCAAGGGTGTGAGTATGCGATCCAGAGAAATGATAAAGCTAGAGCTATAACAGTCATGATGGGAACTTTGGAAGCCATGAATCAGAGAGTGAAAAGAAGGGACGTGACATTTTACCGTGCTCATAAATGTTCCATTACTTATGCTTCTCAAGGGCGAGGGCATTTATTGACTCATCACGAGTATCATCTTGCACCAAAACCATCAAAATGTGATTGGGATGCCACAGAAAACAAAGGGAAGATTTATGGTAAGGTGGCAACAGCAGGAAAATGGCTATGCGTAATCATAGAAGGACCACCACATGGGGGGAGGGAGGAAAGGGTACACTTTACTAGGGCCTGGAGGTCCTGGGCAGCCCAACCCAGGCTGCAACCCCCATTACCATCAGGAAAAAGTTGACGCTAAATTGTAGATCATGCCTGAGGATATTTATAGAAACCTATTTCCCTGTATCTAAGTATCTATTGTCCAGATCATGTGAGATTTGCTGGAGCCAACCAGAAGCAGTGTTAGAGCAGCCTCAAGAAACATTCTGAACAGCGAGTTGCTGGGCCTACCAACCCAGGCCCTTCTCTAGAAGAGTGTGTGCACTTGTGCAGTTAAACTAGGACTTGTCGTTTGAGACTGAGAGACAGAGATTTGTGCTCCTCTCTGTGACATGGTCTATCATACCAAGAGTTACCAGTCCCAGAGTTCCTTGTGCATTGGCAGGAGGGAGGGAGAGCTGGTGGGAAGGGCAAAGCAAAGCACCATAAGACAGTGGGAGCCAGTGCTGCTGCTACTTCTTTTGGTAGGATTTGCAGGCCCAAAATATATGTGAGTAAGTGTCTAATTCACTCACAGTCACACACACACCTCTCCATGCTGCCATGTCTGGTGCTGGCTATAAATACAAATCAGGCAGCCAGAAACGCCAGGAGGTAAAAGAAAGAGAACTAAAAGAAGCTAATGGACACCCATCTATCTTCCAGTTTTTCAAATCAGACAAGGCCTTTCTGCAGTCAGGCAATATACTAAGGAAGCAGATGAACAACATCAAGATTAAAATGATTTCAATATAGACACTGTGTCTGTGGCACTGGCAACTGATGACAAAGAAAAGCTGACAGAACATGCATCATGTGAGTCCAGTCTAATGCTTGAAGATAGTCAGATAGTATCACCATTAACGCCACCACATTCAGAAGGTTTACAAGATGCAGGAGAGAATGGTGCTACACTATCTGATTCTGGTCTTTTCAAAGATCCAGGCTTAGAGCCTGAAAAACCACACAGCTTGTGGCCAGAAAAGAACGGTTAAGCCACCTAGCTTTCTTGTCTATTGAGTGTGAACTTGCAAGAGAAATTGATTTTGGGGGGCTGATTCATGATTTTGCAATGAAAAAGGCCAGAAGAATAAAGCTTTAAAGTTAATTGACCTAATTATAAAATGTTTGCAGTCACATTGGTCCATTAGAATAAAAAAGTCAAGACATTGACAGGATATAATACCTTTATAAGGACCAAAAGTTACAAAACAGTCAGCAAACTGGTAGGACTCTCAGGCTGGGTGTTATGTTAAACAAAAATAGTAATGGGGGGGCCATTTTTCAGAAATGTAGAATATGTTACAGTAATTTCAGGATTCAAACTGTTTTCATGGCTCATGAGGTTGTATGTAGGGGATGAGGGATTGCGGTCTGTGTGTGAGAGGGGGCCCGTGTTACAAGTTTGTACTGGGCCCGAAAAAATTATGCTTGGGCCCTCAGCTAACACATTGGGATACCTACCCATGGTGCACTGCACTTTGCATTGACTCAAGCACCCTAGCGAGTACGTGAATCACCAATGAAAGCAGCCATGCATGCAAGCACGAGTGCTATACTATCTGCAACAGCTTCACGCTCACGTAACTTGTGTCAACCAAAGTTTGCAGCGTAGACGTGCCTTAATATCTGGAGTCCTGGTTATAAAAAGGGATTTGTGACCTCATCCACGTTAGCTCTTTCCATGGCTAGTTAAAGGTGCAAGGACCTTTCCATGCCTAGAGTGATTTCAAGAGATTGCATGGAACCGCCCCCTCACCCTAGTTATATAGTTACACTGTATTGTATTGGCAATTAATGACACACCTCTCCTGCAAACACGTCAGTAACTTCTTAACCTTAAGCACTCAAGTAGTTCCTATGACTCCAAGGGAACTACTCATATGTTTAAGGATAAGCATTTATCTAAGACTGTGCAGGAGCAATGCCTCAGTTAGTAAGAAAGTTGGGTAGTTTGAGCCATTCCATGCTTAATTTTTTATCTGCACCGAAGTTCTCTAACCTTTTTGGTCAGCGCCAATCAAGCTACCAAAGATAGGATAAGGAGGATACATTTAAGAGGTGTGAACCATGCCCATCCACGTTAGTGAAGGTTGACATGCTTCTCATTTCATGTGACATTAACGACTGCTGGCATTTCAAGTACTGTAGAAGTACAGAAGTTTATGCTGCAGTACAGAAAGCCGTCTATGTTGCAATGTTACTATCACAGGATGACTGGCTCTTTAAGGGAGTTGGGTCTAACCTGGCACTACCACACACCATCTGCCTTTCAGCTGATACTGTGAGGCCAGAGATCAGATGATAGCTTGAATAGCATCTGGTCCTCATAAAAGCCAGCAAGTAGCTCATTTGATGTGCATGGAGTAGGAAGGTTTTTGCAGGAGTCCATGGATCAGAAGAAAGAATTCAGTTCAGGTGCATCTCCCTGGTGGATAGCCTGTGGAGTGTAATCCTGCAAGAAGCAGGCGAGAGAGATAAAGGGATCCCAGAGAAGCTTATTTTAGCTCCTAGCTTAAATCTAGATGGCCTTGGAGCATCTTAGGAAGGAGTGTAAGAGCTGTAGGGAGTAGATAGGCTTCTGTAGAAGCCTTTGGGTTGGGGGGAAGGGACATGACTGAAATTTTGAACTTGTGTTAAATGCTTGTACTTTGAAGAAATAAAACTGAAGCCCTGAACCAAAGGGGGACTGAAATCCTGTTGCTGGAGTGTGTTCTTTGGTGCATGGGGTGATATGATAGCTCATTGGCTTATAGTTGCCTTCAGAAATAGTTATCAGCTGACTATACATTTTCTATCTCCAATCTTGATCCCTTATCATCTGTTTTGGACTAATTATTGTACCTAAAGTCTCACAGTCTCTCCTCTTATTCTTTCAAGGTGCATCTGTCTGTCATTTTGGTGTTTGCTAATGGGTAGGTTTATTATTTTCAGTGATCCAAAGGTTCCTGAAAGGTCTGGATAACATCTTCCCAAAAGTCAAAGAACCCTTTTCATCACATGACCTTAACCTGGTACTTACAACATCTGATGAACTTACTCTTTGGGCCCTTGGAAAAGTGCTGTTTATTCCATTAGTTACTAAAGACAACAGGTCAGACGCTCAGGCAATAGAGCTATGCCAATTTATACCAAAGACCTGATCCAAAGCACAGTGAAGTCAAAGGAAAAACTCCCATTGATTTCCCTGTGCTTTGGATCATACCCTAGCTGAGGAGCTGCTCATTTTATTTAAAAAGTAATTGAAACTTACAACTATTACGCAATAGATTTGGTAATTTAAGTAGCTTTTAAATAGCAAAGTACTTCAATTTTTATTAAGAGAACTATATTAATTTTATTTTCACAAGTAAAATGTTGCACAACGAACTGATCCTGCGGTGGAACATAGTATATCAGGCATTAAGAGCTGGGATTTTAAATTTTAAAACTGTCAGATTTTAAATAAAGCTTAAAATGAGATTTCTTTACTAATGCTTTCTTTAGAAAGAGTAATACAACGATTGTTCTTTTGTTCATGTATTAGTTCTTGAAAGAATATAAAAGGAATGTGATGTGATACCTTTAATCAGACCAACACCTAGCCCTTACGGAGAGCCTTTTATAAAGCAAATGTCTAATACACTATTAGCAGAGATGATTTCTAGATTCTGGATTTCAAACACTTCAGTATATGGGGGGGTTTGGAGCTGGGTTTTGGTTTGTCCCACGTCTCATTACAGTGACATGTTGGACCAACCATCATATGCTTTTTGTCTAGTTTCAGATCTGAGTATTGTCTTAGTGTGCATCAAAGTGATGTGCTCCGGGGATTCATATCTGGTGGTGTGCATGTTCAAAACAAAACCTTAAACCATTTACAAAATTGCTGTGTGATTCTTTTGTTGTTGTTGGTTTTGGAGTGAGTTTCCCTAAAGTGCCTTCTGAAATGTAAGAGCTTGCCAAACCAAGTGGGGCCCTGCTTATCAGCATAGACCAGGATGTTTCATATGAGAGAGTTCAGATGAGATTGCATTACCTCATCATTCCACATAGTCACTAGTGCCCACAGAACTGTTTCTGGCAAGAAACTCATAAGGATTCCTCTGAGATATGGTTAAGTTACTACAAATTTAGTAGCTTGCTATGAAAGAAATTGATGCTGATAAAATGTTAGGCAAATGTTTGCAAGCGCTATTTGAACAAATGGGTTCCAGCAATCTCTAGCCCTCTATGGTACTATGCAGACCCAAGATCCCATAGGCTGCCTAAGATTAGATTGTAAACTATTGGTGGCAGGGACTGAATTTTTGTTCTATGTTTGTACAGCGCCTAGCACTGTGGGATCCTGGTCCATGTCTGGAGCTCTTTGGCACTACAGTCATAGCTAAGCAATGACCAGTGGACTATAGATAGCTAATGGGAACACTGTTTGTGCAAGTGGGATTATTGTGACAATGATCCCCCCCGTATAAAGCCACCGCATCAGCAGAGAGTAGCATGGTGAAGGCCCACATGGGGGCTAGCTTTGCTCAAAGTACATTGAGTCCAAACAGAAGTTAAGCCTCTGTGCCCCACTGGGAACACTTTTGTGTGTGGATCTGTGGCATAACAAACAGGCTAAGGGCCCAAACAGTGATATCACATGCCACATTTCTCTAGCGGGGAGAAGGCCATGTCTTTGCACTGTAGAAGAAAGAGCCCAACTGTTGAAATAAGGAGTGCCTCATATTGCTCAACAACAGCCACAGTAATGGAGCACAAAACACGTGCTCAAAAAGATAATCCTGTCTATTTTTCCTTGGCTACAAAGCCCAGGTAGCCTTGAAACCAACCCTGTAAAGTGTGTGTGTGCAAATTTGGGATGATTCTCAGCAATAGTAACACACATTCAGAGCTGGGCCAGGAGCTTATTTAATGATTTGTTAGTCCTGACTGAGAAAATAAAGACTGGCTACAATATTAAATACCTTTAGCTTCACCTGAGCACCTTCACTCCTGTTATTCACCTTACATTTGAGATTTCTGTGAAGCCAATGTCCGAGAGCTAAATTATGGCTGCCCCACCTGTGCAGGCAGCAGCTATAATATGTTGGGCTGGTTTACAATTTCCAAAATCAGGAATTTTGCCAAAGAACAGGCCAAAATTTTTGCCAAAATGTTGTCCAGTTTTTCATCCAGCTTTAATACTTGGCTGAATGAAGTGAGGCCCTACATTCAATTTGACGGCATTTCTCTCTTTGTCTGTCTGGCTGTCTGTAACATGATTACTTTTGAATGCCGAATCTGATCAATTTCAAAATTTCCAGGAATGTTCTAGGTATCATTGGGCAGAACCAGTGATGATATCCCAAATTTCTAATAACCAGTTCTATGAAGGCAGGTGATATTTAAGAACCTATTCTGAATAGGTTCTTAAACATCATGCACACAGCACCCGACACACACCCACAACTACAGAGTTCCCTCCGCCGTGAAATTGACCCTCCCTGGTCAATTTCGGCGGCAGAGAGAGTCCAGGGAGACACTCTCCCCGCAGTGAAATTGACCCGCCCTGGTCAATTTCGGCGGCAGGGAGAATGGCGGGAGACACTCGCCGCTGGGAAATTTACTCTCCCGCCGCTAACAACCGGTTCGCTGCTCCGCCTTTTCATTGAATCTCCCGGGGCTAAGAACCGGTTCGCTGCATTTTTTCTATTTTAAGAACCGGTTCGCGCGAACCGGTGCGAACCGGTTGGATATCATCACTGGGCAGAACCCTATTGATTTTGGTGACAAGGGGAATAAGGAGAGCACTCAGAGTTGCTGGCCTGAGTCAGGAGATCGGTGGCATTGCAGGGAGTTCCTGAAAGAGAGGGGGCTGGGAGGGTGCTAGTCAAGTGAATGGAGCGAGTGAAGTGGAATGGAGGGATGAAAGGAGCCCCAGGTGTATGGAATGCGCTCAGCCTACAGAAGTAAAAATATGTGTGACCCTCTGCTCTATAATACATGCACTTCCTAGGTGTGGAGTGAGGATGTCCCACTGACAGCAGGCTCAATATCGCAGAGATGACTTGCTTTGATAATGGGTATGTGGTAATGTCTTCACCCACCTCAGCAGTTCACCCACCCAGCAGTTTTGCAGCTAGAGGGCTGTGCGTGGGAAGTGCATGCCATGGTTTTCCAAAGTTTGCTGCTGAGTACTTTCCCCCAAAGCAAGTCAGGAGTCACTGGACTTGCCTTTGGGCATCAAAGGTGTAAGATCTCCAGGCACATTGTAGTATATCTCCCCTCCTCCACTGTGTGGCTCTGAGAGGCAAAAGCGAGCCCTTAAGGATTCAATCTGCAAGTATACTTTAGCTGAGCTCAGCCCTCCTGGGAAAGAGTGGCATGCCAAATTTATGCCCCCATCATGGTTGTTCTAAATTATGCTAGTTCGAAACTGGGCCTTTATGCCAACAGTGATCATTAGCTTACGCTGTAGCCACATCCTCTTCACTGTAGTACATCTCATGTTGGTCCAAAATGGAGAGGGGACCATGAGAGAATTGTGTAGAGCCACTGACACTGACTCACAAACACCAAGACATCTCCCACATTAAGTCCTTGGTCTACGCTACACATTTATGTTGGCATAACTGTGTCACTCAGGAATATGGAAAAGGCACATCCCTGAGCAATGCAGTTATATCAGCCAAACTCCCAGTGTAGACAGTGCTGTGTCAATGGGAGGGCTGCTTCGTCAATATAGCTACCACCTCTCGGGGTGGTGGAGTACCTACGCTGATGGCAGAAGCTCTCCCATCGGCACTAAGCACACAGCGGCGCAGCTGCACCAGTGCAGCACTGTAAGTGTAGACAAGACCTAAATTAATCCTCATCCAATCTTTGAACAGCACAAAGGAGACTTTTCATGGACCAAAATCTGGTCCTAAACATCTAATTTATTTTCGCTTACACTTAGAATCCCTTAAGCCTATTTTCCACAAATACCAGAAGCTGACCATTTATCAATTAGCTATAACAGTTTATGAAGTTTTATTTATTCTCTAACAGCAAACTTATCAAGTTTGTATATTTTCCACTAGACCACAAAATAACCAGCTAGTCAGTGTACAAAATGTTATTTAATTGAAAAAAAAAAGGATCAAAATTAGCAATCCATCAAATATCCATCAAATATATCCACCTGAATATATCACTACAGTTTATCTCCCATTGGTTATACAGTACAAAATAGATTATCCTATTCAAGTATTTATGCTCTCTGAAAATACAAATGTTAATTGTTTTAGTTAGATAATGGCATAAAGGTAGCTGATAGAAAGAACAGACAGATTGTGTTTGTGCTCTCCCTAGATTTGATATGTATCTCTACTTCATGCATGCATTCTAAGATAAACAGTTGCATTCCACTTTCCAGTTTGGGTGGCTGATAACTCATGATTTCCATTCCAATTCTCTTATTTATTTTGTTTATCCCTTCCTGTCTTTTTCCCAAGGGAGATGGCTATTTTCTGATAGAATTCTCCCAATTCATAACTGCAGTAAGTTCCAACTAATTGTTTGGCTAGAATGACAATCTATTAAACATGCTGATATGTTTTCCTAAATTACCTATTAAAATTCTGCACAATAAAAGCACTCAGTATCTATTTTGTGCTACAGTTCATTATGACATCTAACAGCAGCAAATTACATTATTGCCTGAGGAGGATATGATGACATTTGCTATCCAAGTAAGAAAGGTTTATATTTAGCATGTAGAAAACTAATTGATACCAATGTGAATACATACAGTTAGAAAGATGTGTCCTGTTTTAAACATGCAATAAATATTTTTCTGGCAGTGGAAAGTCTTTCTGGGATATTATGATGATATGCAGCAAAAGAATAATCAAAAGATTCCCCCTCTTAGAAACTGTGCATGATCTATTTTGTCATCCACGTTCAAATTATCTAGTTTGGCATGACAACAAATCCCGGAAGCTTAAGCATTTTACAGCACACATATATATCTACAGTAGTGATGGTAAATCTACGGCACAAGTAAATCTATGCCACAAGTGTAGGTGGCACTTGCACCAAATGTATCTTAAGACTGTGAAAAGCTGGGACTAGTGATGTAACCAGCACACACAACACATCCCATGTCCACTAAGGGTCTGACATCAAGGTAGGCTACCTTTCAAATAGAAATTTCTCAATGGTATTTAGCTCTGATATTACTGTGGAAATAAAGTATGGCCTGGTCTACACTGGCAATGTGGGTTGATGGAATGCAGCTTATGTCAACCCCATAAAGTATGAATCTCCACTGACATGTCAGTTCTGCCAACCTAAATCACAGTAAAATTTAGCTTAATAAAACCACCTCCGCAAGTGGCGTAATGCTGAAGTTGAATTGTGTGGGTCGAATGAGCATCAGTGTAGGCAGAGCACAATGTAAATCGACATCATTGGCCTCCAGGAGGTTTCCCATAATGTTTCATTGTGACTGCTCTGGATATTCACACACTACTGTACCGCAGCCACATGGACAGGAAACATCCCCTCCCCGGAAGCCCGAGGAAAGTTTGAATTCCAATTTTTTATTTTGTCAGCGTGGAGAGAGTTTGTAGCTGAACTGCTCATGGTGACTGCATGTCCCAAATGCGCTCCAGCATGGACTTGACCTGAGGTCTTGGATCTCATCAGCCTGTGGGGCGAAGAGTCTGTTCTGGCTCAACTCTGAGCCAGCAAAAGAAATTTGGATATCTACAAGATATCGGATGGTATGGTGGAGAAGGGCCACAAAAGGGATACCCAGCAGTGTCACGTTAAAATCAAAGAGCTGAGGCAGGCATATCAGAAAACTAGGGAGGCGAACTGTCGTTCTGGCTTATCACCAAAGACATGTTGCTTTTATGAGGAGCTGCATGCGATTCTCGGCGGTGACCCCTCCACTGTACCACCACACAGCATAGATGCCTCCTTAGAATGCCAGTCCAGGATGAATGAGGAAGCCTCTGTGGACAAGAAGGAGGAAGATGAGAACAGGAGGCAGGTGAACGGGGTATCCATTCTCCCTGAAAGCCAGGACCTGTTTGTTACTCCCAGAGCAGCCCAGCCGGACACAGAACAGCGTGACTGATGCCGGGGAAGGCACATCTGGTGACTGTGTATTGCAGATTGCATTTCTGTGGTTATAGCCCCAGTGCACCTTATTTCTTGGAAAAAAGGAGTGTGTGTTTTCGTGGGAATGGGCTTCCTGGGTGTTGGTCCACTTAAGCGGAGGGTTACCCGCAGGACAGACTATTTATATGCATAAGGATGTTCTGAGAATCCTCCGTGGATATCTCCAGGAAATTTGCAGGTTTCTGAGGAGGTCAGCCTTATTTCTTCTGCCATGGTAGAACACTTTTCCCCGCCACTCTGCTATGAAATGAGCACGCATCATTGCAGAATACAGCATAGCAACATAAGGGCCAGGCCTGTACCCAGCTGCTTGTAGCAAATCTTCCCTTTCCGCGTCTGTTACCCCACAGAGACTGATGTCACCCATCGTCACTTAGGGAAGATGACGTGAGTTTACAGTGCCCAAACAATATAACCACTGTGTTATTCCCCTGCAATGGACAGTGTCCTGGGCCCCAACACAGACAATTCCTAGCCATGACATTGTTGGCATAAGTGTTAGGCATCCGGGAACAGGTACCCATATTTTTTCTCCAGTGACATTTCATCACCACCCTCCTCCAATACCTTTGAACCACCTCCTCTCAAACCAGTTTTTGGGATGGTAAAGGGGAGTCCAATGATCCTGCTCCTTGGTTAAGTGTGGATTGGGGAATTTAGTGCTACTGAGACCTCACTATAATGGATGCAAGGGCCCCTTACTTACCATGGCTGGGAGCCCACTCTGATCCATGCAGTAGGTACAGATTGGTATGCGGGTCTGGCTCTGCCTTGTGAATATGCAGGGGAGTTCTTCTTACATTGTAACATTTCTTTTCATCCACTGGTCCAGCTAACAATGGAAACTTTGTGCTTTGCTTTCCGTACAGCGTACATCTCGACCTTCACCCCAGTTTCAACTCCTGCAGAGCGCCTTTCCCAGATCAGAAGAAACTCGGGATGACATGTTCAACGAACTAAGGAATGCCTCTGTGGCTGCTGACACAGAGCTGAGAGCCAGCTGAGAGTCATTGTCAGAAAAACTGAGCATGGACATGGAAAACAGAAAATCAGCCCAGGACCAGAAGCAGGCAGGTTGTAGGGCAAGAGGTAACATAACCCTCATTGGTCTGTATTGCACCTGGCAATGTTATAGTTATTTTTTAAAGTTTATTGATGACAATTTTTGTATTAATCCATTTTCCTTCCAAGAATTGAAAACATCTCTAGGTATTGGGATACAAAAAACAACCAACTTCTCTTTGAATTTTTACTTTCACACAACACAGCTAGATTGTATGACTCACTGCCACAGGATCTTGTTAAGACCAAGAACCTAGTAAGCACCAAAGACATTTATGTGGATCATAAGAATAAAGCTTTGGAAAGAATAAAACTTCCCACTTTAGGATTTAAATCAATCTCTTCGTATTTGGAGTTAGTACAAGACTTTAATGGGGGACCAATTACCCCATGTCTGCCTATTGTATGGTTTCTTGCCCTTTCTTCTGAAACACCCAGTACTGAAACTCTACTGATAACAGGATACTGGCTTGATGGAGCCCAGTTCTGATCCAGTGTGGCATTCTGTGTTCCTATGCCTAGAGGCATGAGGACTGGATTAGTCCCCCAGCTAATGTTTGATTTTATTATTTTATTCTTGTGTGTTTATAAAGACCCTCTCCCCCTTAAGAGACCTTGTTGCCTGGTCCTGTATTTTGTTTCAGCTCTGTCATTCCATGGGTTTACGTTTTCTGTTGAATTAGATGATACATTACAGGCAAAGGATCTCATACTTCTTAACAACCTATTATTACTTTATTCCAAAATCTTGCCAACCCCTTATCCAATACTTTTAATAATGCTCTTTAGCACCAAAGGAGGCTGGTAATATCTTGCAGTGGCTGCATGAGATAAATGCACAAGTATAGTTGAAAGATCATACTTCAATAAAAGGTCACTCACAAAACTTCTGCTCTTTTGGATGAAAGACAGACTACTCTGGTATCTTTTCAGCAGATCATTGTTTCAACAGTTGCCAACAATTTTTTTTAAGAAATAGGGAAATCTTACATGTAAAGTAAATGAATACAATATTTCTATATATAGGACATTTTTTGCTCTTCTCTCCCTCGGTGGGTGTCATGTAGGGCTACAGCCCACTGATATTCCACAGGTGTGTGTATATTTTAAATGAAAAATAAACTAATGGAATATTATGGTTGCATCATTAAGATCTTATAAAGAGATCAGAAAAATACAAGATACAACATTAACACACCTGCACTGCCCATCATGTTTTCTGATTGCATTTTTCTGATAAACAATAAAGTACTAAATTATACTTGGAGCAGAACAACAGGAAATGAAACAGGAAATATACATTGCAATTACATTAATTTTGCTGTTAGTATGTCAGTTTTTACATTTCTTGACATTTAGGTCCTGACCCTGCAAAGACTTGTGCATGTGCTTAATTTTATCCACTGAAGCTAATGGGAATCTCAGGGCATAAAGCTAAGCATGTGGGTAAGTCTGCAGGATCAGGGCTTTAAGGACATATTAGAACTGGAAAAGGTACAGAGAAGGGCAACAAAAATTACTAGGGGAGAGATTAAAACTAGGCCCGTTCATCTTAGAAAAAAAGATGACTAAGAAGCATAGGAGAGGTCTATAAAATCATGAATGGTATGGAGGAAAAGTGTTAGTTACCCTTTCACATAACAGCAGGCAATCACCCAATGAAATTTCTAGGCAGCAGGGGTAAGACAAAGATAAGGAAGTATTTCTTCGCACAATGCACAGTCAACCTGTGGATCTCATTGCCGGCGATGTTGTAAAAAGAGAATTGTATAAATTCATGAAGGATGATGTTATTAGCCAAGATGGTCAGGGATGCAACCCCATGCTCTTGGTGGCCCTAAACCTCTGACTGTCAGAAGCTGGGACTCAGCGACAGGGAATGGATCACTGAATAAATGCTCTTTTCTATCCATTTCCTCTGAAGCATTTGGCACCAGCCACTGTTGGCAGACAGGATACTAGGCTATATGGACCACTGGACTCAGGGTGGCTATCCTTACTTCCATGTTCTTATCAGCAGCTGTGGTATAATCCATTCCAGGAAGCCCCTTCTCCCGGGCTAACTATAGGTAAGAGATACTGCAGTCCCATGTAGCCATACTAGCATGGAGCTAGAGGGGTTAGCACCATGGACTAGGTCCAGTGCAAAGACACTAGGCCTTCACACATATCCACGGGGCCCTCCAAATTTGGGGCAGGCCCTATGGCCTTTTCTGCAGAGGGAACCCCCAAGGGATGAATTCCTCAAGCAGGTCCTGGGAAGTTTCCTCTGAAGATTTCACTACTATGTGAACTTTTCATTAAAATACAAAATGAGTCATGTTTCATTCATGAGCAGATATCACACCATGAATAGCTGATGTTTAGAACTTATAACATTGTCTCAGGGTGACTGGTCCCTTTAAAAGGATATGGGGCCAGCTGTTCTTGTCCTATAATTAATTAGCTACTTCCCAGCCTGAGGGGTGGGGCTAAAAGGGTCAGGTAATAGTTTAACAGAGAGCTAGGCCTTATAAAAGGATAGAGAGCTCAATTAGGGTTAGGACCAGAGGCAGTTGGTAGGCTCTTATGGGAATTAGCTATGGTCTGCAGGAGGGTACTTCAGAGGAACCAGCCTAGGTCCCAGGGCCCTTTCCTGGAATAGGAAAGGTTGTAAGGAACAGAGTGCAATACAGAAAGCAGCCTAATGGCTGAATGCTCTAGCCCAGAGTCAGAGAGACTCTTAATGGTAACTTACAAAGGGGTTAAGAATAGGGCACAGAGGACAGGCTAAAGAGATGCCCCAAAGGTCAGAAGAACCTTTTGCTTGTTTGGATTTTTGTTATGGTGGAAGGGGTTAAGTTTTGTTTGTGACTTGGCCCTAGAGCCAAGCCACATAGCCAACAGAGACCAGAGTGTGGAGAGCAAAACACACCCACTCTGAGTAAGGAAATTTAGGAAGCAAATGCCTGCAGTACCAGGCTCACTCAGCAGAGGGAGATATGGGGGCAAGCATACCTCACAACAAACATCAGTACCACAACTTTTAGTTGTATTTATTACCACGTCATTCTTACGTGTGCGGTAATAAATACATTCTAGAAGTTTGATCTCATTTGTTAAATGGCAATGGATATTTTCTACATCCTGATTGAATTATTCACTAATACTAGTCTAAAATAATTCACCTAAACAGAGTTGGTCTTATTTTTAAATACACAAGATTCTGTTCCAGAGGCTTTGCATGGAATTAAAATGGAGAATCAAAACTAAACGGTTGAATTAAGTGGAAGGCATTCTATGGCTACAACTGTTTGCAATTAAAAAAACAACTTTGTTTGGATGTAAACATTCCCTTGCTATGCTAGAAACCCTAACACAGCAATATTGTGCTGGGGCATGAGAAGTGGAAAGTGTTAGTTAAACAAAGAGTAAATATAGAAAAAAACAATTAAAAAATATTGTTTTTATTAATGAAGTCCCATTATAGAAAAACATTTCTTAAAAAAAAAACCACCTCATCTGTCCCTTTGCTAAATGCTCACAAACGTGCAGAACAGCAAGATGTTATTTTGGTTCTGTGATAAAAAGTATTTTCCAGAAGGGGGGGGGAGATCAAACACCAAATGGAAATGTGTTATGCCCCAAAAGGAGATTAGTCTGATGCCAGTGCATAAACTAAAGATGAATGTTTTATTTGGCTTGACTAATGCTTTTGTGGGCTCTGTGATAGTTTGCTTTACTGACTAAGGTCCAAACCTACAAATACTCACTCAGGCAACGTGGAGTAGAATCCAACCCTACACACGCTTTTCTATCTTGACTGGCAAAATCACATAATACAAGCTTTAGATCTCTTATAGGAAACAATAGCACCATAAAACATCACTCACAGTTGAGCCATCTCAGAGTACTACCTGCTGCAGTCCCTGCAAGAGCAGGGATGGCAAAGCTTAGACTTGGCACCTTTTCAGCCAACACTTGAACAGCTGGTGCTGACAGTAAACAAGCCAAGAGTTCCAGTGTGAAAGAAAAAACAAGCACTTCAGAGTAGCAGTTGAAGTCCCATCCAAATCATATAAGGTCCTCTCTCTGCCTCCCATATACTAGAACTCAAAGGTTATCACTTCGCTGGAGTCAAGTGTTTGGAGAGCAGAGTTTCCCCAGATACAGCTCATTCAGCTAGAGTGAGACTGATAAGACAAGTCACCTTATCAGCCAGGTCAGGATGTCAATATTATTTCATTTTTCAAATGCTCAAAATTAATCTACCCAAATTATTTGCACAGTAACCAAAGGTGTTTTTACAGTGAAGAAACACCATTAAGTTGATGCTGCCTTTATTGTAACCTCGCTCTTAACCAACTGACAGTATCCACTAGCTCAAAGAAAAATCCCTTTGGCCACTTTAATTTCTCTCTGTCTTATGCTGCGCAAGAGACAACAGGCCTGGTGTTGTGAGAGTCATGTTGCATCTGGCACTTTAATTTTCAGTGTTTTTAATTTACCATTGCAACAACGATCAATATCAAACCTGAACACTGAAAAGCACATCTGTGAAAACAAGTTCTCCATCTTGCTAGAAATCAATGAACTATCAGCAATTATCTCAAGAAGTGCATACCCCTTGGGCCTGCTCAACTACTTCAAATCCCATAACTCTGCAAATCAGCTAATGCAAACTCAGGTCCCAAGCATTTAAAAATATTTCCAGCTGGAGATTTTATCACATTTGGTGAAACTCTGCAAAGAAAAAAAAGAAGTCGCACACACAACTGGCATGATTACTCACCTCTGCCTGTCCACCAGAAATAGCTGATCAAGCTCATCAAGGTGAGCCATCTAATTAACCCTTGAAGACAGAAGGAAGCTGTTGAAGGCAGAGTTGAGTAAGTTCGGGGGGAATTTAAATATCGGAGGGTAATTAAGTGTGGAAGCAGTGGTGAGGCTTTGTGTTTTGCCCTTCGAGGAACCCCTGTACTTCTCCTACATAGCGCTTCTCCAGCAGAAGAGCCACGGACGATGGGATCACTGTCAGCAAGCCTCTCCCCAGTCAGCACCTGCAGCAATGGCTGTGGATGGGAGAAGACAATTGCTGAGCAGAGGAATTTCAGCACAAGCAGGAAGGAGGGTAGAGAACGAGAAAATATGGCACCCAGATATGGCATCCTTCCTTAAGCTTCAGCACCTGGACAACACAGTTAATTAAAACATGCCTTTTCAGTCTCTAGCTATAAAACCACAAATGGCATTTTACAGTATTAGGTGGTACACTGATTATTGGAGTACTTGCGTGAGTCCTTGTTTGTCTCAAGTACAGCATGACTTATCCAAGCAGAACTATAAGCCATGCCATTTTCTGGACAACAGCAGGCAGATGGTGTAAACTATCAGAGCTCCACGAGGTCAGTGGAACTAGGAGAATTTACACCAGTTTAGGATCAGCCCTGAGAAAGAAAGGAAATCCTTGTAACACACACACAGCCTATTACAAAGGAAACAAATAGCTCCATATCCAAAGTATTTTCTGCAGATGATCCTAGTTCAATTTCCTTCTATGCACAAAAAGGTTCTGCTGCACTATCACAATGAAAATAAAATGGGTCCAAGAGGCCTAATGCAAGCCCAGGAAAAGGGACATGGGAAGCAGGAAGGCAATTAAAGGCGATATGGCAATGCAAGGAAGAACCAAAAAAAAAAAAGTCTAAGGCTAAAAGTTAAGCACTATATTTTTATATCAAAATTTTATTTAGATGAGATTTCAAACATTTTAGAGATGAATTTACAAACATTTCAAGTTAGTGCATAATATTGTGACAACCAAGAAAGGAAAGAGTACAGATAATGGTAGATTTTCTGAAACAACTAATGGCATGGCCTCACCATTGTGCAATACAGTATCATGTAGCTAATATCACCTTGATCATATACCCTAGTATCTGAGGGAAGAGGGAAAAAGGGAAAACAGAACACTGAAAAGCCATATAAAATCATTAAGCCATGATCCAGCTAACCTAACTTTCATCGGCACCAGAGGATAACCATTCATGACCTGATATTTACAATGCTAGATATGCTATAGGGATGCCTGAAAAAGTAAATTATCTCATCGCTAAGCGTGGTCAAGAAGCTAGGTATGACTGACTGACCTGTGGCTTTTCTGAAAGTGCCAATGGAAGTTAATGCATTTTCCCCCCCGAGGAATAAAAGAGGAAACATTGTGTGACTCTTATAAAACAACTGTCAACAGCTTCTGATATAATGAACGTTAGGTATTATTTCAATTCTGTATACGTTGCAGATATTTTTCATGAAATGACAAAGTTAACAGACAATTATTTTAAACCTTTTTTTAAGCAAGTGTAGTACATAGGTTTTGAAATATTGAGTTGTGATCTTTTAAAGGGACCCAAAACAGCACAAAATAGTTTGATTATATGAAAAGGGACTAGCTGGTAATTACAACGTTCACTTTAAATTTATATTTTCAGTGTAGTACTTTGGAGGGATTTCCCTTCTGGAAGTTGTTTCAGACTCCATTTAACTGACGTTCAACTCATTCACCCTTCTGAATCTTTGCCCTCTTTGGACAGTCTGTTCCAAATGCTGCAGGTATTCCTACTGTCCAACAAACTGGCTTGATTGTAGTGCATTGCTACAACTGCTGGTTGGGCAAAATGAATTTCCTATGTCTTCTTTAGTACAGCATGCAATGTGTCAGAAGCAGAGGTAAAAGGATACATAAGAATACTTGAGCTCCACTTACAGAACACTGGAGTCAGGCAGTTGGTACCGATAAGAAATTCTGTATTTAACAAATGAGCACATATTTAAAATGTAGAATTAGTCATACATAGTATATAACTCACCAATTTAGTTCAACTGTCCTTCCAGCTAGCTTTCCCCTTGAACGTGGTATAAAAAAAATAGAGAATTATCTAAAATTAACCTTGATGTTTCAAGAATTTGTCACAGATGACTGCATTGACACCAACTATCAAGTCCAATACCAAAATATCGTTTCCCACCCAAAACCTTAAAAAAAAAGTTTCTTGTTTGCTTCTTTATGAAGTAAAAAGTGCCTTTACTTCTTTATGAAGTAAAAAGAGTGTTTGGGGGTTTAAAGTTCTTCTCATTTTTACATTTATAGTATCAAGTCTTGATTTTGTTCTAGCTGTGTGATCAACCGTCTGTAGGACAGGAGAGCTAGGGAGATACAAATATTACAAGAGACTGAAATCTAAGATGTAATCTTCATCGCCTTTAATAGTAAAAGGAAGGTTTAGTCACACTGCTTAAAACTGAGTTTTTTATTGTTTTGTTTTTGTGAAACAACAACAAAATATTCAAAACAGACAGCTAGAAGAAAAGCTCCCTGGGTGAAGACAGCACCCCCTCCTGTCATTTGAGAACAGAAAAGATGTAAAGTTAATGATGATGTTGCTATTCCATTTAGTTCTATAATCGTCCAGCACAAACAGACAAGCCACAACTTTTTATTTTTTGGAGACCTTCTTTATACATCATAAAGGAGCAATAAATAGTGCAGGAAAATAAAAGTTTTCCTTTTCAAGTCACCTACAAGTAAAGCAACTCCACCACACTATTGTGCCTTCATCATTGCCCTGCCATGGGAACCACACACTTTAAGCATAGATCAGATCTAACTTAATTATCCCGACATAGCTATTTCAGTTAGGAGTGCTTTCTTTTAACTTAAATAGTTATACCAGTACATGCTCCAGTTATATCAGTATAAAAGGGCTTATTCCCATATGGGTGGCTACATTGGTATAAACATTTTTATGCCAATACAATTGCATCCATGCTAACGGCAGCTATACCACTTTAGCTATAGTGGTTAACCATTTTTATTTTAGACAGACCCTTAGTCTAAAATACCAACATAAACAGTTTAGCTGAACCCATTTTAAGGAGCACCTCCCCACACGCACACACTTAACACTTTTGTAAATGCTAGTAAGTTCTGACAGCTTCCTCAAAGTCTTAGGAAACCTCTGCAAATTTGAGCCGAATCCTATTCCTGCTGAAATCAAAGGGAGCTTTGCCACTGACTTCAATAGGAAGAAGATCAAGACCTCTGGTGCTAATACAACAGCTGTTCCATACCCACTATTAATAGTTAGAATAACCTATAACAGAATTAAGAGTCTGATTAAAGGTTACATGCTGCAAATCCAATTTTTAACAAGATAAAAATATGTCTAATATTTCAAGTACTCACATAATAAGATCTGCAGTGAAGTAAAAACTGATCTGCTACATTTCAGAAATGAGAAGTCTAAAGAGAGATGTCAGAACAAACTGCATAAGCACAGAGCATTATCATTACAAAATGTACTAATGCCACAATAGCTGCACTGGGAGCTATCACGGCATTCGTTATTTGGTACGCATTCCATGGTATTCATTTCCACTGTTTTTGCAGTTGGCTTAGACAAACCAGCTTTGAGATGGTACAAGACACAATTTAGTGTGACGGATTAAATAACTTTTCTAGGGGATTTGCAAGGTATCTATTTCCAGATCATGCTAGTACAGTCCAATCCTTTAACAGCTCTGTGCCAACAGTCACTATAAAATATAATACAGAATAGAATAGCAAGGAATCCAAAAGGATGCACCAACAATTAGCTTGCCTCCTAGGATCCTCAAAACAATTTAAAAAAGATCAACAAATGTATTAATAAAGCTTTTCAACTAGCATACATTTGACAGGAGACTCAATATTTAGTCTTTGGCCTTGTATATAATGGAGATGAGCCTTCATTACAGTCACTAGCATGAGTGGACAGGTGCAATCCCTAATGTACACAGATAGAGCTGCTATATGTACTGGTGGAAGAGTTCTCCCGTGTGAAATGGAATAAGCATCATCCCCAGGACAAATAGTCAGCCTGTGTACATTAGGGGCTGTACCAGTCCAGTTACACTGATAACTGTAATAATGACAAACCCTTAATGTAGACAAGGCCTTCTTGTTGTGCTTATGCACAAGGCAGGCTGAAACTCCTGTGGATTCCATCTGTTGAATCCTGAGTTTGACTTGAATTCTCTAATCCTTCGCAATGGTGCAAATTGTGTCCACCAAAACTCTGGTTTCTCTCTTTCATTGATGTGTATCTTTGTCCAGCTTTTATCTTCCACCCCGCCAGCAGGTGCTAAATCCTCCCAAAATGACAACAGCAAATCTCATGCACATTGTTTTGTTATACGAATAACTATCAGGAACATTTCAGATAATTAAAGGAGACATTTCTCCTAGGCGTTTTTCCCCCCGATTTCTTGGGAAGCAGCGTATTTTTTACAAAGAAAAAAAATTGTTTGTTGGCGAGAGGGGCACCTTAACATTGTAACGCAATAACTAATTTCTGTTGGGTAGTAGCATATCCCTAAAAACAACACAAGTCGGGAACACATTTTGTAGTAAGCGTTCTATTCTAACCTCCTGGAGCTACGTTTACACCCTACACCGTGTGCATCAGTCAACTAAGAATCCATAGCAGACTTTTTCATCCAAATAACCTGTATCTGTTTGAAAATCTCTAGCCTATTTGGAGTGAGGCCCTGTCTCAACTCGACTGACATTCTGACCATTGCTTCTCTTCTGCTTTCCATGGTTTTTCTACGTTCCCTCCTTCCTCTTCCCCTTCCCCTTTGGATGCACAGCATACGAGGGCAGCACCCTGATGTCCCTGGCACTTGGTACATTTCTGCTTTAACGCGCACACAGCGTCGGAGCACGTGCCACTGTTGCAAGCCTGGCACACCTGACTTTTATCCTCCATCCTGGGATTCTGAGGCCGCGGCGGAGCCTGCTGGTCACCCGCAGCCTGCGACTGCCTGGTCGCCGGTGGCTTCAGCGGAGCCATCCACTTCATCCAGAGCGTCAAGTCCACATCCCCCCAGGCCATGGTGGGGTCCTTGGCCGCCAGCCGCCTGAAATCCTCGTCGTAGTGCAGCCACGAGGTGCCGCCGTAGGTGGCGTGGAATTTGCGGATGACGTCCAGGTATTTGAACATGGCCCCGCACCTGCTGGGGTGCTTCTCGCACAGCACGCTGGCGTACACCAGGAAGGCGGAGACCCACTGGTCCAGCGTGTCCCCCAGCCCCTGGCCGGGCTCGTGCTCCGGGGCCAGCTCTGTGTGGAGCAAGGAGAACAGGTCAATGAACTCCCCCCTCCAGATCCGCTCCTTGGTGGCCTTCGCCAGCTGGTAGCCCAGGGGCCTGCGCAGCCCCACGTAGGGACTCTCCGGGCAGGGCTCCCCCTGGCCGGCGGCCGCAGGCCCGGGCGAGCCGCTCGCCGCCTCCGGGCCCTGGGGCCCGGCCGCGGGGCCCTCCGGGGCCGCCGCCAAGGCCGCCTGCCGCTCCAGCCAGCGGGGGTTCACGTACACCGTCCGCAGCCGCGGCGCCGCGCCCG